>JALMGJ010000015.1:6897500-7555000 GCA_023362775.1 Charina bottae
CAAGAATGGATGTTAAAACTAATGGATATGGCAGAAAATGATAAATTGACATGTCTATTAAAAGAAAACTCAAACAGTTACTATCTTAAAGAGTGGAAACCATTGATGGATTATTTGCAAAAAGCAGGAGGGGCAAAGCTTGTATGGGGTTTTGAAGAATAGTTATATATAAATAGAATATATTAGACAAGAAATGGTTATGAATATTATACAAAAAGTTAGCATGTAAGATAACTTTCTCTTATTTCTATGACCAGAGATGCATCGGAAGTTAATCTATTTCTATACCATTTTCTTTTTCTTTTCTTTTACTTTCCTACACTTTTTTCTTTCTTTCTTTAATTTGTATTTCTATTTCTGTTTCATTTCTAACTTTTAACTTTGTATATTTTAAAATCTTAATAAAATGTATGTAAAAAAATACTGATTGCAGCAAGATATAAACACAGTTAACTAAATTAAACAGGTACAAACTGAAACAAAGAATGGCTGATTCCATATTTCAGAAAATACAAAAGACAGCTATTGTCCAAACTCTTTCCATCCGTATGCAAAATACAGGTGGAAAACAGAACTGAATGCAAATACAGACAATGGGATTTTGTTCTTTTTGGAAAGTCAACATGACCAATATTTTCACTAATCAGCCTCTGATATGAGAAACAGAAAATTTAAAAAGCCATTGTTTCTTTTGCAAATTTGCCTCACTGACCCTAAACAGTGAAACAATAGCTTAATTCTTGTTGCACCCTGCTTGGCATTGTGCTACATACGGTATAGCCGAAAATGCAGCTGAGACCTTAGTACATTGATCTGAAAAAGCTTTACATTACGAGTATCAGCTTCATTATTTTTTCATTTTTGTTGTTGTTGTTGTTGTTCAGTTGTTTAGTCGTGTCCGACCCTTCGTGACCTCATGGACCATAGCACGCCAGGCCTTCCTGTCCTCCACTGCCACCCGGAGTTTACTCAAATTCATGTTCATTACATCGGTGATGCTATCTAACCATCTCATCCTCTGTCGTCCCCTTCTCCTTTTGCCTTCAGTCTTTCCCAGCATCAGGGACTTTTCCAGTGAGTCCTCTCTTCGCATTAGGTGGCCAAAGTATTTGAGCTTCAAATTATTTGATTAATAAATTTGATAAATAAATTATTCAAAGTATTTGAAGCTCAAATATTTTTGCATACCTTACTCCAACTCAGTAAATTAAAGGCTGAAAGGGGTACATCTCTAAACCATATACATTTGGCTGGAGCAATTTCCCAGATTGTAAATATGTTCGACAGCTGTAATTTTTCTATCATACTTTAAAACTGAAGATTTTTTTTTGCCTTAGGAAATATTTATTTATTTATTAACCAAACTTATATCACTGCCCATCTCCTTCCACCGGAGGGACTCTGGGCGGTTTACAACAAGATAATAAAACATAAATATTTATGTTATTTAGTATCAAAAAAAACATTCATTGATTCCATGGTCTTCATCTGCACGGATGAAGATATAAGGATAAAGCTCAGCATTACATTACAGAAAACATTAACAAAGAAGAAACGTCAGTATCAACTGCACAAAGCAAGAGATAGGCAGCACTTGCTTGTTTTTCTCACAATGACAATAGAAATTAACAACAGAACCCACTGTTGATATTTGGACTAGCCTGGTTTTCTCTTCTGCTATATGTTATCATGCTCTGTTGGCCTATTTCCAACGGAGTAGAAATCTGCCATCAAAACACCCCTCACTGTTAAGTTCACCAATAATTTATTTATTTGCAATATTTCAGCACAAAGGTCCATAATCCGCATGGTTGTGTAAATAAGAGGGAATATCTGAAAATAAGCATTACCTAGTGTTTATGGAAACATCACCAACATGGCAGATATTCCTCCATAAGCACTGTAAGTATTCCACAATATCTGTACTGCTGTACTATACAGTATTCCTTTCACAGAGAACACTACAAGGATGACTTCTTCAAGATTAAAAGTATATAGATAAACAAATTATGCATGCTAGATTCTAATACGTTATTTATTTGTTTTGAACACAGATCTTTCATTCTACTCAACTGAGTATAGTGCTACAGACAGGATGTTTATTTAATACATTTATATGGCCACCCATCTCATATACATGACTCTAGGGGACTAACCATTAAAAATAGAATAAAAACAATAATCAACTATCCTTCTCCAACCTGATTGCCCACCAGATGTGTGGATTAACTCCCAGAATTCCCAGCCAGGATGGTCTCCATTGAGAAATCTGGGAATTGAAACCCACATGCATGGAGAGAGCTTAGGATGGTGAAGTCTGATTTTAAGCTACTTCTGGTAATATTACACCTTAGTAACATAGCAAGAGATCCTAGCTGGGCCAGGAGAGTTTCAGACATTTCAACCCAATCATGCTATAAAGGAAACATTTTCACAGGAAACATGTTTGAATATAAACTTTGACTAAGAAAAAGATTTAGAATTCCCTCTCATTACATTTCAGCTTTCAAAGAGAATAACAGCTCTTCCAAGAAACCTTCATCCCAAGACAAACCTATGGTGGTGGAAGAGGGCTATTAAAAAAGTATTGAGAAAATCCTGTGCCAATGGGGAGATAGCTTCCCTAACCTTATGCAGCAGGTTAGGGAACAGCTTTTGGAATCGTTTTTTTTTTCCTTTTTCAAGGGCAAATCCTCCCCCAGTGGACCGTAATACAATACGATCTCTGTAAGCGTATTTCAAAAGCTAGTTTCAAATCCTGCCTGGCCAAGAAGGGAACCTCATTTAAGAAGGTTACAAGCACAACCCAAATTATAGATGAAGACTACAGAAGAACTGTGGAAGAATACATGATCCTATTGTCCATAAACATAGTTAATTAAGTGCCTGGCAGGTCCTTGACAAAAGACAGGGGTATGAATTTTGTAAATAATAATAAAAAAAAAAAGCTGCAGTGCAAAGTGCATTCAAGAATAACAGCTTGGTTAATTTTGTCCTTTCTCTGAATGGCCTTAAACAGGATGTCTGGCCTCGTTAAGTCATAGTAGTATTAAATGCAGAGGAAATGAAGAGCTGAAAAGGCCAGAGACCAGTCAGAAGGCCACATAGATATTGAGTCTCTACTATGACCACAGAAAGGAAATTCTCAGTACTCAGCTGAAGAAATACAGAATACTTAGTGCACCTAAGACATCCCACAGGTCAGAACTAAAACACGTATGCTTTGGAACTGAAAACAGAAGCTTATTAATGCATCTTTGCAAGGTTATTTAGAGTAGCTTTAGTCAAATAAAATAACTGCTATTTGGGATGTATGAAGAACAAATCCCAGATCCCAGAGACTTAACACTGCAAACAAACAAACAGACTGCTAAGAAGACAAGACTTGATTTGCTGGGTTAGAACCTAAACGCTTCTGTTTTCTTAATAGCTGAACTGTATCTTGATAAATATCAGGCTTCTATAACCACCATGAGAATAAGAACTGGAAAACAGGTATCAAGCCACACAATCTGGAAAAGCAAAAATCACAAGATACTCAATTTTGTGGTTAACAGCTACGATGTACCAATTTCTAATCCTGGTGCCATTTCCCACTCTCCATCCCTTAAAATGATCATGTATCATCCAGAAGAGACTTCTGCAATGGGCTTTAGCAAATTTAAATATAAGCCACGGGGCTAAATTAGATGCTACATTCTGAATTCTGTACATTAATTCTGTACATTCTGGACACTTCCATTCCAAATCAAAAGGATATCGGATTTAAAAAATAAAAGGGAAGTGCTGGTAAGGTTCACAATATCTTCATTCCATCAGTGCTCCATCTCCAGTCTTGTTCTCAAACTCCTGGAGCTTCAGTGGATAGAACAGTAAAGAAGGCATTTCTCCAAAGCTCAGACCTCATCACCTTCTTTCTATGTGACTGCTGCGGTTTTGGGTTTGAATGTATGAATCTGCCACTATTTTGTCTTTTCTGGCTCTCTGTCAATTTATGCTTGTGTAAGTACAGATCAATTTTCTTTTTCCTATCATAGGTATATTCCATCGAGAAATTAACTGATTTGAACAGAGATGGAGTGCTGTTGCAGGATCTCAAGATACCTTGCTCATTCTTCAAAAAAAAACTATACTCCATTCTTACTTTGGAGGCCTTCAATAACAAGTAGTTATTTACAAAATGTTAGGTATGGTAGCGGAGCATCTTTTGATAGGCTTCTGTATGCAAATAGTTATAATATGTTAATTGTAATTGAGGGTGACTGATGAAATTTTCTACTGATAATGAAGCGCCACTCTACTATTAAAATATGATCCTCATTAGAACCAGGGGAGATGATTATTGGGATAAACAAAACAGAGAAAACATTTGTATCCAGATCAACAGTAAATAATTGAAAGGGGAGGGTAGAATTAGGTTCAGTAAACTAAGCCAATTACCATACTTGGGACACATTATGAGAAGACCTAGCTCCCTGGAGAAGTCTATAATGCTTGGAAAGTTGGAAAGAAAGAGAAGAAGAGGATGACCAGCAGCAAAGTGGATGGACTCAGTTACAACAGCAATTGATGCACCATTAGAAGACCTGAAGGATCAGGTTAGGGACGGATTGTCTTGGAGAAAGTCTATTATGTGGTCACTAGAAGTTGACACAGATTTGACGGCATATAATTAAATCATATCAAACAGGAACCAAGGATGAAGCTTTGGGACTGACTAGCAAAAGCCACTCATTCAATGGGAATCAAGTGAAACATGAATGGTTAGGGCTAATAAGACAGCAACAGGACCATCCAGTGTTTTTACAGCCAAAGGAAAGGCCTCAGTACATTTCCAATTCCCAGTGACATCCACATTAGAAAGGCTAGAGTGAAACTACAAGTCGTCCTCGACTTACAACCTTTCATTCAATGACCATTCGAAGTTACGATGGTGCTGAAGAAAGTGACTTGCAACTGGTCCTCGCACTTATGACCGTCACAGCATTCCCTGCAGTCACATGATCAAAATTCAGGCAGTTGGCAACCGGCATGTATTTATAAAAGTTGCAGTGTCCTGGGGTCACGTGATTGCCATTTGCGACCTTCCCAGGGGGCTTCCAACAAGCAAAGTCAATGGGGGAAGCAGGATTCACTTAACGACCGTGTAATTCACTTAATGGCCACAGCAAAAAAGGTCATAAAATTGGACGCGACTCACTTAACAACAGCATCGCTTAGCAATGGAAGTTCCGGTCCCAATTGTGGTCGTAAGTCAAGGACTACCCGTACTGTTTCTGGGCTAAATGTAGGAATATTGATTTGACATAGAAATCTGTAACAAAAACCCAACACTGCTATGAAAGATAAAGGGTTTAAAGATGACCGAGGTGTATACAGCAAAATCCAGAGAGGAGCACCAAACTTATTCTTTTTTTTACACCTTAATTTGAAGCGGGGGCCTATGAAGTAAAGTGAGAAAAACATCTAACACTCATATATTATTTATTATTATTTATTTATTTTCTATCCCGCCTTTATTATTTTTATAAATAACTCAAGGCGGCGAACATACCTAATACTCCTTCCTCCTATTTTCCCCACAACAACCACCCTGTGAGGTGAGTTGGGCTGAGAGAGAGTGACTGGCCCAAGGTCATCCAGCCGGCTTCCATGCCTAAGTCGGGACTAGAACTCTCAGTCTCCTGGTTTGCCATTGGCTCCTTCCTAGGGCTGAGAGACAGGGACTGGACCAAGGTCACCCAGCCGGCTTTCATGCCTAAGGCGGGACTAGAACTCTCAGTCTCCTGGTTTGCCATTGGCTCCTTCCTAGGGCTGAGAGACAGGGACTGGACCAAGGTCACCCAGCTGGTTTCCATGCCTAAGGCGGGACTAGAACTCTCAGTCTCCTGGTTTGCCATTGGCTCCTTCCTAGGGCTGAGAGACAGGGACTGGCCCAAGGTCACCCAGCCGGTTTTCATGCCTAAGGCAGGACTAGAACTCACAGTCTCCTGGTTTCTTGCCCAGCACCACTAGACCAAACTGGCTATATATATAAAATTCAGGCGGTAGGCAACCGGCATGTATTTATGAAGGTTGCAGTGTCCCAGGGTCACGTGATTGTAGTGTTTAGAGTTTTTGGGCACACTGCATGGAAAAAGGATGTTGGATGAGACGACCTTTTAGATTAATCCATCACCATTCTGCAACTGTTTTCTTTTCCTCCTCCTGAGGCAATTGATTTTCAACAGGTTAAGCTTCCTCCCTAGAGGGTAATATCTAAGTTCGACAGGTGTACAAGGGGAGAAAAACTGGTAAAAATAGGCAGTCAGATGACGGTGGAAGAGCACTTGTGACTTCCTGCGTCATGCAGTCCAATTATGCAAATATTCACCTGTGTTTCCATATAGGTGAAAGTAACTAATTTTAGTCTTTCACTCGGGGGCAGGAGAGAAAATAAAAGGTAGAGTTGGCCACCACCCCAAGGTTTACTTAACAAAGCTACATTTTCTCCGAAGGGGCAACAGCAACGCAAGATTTACAGAAATGAAAGCGGCTGAAAATGTTGTGCCTATTAATGTTTGGCTTCCTAAGGTTAAATTGAGATGATTGAAATTCCACCGAGGTGAGAGTAAGGTAAAGGTAAAGGTCCCCCCCCGCACATTTGTGCAGTCGTGTCCGACTCTAGGGGCCGGTGCTCATCTCCGTTTGTTAGCCGAAGAGCCAGTGTTGTCCGAAGATGCTTCCACGGTCATGTGGCCGGCATGACGCACGCGGAACACTGTTACCTACTCACCAAAGTGGTACCTATTCATCTACTTGCATTTGCATGCTTTCGAATTGCTAGGTTGGCAAGAACTGGAGCTAGTGCGGGAGCTCACTCCGCACGCAGGGCTAGGGATTCGAACCTCCAAACTTGCGATCTTCCGATCGACAAGCCTGGCGTCTTACCCGCTGAGCCACCACGCCCCTTAAAGAGGTGAGAGTAAGCCCCATTAAAATCAACACCTGAAACCCTGGGGTAAGATGCATGAAAGCATACTGTATGGCAGTTAACCTAAACGCTGGCAAAGGTTTCTAAATGATACCACTGTTTGTTATGTCACCAGTGCCTTGGAACAGCTAATGTATAATAAACAGTCCCCAAAGCTAGGGATAAACAATTGGCACCAACGTCGGAGGACTCTACCAGAATCGGAAAACGCATCTGAATTTGCTACTGCAATGTTTTACAACGTGGCCCAGACAGCAGCAAATACTCAGTTATGTCTGTGGTGCACTGCAGGGGTGCTGTGTGGAAAAAAGAGGAAATAGATGCTTTGTGCTATGTTAGGACATACCATTAACTTTTGCAGCGAGCTGGACTATATTTACACTGCCCATCCAAACAGCACCCAGCAAATAACACATCTGGTGCCACAGCTGTTCGTGTGGCTTATTTCCAAAAATGAGATGGGTGGTGACCCTCTGTTGCCCACTTCATGACACAGGAATGAATTTTAAGCAATTAATGACACTGCAGACAAATAACAACTGAAAGAAGGGGGGGGGGGGAAATGCTTGCTTTTAAGAACAGTAAAAGCTGCCATTCTCTTTGAAATGGCTTTTAGACTAGCATCAGGACATATTCTAAGTTTGCTCGGGTGTGTAAAATACAGCGTTGGGAAGGACCAATTCCCACCTTGGCTGACTGGCTGGCTAGCTAATCGAACCAAATTTGCAACTCTAATAGTGGAAGAGGTAAAAGGACTTTTGCAGAGTTGCTGCTACGGACCAAAGAGGAAGTGCCAGTGAATCGAGTAAGGGCACGTCTGCTCGGCCATGAATCATCCATTAAGGCAGAAGTGACTCTTCAGTGATAGTGCAGGAAAAGCAACAGCTTTCTCCCTCTCACCAACCAGCAGTTCGAGAGATGATCTAAAACAGAGCTTTCCAAACTTTTCATGTTGGTGACACACTTTTTAGACATGCATCATTTCGCGACACACTCTTACAGCAGGGCATCATTTCGCGACACACTCTTACAGCAGGGCACAAGGCAGGCACTAGGACCTGTGCAGAATCCTGGCAGGGCAGGTTTGGAGGCAGCAGGGCACAAGGCAGGCACTAGGACCTGCGCGGAATCCTGGCAGGGCTCGGAGGCAGCAGCCGCCACCACACACCCAGACACTGCAGCCGACACACTAGCGTGTCCCGACACACAGTTTGGAAAGCTCTGATCTAAAACCTGGCTACAACTTTAAGGTGAACCTGTCTTGGATAGAGATACGGCACACAGAAGGTTGCCTCCTGCTGAAATCCATGGCACGGACTTCATAACAAGTCAGTTAAAAGTCATGATTGGGAGTGGCAAATGAATCGCTTCCATCTGCGTGCTATCGGGAGGCTGGAAAAAAAACGAATGGTCTTTGAGTTGCAGAAAGTGGCAGATGCAACCGCTAATATTAGACAGCAATGCCACTTTCTGCAATGTAAAGAAAATTAATCTCTTTTCCTTAGAAAAGATGGTCTCTTTGGGAGATGAGACTATCCTGAACATTTTTTTCACATAATCACTAATGCAATAAGGTATTTCATTTATTCCTGCTCAGTTTCCAATGATCTTTATCCCGTTGTTTTATTGCTGTATTTTTAAAATGTTGCAAACTGCCAACAGTCGTGAGAATTGGTGATATATAAACTTAGTAAAGAAATAAAGTAAAATAAACCTAAATCAGTCCTTCAATTACTGTAGTATATAAGCGATATGCATAATAAGGACCTTCCATTCATAGCGTGTTCACGCAATGCAGCAAAAGATAGATGAAAGTGAAAGAAGATAAACCTATCATCCCTCTCATTTTCCTTCAACTTCTAAAACAGAGCTTTCAAAACTGTTTGTCGGGACATGTTAGTGTGTTGGCTGCAGTGTCTGGGTGTGTCGCGGCTGCCTCCGAGCCCTGCCAGGATTCCGCACAGGTCCTAGTGCCTGCCTTGTGCCTGGCTGCCTCCAAACTGGCCCTGCCAGGATTCTGCGCAGGTCCTAGTGCCTGCCTTGTGCCTTGCTGCCTCCAAACCTGCTGTGATTCCACGCAGGTCCTAGTGCCTGCCTTGTGCCTGGCTGCCTCCAAACCTGCTGTGATTCCACGCAGGTCCTAGTGCCTCCCTTGTACCCTGCTGTAAGAGTGTGTCGCGAAATGATGCATGTCTAAAAAGTGTGTCACCAACATGAAAAGTTTGGAAAGCTCTGTTCTAAAATCTGACTTGTGGACAAAATTCACATCTGAGGATCTGCTCTTTCAAAACTCTCCACTGCCTTCATAAGAAGGACAAAGTAGATTGCATTGCTTGGCAAACCAACTAAGATGATTTTATCAGTTTACCTCACTTAGGGCACTTCCATACAGCTAGTTTTCACACACTCACTCTTCAGAAACCTTTTCAAAATGGACTGCAATTGTCCTCAACACAGGGAGAACTCCAAATCAACTATCCAACACTTCTTCCACCCGTCCTACTCTCCTTGTCTCATTCCACCACTCCTCCCTGTCGTCTTAGCTCATACTTCGCAGTTTACCAAAACCCAAACACGCAGAATGAGAGATTTATCACTGCGACAGTCAGCTGCAAAGCGTTCTCTACTTTGCCCAGAAATTACTGATCACTTAGAGCTCTGATACCTAGTATACAACAGACTCATCTAGCCAGAATCACAGATGGGGCTCCTCCTACCTGTTCTGCCTCTTCAAGAAATACCTCTTCACGCTGCGTCAGGAGAAGCAGACGACCTCCTGAAAAGGTGGCAGATGCCACCTTCTTAGAAACAGAGGCCATTCGGAATCAGGGTGGTCTGGACCACCATAAGGTACAGAGCTCTGCAGAAGAATCAGGAGGGACACAGGCTTTGCATGTTTCATCCCAAAGTCCCCGTTTGGGATCCCAAGGTCCCAGGACAAAGCTTTTATGGCGATTGCCTGCAAACAAATGTTTGTTAAAATCACGGAAAAGGCCTGAAATGGAGAATAGAGTCCCTTGAGGGAGTTGGGCGGTGAGAAATCGAATAAATAAATAAATAAATAAATAAATAAATAAATAAATAAATAGTTAAACCTTCTGCATATGAGTCTGATTCATGTATAAGGGAAGCTTTAACACGTGGTGGCTCAGCGGGTAAGACGCCAGGCTTGTCGATCGGAAGGTCGCAAGTTCGGAGGTTCGAATCCCTAGCCCCGCGTGACGGAGGGAGCTCCCGCACCAGCCCCAGCTCTTGCCAACCTAGCAATTCGAAAGCATGCAAATGCAAGTAGATGAATAGGTACCACTTCAGTGGGATGGTAACCGTGTTCCACATGGGTCATGCCAGCCACATGACCATGGAAGCGTCTTCGGACAACGCTGGCTCTTCGGCTAACAAACGGAGATGAGCACCGGCCCCTAGAGTCGGACACGACTGCACAAATGTGCAGGGGGAACCTTTACCTTTACCTAACTCATCCAACAGTAGAAATCCAACAGTGGATGGGTTAAAAAAAAAAAGTGGGGGGCGGAGCAGCAATGAGTAAAGACTTTTTCCCCAACCTTTACTGTACCACAATGTTACTATACTTATTCAACTCAGAGGAGGCACATGATCTCTCTTGCCTTTATAATTCAAACTATCTCAGCAGCATCACAGCAAACCACAGAGCTATAAAAATATTGGCTGGAAAGCTCAGATGACAAGATGCAAACTACAGATTTGTCTCTTGCTTTCTGACCATAGTTTTGCTTGCCTTGAACGCACCAAGGAAGAGTATGTTTTATGGGAAATTATGGGGAAAGAATACATACACACAGAGCTGGCCCTAAAAATGTAACAGAGGAAGGAAAAGCAGATCCCTAACACTTCACTTTTCAAATTCAGAATTGCCTTCCAGGACCCAACAGCAACCCTTGACAAAAGGCCGTACACTAGTGGCAAAAAAGTGTCAAGTGTGATCCCCACCAGCCCCAACCTCACACAACTTGTAACAATGTGGAAAAAGACCTTCCGCTTGCAGGTAAGTACTCTGTTAGTACATCTCAAGCCTTCCATTCCTGCAAATGCTGGCCAGTGACTGAGGATCCTTCTGCTTTTCATAAGTGTAGCCTCTGCACACAGAGCAGAACAATCAGCAGGACAGAAAGGAATCTACTGCAATGTTCTTCTATGGAAGGTGAGCAGGTTCTTAACCCTTTCCTCCTCACCAAGGTTGAAAGCCAAGTCCAGAATGAAAACTCACTTGGCAGGATGCTCGGTCCATCATTCACAAACATCTCCCGAACACCTAAAGCTACATCTGGGGCACAACTGTTACGAATTCTGTTCTGGTGTCAAGTAGCTCTCTTCAGGCAGCTCTCAAAACACGGCAGTTCTAAATTGGGAATTAAAATAATAGAGTTGGGAGGTTCCACTGAGGCCACCAATCCAATTTATAGCACTCCAGACAGATAGCTGCCAAGCCTGAAGGAGAACCCACCAACTCTCAGAGTCGTATCACTGTCAAACTGTTCTTAGCAAGTTCTGCTACTATTCCATTAGAGTCTCTCTAATATTCAACCAGAATTGGATTCTATTATTCTAAGTCTTGCATTTGGAATGAGAGAGACAAGGTCCTGAACTTATTGTATATGGTGGCCTTTCAGGTATTTGCTGTCATATCCCCAATCTGTCATCTTTTCTCAAGGCTAAACATACCCAGCTCTTTTAATTCTTCTTCACTGGACTTAAGTTTCTAGTCTCCTCGTCATCTTTTAGACCTTCTCTGAACTTGTTCCAATTTCTCTAAATCCTTCTTAAAGCGTGATGCCCAAAACTGGACACAATCTCAGTTCTGACAGTTGTAGACCCAACACATTGTAAATGCACTAGGTTGCTGTAATAAAGATTACAGCAAGGTCAACACAACCTACCAGTAAGATAGGGATGATGGGGTGAATACCCAAGTTTCCTGCCTGCCATAAACTTACTAGAGGGCATTCAGCAAGTTTCTCTTTCTCTCAGCCACAAAGAGATCAGTAAGACTTTGGAACCCTTAAAAGCAATATTTAAGTGTTAAATATTTTGATCATTTGGTGAAGACATGTCCAACATGAGCATTGTATGAAGCTTGAGGGAGTGCTTTCTCTCATGCAATTTTCAAACCCACAGCAGCCCTGGAGCAGGGTATATAATCCTGTTTAGCTATTATTTCCCCAATACATTCCATTTTAAAGACTGCTCAAGAAAAGCTTTCACATGATCACAGGGTTCCCTTCTTTGTTAGGATAATTAACAAAGAACTGATTTCTCTCTTCCCTGCTTTCAGATCCTGCCTCTTGGTCACCTCAGCAGGATTTATCAGGTTCAGACCTATTTTGCTTGGTGTCTCACTAAAGTTCTCTTGCCAGTGACCTAACAGCTGTGGCTTCTATAAGCATGTAATTTTGGCTTCCTTTGCTTGTCCTTGATCTTCCCTTTCATGCTTGGAGAAAGGCTCTCTTCTCTCCTTCAAACTGGATCTGGACTGGATCTCTTGCTCACAAGGTTGCTACTTGGGTATTTTGCCACGCCCCCATTCTTCTTCCTCTTGTGTTGAGTTGTCAAAAGGACAATTATTAGCTACTGGAGTCCCTGAAGTTTATTGGGATTACTGGAGGTGCTCCACTTCTCATCTTTCCTCACTGGTGATACAATTGTTTACTCAGTAGAAGGACTACAGGGGCCCTATGACTTTGATGGTGTGAGTAAGGTAATTCCTTGCATTGACAAGTCCCTACATAGGTAACACTAGGGAGTACTGGTATGTATTAGTGGCATCATCACAGATACTGAGAAAGCAGTACAGGTAGTCCTCGACTACAACTGTTTGTTTAACGACAATCCGAAGTTACAGCCTTGGAATGGGTGCTTTATGGCCCGTAAAGCACTTCCAATTGTTGCAAAATGTCGCACCTCCCCCCCCCGCGGTCACATGATTGCATTTCGGGCGCTTGGCAACCGGCTCGCATTTACAACCGGTTGCAGCGTCCTGCAGTCACATGATCGTGTTTTGCGACTTTTTGTCATTTTCTCGCAAAAAACACCCATTGGGGAAGCTGGATTCACTTAACAACCACTGTAAAAATGGTCGTAAAATCAGGCCCGATCACGTGGTGACTCGACTTATGACTGCAACAACTTACGATGGAAATTCCGGTCCCAATTGTGGTCATAAGTCGAAGACTACCTCTAAGTGGAGTTCCCAGATGCTCAGATACCTGTCCTTAAGGTAAAGGATCCCCCCGCACATTTTTGTGCAGTCGTGTCCGACTCTAGGGGCTGGTGCTCATCTCCGTTTGTTAGCCGAAGAGCCAGCGTTGTCCGAAGATGTTTCCACAGTCATGTGGCCGCATGACGCGCGCGGAATGCTGTTACCTTCCCACCGAAGTGGTACCTATTTATCTACTTGCATTTGCATGCTTTCGAATTGCTAGGTTGGCAAGAGCTGGGGCGAGTGCGTGAGATCACTCCGTCACGCAGGGCTAGGGATTCGAACCTCCGAACTTGCGATCTTCCGATCAACAAGCCTGGCGTCTTACCCGCTGAGCCACCATGCCCCTTGATTACCTGTCCTTAGAGGTGTGCAAAATGCTTCTTTCTAAAACATTTCATGTGCAAAACCTGGAGCACGCCCAACAGTTTGCGAAGGAACATCCTGCCCTCCTTACCTGACATTTTTGTCTAATACAAACTAGTAATGGCCCGGCAAGATCATGAGACTGCCTGATAATTCTGCATTTCAAAGTGCTCAGTTACATCAGCTCCAGCAAAACAGATGGCTAGGAATAACCTGACACTGGATTCAACAAAAATGCTTACCCGAGAGGAAAAAATGAGGCAATAAAAACAGAAGTTATAGTAGACTAAGAAATTTTGAGCCAATTTATAAACAGTTTAGATGCAAGACTTGTATCTAAGACAAAGGGGAAAGGGAGAAATATACAACGTGATTCCATAAGCCATTCAAAAAAATAATGATGTTTTGGAGATACTGCAAAGCAGCAAAATTTATACTTAACCATCCTTGAAGGAAATCAAGCAGCTTCTCTTAAAAGCTAAGAAGAGTTAGCCCTCAAAATTTGTTTTGTGTTGCAAAATTCTATGTGCTGCAGTACATTCTGAATGGATCACACACAATAGCTATTTCTCATAAACAGTTTTATTAACTATAGCAAACAGTTACATTTTGGCTTTGGAAAAAACACAAGCTAAAACTTGCACTGAACCAGTTAACAGTCTGCCTTGGAGAAAAAAATGGCATAATCCAACCCTTGTATTTGTGGCAGGAAGGCAAAACCACAACTTGGAATGGTGCATGTTTTGCACATTTTTCAGAATGCTGGGCCTCTGGACATCAGCCCTGAAAGAGATGGAACATCTAAAAGAAATCGAGGCTGCAATGCGATGCCCCGGTTCTTGGGAGTAAGAGCCAATGAATTCAATTGGCTATCAAGCAGTAGCAGTTTATTTCAATCAAAGATTGGATCATGCAGAAAAATCAGGTTACAAAAAAATAAAATTAAATCAAAGGAAGGACAAAGAACTTCGAACAGCGATAAGCAATAGCATAAACTAGACGTGCTTTGTTCTAATAAATTATAATGCAATCTTATAATACATCAAAGAGCTTAAGGTAATGGTGCCAATACAGCAGACCAATGTTTCTCACACTTGGCCACTTTAAGATGTGTGGACTTCAACTCCCAGAATCCCCCAGGAATTCTGGGAGTTGAAGCCCACACATCTTAAAGTGGCCAAGTGTGAGAAACACTGCAGTAGACCATCAATTTAAGAGTAATAAAGGTGAAGGAATGTCCATTGAATAGAATGCCCATGAAATCCAAAGGCGATTTTATAGATATTTAAGTTCAATTATTTTACACATGTATAAAATGGGAATGGGATTTTACATACATATATTTTACACGTTACTCTTGCCTGCTGTGTTATAAAGGTCTCTTTCTTCTTCTATTGACACCTATTCAAAGGTGTGTTGAACTTTTATTACCCCTCCATGTAATTTTTGTAACTTGGGAGGTTTCATTTTGATTTCTAAAGTACTGTATATGATTGGTAACGTGCTGCTTTCACTATGAAAACTGCAAATTTTTCAACCACAAAGCTTACTGTAATTAGTTTAAGCTTTTACTCCTAATAATTTGAAATGACCTAATTGAAAGCCAACAATTTCCAATAGATTTACCTGGATAAAGTACGCAGGATAATAACATAAAACCATACATTTTTCTACAAGCATTCTAGAAAAATTGAAAACAATAAAATAAATAAATAAATAAATAAATACATACATACATACATACATACTTTTCCAAACAGACAATAAAAATATTTTTATTCCTACCAGAGAAGTTAACAAAATTCTTGCAACATAACATATATAATACAAGTTTCAAAATAGCTATCTTTAAAGAATGAACATAAGTACATTTGCAAAAGGAATTTCATTCTTATTAGTATATTAACACTTACAAAAAAGTCATTTTAAGCTACAGTTGTACATGAAACCAAGGAAATTCTACCTTCCTGCTCGCTCATGAAATTTAAAAAAAAAGTTCTGGTTCAACATGAAATGCCTTCTTGGGATCCACTTAAATCCCAGTCCATTTGACTCAAAAAGAAAGATATTCATTTAGAAATGGTAAAGGTAGTCCTCGGGTTATGACGGCAATTGGGACCGGGATTGCCGTTGCTAAGCGATACGGTCTTAAAGTGTGATGTCAAGTGACCGCATCGCTTAGTGACAACAATCCTAGCAGTCCCAGTTGCTATTGTTACCTCAAGATGTGCCGGTCGTTAAGCGGCAGGAATCCCAGGTAAGGAGTGCAGGGGTGGGGAAGGTCCTGGGACGCTCTGTGCAGGCCGCGCATGAGTTGGAAGAGGCTGTGGAGCGGGATGCTGCACCGCCACCCAAGTGCAGGAAGGCCATGGGGCGGACGGCATGGTCCAGCGCAAGTGCAGGAAGGCTGATGGGTGGGGGGCGCAGCGCCACACAAGCGCAGGAAGGCCGAGGAGTGGATGGTGTGGCGCAAGCACAGGAGAGCCGGGGGGGGATTTACTGGAGTGACTTGCGACCTTCCCTGCTGGCTTCCCCATTGACTTTGCTTGTGGGAAGCCAGCAGGGAAGGTCGCAAATGGCTCTCTGCGACGTCATAATTACAAGCCAGGCATCCGAGTGCCCGGCTCACGATCACACGACCGCAGAGGTGCTGCAATGGCCAGAACTTTGAGAATCAGTCTTACATTCATTTTTTCAGCGCCGCCATAACTTTGGTCACTGAATGAATGGATATAAGCAGAGGACTACCTGTAATGCATAATTCTTTAGCTGCCATTTTAAAAACACACTGGACATAACCTCTAGTCTCCAGTTCACACTTTCATGCTATTGTGGCAGGTTAACAATTGAATGAAATAAATGGATGGATGGATGGATGGATGGATGGATGGATGGATGAGCAAGCCAGCTATATATAAATGCTACCTGATTCTGAGACATTTGTGCAAATACGGTGAACATCTTATCAGTGTGTCTGTATTCTGATCTTATTATTGAGATATTAACAACTGTGCTAGTAATTGTGAAAAAGGAAGTTCTTCTTTACTGCCTTCTGTTCTATCTCCTTTCCATTTCATATAGTAGAACAACTAAGACACACACGGAAAATTATGTTTTAGATCTACAGCCACTGATTAACAATTATTCTCACCAATTAAAGGAAGTTTTAATATCATAGGCTTCCTTTATGGAGATTAACTATGTGCTACATTGAACACTAAAAATGTAAATGGATAGCTTTACTTAGTAAAGCTTACTACTACATATGTTTAACAAATACACAATTGGTTTTACTAATCTACAGCCTCAAAACATGGCATTATATCTTAGTAGCAAGCGAAGCAATGAATCAGTTCCATTCAGATGCCACACTAAACTATGATTTCCAATAGCCATGACTTAAAGGCCAAACTACGATCTGAACTTCCAAATGAACTCCAGGAGAACTATGATTTACTCCCTTCTTTTCCATTTCCTATTTTCCTCTTTCAGGCCTGGTTTGTACCTCACTCTCAGCTATGGATTATTCAACCCCCGTTTGACTGAATAAATCACAATCTCCCAAGATGTGCAATTTTGGGGGTAGTTATTTCTCAATTTAGATTTCACCCCAAACCATAGATAAACCTACTTAACCATGGCATGGTGCAATGGCTGGGCTGAACCAGTGCATTAAGCCATTTCTTTCATAACCCATTTGTTATCACACTAACATGAACAGACTGTATTTCAGTCTATTATTTATTAAGGCTGCACAATGTTTTCAATTTGATTCAGAAGAGGTGCTTTGGAACCCACAGAAGCATGAACACAGAATTTCTCTGTGTGTCATTAAAGCCGCAAACGCGCAGCAGCGTCAATTCTGGAAACAGATGTATGATGAGAGACCTAATCTTGGGGGAAATTCACTTTCTTACTACCTGCTGCCATACCTCTATGCTAAAGGACAGGTAGATTAGGAGCATGAAGCTGGAGACCACAGTGGTAACATCTACAGGTAATCCTCGCTTAACAACCACAATTGGGACCAGAATTTCAGTTGCTAAGCGAAGCAGTCATTAAGCGAATCCAAACTGATTTTATGGCATTTTTTGTGACAGTTCTTAAGTGAACCACGTGGTCGTTAAGCAAACCACGCGGTTCCCCACTGATTTTGCTTGCCAGAAGCCGGCTGGGAAGGTTGAAAATGGCAATCACGTGACCTCGGGACCCTGCGACGGTCATAAATGCGAACCAGTTGCCAAGCGCCAAACTTGTGATCACATGACTGGGGGGCGCTGCTACGGTCATAAGTGTGAGGACCAGCCATAAGTAGTTTTTTCCAGCACCACCGTAAGTCTGAACTGTCACTAAATGGATGGTTGTTAAGCGAAGACTACCTGTAGTGTCCTCCTCTCATCATTTCCAAGAATGCTTGCAAGTGATCAATTCCAATATTTGCAATGATGCCATTAAGCAGATACTCACAAAATCCTTCTATCTTGTCCGCCGTTTTACTCCAAGCTACCTGCCTGGTTTCCATAATGACCTGAATTGTTCTTCTCTCTGGATTACTTTTTTTGAGGCTGTACACGGTCATAACAGTCCCCAGCTCCAAAGTCCTTTTGATCTGACTCTTCTCATATTCCGGGAGCTGTCCATACTCAATACTTCTGCTGGACATTTTCAGGTTGAAGAGAGCAGGTCTTCAGAAGGCTGGAAGGGAAGCGGGGAGGAACAGAAATGCATTATTTTAAACCTGGCCCTCTTTTGTTAAAAATGATTTTGCTGTAGTTTCCTTTTAAAGACAAAAGAATTTCAAGAAGTGAAACTCGGCTAGCATGAACCAACTGCTTCTGAGGTCAAGGTACACAGATCTCCACTAGTCCCTGGTTACTTCAACAAATCATTTTATCCAAATTCAGTGGTACAGAAAACAAAAACACACACAGCACACCAACGCCTTGCTGTTGCAGAAGCAGTAGTGAGCAAACTACTAGCTAACATAAAATAATTCTAATGCTGATTAACAAGGCCTAGGGTGAAACAGAAGCAGCCTGGTCATTGACAACAAGATGAACATGAGCCAGCTGTGTGAGACAGCTGCTAGAACAGCGAACACAATCCTGGAATGAATTTGAAGCAGCATTGGATCAAAGACAATACTCCTCTACTCTGCACTGGTGAGAACAAAACTGGAAAACTGTACTATTCTGAGCACCCCATTTCCAGGAGGATACTGAAAGGGTAGAACAGGTTCAGAAAAGGCTGTATGAGGACATGGAACCTGAGATGTTCAATCTGGAGAGAACATTTGGGGGGGGGAACGATGGTATTAATGTTCAGCTACATAAAAGGGTATGATAGGTATGATAGGCAGGAACTCTTCTCCATTGCCACAGAAACTGGGACCAAAAACAACAGGTATAAGTTGTAGCTATCTACAGTAGATTCATTTAAATTTAAGGAAAGAATTCTTGATAGTTTGATCCATCCACAGTAAACAGTCTACCTGTGGAGGTCGTGGGTTCTCCATCTCTGGAGACTTTTAAGAAAAATCTGGACAGCCACCTCTTGAGGATGGTTACAATGGTTTTCCTGCACTTTTCAGAAGATTGATCATCCTTGTGGTTCCATCCAACTCCACAATTCCATGGTTCTAATTTACGGAAAACAACATAGAAATGCCTCTCACTCATCAATTAGTAATTGAAGAAACAAATTGTCCATAATATTTTAGCTCCCATCTCTCAAATAGGTAGCAATTCCAGGTGGCCTGGCTCGGCGGTGGTTTCTGCACCAAAATGTCTGCAGCAAGTCAAGAGAAGAATGACTGTGGTCCTACGGAAGCTCACTCAGAGTGAGTTTTACTGAACAAAGTGGGACATTCTGAACTCTCAGCCAAAGGTCCTGCCTCAACTCTCCACCTGTCATGAAGCCACTAATTACACACGGCAGTAGGACTTGTAGTGCTTCTGAGTCAAAGGCAAAATTGGCTTTACTGAAGCATGGGAGAGTGCTCACACAGCACTGTCTGCAGCTCCTTAAAGCAGCTATGTCTTTCCCCTGGATCATGCAGCTGCATGGAAAAAGATGTGTCTGGTTTAAGAGATTGCAGACAGCTTCTACATGTGTGCCTACTAGTCTTTCACAGCACCTTGTTCCTTCCAATTCTGAAGTATTTTGGTCTAGTGGTTAAGGCAACGGGCTAGAAACCAGGAGACTGAGGGTTCTAGTCCTGCCTTAGGCATGAAAGCCGGCTGGGTGACCCTGGGCCAATCCCTGTCTGTCAACCCTAGGAAGGAGCCAATGGCAAACCAGGAGACTGAGAGTTCTAGTCCCGCCTTAGGCATGAAAGCCGGCTGGGTGACCTTGGGCCAGTCCCTGTCTCTCAGCCCTAGGAAGGAGCCAATGGCAAACCAGGAGACTGAGAATTCTAGTCCCGCCTTAGGCATGAAAGCCGGCTGGGTGACCCTGGGCCAATCCCTGTCTGTCAACCCTAGGAAGGAGCCAATGGCAAACCAGGAGACTGAGAGTTCTAGTCCTGCCTTAGGCATGGAAGCCGGCTGGGTGACCTTGGTCCAGTCCCTGTCTCTCAGCCCTAGGAAGGAGCCAATGGCAAACCAGGAGACTGAGAATTCTAGTCCCGCCTTAGGCATGGAAGCCGGCTGGGTGACCTTGGGCCAGTCCCTCTCTCTCAGCCCAACCCACCTCACAGGGTTGTTGTTGTGGGGAAAATAGGAGGAGGAAGGAGTATTAGGTATGTTCCCTGCCTTCAGTTATTTATAAAAATAATAAAGGCGGGACAGAAAATAAATAAATAAATAAAAATAAACAAGATGAAGATCACAGTAAGGATGGTTCTTAAGAATTCTTCACAAGAATTACTGACACCATACACATGGTGTGCTGAGCACTGTATGGGACATATAAGAAGCTTGTTTATCACGCTGGTTAAGTTTCTCCTCCGACTCATTCCCCCAACAGAATCATCAAGACTATTTCACCTTTTATTAGTTTGATTTGTGCCCTGCTTTTCTGATAAAAAACCAACACAAGTGCCAAAAATAAAGCAAGCCAACATATAATGCTCTCAGCTTAAGTGCAGTCAATGCCTAAAGTGGCAGAATTAATTTTTACTCAGGGTTTAGAACTCTTCTGAAGCCAAACAAGGAAAGATGGTAAGATAGTGTACTTATTAGAATTATTTACATCACCCAAGTCCAAATACGATTGCCTTTTCCATGTGTTCCTTTGGCACAGCTTCTTTCAATCGTGGTTATTGCACACTCAATGAAGTGTTATTTGTTTTATTTATTTGTTAGATTTATAGCCTTCCTTTCTCCCATGAAATCAAGGCGTTTATACAGGGATCTCCTTTAATTTTCTCCTGGGTCTTAGCTCAGCACCTTAACCACTACACTACACAGACCCAAAGAGGAAACCCTGGCATTTTTAACTAGTCAGGATGGGAAAGGACCAAACTTGATATTGGTATACCAAACTTGGTATTACAGCTTGAGAAAGCATTGTAATGACCATCTTCCTTACTCTAAATGTAGGCATTTATAAGCCATTTTACTTGCAAAATGATGAGCAGACTGAACCTTAAGGACCAATGAAGATGCCATTTACTAGAACGCAACAGATCTCCTACAACTACAGCAGGTCTACTAGCCAACCTGGAGCAGATGCCTGGGCAAGAAAGAAATATGTTTTTGTCCCCAACTTCACTGCCTTAAAATGGGCCATAGCCTATACTCGGTTACCTTCATCTACTCTTCAAGCACTTGCCTTCCAGACATTATCTCATAGCTTTTAGCCCTGTTTCTTCAGAAGACCAAGAAGATGGCTGTGTGCTATGGTTTGGAAGAGAATATTCAGGCTTGGAGTGTAGACTTTATCCCCCCATTTCCTTATTTCCAGGCACCAACAAGACTACCAAGCATGTTAGCCAGAAGATCTTCATTCACGTTCATCAAATTCCAAGAATGAAAGAGGTCCCTCAACCCAGCAGGGCTCTGATGAAAACCCAAACCAAATGTCGGCTGAGACCACAAAACACCAATCAAGTGTACGCCCAGCAACTTGAGTCAGACTAAATAAAAATTTGAGACAAGCCCATGGTTGTCATAGAAGCCAATAAATCTTGAGCCACCACAGACAAGTCAACCTCAGCAAAAATTCAGAGGTCTCTCAAGTCAAAGCATGGATCCACAGGATTATAGGTTGTATTTTGTTCTGGAATGACAAAACTGATGTGGAGTAGGCATGGCTACAACTGGACTTATTATCCTGCTCAGTTAAGGAGAAGCCTTGTCTCCAATAACCATCAAAATCCACACTGGGTGCCCTAAGAAATATTTTCCTCTCACGCCTATTATGAAATATTTGAAAGTGGCAAGCAAAATTATAAACAGGTGATATTAGGGCTTCCCAAAGTGATACTCCCAAGAAAACTACAACAAAATTCTTCAGCTCATATTTTTTTTAAAAAAAAGAAATGTTTTCCATCTTTACTGTAGTGGGGTAGGTCAATAATACACTGCTAAATTTTGTTCTCCAGGAATTTCATGATTTAGGAAGTATTCACTTTTTTTTAATGCTTGTAGTTAATAATAATGATTCCCCAAATACATACAGCCTTTTTTTTAAGGGTCACCTCTGGGCAAAAGTAGTTTTTTTTTTTAAATTACAATTTTTAAAAAAGTAATACCGAGGGGAAAAATATACAGAAACAAATTAAAACGGCAATATCCAACAAGTTAATTAGTAATGAAATGTAATACCAAAAGTTAAAGTTAAAGATAAACAGCAAAAAACCTAAAAATCAACATATCAAATTAATATAAATCACCTAAAGATATCACATTTTCATTGAATCATTTAATAACAACAAATCAAATGATGCATTAAAATTGTCTATTCCTCTAAAATATTATGAAATCTATACCCAAGAGAAATGGATTGCATTTTTTTTTTAAATCAGAGGGGGAAAAAGGTCTTTTAAAAAATGGATAAATTACACATTTCTTGAATCCAGCCTTTGATCTCCGGAGTAATACAGTAGTACTTTTCCAACCCATCAATATAATTCCCTTGGCTATTCCCCATGCTCAAAAAAACCATCATTCTTCAATATACAGTATATTCTAGCCTTCCCCAAGGGACCATATATTTCAATTACCTTCCTGAGGAAAATGTTTATTATAAATTTGTTACTTTTGTTTTGAGACAGAGAAGGAAATGTGGAAAGTTACATGTTTTACAAACAACTTTCACAGAACTAATACACAAAGTCAATGGATGTTCTACATCAGTGTTTCTCAACCTTGGCAACTTGAAGATGTGTGGACTTCAACTCCCAGAATTCCCCAGCCAGCATGTCCACACATCTGAAAGTTGCCAAGGTTGAGAAACACTGTTCTACATTAAGCAGATTGTTTTATAAATTCTAGGCTGTGTCTGTATCCAAGCTGATATGGGTTTGAATAAGATCCTTTTAAAAAAAATCACTAGTATTGCTCCACAAGTTGTCAGGAGACCAAATACATGACAAATTAACTATATCTACAGGTTACTGAGATACTGTAATGTGAAGAGAGGATATGAATGCAGCATATTCCACTCCTAAGGTTAATCATTGCCTTGCACACACATACCTCTTTTACTAATCTTAATAAAGTTTGTAAGTGAAATGTACTTAGCCCATCAAGATAGGAGGAATAATTGGGAAAAGAAAAGGCATCAAGCTTTTACAAGTTTTGCTTTCTGCATCTCCAATAGCACTTAAAATATCAGCAAAGTCCAAACTACTACTTCTTTCTTTGATTTGTATTTCTTTTTCATTTTCAACCTTTTAACTATGTATATTTAAAACTTTAATAAAATTTGGACCTTGGTCCCCAAAAAAAAAAAAGCAAAGTCCAAACTAAATGTCTGTAGCTTGAATCATGTCAACTGGATTTCTATTTTCTCAGTGGAAACGTTTCGCTCCTTATCCAAAGAGCTTCTTCAGTCTGAGCAAAGTTAGTAAGGGAATCCTTAAATATCTTTCTAGGTGGTTGTGTGACCTTGCACCTGGGGCTAGGTCATGGTTATTTTGAGATGTTATTTCTAAGTCCCTTTATCATCTAAAGGAGGATCTTTAAGATTACCATGCTGCTGTTGAGCTTGCGAAATGGTCTTAATCTTCCTAGGCACAGAAGACAAAGCAGGGAGGAAGATGGGGGAAAGGTTGTGCCTGAGGCCCCCACCTCTATTCAAGGAAGGATTTTCCAAGTTGGCATAAATGGATTCCTTGACCCCTCTCTCAAACCACCTATCTTCTCTGTCTAAAATGTGAACATTAATGGATAGAGGTGGGGGCCTCAGGCACAACCTTTCCCCCATCTTCCTCCCTGCTTTGTCTTCTGTGCCTAGGAAGATTAAGACCATTTCACAAGCTCAACATAGACGATAAAAGGATTTAAAATAACATCTCAATATAACCATGACCTAGCCCCAGGTGTAAGGTCACACAGCTACCTAGAAACATATTTGACATGAAACATAGTTGACATGATTCAAGCTACAGACAATTCCACCTGGATGACTGAGAACCTTCATAGACATCCAAACTAAATGGGAAGACAGAGAAAAGAAATCCTATTCTCATTTGATTTAATTTTTTGCAAACAGCAGTGGGGGTGAGATCTGAACTAGCACTAAGGGACACCAAGGAGGTGCTTAATTCTCACGTTTACGCTTCTTGATCCAACAAAATCTCTGCCTCATCCTTGCGATTAGGAAAAACAACAATGTATATACAGTACATGGCTTTTTGAACTGGGGAAGTGGCATCTCCACGTGTGAAAATTGTAATTTTTAAAAATACATAGAAAGAGTTAATCTCCTACACACATCAAATCTACATCCCGCATCTCCGCCCCACACAGACCGTTGATCTGAAAATAGTTAAATGAACTGAGACGCAATAGCTTCATTCTGGATTTTTATTTGGTTGTAAAACTTTAAAAGCCTTTGGATGTTGCAGGCCACCCAATTTATATTCTATACTCTGCACATACTGTAAGCAAGCCTCTTTCACCCATTAGGAGTTTGTGTAAAGGATCATACATTTTTAAAAATAGGAGAAGACAGTTATAAACAGGAAAGAGACATGCTTCAGAGGATAAGTTAAAACATACCAAATAAGAATCACTAACTGGAACCTCAATTTATACTTCACTTAATCTGGGAGATTAAAGTAAACCTAGAAGATTAAAATAAATCTAAAAGATTAAGGATTCGTTTTTAGAAGCAGTTGTATTAAGTGAAATACAAAATATGTTTCATATTTGGTGGCAGTGTTGTAAAACTCAACAATTTTGGAAAAACGATCTACATTAAAATGCACCAAATTTTAAAACTTGAATTCCCATTACAACCAATGATATTTTTATTAAACTTTACTAAACCATACGTCCTTTCAAAGAATACTGAATTAGCTTTGTATATGCTAACTACCTCAAGGATACTATTTGCTTTTTAATGGAAAAATTATTGGATTCCCTCCTTGGAAGAATGGTTAACTAAGTTATAAGAATATGTTGCTCAGAATAACTTCATACCTTAAGTGTAAATCTGACACAGCATTCAATTCTAACAGGAAATCATTATGGGTCTACAACTTAATACATGGATTTGCATCTCATCCAAAATTTTGGGTTTTTCTATGTACAGAGTCATGGGATATTCCAATTAGAATAGTCTCTCAGTATTTGTTCAATTTATTATTGCTTATAATTTTAATTGATGATTCATACTATGTTGACCATGCTTCCTAATAGGTATTCTTAGTTTAAAATTTTATCATTATTCTTAGTTTTTCAACGTGATATAATATACTGTGTAATTCACAAGTAATAAATGATACACTGGAAAACTGTAATCTTCATGACATTTTGGATCCCTTCTTTACTTATTTGTATTTTACTCTTTTATTCTTTTTATTTACCTTGTATTTACCTTTGTTTATACTTTTTTCTCTATAGTAAAAGGTAAAGGTTCCCCCCGCACATTTGTGCAGTCGTGTCTGACTCTAGGGGCCGGTGCTCATCTCCGTTTGTTAGCCAAAGAGCCAGCGCTGTCCGAAGACGCTTCTGCAGTCATGTGGCCGCATGACACGCGAGGAATGCTGTTACCTTCCCACCGAAGTGGTACCTATTCATCTACTTGCATTTGCATGCTTTCGAATTGCTAGGTTGGCAAGAGCTGGGGCGAGTGCGGGAGCTCACTCCGTCACGCGGGGCTAGGGATTCGAACCTCCGAACTTGCGATCTTCCGATCGATAAGCCTGGCATCTTACCCACTGAGCCACCACGCCCCTTTACTTTTTCTCTATAATGTATAATTTTTAAAAAATGAAATACAAATTGATAGCAACAGCAGTCGCTGACCTATCATTAAAATAGAGCTTCTGAAACTTAAATCAACATGTACATAAGTGTGTGCATGTAGGCAGGTAAATAAATAGACAAGTCATGCTATTGGAATGTTCCCAGAATGTAAGAAAGAAACAAATTCTTATTTAAGTATCTCTAAAGCAGTGTTTCTCAACCTTGGCAACTTGAAGATGTGTGGACTTCAACTCCCAGAATTCCCCAGACAGCCAAGATTGAGAAACACTGCTCGAAAGGAACCAGCTCAGTCTGAAGCTCAAAAGGGAAAGCGTGCCAACCATGATCAACAGAGACAGGGAAAATTCTGACCCTTCAGATGCTGTAGAGCTACAACTTCCATAATCCATGACTACAGTGCTGCTGACTGGGCCTTATATGAGTCAGTCTAACATCTATGAGTTCAAAGATAACTCAACTGTACAGAAATTAATGCTATTAATTGATAATACTGATAGACCGCTATGCAGGGCAATTGGTGCCTATTGACTTAATTGGCTTACTCTCAGATAGGAGCACACAAACTTTTAGCAGTTTTGTGGTGCTGGAGAAGACTCTAGAGAGCCCCTTGGACTGCAAGGAGGTCGAATCAGTCAATCCTAAAGGAAATCAACCCTGACTGCTCATTGGAAGGACAGAGGCTGAAGCTGAAGCTCAAATACTTTGGCCACCTAATGCGAAGAGAGGACTCACTGGAAAAGACCCTGATGCTGGGAAAGACTGAAGGCAAAAGGAGAAGGGGACGGCAGAGGATGAGATGGTTAGACAGCATCACCGATGTAATGAACATGAATTTGAGTAAACTCCGGGAGACAGTGGAGGACAGGAAGGCCTGGCGTGCTATGGTCCATAGGGTCACGAAGAGTCGGACACGACTAAACGACTGAACAAAAAAAGAATTATTTTACCATATCCAAGTATCTTATAATTACACAGTCAATACGCTGACCTAGCTCTAAGATCCAGAACTCTTTCTGGCTGGATCTCGGGGCAATTTTAGAGCATCGTTGAGCATGAACATCGCCGTTATCTGCCATACCTAAATACAAGGGTCTTTCTTCCCAGAACTGTACAGCAGGCCAGGGAAAGACTGCTTTACTATTTAGATACGAACAAAGCTGACCCATTCAAAGGACAGGCCTCCTGGCTCGATGCTGCTCCCTTTCATAGGTAGGAGGTTACCAACATTTCAGAGAAGGATCTCTCAACTAAAGATGCCACAGGAGTGAAGTGAAAGCTTTGTGCAGGCAATCATGTGCCCTATCGTGGAATTACAACCCAGAAAGCAGAGCTATTAAGAAATCTGCTGGCATTCACAATAACAACAGAAAACACCACGCTGTGTTCTGGAATCATAGCCCCCACTTACTTGGCCATACAACAAGGTAATAAAAATGACTGGAAGAGCTCAAGAACATTTCCACCACAGCATTTCCCTTACTTTTTTTTTTCATCTTGCCCACCACTGTTCATGCTTTCCCACAATCAACGTCTTTCAGTTTCCTTGTTAATAAACCAACCCCATAATCTACACTTGCCTTCCCCTGATCCTTAGCTTCACTCTAATTCTTTGCTTTGATCACCCTCAATTCTAAACAAAAGAAAACAAAATTTGGAGAGGGGGAAAAAAAGGGGTCTATCTGCCTTGCTCTGGACATAACATTTCCATGCCTTTAAGGCAACGCATAAGCCAACAAAGATGTTGTTTCAACATCCATTTTGCTACCTGGTGGAGTGGGAAGACACGAAGCAAACTACAACAATGCTCATCTTTGTCTTCTACATTGCAAATGGCCAGCAGAAAAGCATACAGGCAGCGTTCTCAAATCTTCCTGGACAAAGAACATCTTACTGTATAGTGAAAACCCAGCTGTCTTAAGTCTATAGTACAACTTAACTATAGAAGTAGCCTTCAGCCTTCTAAACTTTAGCTTTTCGGTCTCTTTGGATAGCACCCCAGAAAAATTTACTCAACGCCTGAAAAGACATTTTCAATCTAAGCAGCAGACACAGAACAAACATCACAGTTCATACAGGATGAACATCTGGCGGCAACTCAACTAAGAGAACCACTTGAGGGGCCACAGCAACACCTTCGCCTCAAAAGAGGCAACTACAGGTCAAACAGATTAAGAGAAAAACAGACTTTTCTGTGGTTGGGGATGAAACAAAGGGTTGGGGAGAATTTAAATAGCTGCATAATGAATTTCTCAATCCCATTTCTATCAAAGCCTGGACAACTGTCCCTTTCTTCATTCTTCTGCAATTTAGAGTAAATGTGACATATTAGGTACTTTGCCTCCTGTCGCTCCCAGAATGATACCACATTCACTTTTATTAAGCATCCTATTCATTTGCATTACAGCCTAAAAATACAACAACTCAGGGAAACACAGTCCTGAGATGATAGGAAGGGTCCAGTGAAGAATGCAGCATGCAAACAACAGTAAATGGACAAGCAAAAAAAAAACTCTGAAAAGCCACAGATGAGACACACAACCACTTTTCCTACTTATGCTGTAAAAGAAACATACACACTGCTCTCTCACCTGTGTGGGTTTCGAGAGATGCAAACAGTATGATTTAAATAAGTTTCTGCAAACTTCCGCATGAAAGTGGGTACTTTTATACAGAACTAAAACCAAAGCATCATCTTTATAAGGGGGGAGTGGCTATGCCACAATGCAATTCTTGCAGGCAAAACCAAAAAGCAAATATTCATCTCCTTACTGAACAGAAATCCATGTTTCTCAATCAGTAGCTCTTCAGCCTATACCAAGTCTGAATGGTGGTTTGAATGCCCATCTCTGCCACTAACTGTAATTTCCCAGGATTTCTCAAAAGGTGAGTTTGACACTTTCACCTGTCACGTTAAGCCTGCAATTGAAATAAACGAAGGGTGTACACCCAGATGCAGCAACTCCTCCCTAGCAATCTGCTCCTTCTTTGATATGAATGAGCTTAACGAAGTTACCTTCTCACTATCTTTGTACCAGCAATGATGGTAAACAAGCCAGGATTTGAACCTCAATGTCAAACTCTGGGCTACAGTTTGTTTCCAATCCTGGATTATTTGGACAAGATTTGGGGGCAGAAATCAACGGTCCCACTCACCAAAATGAGTGGATGGCAGTTGAGAGAATAAGACTTGGATACCGTATGTGAAATATTATCTTGTCCGTCTACTTCTTGGGAGGAGAGCAATGACAAATCTTGATAAAATAGTTAAGAGCGGAGACATCACACTGACAACAAAGGTCCGCATAGTTAAAGCAATGGTATTCCCCGTAGTAACCTATGGCTGCGAGAGCTGGGCCATAAGGAAGGCTGAGCGAAGGAAGATAGATGCTATTGAACTGTGGTGTTGGAGGAAAATTCTGAGAGTGTCTTGGACTGCAAGATGATCAAACCAGTCCATACTCCAGGAAATAAAGCCAGACTGCTCACTTGAGGGAATGATATTAAAGGCAAAACTGAAGTACTTTGGCCACATAATGAGAAGACAGGATACCCTGGAGAAGAAGCTGATGCTAGGGAAAGTGGAAGGCCAAAGGAAGAGGGGCCGACCAAGGGCAAGATGGATGGATGATATTCTGGAGGTGACGGACTCAACCGTGGGGGAGCTGGGGATGGCGACGACCAACAGGAAGCTCTGGCGTGGGCTGGTCCATGAAGTCACGAAGAGTCGGAAGCGACTGGACGAATAAACAACAACACCGTATAGAGAAACAACACTATTAAGGCCAGGACCTTAAATTAGCTCACTGCACCATTCTCATATTGCTTGGAAAGGCCTGATCCTGGTTTGCACATTAAGTGCAATTTCCTGGTTAGTCGTCCTGCTCATGTGAAGGAGGTGCAAAACAGAAGTAAGTTACGTACATTGATGGTGAATGCTAAATTCTTTAGAAATCCAGCGTTAACGTGGCAACAACCATCTCTTTCACTCAGGTACCAACTCTTGAAAGGATGGAATAACATGCTATAGCAAAGGGAAATGTATAATCTCAAATGTATAATCTCATAATGTATAATTTCCCTACTATAAAGGATGGTCTTCCCTTACTAGCCCTCTGATAATTAACTGTATTCAACAGAAGTGTGCAGGGACTGGGGTTCAAATAGGTCAAGGTGGTGTCCAGGACTCACGAAAAGGGGCAGAGCTTTGATCACACAATTACAGCTGCCATCTTGACTTTTTTTTTAAACCCCCCTCCCGGCCTTTCCTGTGGACATTCATGGAACTTTAGAAGCTTCAGCTTTTGACATCTCGTAGGACAGCTAATAAGCACCTTGGTTTCTGCCCATCTCTACTTCGGCTGGTGCATCACCCGAGACCCTTCCTGCGACAGGAGGACCTAGTTGCACTAACTCATGCCCATATCATCAGCCAACTAGACTACTGTAACAAGCTCTACCTTAAAAACTCCTTGGAAACTACAGCTGGTCCAAGCTACAGGGCCGCATATACTTTCTAACGCCACTCGTTGGCGGCATATAACCCCCGTTTTGCAGACCCTGAACTGGTTGCCAATTGGTTTCTGGGCACAATTAAGGTGCTGGTTTTAACTACCATCTACTCCAACCAGTACCAGCCCAACCGAATGATCATCCAGGGACAATCTGCTATTGGCCCCATTTTCAGGAGGTCCAATGGAGGTTGAAGCAAGGAAGTGCTTTCTTATGACAGCATTGACACCGTGGCACAGCCTCCTGGTAGAGACGAGGTTAGCTCTCCTGGGCAACATTTCAGAAGCTTCTGAAGGCCAAGCTGTTCCCGAGAGAATCCTCCTGATATCATCATCTTTATTTTCTATTTTTATTGCTTGCGTTTTTGTTTTGTTTGGGTGGTATTGTTTTCCTCTTTTATAGCCGTTTTAGTGTGGATGTTTTATTTGGCTGTGTACTTTATGTAAGCCACCAAATGTGGATAATCAATAAAGAAAAATAAAGACTTAGCTATAAATCAATTATCATAAAATAAGCCTTGAAAAGAAGAGCTATGTCAGGTCCAGCCCATATGAGTGCTACCTTATATTCTTGGGTATCTATCAGGTATCAGTCAATCCTAAAGGAAATCAACCCTGACTGCTCATTGGAAGGACAGATGCTGAAGCTGAAGCTCAAATACTTTGGCCACCTAATGCGAAGAGAGGACTCACTGGAAAAGACCCAGATGCTGGGAAAGACTGAAGGCAAAAGGAGAAGGGGACGGCAGAGGATGAGATGGTTAGATAGCATCACCGATGCAATGAACATGAACTTGAGCAAACTCCGGGAGACAGTGGAGGACAGGAAGGCCTGGCGTGCTATGGTCCATGGGGTCATGAAGAGTCAGACACAACTTAACGACTGAACAACAACAACAAAAATCTATCAGGTGGTCTCCTGTGTAACAGAATAATTCCATTAACAAGAATTCTCCTTTATATCTAATTTAACATTAAAACATCTCATCAAAGGCACAAGTCCTGTCTGAGATGACAAGAGAGATTAGCCTAACAATAAAGATAGCCAAGGGAGGACCAGTTGTGGGGTTTAGGTCTAGGACCAGGATAGAGCTAAGACAGAGCTGAAGTTAGTAAAGAACAGAAGCATTATTATTTATTATTTTAATTTATTTGGCCGCCCATCTCAAGTTCATTACTCTGGGTGGCAAACAGTGTTAAAAAAGTATAAAAGCATAAAACAAAAACAACACATATAAAACAGCATAAAATAGCTAGGAAGAAGTCAAACAGAAGTTAGAACAGATATAAAGAAAGAAATAGCACAGAGTTTATGAGATTAAGAGCGCCAATAGAAATAGGAGACATAGGATTAAAGCACTGATTGTAAATTAGAAAGTGATAGGGACTCTGTGTCTTTTGTAATGAAAAACCACCTGATTTTATAATAAAAGCCTTTCCAAGTGATGTGATGTATGTGCATGCTGTTTGAGATGTATGCCATTCCTAAACCTGTATCAAGTAATAACATCTAAAGATCTTAACAAATTGCTTTGGGAATAAAAGTTGATTATCATAGTTTGGCTTCATCATCCTTCAGCCTGCTAATACATCCAATGCTTCTGAACTGAATAAGCACCATTATTTGTATGAGTGAGTAGAAATCAATTATATTCCTTGTTTAGTTCAAAATCATCTACCTGCTGTCAGCTACTAAGAGCTTTATATGAAAAAACACAGACAAAATTCCTCAAACACCAATTTCTCTGTTTGATTTTCTAACCTAACCCATAGGAGTGTTCCTGTTGGACAATCCCTTTTTAAGAAAGAATTACAATACATAAACTTTTAGTTTCAAACTCTTTTAAATAAGCGAATGAACCTAGGTATCAAATGATTCAAGTATTTTGTAAATGTTTTTATCACGTTAGGCCAGTGTTTCTCAACCTTGGCAAAGCTGGCTGGGGAATTATGGGAGTTGAAGTCCACACCTCTTCACATTGTCAAGGTTGAGAAACACTGAGTTACGTTATTAACGAAGGATGAGAATTTTAAAGCTGAGGAACGAATAGCACGTGGAACAATATTCAAATGCTCTAGTGGTTCAAACCTGCCAGAGAGATTATAAAAATGGATAGCTTAGGATAGAATAAAAGGTAAAGGTTCCCCCCGCACATTTGTGCAGTCGTGTCCGACTCTAGGGGCCGGTGCTCATCTCCGTTTCTTAGCCGAAGAGCCAGCGTTGTCCGAAGACGTTTCCACGGTCATGTGGCCGGCTTGACGCACGCAGAATGCTGTTACCTTCCCACCGAAGTGGTACCTATTCATCTACTTGCATTTGCATGCTTTCGAATTGCTAAGTTGGCAAGAGCTGGGGCGAGTGCGCGAGCTCACTCCGTCACGCGGGGCTAGGGATTCGAACCTCCGAACATGCGATCTTCCGATCGACAAGCCTGGCGTCTTACCCGCTGAGCCACCACGCCCCTTAGGATAGAACAGAAATATACTAAAGATTTTTTTTATGATGGTGACAATGATTGTAGTTACAGAAAGTAAAAAGAATGGGGCAGCAACATCCATTGGGGGAAGGTGTGTCAAAAGCCCCACCTCTTTTGTGTCATGTGCCCAAAAGGGAGGGGCTTCAATCACATTGCCATGACCACCATCTCGCTTTTTTTGACCCCTGGACACCACTGGAACAAAGGGAAAACATATATCCCAACATATAAAGTTGTTCTTCCATCAAGGCTGCCACATCTAGGACTCTGTAAACGAATCATTATTTGGCAGGATGTAAATTTCAGATTCTTAGGTGCCAGCCAAAAATCTGGAGTCTGGTAGCACATTTTTGGATTAACACATTTTATTAAAAGGCATAAGCGTTCATGAGCTGGACATTACCTCATCAGAGCTGGAACTCATGAACACTTAAACTTCTAATGTTCAGCTACCATAGATTAACCCAACTCTTAGGCAACCATGTCTTAGGTGCTAAAGGTGATATTTCAGCAATATGTATTTTGGGGTAAAAAAGGTAAAGGTTCCCCCCGCACATTTGTGCAGTCGTGTCCGACTCTAGGGGCCGGTGCTCATCTCCGTTTGTTAGCCGAAGAGCCAGCATTGTTAACCCGCTGAGCCACCACAAGTACTTGTATCTGTATCTGTGCTGGAGAAGGTCAGAAGTTATTCTTTTTGTATTTCTATCTATTTCTGCACTTTTCAGTGTGTCTTTTTTCTTTCAGTCTTCTCTCTGATCTTTTCCAGATTTTGTATTTTATCTGTACTTTGAAACTTCAATAAAGTATATATATATACTGTATATGTCTGTGTGTACGTATGTATATATGTGTAAATACACACACACACACACACACATAAAACCCTACCTCCATTCATTCATTTATTTATTTATCACATTTCTTCACCGCCCATCTCGACAAATTTCCCCACCACAAGGCCACACGTTTTCGAAACAGATGCCCGCCTCCCTGGCCAAGCAACCACCTTTCCTGACTTGACTTGACTTCTCAGCTGGCAGCGCTGCTAACCCACTCACCACCTGATTGGGGGAAAATGCGGGGAGGAAAGTAGGGGCGGGCAATTGATTTCCTTCCTTGTTTTTGCAGGCGCTGGGCCTCCTCGACCAACAGCAGAGAGTGGGGTGAGAAAACTCTCTAAGGCAGGGTTCCTCAGCCTCGGCAACTTTAAGCTGCGTGGGCTTCAACTCCCATGCTGGCTGGGGAATTCTGGGAGTTGACGTCCACACAGCTTAAAGTTGCCGAGGTTGAGGAACCCTGCTCTAAGCGCTCCGATGGGCCCCAAATCAGCAATCCTTACCGACAAGGGGCTAGCTAGCTAAGCTAAGCAATCTCCTCTCACAGAGAATCAATCAAAGGGATTCTGATGTGAACACACGATAAAGCCCCAAATTAAATAAAATAATCAGCTGCATCACGGTGCCAGGAATAAGTCCACACCTGATAAAATAAAGATACCATTTGGATAACGTTCTGCAAGGAGGCAGCTGAAGCTATGCAGTGGGGTTGTTAGGGAGGGGGTTATCTAAGAGAAAGGCCCTTTTACACCCCCCCCCAAAAGCACCAGTCTCACAGAAGCCCCCAAGAGGCCGGTTTCATGCGAGTGAATGCTCCTGAGCATGCGCTGAGCGCTATTCCTTCCTCTTCGAGCAGCAGCCCCTTTTCCAATGGGAAGCAGCAAACAAATTAAAGGGCTTCAAAGCCACGGCCATTCCTCCCCTGATCCATTTAGGGATCCAAAAGGAAGCGATTTCCTTCCAGTTAGGTATAAAACCCAGCCGCGTTTCAAATTCAGTAACTGAGCAAGCGGAAAAGAGGGGCACAGCCAGAAGAAGACAGAGACGCCGAGCATCTACAACCCGTGGAAGGGTGGAGGAAGGGTTCCCCTGAGCACGAGCAGAGTGACAATCCCCTGCACCGCAGAGCCAGGCCCAAGAAAGCGCCTGCAAGCTTGCTTTTTGCAGGCAACCGTCAGCAGCAAAGAGAAATTAAGAAATGGAGTAACCACAAGTGGGCGAAGCAAAAGACACACGGTAGGTATAACGCTCACTGCTCCCAACGTTTCACCGTTCAGCTGCTTTCAGGTTTTCTAAGATTGGAGTCTCGGTTTTATTCATTCTGGCTGTATTTCCACCCTGGGCTTGCCCATGATTACTGAACCATGGTTTTCTTTTTTCAACAGCCCAACTGCCTGGGCGTGCATTGCACAGTCAATCCAGAGCTAACCCTAAACTTGAGCTGCTTTTGCAAAAGCAGGTTGGTTGGGTGAGTGGGTGGGTGGGTGGGTGGCCACCACTGGGCAAAATCTGCACTTGAGAAGGGCCTGGTAGGGTCGTCCCTGAAACAAATGAATCCGAGGTTCTGTCACCCAAAAAACGAGGTTGGGTTCACACAACACACCTAGCCGAAAACCCGGGCAGCTGCCTTTCCCACAACAAGCATACTACATTCGGCTGGTCTGAATTCCGCTTCAGCGTGACAACCCCGGAAATGGGTGAATTCACCTAAGCGCCCTGCAGAAAAATGGGGGGTTGTGTGAACCCAACCATAGTTTGCAACCCAGGAAGGATTCGTTCTCCCACCTCTTCCCTCGGGAGCCGGGTGAGCTCCTCCAGGTCAGGGAAAGGCGCATAACCTGCACGGGCACCTTTCCTGCCGTGTGAACCCCGCCAAGCTGGCGAGCAGTCCAAGCGGGCTGCTGGGACGCCAAAAGGAGGTTCATACGGCGTCTCTTGGGCGCGACCCCCCAAAGCCTCCTGGATCAGGCGGGGCGGCCAAGACCCCCGAGCGAGCAGCTCCAGAAGGCGACTCAACCGCCGGGCGAAGCCAGCCCGCCTCCTCGCCCCTTCCCCAACCTCCCGCGGCGGGACAGGCGGCGGGGGCCCGCGGGCGCCCCTTCCCGGCAGGGCCCCCTCCTCACCTGCGCCCCTTCCCGGGCGGCCGTTCCTGCAGGCAGAGCGCGCTCGCTGCGCGGAGAGGCGGCAGACTGGCCCCGGGGGCGCCGGCTCTTCACCCGCTCGGTGGCTGCTCGCCGCCGCCGGGCTCCACTTCTGCTTCTCCGGCGGCGGCGGCGGCGGAGGTTGGCCCGGCGGGCGGAGGGAGGGCCACGTGACGCGCCGCGGAGGGCGCAGGAACGGCCGCCACCTCCTCAGCCAGGGGGCGCCCTTGGCGGCCCGGGCGCCCGCGCGGGCAGGGGCTTTGCAGCCGGGCGCCCGGGGGCGCGCAGGAGCCTGCCATCGTCTGGGGCCCCTGCGCAGGGGGCGGGATGCCCACGAAGGGGCTCCGACACGCGGGTGCGGACCGCGGCGAACGTTTGAAAGGAAGCGGGTTCCACGCCTGCCTCCTCCCGCGCAGGGGATGGCAGGAGGGCCGGTGCGGGCAGAGCAGGGCGCTGGACTCCTGCGCCCATGCGCCCCAGCCGGTGTGGACCCCCAGGTAAAGGATGCTGGGGATCCCAATCGCCTGCGGCCATTGTAAGGGGGAGAAGGCGGGCGCTGAACAGGAGCTGAACAAGAGCCCTGCAGGGCTGGTCTGTTTTCCATGAGCCACGCTGGCTGAGGCGCATGGGCGCTGGAGTCTAAACTCGCTCCTAGAGCATCTCTGCCCCGGTGCTGGCTGGAGCTGAGAAAATCTCGCTGGGGGGCGGGGGGTAAGAAGAATATGAATTTTGTAAAGAAGGAAGGAAGGAAGGAAGGAAGGAAGGAAGGAAGGAAGGAAGGAAGGAAGGAAGGAAGGAAGGAAGGAAGGAAGGAAGGAAAGCGCTGTACACGATCTTCCTTTCTCATCCCAACAAAATGAAGCCGATCAGGTTTCTCGGGAATGACGCAGACCCGGCGCCAACTCGCGCAATAGATTCTCAGCCTGCAAGATCTGGGTGAAAAGCAACGTCGGGTTTAAAACGCCCCCAGCAGAAGCAGAAGGGTGAATGGGATGTTCTCGGGAAAAAGCCCAGCGCCAGGGAATCCTCCACTCCGAAAAAAAGATAGGACTTCAACATAGGCGAAATGCTCTCTCTCAACATCCAAGCTGCAGCTATTTGGATTGGCTAGGATCCGTGGGCGCCGCGCGCACCTACCCCGCTGTCTTAACCCACATTTGCTTATTCCCAAGTGCCTCATTCAGCTGCCCCACCACGGACGTCACCTAAATTGCCCCTTAAAGGTAGCCGCTGCCGGTGACAGAGTTAGCAACCATAAACTTTATAGATTCAGAACTGCTTAGCCCTTTGTCCTCCAGAAATGCTGTCTGTGTACACACAATTAACTTTTCTCGCGAATATGGTCCCAAGCCCCTGGGCGCTCCAGTTGATCTAGGAAGAATATGAGGTCAGGAGCTCGTTAAAAGAGGGAAACGAGACCGCTCCCGTCCTTATAACCAGTGGTGGGGCTAGGCGGGATTTAATTCAGCTTAAATTTAAGGCAGAGGGCAAGGTGCCTTCCATCCTTCAGGTCGCCGCTTCTTGTGACTTGAAATAAATGAAATGAAAGAATCCGAATTCACCAGAATCCCAGCTCGGACTGTAAGTGAATGTGTACTTGCAGAGCCTGGAACAGGTTGCACAAGGTCCTTCGAATATTTTGAAGCCCAGGAAAGAGAGGCATCTGACCAATAAATTTCCATTCCTTTTGGAAACCCAAAAGCCCCTGGCCAATTCACTTGTAGCTTTCTTCAAAGAAAGCTTTTCCCTGTTGGGAAACTTGTGAGCAGATCAGATGAACCAGCAATTAATTTGCTCACATCCTTTGCCCAAAAGTGGTTTTCCTGGGGGAACCGGAAAGTGTGAAATGGGTGATTCACTATGCAAGGAGGAAAAAAAAAAGGAACAGTTACACATTTGCCTGAGCAGCCATCCAAACACATGTTGTCACTTCTGTGGGGCTCCCTTTAAAGTGTGGGTGCTTAGAAATGCTCTGTGTACAGAAAATAAACAGTGAATGCAGATTCCACGAGGAGAGAGGTCTCTGATGTGAGGATAAAGGACATTTATTCCACATGGTGAAATAACTTGTTTTTGGAATGAGAAGAAGAGCAAATTCCCCATAGACTCCACCTTTGGATGACTAGGATCAGTATTTAATTAACTCATGGGCCACACCTTGATTGCACCACACCATCTCTCCAAAGCAGCAAAGAAATGTTGACAGTTGTGTATTAAAAGCATTGTTTATTTTTATAACTTTCCCTTTTCTCTAGAGAAGATGAGCACTGCTCTTCTGGAATTTTAGCATCTCTTATTTGGGGTGCTGAGTTTTCTCCAATACTCAGATTCTGAGCTTAGTTTCACGTACAGCTCCCCATCCCTGGCAGGGCTCCTGAGCTTTTATCAGCATCCAGGCGCAGAGCAATGTAGCTGTTCCCATTTTTTCCTTCCTAGGAAAAAGATTCGCCTGCAATATTTCTCTACTGCAGGGAGTTATTCAAGAAGTCAAGTAAGAATAGGGAAAGGTGGTAGTTATAAAAGCTTAAGATGCTGTATGTGTACGGTGACCATATTTTCTTGGAAAAAATAAAGGACACACCTGAAAAAGGGGTAAAACTGAAAGAGGTTCATAAGGATAAAAAAATTGTAATTGATTACGTTTATGATTTGGCTTTACAAAGGAAAATTCAAGAGCAAAACCAAGAAAAACTTTACAAGAACACATATTCTAATAAAAATACCTAGAATCAAACAGTAGGTGTAAATTCCCCTGTTGGAGTTGGGCGGTCATATAAATTTAAATAATAAATAAATAAATGTATTTTAAAAAGACCATTTTATTTGACATGGATGTGAAAGGTTGTGCATTAAGGGGTACCATTTGTACGGTAGAAGTTAAATGACCAAAATAAAGGAGAAAAGTGAGTTTTTGAAAAATCAATCAATCAATCTAAAGGACAGCTTTCTGAAATAAAGGACTGTGCTTTATAAAAAAAGGATGTACGGTCACTGTATCTATGTGTCATGTTCAACAGCAGGGCCAAACCACACAGCAAAATAATGTCAAGGTTTTCCCCAGATTATCCGTATGTGCATGGACAAACAGCATTTGAATCCTGGCTCCTGGCAGAGCGACTCTGTGTGCCTTGGCAAGTTTCCAAAGCAGCCGCACAGAATCTTCCAGAAGATACACTATGCGCTAGGATGCTCTGCCAGGCATTCCTCAACTGCTTTGCCCAGCCTGATTCAGACCTGAGACTGGAGAGACCAAACAGACTTAAATTCCATCATATTCCCATGGAACTGGAATCAAATGTGGTTTTTCTCCTGGCCTCGGACACACTTCTTTGGAGTGTGGGCCCGTAATATTCTACAGGGAGTCCTCGTTTAGCAACCACAATTGGGACCGGCAACTCAGTCATTAAGCAAAGCGGTCACTAAGTGAAACCACAACTGTGCTGATGATCTTCCTTCAGCTTTCTTTGTTTTACAGCAGTGTTTTTCAATCTCAGCAACTTTATGATGTATGGCTGGCTGGGGAATTCTGGGAGTTGAAGTTCACACATCTTAATGTGGCCAAGTGTGAAAAACCCTGGTTTAATGAAACTGAGAAAGAATAAAAATTTCTAAAGACAGGTGTGAGATTGTTTGATTCCATCACTGCTGCATAAACGATTCCTGGATTCCTCCATTGGGCAGGGGATTGTAGTAGATGTTCTCCAAGGTCCCTTCCAATTCTTGTAACCTATGATTCTATGCTTCAGGCTTATTGCTCTTTGGGGAATGGACTAAAATGAGCTGGCCAAATCTAATGCTCAGAGATGCCTGGCCTTTCCCTTGCGGTCTCGAATTGCTCTCCAGCTCTCCTCAATTCTGCAGAAAACTAGATGGGCACGAGATTTGCAGTCCCCAGTGATGATCCCCCTCCTGCTTCCAGGGGCACCCACAACAATAGTCAAGAGGGTAGCCACAAGAGTGCAATTGAAGCTCTGCCTGCTTTTTATGTGCCAAACAGACGGAGCTGTGATTGTACTGTTGTGGCCGCCATCTTGAATTTTTGACCACCCTGCGAACCACCTTGCCTGCTTCGGCTGCCTCTGTTTCCAGGCACTGCAATCTCCTGATTTCCCACCCAGGAAATGAGTGATCAAGCCCAGCGGATTTGGCATCTGCCAGGGTCAGAATCAGACGGAAACACAACTTTAATAGAAGGCAGTGTCGGGTGGAAAGGTTCTCTGGGCATTTTGGTGCCCTAGTTAGGTGCAAGGGAGGAAAAGCTTGTAATGAATAGATCAGGGTTTCTCCCCCAGGGTTCCGTGGCACCCTAGGGTTCCACGAGAGGTCACTCGGGGTTCCCTGGGAGACCACAATTTATTTAAAAAATTATTTAAATTTTGGACAAGTTCACATTAAAGAGGTAAGTTTCATTCTTTATTTTTAGTTTAAGAACACTGTGGATGCATATCTACAGGCTTACACAGGAAACGAATATAATAATTTTGTAACTTCTGGCCTATATTTGAGCCTGAATGTGTAGGGGTTCCCTAAGGCCTGAAAAATATTTCAAGGGTTCCTCCAGGGTCAAAAGGTTGAGAAAGGCTGGACTAGATTAAGCTAAAATGTCATCGTTTTCCACTTTTCTCGCATTAAAAATAATGCAATAGCAAGTTTTGCCACAACAAGCTTGGGCCTTGAAGTCTTCTGGTTGCATACACCAGTTAAATGTTTTAACGATTCAAATGTATTTAATAATCATTTGCAACACTCGCTTGAACCAAATCTTTCAGCCAGAGGCCTCCCAGGATGGTAGGTATATTGAGGAAGTAGATGCTTCACATCTGCATAGATTTGCTTAACCGTTTCTCAGTCTGAACAACAGTGTATTATTTATTTATTTTATTTATTTATTAAATTTTTATCCCACCTTTATTATTTTTATAAATAACTCAAGGCGGCGAACATACCTCATACTCCTTCCTCCTCCTATTTTCCCACAACAACCCTGTGAGGTGAGTTGGGCTGAGAGAGTGTGACTGGCCCAAGGTCAACCAGCTGGCTTTCATGCCTAAGGCGGGACTAGAACTCTTAGTCTCCTGGTTTCCCATTGGCTCCTTCCTAGGGCTGAGAGACAGGGACTGGCCCAAGGCCACCCAGCCGGCTTTCATGCCTAAGGCGGGACTAGAACTCTCAGTCTCCTGGTTTCCTATTGGCTCCTTCCTAGGGCTGAGAGACAGGGACTGGCCCAAAGTCACTACATTATAAATGTTTCCTGAGTGACCCATAATGCAAAAGCTGCCCATCATTTACTAATACATGACTTTGATATCATGAGGTTTCTTCCAATTGAAAAAGCCTAGATTGGTAAAAAATTAGGATTTAAACTGTCAATGAGCTTCACTAATAGCCTGTGGTAGTACTTAAATATTTCCCTTTACACAGAATATACTCAGAACTTACTTTTGCATTTATATTCGGTTTTTTCCCCACGTGCCTCATGTGGTAGATCAGAGCTTTCCAAACTGTGTGTCGTGACACAAAAGTGTGTCGCCACACACAGTCTGGTGTGTCGCCACACAACCCGGAAGCGCTGATCATCATCAGCGCTTCCGGGTTTTCCCGCGGCGACACACCAACGGCGGCGCGCAAAAAACGAAAGCGGCAGCAGCGCTTCCGGGTTTTTGCGCGCTGCCACAACGGCGGCACTTCCGGGTTTTCCCGCGGCGACACACCAACGGCGGTTGGTGTGTCGCCGTGGGAAAACTTTGGAAAGCCCTGTGGTAGATAGATGACCGGCATTTACGCAGATGAAAAAATTCTCAGGGATGTCCACAAAGGGGAGGTGTGTCAAAAAAGTCAATAGGGCTGCCTCCATCATGAGAACGAAGCCCTGTTTCTTTTATGTGCCTTGCGTCAATCAGTGCAGCTATCCTGATTTTTTTTTTACACTATCCCCCCCCCCCCCCCCCCGCAACCCTCCTGGGAAACTTATGCTGTATCTCTGAGGCAGACTTTGTCAAAATATTTGGTTGGAGGGGGTGTTACACATCACGCTATATAGTTTTTCCAGCATTGAACACGTGCAATGTTTTTGTTCTATTAATAATATCATACATATTGTATTTGGTGCTCTGCATTTTTTATAGTTGAATCCAGAGTAGGGGCGGGCAATTTGATGCCTTTGAAATGTTTTGGACTGCAGCACCTACCAGCCCCAGCCAGCGTGGTCAATGCTCAGGGATTAGTCCAAAATTTCCAGAAAGCTTTAAATAGCCTTGTCCTGTCCACCTCGGTCCTAAATTTTATATATGACTTGAAAACTACTATATGACATAGCAAGACATCTAATGCCCTACAGGTAGTCCTTGCTTAATGACCACAATTGGGACCAGAATTTTGGTTGCTAAGCGAAATGATCATTAAGCGAATCCGACCTAATTTTACAACCTTTTTGTGGCGGTCGGTAAGTGAATCACCGTGGGCGTTAAGTGAACCACATGGTCATTAAGTGAATCACACGGTTCCCCATTGAGTTTGCTTGCCAGAAGCCAGCCGGGAAGGTCAAAAATGGCGATCACATGACCATGGGACGCTGTGAGGGTCATAAATGCGAACCGGTTGCCGAGCACCCAAATTGTGATCACGTGACCGCGGGAATGCTGTGACAGTCATAAGCGTGAGAACCAGTCATATGTCGTTTTTTTCAACACCATTGTAAGACCGAACCGTCACTAAAGAAATGGTTCAGTGAGAACTACTTGTATTTTATCTACCAAGCAAAGAAATCAGCTAATTCTTATTAAAAAAAACAAAAACATTGTTTTATAAACCTTTATAAATGTGCCAGGTTTTGAATCTGACATCAGGGGAATGACGTCTGTCAAACTGACCTTCAGGTCCAATCTAGCTGCTTCTGACTTTGGAGGAACCAAACAAGGACAAGACTGATTTGAGAATTTAGCTTCTCTGTTGCAGGAGTGGGAAAATCAAGAGAAGACCAAGTATAGATGTTCTTGGTGATCCCTCACCCTTTCGGTAGACACCCTGGAGGGAGCAGGTGCACCTCCAGAAACCCCAAAATCTTTGCCCTCAGCCTACATGCATTCTCAACATTCCAGAAATCCAATTCCTGGAATACCCAATTTGGATCTTGACTACGGTATTGGGAAATTCTAGGAAGTCATGAGACTTCTGGGAAATGCCAGGTTAAGAAAGGCTGTCCTAGATAATTGACTCAAGGTGTTTATCATTACCATGTGGAATGTGGTTGTGTTAATACTCTGATCTTTACTGGATTTGCCTTGCCATTTAATTACCGGGAACAGTTCAGCTTCTTCCTTCTCCTCCCAAAACTTATGCCAGCCTCTGAGCTAATCCTATCAGGCACATGAGAACCTGGAGATGAATCCAGGTAGCACATTGTAGGTTCCCTCAACTGTGTCAGAATGCCCATCTGCCCATCAATCCTGTCCATCACCCCTCTATCAGACTGGTTGTGCCTTCATGTCACTGTGAAGGGAAAGGAACCTGTGGGAGTTAATGTGCAAAAGTCACCAGAGTGTGACTTTGCTGATGAGAAGGAAAATTGTCATTCTTCGCCATTCAAGCTGTCATTTGTTTGCTTAAAGGAGATCAACCCATCAACAAAACAGCCTGAACAGTGTGAAAGGGTGAACATTATTTCTTCTGCCCACACAGTCTTGTTGGAAGTTTGAATATCAAATGTTCACGACAGCCATCGTCCTTCACAGAGGAGATTTGCTTAAGCAGCGAGCTCATCTTTTGAATAGCAAATTATGGTTGAGATCGGTTCTCATATTAAAGGGGGAAGAAGGGAAATTGTGTAGTTCTATACATGCCTGGATGGGTTTATCTACCTATCTACTTTCATCCTGAGAAGTGGGCAAGAGAGGCATGTTTCATTGTGAACCTTCCAAGGAAGCACATAGTTACATGTGACAATAATAATAATAATAAGTAATACATATTACAAATAAAATACATTTATTTTATTTTAATCTCTATTTATTCTGGGGCGTGGTGGCTCAGTGGGTAAGACGCCAGGCTTGTCGATCGGAAGATTGCAAGTTCGGAGGTTCGAATCCCTAGCCCCGCGTGTCGGAGTGAGCTCCCGCACTAGCTCCAGCTCTTGCCAACCTAGCAATTTGAAAGCATGCAAATGCAAGTAGATTAATAGGTACCACTTCGGTGGGTAGGTAACAGCGTTCTGCGCGCATCATGCGGCCACATGACCATGGAAGCGTCTTCGGACAGCGCTGGCTCTTCGGCTAACAAACGGAGATGAGCACCGGCCCCTAGAGTCGGACACGACTGCACAAATGTGCGGGGGGAACCTTTACCTTTTTATTTATTCTAGTTTTATTGTAAACTACCCAGAGTCACTCTTTGAGTGAGATGGGCAGTGACTCAGTTTGAAATATAAAGCAATAAAGAAATAAAGAAATAGTGGAGGAAGTATAGGCTACCACATCTAGTCTGCAAGGATCCAGATGGTCACTAAATGACACCAAAGAGATGCAAAAAAACTCTAACTCCTGGTCAACTCCCCTGTGGGCTGGGGAATTCTGTGAGTTGAAGTCCACACTTCTTCAAGTTGAGACGGTTGAGAAAGGCCTACACATGAAACAATTATAATAATTTTGAAACTTCTGGCCTATATTTGAGCCTGAATATGCAGGGGTTCCCCGAGGCCTGGGAAATATTTCAAGGGTTCCTCCAGGATCAAAAGGTTGAGAAAGGCTGCACTACTCCAAATTGGCTCTCAAAATGGCATTACTTTTGCTAAATATTCTGACAAAACCTTCCTAATTCAGCACTTTCCAGATGTGTTGGAGCTGGAATTCCCAGAATTCCATGCCAACACTTACTAGCTGAGACTTCTGGGGTTGGATCCCCAATACACTGATGGCAGATTAAAGACAGATGCTAGGTTGTAATAAATGGAAAATCATCTCTCCATTTCTGCTTTAACTGAAAGAAATCCCAAAGACACTGAACTTAATCTTGCAAGAAAAACATGTTCGTATGTGTAGTCCTCTGAATGCTTGAAGGATTGAAAACTGGAGGACCTGTCTTGCAGGAAAAGGTCCAAAATTTGATCCTGAAGGCTCAGAAGCTTCCTAATCGGAAACTCTGCAGAGCTGAGTAAAAACAGTGGAAGTGGTTCTAATGCAATTAAGCAGATCAACAAGCTTTTCAAGCATCTCCATACACCTTGTTGTCCATAACCTGGGTGCCAAGTTTAAAAAATAAATAATAAATGCCACAATCTTGCAAGGTTCTGGCAATCTTCCACTGAGATGTCATGTAAGGCTACTGAAATCCTTCAGGGTTTTTTAAAATGGCATTTTGCAGAAGTTTGCAGGCTACATCCGTGGGGCCTGGGCTGCTGATTCCTGCTATAAGGTAAATCCAGAGCTACTAGCTGTTGCATTTAAGTAATGGCCCATGAAAATAGTTAATTTGGACTATATTTCAATCTAATGCTGGTGTACTTCTTTTCCTTCAGAAATACTTTATTTTCCTTTCACTTTTATGTTCTTTAAAGCATACATTACCAATAGGTGCAAGAAAGGTATTAGATAAATGGTGCTCAACCTTCTGTAAGGAGGGGTGATAGAAAGTCCTAAATGAATTTCCAAGCCCTGTGCTATGATTTTTGGAATTTTTGCCAGATCAGCCTATAATCCCTCAATTCAAAACTGATAACGAAGTAGTAAATAGCATTCTCTTAAACTGAACTCCAAGGGGCGTGGTGGCCCAGCAGGTAAGATGCCAGGCTTGTCGATCGGAAGATCGCAAGTTCGGAGGTTCGAATCCCTAGCCCCGCATGACGGAGGGAGCTCCCGCACCAGCCCCAGCTCTTGCCAACCTAGCAATTCGAAAGCATGCAAATGCAAGTAGATAAATAGGTACCACTTCGGTGGGAAGGTAACAGCGTTCCAGGTGCGTCATGCCGGCCACATGACCGTGGAAGCGTCTTCGGACAACGCTGGCTCTTCGGCTGAGAAACGGAGATGAGCACCGGCCCCTAGAGTCGGACACGACTGCACAACTGTGCAGGGGGAACCTTTTTAAACTGAACTCCACTTTGGCAGGTGACTAAATAAACATGGCTTATAGAGCAGCCGGGCGTGGGTGAGATGGTGCTAACAAAGACACCAGGCATAAGAATTCACTCACTGTTTACCTCCCATTCAGCACAGATTGCAAATTTCACAGTGTCATTATGAGTCAAGGGTGTCTTTTTTTAAAAAAAAAAAAACCATATTAAAGCCCTCAGTACCTTAAGACTCTTTTGTGATTTTCCGTAACTTCCTGCTATCCTTTTCAGGAATGGGTAACAGTGAGGAGGAGCAATGCAGTTAGACAATGGTAGAGTCTGCACACAATGTCTTAACTCAACCCAGTTGATATGACAGTGTCTATTATGTCGCTTGGTTTTAGATGGGCAAGCCAGATCTCCTAATTTGGGGACCCCAACCTTCTCTCTCCACTGAATCAATCCTAAAGTTCTGTCCTGATGGCCCCGTGGACTCATCAGGGTCAAGAAGACAGGTTGGATTAAGTGAGGTTTTAATCCTGAATAGGTATCACCCTTTGTAACATTTGTGCCTTTGTAAGAGCAGAAGGCAGGCAGGCAGGCAGGCAGGGAGGGAATTCTGGCTGTTGTAACATGCTCTATTTGAGATCTCTCTCTCACTCAGCATGAAAAGAAAACCTAGTTGATGAGAAGGGGGAGAAATAAACTCAAGAAACGAATAAAAAATGACCCATTTCCACCCCTTTTAATTTACTCCCACCCACACCCTCAGCAATTGTAAAAGTGATATATGGTTTTCTTTAGGGTAAAGGTAAAGGTTCCCTCCGCACATCTGTGCAGTCGTATCCGACTCTAGGGGCCGGTGCTCATCTCCGTTTCTCAGCCGAAGAGCCAGCGTTGTCCGAAGACACTTCCACGGTCATGTGGCTGCATGACGCGCGTGGAACGCTGTTACCGACCCACCGAAGTGGTACCTATTCATCTACCTGCATTTGCATGCTTCTGAATTGCTAGGTTGGCAAGAGCTGGGGCTGGTGCGGGAGCTCCCTCCGTCACGCGGGGCTAGGGATTCAAACCTCTGAACTTGCGACCTTCCGATCGACAAGCCTGGCGTCTTACCCGCTGAGCCACAACGCCCCTATGGTTTTCTTTACAGGAACTTAAAAACATCCCATTAATACAATGCATTTTTTTAAAAAAAAAATGAGTAAGATTAGGTCATTTGTTGCATCAGAATCTTTCTCACATCTTTCGCTAATGAAACATCCGTTAGGTCATTGAAGTTTATTTTAGATCAAAGTTCACAAGGGGTGGAAGCAGGGGTGGAAGAATCTGTGTACAAAAATAAAATAAAATCAACCCTTCAAATCCAAACAGAACCTACTTCCTCCTCCTCCTCCTCCTCCTCCTCTACTACTACTACTAACCTATTTGGCTGCCAATTTATCCTTTTTCCTGTGCTTTTTCCTGTCTTCTGGGGAACCAGGGAGTTTTGAAAGTGGGAAATCCCAGGGTAATCTGCCCCAATCTCTTTGAAAGGTCATTTGTGCTGGGTTTAAGAGATCTTGTCACCTTCCAGAGAAACATTGTTTTTGGCTGCCCTCTTTTGAAATAAACCCAGAATGCATGTATGCTCTTTTTTTCAAAAGCTGGAGAAAGAGAAAGCCCTGCTGAGCAGGTGGGCATATTGTTGCTTCTTCTGCAAAAAATCTGCCTTGTTAGGAATCCCCCATTTATTTAGGCCAGTGTTTGTCTGTGTACCCATTAGGAAGGCTGCTCAAAAGAGACACTACTTTTTAGACATGGCATTATTTTGGACATTGGCCAGTTGCCCCAGGAAAGCACATTCTGCAAATTCCATCAGCCTAAATCAGTGTTTCTCAACCTTGGCACCTTTAAGATGGGTGGACTTCAACTCCCAGAATTCTTCTTATAGTCCAGTGCAGTGGTCGTCCAATCTTTTCTTGAAAACCTCCAGCGATGGAGCACCCACCACTCTGGAAGGCCAGCTGTTCCACTGCCTAATAGTTCTCACTGTCAGGAAATTCCTCCTTATTTCCAGGTTGGATCTCCCTCTGACAAGCTTCCACTCATTGAGTCTTGTCCTACCCTCAGGTAGGTCTTGGTTGATTATTTGGTATCATTAGAACTGGGTGTCAACATCTAGCTTAAGACGCCTTTTGTATTGTTTGACTTTGGGGATTTGCTCCCCAAGAAAGATTCTTGGAGCAGCTGATTAACAGTTGCTTGATTGCTTGACTCTGGAAAGATACTCTTTGCTGGCTTACTACCACCACTGCAAACCTATGCTCACCTGCTGTAACGGTCTGGGGGGATGACCTTGGGAGGCAGGAGGAAGAGCCACAGCCTAGACAACTGTCATGCAAAAGGTATCTCGGCCCACAGAAGGAAAGTAGGTGTGGGAAGCATCTCAGAAGGGACCCTCCCTAGGTTCCTAGAAAGTAAAAGTTAGGGAGGGAAGAAGTGCTTTCAGACTTGCAAGATTGTTACTGTAATCTTACAATAAAGGTAGTGTTAGTACTTATAGTTTGTGCTTCTTGTCTGGACTACCTTGAAGGGCTGACATCATTCCTGATGACCTCTAGGCTGCGGCAATTCCTCCTGTCTCCCAGGGTCATTCCCGCAGACCATTACATCTGCTCACAAACATTGCTCACTTCAATAGCATTTACTTCGAGGCAAACATATATGCAGAGAGGGCATGTTACGGACCCCGTCCATGAGAGAATGTCGATTGGCGGGGTCCAGAAAGCAGGCCTTCTCTGCCACGGCCCCCACCCTTTGGAACAGTCTTCCCCCAGAGGTGAGGCAACCCCCCTCTCTCCTGACCTCCCGGAAAAAGTTAGACCTGGCTCTGCCATCTAGCTTGGGGTGGGAAGGGGGGTAGTCAATCTTGGGGGTGGCTAGCGCCTTAAAGTGGTTCTCATCTATATATGAACCGAATTAGAGTTTTAAACGCCATCTTGATTCCATTTTATATTTTATATTCATATTTCTATTTTATGTACTATATTTTGTTTTTATTGTATTTTAATCTTTTAGCTTTATTGTAAATCGCCCAGAGTCCCTCCTTTGGGGGAGATGGGCGGTGGCAAAATTTGATAAATAAATATATAGCAGAGGTGCGAATCCTGCAGTTCCAAAGGCACATGAGGGTATTTATTTATTTATTTATTTATTTAATTTATATGACCGCCCATCTCCCCACATGGGGAACTCTGGGCGGTTCACAATAAATAAGTTAAAATAGAATCTAAAAATATATAAAAAACCACAATAGTACAACACAATAAGTAATTATAAAATCCAGATGGACGAAGGCATTCATTAAAAGAAGGACATTAAAATTAGGGGATTAGCCACCCCCATGAGGAACTATCCCTTCCTCCTTCCCATGCCAGGCGGCAGAACCTTCAGCTCTTTCCTAAAGGTCGGGAGGGAGGAGATCTGTCTCAACTCTGGGGGCAAGGTGTTCCATAGAGTGGGCGCTGTCACAGAGAAGGCCCGCCTCCTAGACCCCATCAGATGGCATTCTCTAATTGATGGGGTTCGTAGCAGGCCCTCTCTGAATGACCGGGTGGGGCGGGTTGATAACATGTCCCTCAACTGAAACCTGATCCCTGGAGACATCACGGACACTTCCACCTTCTTTCTGGATTACCATTGGCTTCTTTGGGGGTGTTTTTTCACTTCCCACGTTCAGCCTACAGCACTAAGGTTTCCTATGGTCTCCCATCCAAATACTCATCAGTTCTGACCCTGCTTAACTTTTTGAGATCAGCAGAGGATGGCTATCAGCTGCTACCTGCCCTGACCCTACCCCTAACCCTGAAACCCTTAAGTGAGCCCCCTGAGACTTCCTAAAATTAGTAACAAATTGTAATTCTCAATGTGATTGAAGCAACATGCAATACAAGCCTTGAGAGCGGTCATATTAACTACAGTATATTGAACACGAATTAAGGATCAATGCAAACAAAATGAAATCAAGTAGGTTTTGAGTCTTGCGCACCCCCCCTCCCTTTTGGACTGCAGTTTTTGGCACACCGCTCAAAATAAGTGTTGACGATCTCCCAGTGCCACACATGGCATTATTATTATTGTGTTAATTGTAACTGTTAACTATAATTGTATGTTGCATTCACTTTTATTGTACAATATTATTTTTTAATTGTTACATTGGATTTGGCTGTTGCTCTTGTACACCATTTAGAACTGGCTGACCGAAGTGGAATAATAATAATAATAATAATAATAATAATAATAATAATAATAATAATGCCAAGCACAGCTTTTAGCCCAGAGAGTTGTGCAGAGAGACCGTCAGGTTCTTGCTAACTGCCTGAAACTCATTCTATTGTGTGAGCACGAGTCTCAGAGCTTTCTTCAGTGAGATTTATTGAGATGAATGAGATGGAGCAATTTAAGGAATTTCCCATTTAAAACCAGTACGTCTCTGTGTGTATTAGGGTGGAGATTTTCTTTCTAAATGCCTTCCTATAATCTAGTGCAGAGCTTTCCAAACTGTGTGTCGCGACACAAAAGTGTGTCGCCACACAACCTGGAAGCGCTGATCATCATCAGCGCTTCCGGGTTTTCCCGCGGCGACACACCAACGGCAGCGCGCAAAAACATGAAAGCGGCAGCAGCGCTTCCGGGTTTTTGCGCGCTGCCACAATGGCGGCACTTCCGGGTTTTCCTGCGGCAACACACCAACGGCGGTTGGTGTGTCGCCGCAGGAAAACTTTGGAAAGCCCTGATCTAGTGATTACAAATTCATGTGGGTCCAAATAAATTCCTGCCCAAAATATGGGAGAAAGTTAGCAATTAAGTTAGTGGAAATTATGGTCTGACTCAATACAAGGGATACAACTTCCTACTACCTACATTGTAGCAGCTGCTAAAAAAATTCAAGAGATTACTGCAGCAAGATTATTATACAGTATGCACAGAGATGGAAAGATTCGACACTACCCACTATGGAGGAATGGTTGGTGACATTGGCAGATCTTGCTGATGGAGGAACTGACTTTTTTGATTCTAGAAAAGACACTACATTTATTGCTGACTGGAAACCCCTTACGGACTTTTTGCGTAAAAATGAAAAAAATGAACTTGTGATTTATGGTTTTGATGATTAGATAGGATAGATTATAGAAAGAAGAGTACTATGATGCAACTTTAGAGAGTTTAAAATATAATTGCACTTATAACTGCTGTGAAGAATATCAGAAGCCACTTCTTTGTATCTTTTTTCTTTCTTTTCTATTTTTCTTTAACTTTTTTCTTTTCTTGCACTTTTTTTCTTTTCTTTTTCTCTTTTCTTCTTTACTTTATATTAGTTCGCATTAGTTTTTATCTTCTGTTTTAAAAGTTTTAATAAAAATTATATATACAGTATATATACAATATAAAAAAGAGATACATGTGACCTATATTTAATCTTATTTTAAATACATGTCTGTTGACTTTATCTTGGCTGATATTTCTGATTAGCAATTAAGTCTTGTATAATTTTGGGCAGGCCCTTAAAGTATTATTGTATGTTCAAGTCATTTCCGTCCTAATTGTAAGGTATAACATTTAGAAACAAACTCACTAATATTCACACATTAAAAACATTTATAAGAGCCTTCCCCCCATGAAGGCACAGCAGGTAACAAGGAAAACGATTTAACAACTGAGAGAACAAACCCAGAGAAGACATTTTTTCAGCCATTGCAGTCAATCACTTAAGAGATCTTATAAAGCAACCAGAGCAAATTACTCAGTTTATAAACATTGACTTTCTTGCCTTAAAATTCAATAAATTGCAGATATGCATTACTGGAATCTAATTTAATAGAGAGGTAGAAAAAGTGGGAATAGGTTTTCATCAAGCATTTTCTGTTGAGGATAAATTCTTGACCCAGAAGAACTCATCCAGATGGTTGATATATTATTCTAAATCCCAAATCTGTGTTAACGCAACCCAATAGTTGGGTTCACATATTATGTTGTGCCCAACACATGAACCATAAAATAACTTATACTAATAGCCTGTTTCATATAATGTGAAGGCCATGGATGGGCACCACAACATGCTGAGCTACAGGTTACACCCCCTTTTTAATTTTTCAATTAAAAAGCTGAAGCCCACGGTGGTGTCTCTACATTTCCTTAGACTACTGGCTGGAAATTCTCAGTGCCACTGTCCCAACAATATCTTCAGGGCAACAGGTTAAAGAAAGTTAGCTTGGGCAACCAGAAATGTATGACTCTGTAGAAAAAACAGTTTCCCACATTCAATCCCCGTCTTCCATCATTCTGTCATGCTGTCTCAGGACCAAGAACTTAAAAGCCCTCACAGATAGCCCCCCACTATCTTCTCTAGTGCAAGATCTGTTAGACAGGGTGCTGACTGATGCTAATAGGAAATGCATCTATCTATCTATCTATCTATCTATCTATCTATCTATCTATCTATCTATCTACCTACCTACCTACCTACCTACCTACCTACCTACCTATCTATCTATCTATCTATCTATCTATCTATCTATCTATCTATCTATCTATTTTTCCATTTCTATCACACCATCTCCCCCGAAGGGGACTCTGGGCGGTTGATATATTCTTCTAAATCCCAAATCTGTGTTAACGCAACCCAATAGAGCCCATCCACGGCCTTCACTTTATATGAAACAGGCTATTAGTATAAGTTATTTTATGGTTCATGTGTTGGGCACAACATAGTATGTGAACCCAACTATTGGGTTGCGTTAACGCAGATTTGGCATCTCCCCAGAATTTGAACAATTATATTGAATCTCAATACGGAATACCAGTCAAAGTGGCCTCTGAACCCCTAAACGGCTTAGGGGTGTGGTATTAGGGAGCTCTCTCTTCCCAAACCCAACTGAATGTCAAGATCTCTTAAACTATGTATTGATTCTAACTTGTTTCTGCAAAGGATAGTTTCTACCATCTTCCCCAACCGGGTACCCACCTGATGTATTGGACAATCAGAATTCTCAAGCAGGCCAGTGGCGCAGGAAAACACAACTGAACAACACCAGGTTGTGGGGAGCTGCTTAAAATTAACCAGTGTTCCTCATGGTTTGGAAGAACAAATGCTGGTTACTTCAAAGTGGAAAGAAATGCCATTGACCCCTTCCAGGCTGGGAATTTCAGTCCAAATGCATCTGGGGGAGGGGGCCAATCTAGGAATTTGAGGCAGTACCCCCCCTTCCTGGAACAAAAAGAGGAGGAGCGTCAACCCTTCTAAAAAAATTCAGTTTTATAGAAGGGAGAGAGCAAAAGCAAACAACAGAGACAATTTGGTTCGGCTTCTCTGCTGTCATGAAGGACACAGAGATAGTTCCAGTTTTCTTTCTCCAAGGAAACCCAACTTCGGTTATGTGGTTTTTCTTCCTGGCTACCTTACAACCCAGAATATAAGGAGAAGACCATCCCCCCCATGGGAAATGGGGACAGCTTACCTATTTCAGACAGACTCCTAACCAGACTAGCTTCAGCTTAAATTTCTCAGGAGCATCATGAGCCTTCAAATTCTACTCTAGGCCATTTCCCACCTGGATCAGAACAGCTGCACACGAAGTTCTTTTAGTCAAAGAAAAGGCAGCGAACACTCCTAAAAGATATTCAGTTACAGTTTATTTTTTTTTCGCCTGAAATTATTTCACATCTTTTTTTTTTCTTTTAAACATGGCTAGAGAACAGTAGTAGTAATCCATCAGTAAAAGCAGCTAAGGATAAAATGTTGGCATTAGTTTTCTCCTTTTCTTTTCTTCCCTCACTGAGTTTTATCAGACAGCATGGGATATAAGACAGGAAGAGGAGCATCTGCGGGGTTGTGTCTGTGTAAAAAAAAGAAGACATCAAGATGGCTGCACGATTGAAGGACATACCCTTTTTTATGTGCATCGTGCATGTGACCCATATAAAAAAGCTGTGGCGCCATCTTGACTTTCTAACACCCCCCCCCGGCAAAAAATACGAACAATGGACGTCCTCCCCACAACAATTGTGGCACAACATACAAATTAAGACTTGAACCAACTGTTTTTGTTGATATTCTTATAAAAAGGGAGAGTCAAGAGATGAAAGGGATTGAAAATATGAATAAACTACCCAGCAACATTTAAGAAAAAACAAAGATTTTTTATTTATGTGCATGTGTGTGTGTGTGTTTATATGCATACCTGGTTTTTAAATCTCTTGCGTTGCCCAAAGAACTGAATATATGCGTGCGTAACTTTGAAAAGGAACATAAAAAAACCCTTTGCCTTGTTAATGTATTTAAAAAAAGAAGAAGTAGCTGTTCCATTGAAAGAATGCTTACCATGGGGGGGGGGGGAATCCAAAAGCGTATTTATAAAAGAAACCACTTAAAAAAAACACACACACCACCTTTTATCATTTATCTGAGCAATCACATAGGAGGATGAGGAAAAGAGATAGTGGTCATACTTTCAGGGGGATTTGAGAAAGTGATCACAGGAACGACAATTCGATCTCCATCTCTGAAACTCGAGAGGTCACATTTGTCGGGGTAAACCTTCTTCTCCCTGTAGCTCAACAGATTTGCCTGGCAGTTTCCAGCATCTTCCACGGGGCTTGTGGTCAGATGCAGACCAATATGGTGGAAGGGCCACCATGTTGAGGAAGGTGGACGTAAGCAAATAGCTGGGGCTGGGGAAAGACCAATGCGAAACATCTCCCTAATGTGGCTGCATGGAAGGGCAAAGTTTTGCCCTTGAAATTTTGGACATAAACAGAAATCAAACCTTGGCAAACCTAACGCAAACGGTTGACAGCTCAATCTTCACTTTCAGGTAAAAACTTAAGCATTTTCTCTAGCATTAAAAATAATCATAAACATAAACAGAGGTGGCTTGCTTACCACTCCTAATTCCTACACCTAGCATAGTCTGAAAATGTGGCTTTAGGAATTGAAAAATCTATTCCCGACAGCCCACCCAGTGTTCTGCTCTTGTATGTATGTATGTATGTATGTATGTGTGTGTGTGTGTGTGTGTTTGTGTGTGTGTATGTATGTATGTATGTATGTATGCATGCATGCATGCATGCATGCATGCATGCACCAGGTATATGCATGTATATTCTTTCCCCTGGCTGAATAAATTTGAGGCATATATAAACCAAAAAGGTAAGATGGGCTGGAACAAGATTGTATAATACAGGAGGGCGATTCTCTTTTGTTCTGTCTTTTAAAGAGCAACACAACAACAAAAAGACGCCAAAGTCGTTTACACAGTACTCTACGCAAAACAAAAATGAAACAAACAATGAATTGACAATTCATAAATAAAAGGCAGGTCCCAGACCTGTTCTTTCAGAACTTATTTTTTTTAAATAGGCGTATTATGTAAATTGTATATACAATAACATTACTTTGCATAATGATTGAAAAGACAGAACGAGGGGTGGAAATCAAATGAACTGCTGCTGCTTCTCTTGATTTCGCCTACATTCTTTTTCAATTTTTCGCTGGAGAACAGACGAGATGGGAAAGCATCTACGAAAAGGCCAAGGTTGAAGGAAAACTGAAAAACGGGTGCATATTCTTGTTAAAAAAAAAAACCCTTGACACGCAAATTTTAAAAAAGTACAAAAAAAAAAGAGCAAACCAGAAACAAGAGAGGACCCCCCCCCCAAATCTTCTTGAAGCTATTCAGTCTTGCTTTCTTCACCCCCCACCTTATTTAAATGATGTTGAATTTGAGAGTACGAAGCTGAAAGAATTAGGTCTGGTGTGAATATCCACCTGCAAAAATCATACTTCACTACCTCACACACACAGCACCTAAAAATTGATGTCCTTAGAACCTGCTCTCTAGAGGCAAAAGCCAAAAGTCTAAGTTCTCTGCTTTTTATTGTTTCAAAATCATTCTCTTCTCTCTCCGTCAAAAACTAAAGGCGGCATGAGGGATTTTCACCAAGCTTCAGTGTAGCGGACATCCACTTCCTTCAAATTGGGCAATTTAGCCTGGTGGAGGGGGAGAAAACAAAAATTAAGACGAGATAGAAACAACGATGGTGAATGGAATACATCTTCACGCATTTTTACCACACAGATACGGAAATTTTTCCCACTGGGATGAAGTGAGGCCTGGATTCCAGGTCCCACTAAATCACCAGTGTATTATTCTGCTTGGACATAAATATCTTGTAAAATAGAACAAACAGAAGTGAGAGGTCAATGGTGGAAAACATGCTTTGTAAGTAGAAGTTTGGAAGTTCAATCTCCCATATCTAGTTTCCCTCTTCTATCTTCTTCTATTTTTGGTATTTTTTCTATTTTTATAATGGATTTATACCTTTTATTTGTAAGCTGCCCAGAGTCACTTTTATAGTGAGATGGGCAGTGTATACATTTAATAAAATAAAAAAATAAAATAAATATCTGCAGTTGGAGGAATCACGCTGCATCTAACAGGAATCAACTCCCTGTTTGAGAGTTGGTCCCAGTAAGTGTGAATATTATTATAAGGCAGTTTCTTATATTCTACAAGTTTTGTTTGTTAAGGCTATTATAAATCACCATACATAACTTCGAACAAATAGGACCTGTGCATGTCGCATGATTGTTAATTGGCCAATCAGACACACAGCGACTGACCACTATGGTTTTGCAACAGCCCTGGAGGAGTGAATATATAAATTCTATTTTCTGCACGCTAGCCCAGAAAATCAGGACAAGCATCCTGTCCTCCTGACACTGCCCATCAAAATCTGCCCCCCAAGAGTGCTACAGACACATTAAGGGTGCTTCAGTACCTTGAGGTCTTCATAGGTATCTGCTGAGAGCTTGGTGCTGTTCATGTTTAAACTACAGAGGCTTTTCATGGCTAGGAAATAAACACACAAGGATATTGGTCTGTATGCAGCTTGCAAAGGATGGCATAAGGCAGAGCTTTCCAAACTGTGTGTCGGGACACGTTAGTGTGTCAGCTGCAGTGTCTGGGTGTGTCGCGGCTGCTGCTGCCTCCAAACCTGCCCTGCCAGGATTCCGCGCAGGTCCTAGTGCCTGCCTTGTGCCTTGCTGCCTCCGAGCCCTGCCAGGATTCCGCGCAGGTCCTAGTGCCTGCCTTGTGCCCTGCTGTAAGAGTGTGTCGCGAAATGATGCATGTCTAAAAAGTGTGTCACCAACATGAAAAGTTTGGAAAGCTCTGGCATAAGGAAATGGAAATAGTTGAGGGTTGGCAGTTGACATCCTGCAGACTTTTCCCAAATCAACATCTGGACTTTAAAGAGCTCTCAAGCCCTTCACTTTTGATCACCTTGCCCCCTGATGTGAAGCGTAGAAAGCCGATCCAGCATTTTGTTTTCCTTGATTACGTGCTATCAAATTGGAGTTGACTCTTAGCAACCACATAGATTTTGGAACTGGTAAAAACAGTCCTCTGCCATAGAGCATTTGGTGAGAAAAAGATTAACCAGCACAGCAATGCATATCATTTTACAGTTCTGATGTTGGAGTGTGATTTCATGGACGTTTTAGTGTTTGTATATTGCAAGCAGCCAAGTAAGCAGCATACAAAGATCTGCTACAACAAAATTAATTTTTTTAAAAAAATGCTGGAGCAAAGTAATGCTCCAGCAATGTTTTCTCTGCAAACACAGGGGATAGAATCTTGGTTTTTTTAAAAAGTGAAATTGGAGATGCCAAAATCAGCTGCCCCTCGATAGGAAATCTCTCTCTTGGCTGAGTCCACAAAACATGAAAAGTTGTAACACGTGATGTTACACTCAGCCTCAAGCAAGCAAGCAAGCAAGCAATGTTATTGCTTATAGAACTACAGAATTGTAGAGCTGCAAGAAATTATTAAATCCACAGGCATTTAATTACAGTAACTCTATTTCAGTAAGAGCCAGTTTGGTGTAGTGATTACGCACCAGGCTAGACACCAGGAGACTGTGAGTTCTAGTCCGGCTTTAAGCACAAAGCCAGCTGGGTGACCTTGGCCAGTCATTCTCTCTCAGACCTAAAAAACAGGCAAGGGCAAACCACTTCCAAAATCTTGCCAAGAAAACTGCAGGGACTTGTCCATACAGTTGCCAGGAGTCAACACTGACTCAAAGGCACAAAAAAAAAACCAGAAACAAAAACCCAACAACAACTCTATTTCAGTAATGTAAATTACATTTCAATAGATTTAGTTTAAATTAAATTAAATCCAGTTTAGATTTTGCCCTGGTTTTATCCAGTGCTTACACTGTGGCCCCCACCCCACCCCAAGACTGCAATTCTGTTGTAAACAGACTTTATTGCAGCTGTACATAGGATTAAATTATCAAAATATTGTGTATTTAATATCTGCCCATGTGTTCAAGCTGTGATATGTGTAACATATGGGAAAAAATGGTATTTTTGATCCAAGGATATATTATGCACAAGCATTTCAACAGTAACTACATCTTGCTCCAAAAGAGATTTCCTCCTACACTTTTACTGAAAAGATATGTAACCTCATGACGAGTCCTCAGATCTGTCACGTGGCTGCTGGACTCCCTTACAAGTTTGTGCACATCCCAAATCTTGAACCTAGAAACTCTATCTTGAGAGGTTGTCAGTATTAGTTGCAAAATCATGTGATAACTCCAAACACGGAATGATTAATTCCAAGGAGAAATGAACTGATTATTTTGCTTTTCTTTCTTTCTTTTTAACATGGCTTGTATATGGGCTATGTATTCTCTTTACCCCCCAATTCTCTTTATCATTCCCCACATATATTTTTTTCTCTCTTTCTCTCCTTCTATTACAAATCTGTCTGTCTCTTTGTCCGTCCGTCCGTCCATCCATCCATCCATCCATCCATCCATCCATCCATCCATCCGGACAAGAGGAATGATACTGTTGACTGTTTCAGTCACTGCATTGGTGAATTCATCCCTAACCTTCCCATCACTAGCCAGGCTTTTTGTTCACTTACAGCTCAGGGCCAGCAGCCCAGCATCGGTAACGGGCGTTTCACACAAGTTGAGCACTTGAAGCATTGTGAGGTGTTCAGACAGGAGCCGCAAACCTGCATCTCCAAACTGCAGGGAAGAAAAAAAGGGAGCATTGTTTATAAGGAGCAGTAAATGGCTGGAAAGTGAGTGGGCTCGAAACAAGTAGGACAGTGGTCCCCAAACTTTTTGGCATCAGGGACCGGTCGTGGAAGAAAAGTTTTCCACGGACGGGGGTGGGTGGGTTTGCAGACGGGAGCCAATCACGCGTACCAGGGGGCGGGGTTTGTAGGCGGGAGCCAATCGCGTGCACCGGGGCGGGGTTTGCAGGCAGGAGCCAGTTGCGCGCACCGGGGGCGGGGTTTGCAAGCGGGAGCCAATCGCATGCACGGGGGCGGGGTTTGCAGGCGGGAGCCAATCAAGTGGAAGGGGGTGGGGTTTGTGGGTGGGAGCCAATCGCGTGGAAGGGGGCTGGGTTTGCGGGCGGGAGCCCTGTGGCTCAGTTCCTAACAGGCAGCGGCCCACTAGTGGGCCGTGGCCCACAGGTTGGGGACCCCTGATCTAGAATACAATGTGGAAGATAACTTCCACAATTCACAAACAGTACAGACTGACTGAAGATGATGAGAGCTGTCATCCAAACATATCTGGGTGGGATTGGGGAGCAGGAAAAGATGGATACAAGGAACAGGAGGACTTTGAAAGAGGAGCAAATGTATTTTATTTAGAGAGAAATCTGAAAAGGGCTTGACTGCTTGTACTGAATGAAGCCAGCTCTTCCTGTGGTGACGCACTGGGCCATCTCAGTTTGAGTTAGCACAAACTTCCCTGCCCTTGGCGGCTCGCACAGCTCATACCTGAGTTGACCACAGGTTCAGCTGCTTGAGCGAAGGCAGTTTAATGAGATGCTCAGCACAGGCACTTGTGACGTTGGTGAAGGCCAGGCTGAGGTTCTCCAGGTTTCCAAAGGAGCCCGAGCTCAAGAGCCGAGCCAGGTCTGCATCCTAAAAAGCAGAAGGTGGCAGAGATCAGTCAAGGAAAACCTTCCCCCTCCCCCTTTTTACATGGAAAAATGTGGCATGCCATTGGCAGAAGGGTCTCTAATCCCATGAACTATATGTCCCTTCTATACAGTTCCCAATATCTGAATTGTGCAAGCTATGGTATTCCCTGTGACACTCCATGGAAGCGAAAGTTGGACTTTGAAAAAACAGGATAGGAAGAAGAGTATTGACGCTTTTGAACTTTGGTGTTGGGAGAAGGCTCCTGAGAATACCGTGGACAGCCAAGAAAACAAACCGATGGATCATCAAACAAATCAACCCAAAGTCTTCCCTTGAGGTACAAATGACCAGGCTCAAATTGTCCTACTTTGGACACATTATGCAAAGACGTAACTCTAGAGAAGGCTCTGATGCTGGGAAAGGTGGAAGGAAAGAGAAGAGGACAACCAGCAGCAAGGCTGCCTTCAGGTTGAAGAGGAATGGGAATGTTAAGGTGTTCCTAGGTGAGCGTCACTCCCATGTGAATGAGCCCCAGATGTCATTGGATCCAGCAGCTTGGAGCCACCATTTTAATTTCCCATAAACACTCAAACTGAATGCTGCTCCATAGCATCAGGCAAAATGGAAGTGAAGCTCCTCGGTGGCATCTGCCATTTAACATTTCCCGCGATGGTGTAGCATGTCTCCATCTAGCAACCCCTGCAGAGAAACATGCTGCCCAGTTCTGTTACAGAGCAACACAATGGCTGGGTTCACACAAGAGATTTAACCAGGCCAGCTAAAGACCCAGAGGTTGCATTTGCACCTCTAGCTAAGCTTGGTTAGTTTTAACTCTTTTTCTGCATGTCTTTGTGCGTTATGCAAGCCCAGCCTAGGTGGTTAGCATAGGGCTTCACATAATATGTGGGTCCAAAACCTGGTGTTAATTCAGTAAATAGATTAAATGGAGGTTAAGTGGAGACGCTGAGGCATTTTAATCTAGTCCACCATTCAAGGGAGAGGCAGTTCAAGCACCAGTGCAAAAGCGGGGCCTTCTTCACACACACCATCTTAGTGTATCTTGGCCCAATCCTGCAAAGTAGGGGAAACACTTTCTGAAGACCTCTTTCCACAGCATAGGCAACATACAGTATCAACCAAGGTCATCCTTTTTTAATGCCCCAGTCAGGGCTTCATCAGTAGGGAAACGGGGCCTTCCAGATGGAGCAGAGCTGGAAGTCCCAACAGCCCCACTCAGCACAGCTAAGGGCGATGGATGCTGGCTGGGGCAGGTCCCAACTCTCAGCATCCTTCAGCTCTGTGAGACAAAATGGGCTCCCTGAAAACCACGTGCAGCCGGCTCAGGATCCCACTGAGATTCCAAAGAGCAACTCACCGTGGATTTTGATGGCAGCGTTAACCTGGTGGGGCCGCCTTTCCTCTGCTGCAAAAGAACAGATACATTGCTTACAAATGCGGGAACCACGGATCTGCAGTGGTAAAGCACAGGCCGGGGCCTGCAGAGGTGTTCAAATCCCCGTCTTCTCTGTACATAAGGACCTCTGCTGGCAGAGCAGCAGAGGATCTCTTGATATTGCCCCAACTCAGTGCTAAATAGTACAAAATAAAAATAAAAGTACGTTTGTCAACGGATTACAATCGAAGGTCTTCTCAGGGATGCCTCCTGCCCTCTGGAACGATATCCTCCCCACCCAACATCTCTACTGCTCCCACCTTACTGATTTTTCACCAACCAAAACCTGGTTCTCCCAAGCTTTGAGTTAGGTGGCGGAGCCCCTTTGAGTTTTTCGGGTATCCTTTTGGTCTTTCTGTATTACGGGGCCAGTTTTCCAGTTGGTAGTATTCCCTTTTCTTTGATAAGTTTTTTCTTTCTTTCTTTTTAAGTTGAAAGCCGCTCCGAGTCGCCGTGGAGTTGGGCGGCTTCGAAATGAAGATATTAAATTAAATATAATAAAAGGTTGCAACAGAAAAGTGCATGGACATAGCACAAAGTATTAAAAGAGGACTATATGGTTGCTCCTTTTAAGGATCCAATTTGAATACACATCAGTGGTTTAAGCAATTAAAGTCCTCTTTAATTAGAGTCCTCTCTGAATTTCCGGTTACTGTTCTCTTTCATCGTGTGGAATTTCTGATCAACCAGTGCTGGTCTATGACCGAATAAAAATTGAATTGAACATTGAAATCGATAAACCAGCAGGTGGCAGCATCTAGCTAATTTGGGTGGATCTTGAAAGAGCTAAGCAGGACCACACCTGGTTGAATCTTGGATGGGAGAACACCAGGAAACAACAAGTCTGTAAGCTAGACTTGTAGGTCAGACAAGGTCTTGGAGGAATGCCCTTCTTTCATCCTGAAAGCTACAACATGTCCACATGATCAGCAGAAGCCAAGTCCAACTCAGAGGAGTCCTGAAAGGCTTTCTCTGGGTTTCAATATACGTTCCACCCTACCTTTGGATCACATGAAGAAAAGTGGGCAACACGTGCTCTTTTGAAGTAGAAAGGTGGAATATAGAGCCAGTTTGGTCTAGTGGTTCAGGTGCTGGGCTAGAAACCGGGAGGCTGTGAGTTCTAGTCCCACCTTAGGCATGAAAGCCGGCTGGGTGACCTTGGGCCAGTCCCTGTCTCTCAGCCCTAGGAAGGAGCCAATGGCAAACCAGGAGACTGAGAGTTCTAGTCCCGCCTTAGGCATGAAAGCCGGCTGGGTGACCTTGGGCCAGTCCCTGTCTCTCAGCCCTAGGAAGGAGCCAATGGCAAACCAGGAGACTGAGAGTTCTAGTCCTGCCTTAGGCATGAAAGCCGGCTGGGTGACCTTGGGCTAGTCACTCTCCCTCAGCCCAACTCACCTCACAGGGTTGTTGTTGTGGGGAAAATAGGAGGAGGAAGGAGTATTAGGTATGTTCACCGCTTTGAGTAATCTTTGAGTAATTTATAAAAATAATAAAGGCGGGATAAAAATTAAATAAATAAATAAATATAAATCCGAGAAGCTCACCAGCTCTTTGAGTTCTCTCTGCCGGTCACAAAGCTGCTCATACATTTTCTTCCCCACATCAGTGCTCTCAAGGGTTGAGATGATCTGAAGCTGTGTGTCCTTGTTCTCAATAATGTTGTACTCCAGCATCAGGCAAAGGATCTGAGTAACAAGGAGAGAGAAGGATGGCCCATTACTGGGGGTGGGCTCACAGCAAGGCACAGACTCATTTCTTGCCTGCTTTTCAAATGGGCAAACCCTGGAATTCTTCACATGATCCCCCAAGTAAGGAACCATAAACAGACTTGGTACTTTAAAATAATAACAACAATAATAATGATTTATTAAATTTGTGTGCCGCCCGACTCTCAATAACTCTGGGTAGCTCACAACAATCAAAGATCTCGGGGGGACCTCGTTCCAGAGGGCAGGCATTGCTACAAGGAAGGTGACCTTCCAGAGTCACGAGAGATGACATTGTTTCATCGAAGGAACATGGAGCGCGCCAAACCTGCAGGATCGAATCAGCCAGGCAGATGCTATAAGAGACAGGTGGCCCTCAAGGAACCAGGCCCTATGCCCCGTAGGGCTTTATAGGTAGCACCCAGAAGCAAACTGGCAACCAGGGCAGTTTGCAAAGCAGAGGTGTTACATGGGCATACCGAGGCACACTCATCACTGCCCGTGCTGCCACATTCTGGACATTCACATTCTGTGAAGGTTTCCTAAAAGGAACCCTGGAAATTATAGACTCGAAAATGGGAGCAAGAGGGCAGAGAATTCTCTTGTTCAGATGCCCAAGGAAAGAGTAACTCTTCTATTAAGAAGGAATGCAAGTCCAATCTGTATTTGCATTTTTATTCCTATATATCCCCACTATGTCTATGAAGGTTCTCAGTCATCCAGGTGGAATTGTCTGTAGCTTGAATCATGTCAACTGGATTTCTATTTTCTCAGTGGAAACGTTTCGCTCCTTATCCAAGGAGCTTCTTCAGTCTGAGCAAAGTTGGTAAGGGAATCCTAAATATGTTTCTAGGTAGCTGTGTGACCTTACACCTGGGGTCATGGTTATATTGAGATGTTATTTTAAGTCAATGTATTGTCGAAGGCTTTCACGGCCGGAGTTCAATGGCTGTTGTGGGTCTTCCGGGCTGTGTGGCCGTGTTCTGGAAGTTGTGGTTCCTAACCACAACTTCCAGAACACGGCCACACAGCCCGGAAGACCCACAACAGCCATTATTTTAAGTCCTTTTATCATCTAAAGGAGGATCGTTAAGATCACCATGCTGCTGTTGAGCTTGTGAAATGGTCTTAATCTTCCTAGGCACAGAAGACAAAGCAGGGAGGAAAATAGGGGAAAGATTGTGCCTGAGGCCCCCACCTCTATTCAAGGAAGGATTTTCCAAGTTGGCATAAATGGATTCCTTGACCCCTCTCTCAAACCTCTCAAACCTCTCTCTCAATATATATCCCCACATCTCTAGGGTTTCACTTAATTCTTGCATCTGAGTTTTTAAAGTCTCCTTTCTTGTCACACTGAGACTCCCATCCTTTACTTACTCATTTGTTGCTGAATTTGTATCCCACTTTTACTCTAGTGCTTCCCCTTTCCAATTTTCCCCACAACGACCCTTGGCTGAGTAAGTGGCCCCAAACCCATCGATCTTCCGAGGCTGACGGTGGACTTGAACCTGGGTCAACTCTTGACCCATCCTATCACACCGTCTCTCACGTTCACTGGAAGAGAGTCTCACCAGACAGAATCAGATTTACTTCTGATAGATTGGCACCATTAATTGCTGATCTCCTGTTTTTAAAACTTGAAATCGTCCCGCTTGAGTGGTAATTGCATAGAGCTGGCTGGGATATCTCTTGTTCAAAGGAAGAACAGACAAGATGCAGAAATGAAGTATCTGCTTTCTTGTTTCACACTTGTCTGGTGTGGCAAATCGACGGACAGATGATCAGCCTTACCTCCACCATGGTTTGGTTGCCTCTCAGTGCCAGCAGCATGCAAGGACCCAGTTTGTTCTCAGCCAAGGAAAGCAGGAACTTTTTTGTCTTGTAGCAGGAGCCCATTAAAATATGAACCTGCAGGAGAGAGAGAGAAAGGTTCAAGTGAGAGAGAGAGACACAATTTGGGAAAGATCTTTTGGCCCTTCTTCCAAGGTAGCCAAGAGGGCAACATGGCCAAATCCCACAAGAACATTTCAACTCCACTCTAGACTTCCCTAAATGAATGCCTTCCAGATATGTGGGATTACAACCTCCATAGCTCTCAACCCAGCATGGGATGATAAGAGTTGGAGCCATGTCTCTGGAGAATATGGATTCAGGGAAGGGGTGCTCCTAGTTCAAAATTCCAACACTGTTTTCTAATTAGACGTGTTCCATCTCTAAGGTAATAGGTAGAGACAAGCCAATTCCTAAAACAAAAGTCCTCAGCTTGCTTCTCAGAGCTTTTTCAGTTTCTTGTGGATTCCAGCCTTAGGAGATGCTTTGTTCTCTCTTCCATCTAGTTCTGATGCCCAGCTTCTGCTCTGGTTCTAAAAGGACCAAAACTTTTCTTTCTCCAGCTCAGAGGGAGGGACCGGGGGAAAAATCTGTATCTGTACATGGTCTGGAACACATGTCTCTCGCTCGTGAAGATGTAGATTTTAAATACGTATGACACGAGTGAATGTGTATTCTATATCCAGCATGAGACCTGTAAGTTTGGTATATTGTGAATGCAATCTAATTTCACCACAGCATGGTTTAAAAATTAGCCCTACTGAGTTAGCCCTACTCTTCTGGAGTCAATGCACAACATGAACTTAAAGAATCTCTATTTGGTCGTTCACTTTTCTTACAGGCAGGAATGTGACAACTGAAACAAGTCAGAGATCATTCCAAATCTCTCCTGTGAGAAAATCCTGGAGAACAGTGGAGAAAAATTTATCAAGTGGCTCTTAAAGAGATGAAATGCCACCATGCTGGTTTTCATACCCAAGTATTTTCATATACCCATCTCTTTTTATCCTCATGGTTTTCAATTTCCTCCCAGACCCGCTTTCTGAGTCCCAAAAGAAGATACCTGGTTTTTGCTAAGGTGAAAAAAAAATATCTCTGGATGCTTGCTTTGAACCAGATGGCTTTGATTCAAAGGTACAATCAATTATGTGACAATCTAAATCACTCAGTCTACTTTGGCACAGGGATTACAAAAACTTAATTTGATAGCACAGATGAAACTGTTCATTCCAACTCAGCATTGGATTTCTGCCCAACACAAAATATTCCATTCCTATTTCCACGGCTGGGAAAGAGGCACTTCAGAAGAATGGGATGAACTTCAGGGGGTTGGAAGTTGGGGAATTCGTTGGAACTGCTCCCCTGTATTTCATCTCATGGGCCTCCCTCTTTGATTCTTCATAAACAAAAAAAGCTACATTCTGAAGTAGCAACATTTATTTATTTATATGTCAACTTGTATTACCGCACCATCTCCCCCAAGGGGGACTCTGGGCGGTTTACATTCAACAACATTCTTGCTGGAATAAGTGGGAAAGCCATCTTTTCCTAATGATGGCTCGCAACATTGAGAGCCAATGTTTGTCAACTCAAATAGGTGAGCGTGAGTTTCCAAGATGTTAGAATAACCTCCTGAAAGCTGGTGTCTCATGGACTTATTGGTCTTCAATTCAAGTTCAAGTTCAATTTATTACGGACACTGACCAGTACAAGTTAGAATTCTACAGGGTAAATACATTGGGCTTTAAAATATAAACCCTCTGATTTGATATACTTTTAAATCTAATTTAACGAGTCCCAATTAAATATTAAAATGCATTTAGATCACAATATAAATGAGCCCCTTATCAAATTTAAAAACAGTCTTATTCATTTACATTATCATGACTAATATTCTCTCAGTTCTACATAATTATAAAAATATAAAATACAAATATTAAAATGAGTGATACAAAAATAAAATATAATATATAATATATATACCACTTAAATTTATTATAAGGACTACCATACTACATTTTCAAATCATAGTCTGACGTGTCTTCATGGCAGCTGCACAGAATCTGGCTACTTGCGTCGTAACAGTTGGATATTCACCTATAAGTAGCATTTGCATAGAGACTATATCTTGCCGCCTAGGATATTTATTGGTCAGAGGTATTATGAATTTATTCCTAAGCTCTTTATAAAAAGGACTTCAATTCACAGAATTCCCAATCAGCCATGGCCAAAGAGACCAAGTCCAACGTATCTGGAGGGCACCAAGTTGGGGAAGATAGTTCCAGAGCAGGAAACCCCAACTTGTTGGGGACAACCAGCACTCTTTAATTGTGAGACTGACTGGTGGTGTTTTACAAGATGACCGCTGCTAGGGAACAGTGTCTGTTTACAAAATGGCTGCTACGATGGGCATGGCCAGCCATAAACCCTTATTGGGCAGAAGACAATCAGGTGAGATTGCTCTCTGCAATACCTCAGGGTATTTTCTATTATCCCAGGCTACCTTTCTTTGTTCTGGGCAGGTGGGCCTCTAAGCAAAGCACTGGGCTTTGGCTGGCCACCATGTTTATTTTCTTAGAACTCCTGAGTTCTTGGAAAGAAAGATTACCCTGGAAGTGGTATTTTTGATTTGCAGTATGCCAGCTTCCTGTTTACTTGTTTTAAATTCAAAGAATCCCAGCAGGATTGGACACTTGGCCGGAATCAACAGAGATGTCCATGCACCCGCAGGTGCTGAGTGTAGGTCCCAGCCTTACTGTCTATACCTGTAATGGTATGTGGGTATGACCTTGGGAGACAGGGGAAGAGCCACAGCCAGGGGAACGGTTGGACAAGAGGCAGCTGAGCCCACAGAAGCAATGGGGGCCTGGCAAACATCTCAGAAGGGACCCTCCCCAGTTTCTTGGGCTGTAAAGGCGACAGGGGAGAAATGTACTTTGACTTGCAAGATTCTGTTAATGTAACCTTACAATAAAGTAGAATTAGCCCATCTGGTCGTGCTTCCTGTCTGGACTACTTGCAAGGCTATCAACATGAGGGCAAAAAAGACAGTGAAGAATTGGCACCTACCATACTGGCAAACAGCTCCCCATCATCATCACACGCCACACCACCAGGGCTGTAGAGCTGGAACCAGCCGTCCTTGCCGGCCCGCACGCTCAGCAAACAGGAATGGACCTGGTCGAACAAAGACACATGAGAAGGTGGACTTTCCTGCCGAAGCCCTTCCAGATAATTCTGCAGAGAAAGGAGCCAGCAAGATGGGAGACCCGTGGAGCTCCAGGTGCTGCTCATCTACTGCTCCCTGTTGATCATGCTGATGAGGGTTCTAGGAGGTGTGGTGCAAGATGCCCCAGCCTTGCAGTAAGAGACAAGGAGATGTTCCTTCTCACTGGAAGGGAATCCAGCTCAGCAGTAAGACGTATCTCAAAAGGCATTCTTCCTTCCAACCTGCAGCAGGACAAGGAGTCTGCAAAACAGACCCTCTGATCTAAACCCTGGAGCTGATGGGAAAGAAGGAGAGGAAGACTTTGTCTCCTGTAACAGAAAGATTTATGGATCTGTTGTAGTTATAGTTATCCACCCGTTGTAGGCCTGGCGTTTCTGAAGAATTCAGGTTCTCTATCCAGATGTTTTGAGCTGGTTAGGATTAAAATGTTGGCAGGGTCAAAAGCCCACCCTACTCTCCCAGTTTCTGCCCTGGGTTGTTATTATCTATCTATCTATCTATCCGCAACAAATGCAAACGGAAGTACACACACTCTATTTGTACATCCCGTCCATCATAACAATGGGCATTTTTATGACTCAAGCAAGGGTTCAAATGCTCAGTCTCAGTTATTCAAGAGATGAAGGGCATTTATCTGGGGCATTTATTTTACACTGAAATTTCCAAATGCAACGATTCCAGCCACAGTTCCAAGAAATCCAAACAGCATTTTATGTTGACATAAGAGGCATGAAATCATTTATCAGAAGGCAGCTGCAGGCTCCAAAAGTCCTTTCAGGAACAATATCAAGGCAGAGATGCTGACTGCACCATGGAGCTCCAAGCAATTTATAGCCTGAACATTTTGCAAACAACCCTTCTCCCATTCCTTTGGGGCTGCGTTGGAAAGAAACTCACTTCTTGTCTTGGATCTTCTGCAAATCTTTGAATGACGTACTTCAGCTCCCTTGAAGCAGCAAAAGACATAAAAAAAGCAAGAGAGAGAGAGAGAGAGAGGAGGAGGATGTTGGTCACTTCCAAAAATATACACAGCTGTTGCATTTCATTCTGATTATGTTCTAACTGAAAAGTTATAAGGAAATGTGGAGGGAATTATTACATTCTACTGAACTGGAGCTTTACACAATGGGAAGAGGTCTTCTGACAGCCTGGAACAATCCATGATCATAAAGACCTTAATCCTCAGGGATTAGAAAGCATCTCAGTTTGAATGCCTGGAGGCCTCTTCCCAACTCTGCAGCTTCTTTTAGCCAGACAAATCCACAGCCAGAAACTTCCTGAGACCATTACCCTTTGGCTGTAAGCCCAGGGGGAATTTTGTCTGTATGTGTGGGGGAAGTTGTTTGGAAACCTCATGCCCTACAACAGGGGGAAAATTCCTTGCATGTAGAAAGCAAGGATTTCAGCTAAAGAACTAGGCTAGAACCTCTCTTCTTGACCTGCTCCAGATGATCGACAAAGTATCCTTCCATCATCCTTTTGACCATGCTACTTGGTGCACATGGGAATTGTTATCTGGGAAAGGTTGTTCTTGTCAAATGGCTGGTAGCATGATTCGATCCTGCTGAACTAGCTGCCAAAATAGTCCCGCAAAGAAAACACTACAGTAGTCCAGACTGGATGCGACTAAACCATAAATTACTGACAGAATGGCCCTTGAAGGAAACACGACCCTTTTGAATGGCAGAAGATCATGTGCTGTGCTCTTCCATTTTTATGAATGGAGGCATACTCGGTGGGGGTCTCTTTTAGCCTTTACAACTGAGAGTCTATTGCAAACTTTTAAAACTTCTGTGCTGTGAAAGGCTGGATCAATCCACAGTTTACATTACTGCAGGAGATTATTTCAAGAAAATAGCACTTACTTTGTGAACTTCTCATGTGCAAGAGCCCTGAAATAAAAACACAGGACATTATGTGTTTTCTTCCTTTTTTTTTGCAGCTGTTTTCTTTCCATAATAATAATAATAATAATAATAATAATAATAATAATAATAATAATAAATCATACACATAGATTCAATGCATATCAAGAAATGACTTAGGATCTACATTGTCTCTTGTCCCCTCAGCTGTGCTGGACTATAAATCCCATCATCCTAGCCTTTCTGAAGTGGAGGGAGGGGAAGAAACACTTTTTAATAAAACAATAAAACTGAAGCACAGATAAATCTGGCAAAACAGCCTTTGTATAAGACAGAAAGATTCTCTGCTCTGTTGATTATATTTTAGGGCTGTACAAAAGTTGGGATTTAGTTCAGAAGAAGCAATTTAACATGCCAGGGTGCAAATGCGACACTTTTTTGAGGTTCATTAAAGCAGTTGCATCTGCACAGCTACCCAGCTGCTTTAATGAGGCACAAACAGAAGCTGCATTCATGACCTGTATGTTCCAACAGGCCTCTTCCGAATCAGATCTGAAGCACTGCACTGTCCTAATATATTTATCATGAGATATACACCTTTTTTCATGATGAAAGTAGATCTGATGGAGTTTTAATGCTTAGAAATTTGTTATTTGAGAGAACTATGGCTTGGGCCATAGTTGGGCCATCAGTCAATGTATGTGTTTAAATTTATTTTGCATAGATTCTTTTTTTTAAACTCAGAGATTAATGCCCAAATGGGATAGTTTATGAACACATGAGAAATTCACCGGAAATAGGCCAATTCAGTGATTTTTAGTTATCATCGTTTTTTTGAGTGTGTTCTCTAATTGGGTGGGGTGATGCATGCAGGGTGAGAAGGAAGATGTGCAACTCAGTGAGAAAACATGATTAGAATGTGCTTCAAGCACCAGCTGTAACAGTGTCTTGACCACAGTCATCCCAAAGGGACCGTGACTGAAAGCCAACTCATCCTGAACTAAACTGAAGTTAATTCCATCAAGAGCAAGGCCGGGCAATTTGTGTCCTTTGGATGAGCATCCCGGGGTCCTGCAAGATCAAACCTCTGAAAGTGGGCAGCAAGATTTCAAACTACAATAATGAGATGTCTTGCTAATTTTCAATATGAAATGAATAAGGGCATTACACATCCAGTAAGCCGAATGCACTTATGAGTTATTTTTGAAAAAGACAGCAAAAAGGCCTCAAAATTTCCTCCAACAAGATCATAGACTCCCCAGTTCTCAACCCATCCAAGGCTACTGTACGGAACCCTTCAGGCTGAAAAGGGTTTAGATCAATGTTTCTCAACCTTGGCAACTTTAAGATGTGTGGACTTCATGGCTGGCTGGGGAATTCTGAGAGTTGAAGTCCACACATCTTAAAGCTGCCAAGGTTGAGAAACGCTGGTTTAGGTATTCTTTAGCTACACTGGAAGAAAGAAAAAAAACGCTCATATGTCATCAAAGACGCAAATGGAAATTTCTAGGTCCAGGAGACCAAAACCATGCATTTGTAAACAGGATTTTCTGCTCAATTCAAGTCCCAGGTGTGTTTGGTAATTGCACTGCAATAAAGGCCCACTTGTCTCTTATTAACATTAGCAAAGCAATTAATGGTCACTTGCACGGAGGCCCTTGCATCACATTCTCCATCTCAAGTCTGCCCTGGGGTCCTTGGTGAGAAAAACAAAACCCAACTCAGATAAATGACACCAAGGGCCTGTTTCTCCCTAGCTTTTTTGAAGAACATGCAGTTGGTGAAAACTGGGCCCTCCCACAGCACCAGGCCCCCAAGGGAGGTGATAAGCTGGCAAATTGGATGATTATAGGCTGTAATGTTCACCCCACAGAGAGATCTCCATTTCATAAACACTGGTGTCATTAATAGGCTTCAGAGGGAGCATTGGCAACTATTTCACTGGATTCAAACACTATGTTTATGGAATGACGTGGGGTTCTATGCTTATTTTTTCGGCGGGGTGTCTTGTCCCATTACATCTGCCAATACAACCGCTTACATCTTGTTTGATCCTAACAACTGAGCCTGTTTACTTTCCATTTTTAATTTCAATTTCTGAGAAGTAATTTTGGCTCAGCTGGAAATTTGGGCAGATAGGACCTCTCCCTTCCACAGACATCTCACACTGGAACTAAATTTTTCCAGATTTAGGCGGGTCTGGCAACCTTCTCAGGCATTGGCCACTCTTCCACAAAGACCTAGGAGGTCCACCCTCACAAAACCTTATGGGATGATCATGTACGTTCTTGTGCAGGTCTCCCAAGATTGTAGTCATCTTTTCACATTTCCAAAATTATTTTAATTTGGAGCTTTGCAAATATCCTTTTGTTTGGGGGGGGGGGTCGGAGAAGGTAAACTGCAACAACAGTTTCCTCTGTGGCTGCAGCTTAAACTGTGGAAGTCTATCTTTTGCCCTAGAAAGGCAAAAAACTTCAATTCAAGAAGATGTTGGTTTTATTTGTAGGCAATGCCTTTGCTTTATGATTAGACCTCTCATTGTTTTGGCTACACTGTGTGGGATTTTACTGCATTTTTAAGTTGTTTGTGACTGTTAACTAATGCTGAGTAGTGTGGAGAATGTACCAGAATGGCAAAATATATGTATTTAAAATAAATAAAACAAATGTCACCACCTTCTTACTAAATACCGTGCTCCCTGAGTTACACACAAATCCCAGCTATAAGCTAAATCTATTAGACTATTCTACTAAATCTTAGTTAGTTAGTTGGTTAGTTAGTTCTGACTAATGCAAGATATCTACCAGGGAAAAGGGGCAAAGAAAGTATCCAAAAGACAAGAACTTACTCTTTGGGGAAAGGGATGGGCTGGAGCAAACTGGCCAGAGCTGGTCTCCAATCTTCGTAATCTGATCTGTAATTAGAAATGCATAATTAGCCTAAACTCAATGCAGAATTTACTGCTGTTAATAAGCTATTTTTCTAGTGGGCACAGCTTGACGTCGTGTTTGTGCATGAGTTCAACCTTGGGCTCAGCCAGCCTTCTTTAACCTGGTGCCCACTGGATCTACGTATCAAGACACAACTCCCAATATCTCAACCCTCCTAGTCATTAGCCATCCTACTTGGGAATTCTGGAAATTATAGTTTCAACACCTTAGAGCATAGCTTTCCAAACTGTGTGTTGCGACAAAACCCGGAAGTGCTGATGGTGCGTCGCCGCCACGCGCAGCGGTGCACGTGGTGGCAGCGGTGCGCCATCAGCACTTCCGGGTTTAAGCGCGAAACACGAGGCCGCCACCCCGCGCACCGCCGCCACCATTGGTGTGTTGCCAACGGCGGGACTTTGGAAAGCACTGCCTTAGAGAGTATCCAGGTTAGGGAAGACTATCGTAGACCAACTTCATTTATTCAACTTCCAACTTTTTAACTGGCCTGATGGTGAAACCCTAATATTCATTTAAAGGAGAGGAAAAAGTATTATCAATTTCAACTAAAACAAGGCATTAAAATAATGTAAACCAAAAATTCAGACATAGCTGGGATTGAATAGCATTCTCCTAAGAGCTTTTTACACAATTTGATCGCAACAATCAAATGTGGTCAAAGTAATATCTGTTGAGAAGCCATAACAACAACCATGGTTCTATGATCAAGGAATCCATAACCCTGATTAGGCCTCTTGTCTTCGACATGCTGAAGGATGCATGTTTAGCTCCAGATTTATTTATTCAAAGCATTTCTATACCACTTCTTATTACAAGGATTCCTGAAGTAGTTTATAAAATCCTAACTCCTAAAAGCATTTCAAAATAAAAATGGAGGACTATGTACAAATGAACATGTAATTGCTAAAATGTATAAACTTTTGTTGAAATTTGAAACGGAAGAAGAACAAGTGAAAGAGTATATGATAAAATGGGCTAAGAATTTTGGACATAATATGCTGATGGAACAATGGGAAAATATGTGGATGAAAGGACTGAAATTTACATTATGCTGTAATGTAAAAGACAACTTTTATAAAATGGTACATGACTCCAGAATAATTATCTAGAATATATAAAGGTACTTCAAATTTACGTTGGAAATGTGGAAAACATGAAGTGTCACTCTATCATGCCTGAGAAAAAATTGGGTTCAAATATACACAGTGATGCAAAGAATTTTAAAGATTAATATTCAATTGAAACCAGAACTTTTCTTATTGGGACTAATGGATAGACAATTAGAAAGAGTTATGGAAGGTTGTTTTTATATATGATAACTGTTGCAAGGTTATTATATGCACAGAAATGGAAAGACTCTGAAATACCCACAAAGGAGGAACGGCTGGTGACGACAGAATTAGTAGAGATGCAAAATTGACTTGTTTGATTAGAGAAAGGACAATAACTACATTTACTGGTGACTGGAAACCCCTTATGGCCTTTTTGTTGAAACAAGAAAAAAATGAACTTGTGGTTTATGGATCTGATGATTAGAAAGAGTATACTATGGAAAGAAGGAAATTATGTTGTAACCTTAGAGAAAGAGGGTAATATATAAATGTACTTGTAACTGCTATTAAGAAGATTGGAAGCCACTTCTTTATAACTTTTCCCTTCCTTTCCTTTCCTTTCTCTTCTCTCTTTCTTTTGCACTTTTTTCACCTACTTATTTCTTTCCTATCCTTTCCTTACTTTTTTCTTTCAAAATTTGTATTGTTTTTATTCTTTTAAAAATATTTAATAAAAATTATATATATAAATATATAAAATTATATTTAATTTATATTATTATAATCATTTAATTAATTAATTAACTAAGCTAACTTATTATTTATATTATTATAATTATGTATTATTTATATTATTTATATACTGGCCAATCAACCAGACATTGTGGTAGTAGACAAGAACCAGAAGACGGCAGTGGTGACAGATGTAGCGGTGCCAAGTGACAGCAACATCAGGAAGGAGTATGAGAAGCTGGAGAAGTACCAGGGCCAGAAGGAGGAACTAGAAAGGATGTGGAAAGTGAAGGCCAAAGTGGTCCCAGTGGTGGTAGGAGCACTCGGGGCTGTGACTCCTAAGCTGGGAGAGTGGCTCCAACAGATCCCAGGAGCAACATCAGAGCTCTCTGTCCAGAAGAGTGCAGGGCTAGGGACAGCTAAGATACGGTGCAGAACTCTCAAACTCCCAGGGCTCTGGTAGAGGACCCGAGGTTCAGGAAGAGACATGCCACCCATAAAATGGTACATTGCAAAAGGAGATCATTTCCATGGGTAGGGAATATAGAGATGCACTTCTGTACTGCCATCAAGTGGCAGTCATGGAAAGCAGAATCCTTTCCAGATGTTAGGATACCTTGGAGCTGATATAGTTGGAGGCATTCTTTAAAATAACCTGATCTCAGTTTTTTCACAGCTTTCTGTAATGCAGTAGCTTGAATCTGGCTCAGGTTTAATCCATCTTTCCTTCTACAAAGTGTATGTGCGGTTCCAGTCATAGAATAATTTGCAAGCCTTCACTAACCTGAAATGTTTTCAGATGTTTTAGGACCACAGCTCCCCAGATATCAAGCTTCCAAACCACACAACATGCTGATGTGCGGAAGAGTCTGAGATTAGGGAAGTCACATAGGCTACAATCTGTATGGGTAGCTTAGCCTTTCCTCATCTGATGTCCAATTTGATGCACACCCTAGCTGAAAGTGATGGGAAGTGTCACCCAGAACATCTGGGGGCTAGATTGGGAGAGGCGGATCTAGAAGATAACCCCCTCTGTATCAGGCCAAGAACTTCTTCCCATCAAATGGACCTGCACTGATTGACATAACTTAGGCAACTTGCCAGAAGAATAAGAAGGGAGAGCAATCATGTTGTGCCAAAGCACATCTCACCTTTGGGATTCCAAATGGTCCCACCAACCAAGGATGGTCACTCATGCCCTTGTCACCTCATGAGTGGACTACTGCAAAGCACTCTACATGGGGCTGTCCTTGATGACCACTTGAAAGCTACAGCTGATCCAGAATGCAGCAGCACAGGCAGTGATGGGCATTGTATGGTTGTTGGTTGGCTTCCCGTTGCAATTCAAGGTGCTAGTTATTAAGTACAAAACCTTCTTTGCTCAGGGCCTGGTGATCTGAAGGACCACCTGTCTCTGATTCCTTCTGCCCACCTGATAAGATCTGGCAGGGTGAGTGCAGTTTGGGTCTCCATGATTAAACAAGGTCTCGGAGGCATGCCTTCTCTGCTGCAGCACCTTCCCTCTGAAAAAGCATCTCCAGATCCCTATGGCAACCAGCCTGATAATGTTCCAAAAATCACTGAAAATCTGACTACCCTCCCAGGCTTTGGGGCAGAGTGATGGGTGAGCCCTTGGAAGATTTTTTATGCTGTCCCATGTGGCATTTCTGGATGCATATCATCCGTTGCTCTTTTTTATTATTCTGACTTTACCAGGCTCGTTCCCATCACCTCCTTCCTGACCCTTTTAATTGCAGATGCCGCAAGCTGAACAGGGGACCTTCTATGTTCTGCACTGGCCTGCCAGCCCTCTCCTCAGCCTAGTGCAGCGCTGAAGGCGGGGGTGAAGTGAAACTCTGGCTTTTGTCGAACCTGCAGGCAGTGGTTTTGTTGTCTTCTGCAAGGAAGCAGTGTTGACTGAAAACAAACTCATTACATCATCCTCAGATGCAACAGGAGTTGCTGGGAATAGCACAGGAACAGAGGCTCCACCATACTTGTAAACTATGCTCAGGGGTCAAAATGAAAATGAAAATGACCTCTTTCATTCTTAATGCTATTTTTGGAGTTCCACCAGCTGGAATAGATGCCTCTTCGCCCCAAAAAACCCTAGTAACAGTGTTAGATTGACTACTGTGCTATCTGCACATCTCGCTGGATTCCTGCTGATGTTGAGGAGATGTCAGCTTTCCCAGATAGACCAGACAGGAAACACGACCAGATGAGCTAATTCTACTTTATTGTAAGGCTACATTGACAGAACCTTGCAAGTCTGAAAGTACAAATCTCCTGGTGTCTCCTTTACAGCCTGAGAAGTTAGGGAGGGTCCCTTCTGAGCCTCTTCCTCCACCCATTGTGCAGCTGCGGGCTATGCCCTCTCTTATCTGACTGTTCCCTAGGCAGCAACTCTTCACCCGTTTTCTCAAAGCCTGTCTCACATACCATTACAGTAGAAGGCAGGTGGAAATGCACACGCGTGCGCACACACACACACGCGTGCGTGCACACACACACACACACACACCAAGAAAGTCATGTGGACTGTCTGGAAAGTCATGGTGAAGAGTAACTCACAGCATCTTGAGTATTTCCACAAAGCAGCCGAGGATGCGATCCGCCTGTGCGCTGAGTTCAATGCTAATGCTACTGCAGGTGGGGCTGACCATCAAGCAGTCGATGAGGTTGGGCTCGCTGTCGCTGCCAACACTGGCAGTCATCTTCTGGTTGGCCACGTTGTTGCGCTCAACTTCGACGTGGATCTCGTTGGACGTGACAATGACCGACTTGAGGCGGGATTCAGCCAGCGTAGCCTCCCGGGACATCAGGTCAGGGCTGGTGTGGAGAAGACGAAGAGGCAGATTGGGCTTGCGGTCGCAAGGCTGCTGGCAGCCATTCCGAATTTCCTTCAAGCTTGGAGAATTGTCCCGGCTGGGTTGTTGAAGGGAAAAAAATTGGAAAGAATAAATAGGTTGAACTTGCCAGACGTAACAGAAACAGCGGGGAAGAGGCTAGCCCAGAGTCTCTCAACTTTGCAACTTTAAGATGTGTGGACTTCAACTCCCAGAATCCCCCAGCCAGCCTTGCTGGCTGGGGAATTCTGGGAGTTGAAGTCCACACACCTTAAAGTTGCAAAGGTTGAGAAACCCTGGGCTAGACGGCAACTTCGCAAAGTCTTGCAACATATCCTCTTTTTTATTATTGTGTGTGTGCCTCTCTCTCTGTGTGTTTTTTTTAAATCTTGGCCAGCTGCAATTACACTGTCCTATTTATACCAAAGGAAAACAAATGTCTCCCAAAAGGAATTTGCAACGCAGCCCCCGCTTTGTGGCAGTCTGTGAACTTGGCCATCTTGGGGAGGAATGCAAGTTTCCCTTCCAAATGATGCAAAACGATGATGCAATGTTCCTTTCCATAAACAGCCCACCAGGACAGACAACTAAATTTCCTGGAAGGTTGATTTATGGAAGAGGAAGGCAGAAATGCCATCCGTCTCCATCCCCATCCTCCAAGACCTAGGAATTGTCAACAAGAGCACTGTTCCCTGCACACAACCCTTTGGCCTCTGATAACTATGCGTGTGTGTGAAGATTTTAAGATTACACAGGAATACACATTACTGCTTTATTCAGAATCAGATGACTGCTCCAGCTATTCCAATTTCTTTCTTGTATCTCTATTTTTTATTTTCTATCTGTTCTTGTTTTTTATATGTTACTATATTGAAAAATTCTACTATATATATATATATATATATATATACATACATACATACACACACACACACACACACACACACACACACACACACATGCACACATACATACACATACACACACACAAACAGCAATATCTGTCTGTATGGTCTGGATTTAATAATAATGAATAACTAGTTTTTTAGTTTTTTTATATATATTATTTGAAAAAACTAGTTATTCATTATTATTAAATCCAGACCATACGGACAGATATCGCTCCATCTTCTCATATTTACAATATAGACGTTTCAAAAATCAATACAGATCCACCCCTTAATTCCATGCAAGATATACATCTATTTCCGCTCATACAACACAATTCTCTTCATAAAGACCACAAGCAGTAAGCAATGTGTTCTCCATGTTTTTTTTAAAGCAAAGCACTTGCCTGTTTGCCGGAATGCCTCTGAGCTCCACAGAGGGACGACAAACAGCATCCTGGTGAGCTGATTTGCCTTCCACAAAATGGATGCTTTGTGACTGGCCATGCCCATCCCAACAGCCATGTTGTGAACCGAAGCTCTCCCATGGCAGCCATTTTGAGAGCGTGGCCGTGTCACGCTCTCAAAATTCCAAATCTGCCCTGTCCCCACATTGCCCACCCCTGACATCTAGAAATGCCTCCACCCCACATCTTCCTCCACCTGCCCCTGCAGAGCTTGCCAGGAAAACACTTGAGGCATTTTGATGCAAGTGTATTTTTCTCCTCTGATGGGTTCCCCCCAAAAAGGGCTCATTGGGGGGATGCAGTTACTGACCTGTTGATGAATTCTTCGTAGCAAGAATAAATGGCCGCTAAACAGACGGCAACGAGATTCGGAAGGACCCGGGGATGCGGACACTGGCCGGTAGGGCCGTGCATACTGGAACAACAGGACAGGGATGTGAGAAGATGCGTTCACAAAGGGTATTGTTAAGGAAGGAGCAAACACAAAGTCTAAATCCAGTTTCCCTAACTTAGTTCCAGATGCGTGGGACTGCAGAATTCTCAGCCACTTGGGCCTAGTTGGGAAACCCCAATGAACGGAAATAAAACACAGCAAGAGTACAGACCAGGGTTTCTCAACCAGGGTTCTGTGGAAGCCTAGGGTTCTGCGAGAGGTCACTAGGGGTTCCCTGGGAGATCACAATTTATTTAAAAACATTTCAAATTCGGGCAACTTCACATTAAAGAGGTAAGTTTCATTCTTTATTTTTTACTTTATTTTTACTGTTCATGCATATAGACATGAAACAAATATAATAATTTTGTAACTTGTGGTCTATATTTGAGCCCGAATGTGCAGGGGTTCCCCAAGGCCTGAAAAATATTTCAAGGGTTCCTCCAGGGTCAAAAGGTTGAGAAAGGCTGGTATAGATTCTCATGGAAGTCTTGCTAAATTATAGGGCAATGTTGAGAGAAAACAGCCTTCTTTGTTTTTGCAGTTAAGTAAAACTTATGGCTAAAAGTTGGCTATCATAGCTGCTGGCAAGGGAAGCAGCTGAGATGACAAAGAGAAGGAAGAAAGGATGAATGTGTATAGGTTTAAAGTGTATAGGTTTTTAATTTTAATATTATTGTTGTAAACCGCCCAGAGTCTACTGCTGTAGAGATGGGCGGTGATAAATTTGAATAAAATAATAATAATAATAATAATAATAATAATAATAATAATGCATGTCCTACAAAGGGCAGAGAGATTTTGGCCACACAAATATTTACCTGTGAATAAATTTCTTCACCACTTCCATGCCTGCATTCAGTTCATTCAAGGCCAGAATGTACTCCTGAGTGAAGAGCCTCAACCGAGGACATTTCCCAAAGTCCTTTCCAAAACAGAAAAGGGAGATATTTAAGACTTGGAAGCACCAGAGTGTGGATTTTCAATAAGTATGCATTGAAGAATGGGCAGCTTTAATCAGTATTATACTCTTTCTTTTCTATTAGTTGGAAGACCCTTACCCAACCTGATGCCCTACAGATGCACTGAGCTGCAGGACCCATCTTCCCCAGCCAGCATAGCTAACTGGGTCTGGTGGGAGGCATTGCCCACCAATTAGAAGACTGAATTAAAAACCCCACCTATTTAATGCTACCATTCTAATGCCACCAATGCAGAAAGGTCACTTTCCAACACATGCCCTTCTTTTCATGCTTGTACCCAATTCATTAATTGTTTGCAAACGTCCACAACTCTGAAGTTGCTGTTTGCAAACTGGGCCGTGGAAATGTTTCTCTGCTTGAATGAAAAGTGCTACAAAAAGGATTGCAAAAAGAATAAACATTCCAAATAGGGACAGCCCGATTCTGAGGCAGAGTGAGGCAGCTGACTCAGGCAGCTGATTTTAGATGTCACGAAAAAGCAGTGAATTTGCTAGTTATTTAATTTGCTGCTGTTATTATTATAACACTGGTGAGCTCCTTGGCTTCAGATGCCAAACTCATTGGACAGCTTCAGGCAATATGTATCCTCGTTTTCTTTTGAACACTTAGCTCTTCATTTTTACTTGGAAGACAGACCTGCAGAGTTGATTGTGGGACACAGTCTAAATTGGTCAACAAAATCTGCCACCAAATGCCCTCCAGAGGTTTTGGACTATAACTTCCATTGTGGATGGAAGCTATGGGCCACCTCGAACATCTGGAGGCTTCCAGGATGCTTCTCCAGGTGAGTTCATTCTTGAGCTTGGATCCTTATGTAGCCCAAATGAGAGCCATAGGAAGCCAAGAGCTGACAAGGGGAAGGGACTCAGACCATGCCACACAACAACCTTTCACACACAACAACTGTCCAGTAGTGAAGGTATGGATGTTCTAAAAACTGGTGTGAAAAAAGTTCAGGAACAGATTAGACACATGTTGCGAATGTGCTTGGTTCAGAAGGGGAGCAGGCAGTATGAACATAAATGATTGGTCGCCTGCTGTGGCCCCTGGGGAAACACTTTTGCTCATTTCTTTGTGAAATTCCTCAGTCCTTTGACCGAGGCCTGTGTATATCATCCCCCTGCTTTGCCAGTGAACAGGAGTGCACAAACTCATAAAAGGAATTGAGATGTTTTGACTGATTTATGCCTCCACTTATAATTCCATTAGCATAACAAATGTTTGTATGATATCACAAATGGCAGTTCTCCAATCTCATCACAGCCAAGAAGATTGAGCGCCTTTGGAGCTGAGGCAACGCGAATGCTGAAAAACGGCTGTAGAGAAAACGAAGTTGCGAAGGCAGGCCATAAATCTCAGCTTCTCATTCTCTACTCTGGATAGTCAAAGCAGCCTTGCAGTTGAAGGATCTTCCACTACCGCTCCCAAGGGATTGCCAATTGTCTTTTCCATATTGGAACTGATATAATTTGAGACAATCAAACAGTTGGCTCCCTCTAAGACCCAACTGGTAGCTTTTCTTTCTTGAACGGCTTTGCAGGTTTTTAAAACAAATGCCTATGTGAAAAGTGCCACCAGATTCTTACACTAGACAGACACATCACCAGCCAACTGAAAAGTTGCAGGCAAACTGCCAGCCCTGTGGTGCAAGCCCTTTCAAGTTGTAACGTCTGGCAACAATCTGCAAAATCAGCTTGGGTACATATTTTTAACAAGGGTGTGTGCTACTTTTAAACCAATAGATTTGCTGCAAAGCATAAAGGCGATCATTCGATCCTGAGGTTTGGGCAACAATGATTCAGAGGAAGGCTACTGCCAAATTGAAGATACTACTCAAGCAAGTACATTAATTTCAATGGATTAATTAAATGGATTAAGATATGTATTTTATAGGAAAATGGAGGAAGACATGGGAATTTAGGCAAGAATATAAAATCATCAGGCTATTGAATCTAGTTTTGTTAACACTTGGTAGCAATTTTCAGGGTTTTGAGAAAAGAAGGACTGCTCTCCTTTCTGGACTGGTCCACATTTTGCTATAAACCATAATGTGCTTTTGATTTAGTATATAATACAAATCCAGGCCTTCTGTTCTATAAACCATGGTTTATGGCTTAGCATATTGTGTGAACCCAACTGTACCTTATTCAATGTACCATGGTTAGAAAAACAATGGTTTAGCGTAGGTAAACTAGACTTCTAAATATTTGCATTAAAGTAATATTTTGTCTTTATGATTTTTGTTTAAATCGTGTTGCCCAATTCATGAGGGAGATCCTGTATCAGATGAGCAATTTTGAGTTCCTGTGTCATTTATTCCGGCTATTGAACACACCCCCTTTCATAGTCTTACATTTCTAGGTAACGCCAGATTACATACCCCATCATTCCTGACCATCCAAAAGCATCCAGGGGCCTGAGAGTTGAGATCCAGACTCCCGAGGATGATGGGAGTTCAGTCTAAAAATATTAGGGGACCAAAGGCAACTGTGATCTAATTTAAAAAATCTGGCACTCAGTCTATGTTTTAGTCCACAGCTTTCCAAACTGTGTGTCGCGACACTTTAGTGTGTCGCAACACACAGTCTGCTGTGTCGCCACACAACCCGGAAGCGGCAGCGGGGGCGTGCACGGCGGCGGAGGCGTGCCATCAGCGCCTCTTGCGTTTTAGTGGAGGCCGCCGCCGCTGGTGTGTCGCCAACGGCGGCACTTTAGAAAGCACTTTTTTAGTCTATAACTCGCATCCCAACAGCACGGTCGATTTTGATTACTGTTATCTAAGAAACAACTGGGTGATCTGTACATCACTAAAGACTTCCATTAAGACAATTCTATTTGCATATCAAACTAAGCCAAATTTTTAAAGCCATGTTTTGTTGAACAAGCCATATGACCTGGTTTGGAGGTAGCATATCATGCTATGCTAATAATGTCTGAATTCACACACTGCACTAAGCCCCCAACTTCCTATATTAGATTAAAACAAGATGTAACCAATGTATAACCAACAATATGACCAATGATTTCTCTATTCTCCTTCTAAAAGCCGAGAATAACTGGAAGTGAATTCTTCTATCAAAGAGTTTTAGTAAAGATTTAGTAAAAAAAAAGTTTTAGTAAAGAACAAAAGTGTTCTCACAAGCTTAAGATCAAGTAAGCCTTACACTAAAATATCCTAACCACTGCAATTTAATTTTTATATCTAGTGCTTTAAATTCCTCAAACAGCCACTGTTTGAGAAATAGAGTATGTCTGATGATTGTCCATCTGCAAGCGTGAAGTACAGAAAGCGTTGCATAATTCAAACTCTTTAGATACAACTCCACACAACAGCCTGCTGTACAATTAGGTATTGTTTTGTTGAAAATTCTTTTAAGCCTGTTGACATAAATTTTGTTGCTTTAATTTTATATTTTAAGCAAAATAACCAAGATCCAAGGAAGACATTTATGAAATCTACTACACAGAAAAATGCATCTTAAAGGTGGGAGTAAGTCCATGCATCTTAAAGTTGCTGAGGTTGAGAAACACTGGACATTCAGGACATAATCTTCAGTAATCCTCTAAAAAGGTAAAGGTTCCCCCCGCACAGTTGTGCAGCCGTGTCCGACTCTAGGGGCCAGTGCTCATTTCCGTTTGTTAGCCAAAGAGCCAGCATTGTCATTAACAGTTATATAGCTTTTGATTATTACCAGTGTAAAACATACTAAAAAAGAAAATATCTATTCCTAATACAGATATAGTTATGATAATTAACTATCTAATACCTAATATTAATATCTAATACCTAATACAGTTACCATCCCACCGAAGTGGTACCTATTCTTCTATTTGCATTTGCATGCTTTCGAATTGCTAGGTTGGCAAGAGCTGGGGCGAGTGCGGGAGCTCACTCCGTCACGCTAGGGATTCGAACCTCCGAACTTGCGATCTTCCAATCAACAAGCCTGGCGTCTTACCTGATGAGCCACCACGCCCCCTAAAGTAATCCTCTACTGCTGCTCTTATCCCAGGTTCAACAGAAACTTAGAATTCGATCACAACCCATCTGTCCTACCCATGGATTTTCATGAGCTAGCCTCAATAGCTCAGTCCTATATTCTTGTGGCACTACAGGTAGTCCTCTCTTACCAACCACTTGTTCAGCAACTGTTCAAAGTTATGATGGTGGTGAAAAAGAAGACTTATGACCAATACTCAAAGTTGTGGCCGTCACAGTGTCCTGTGGTCATATGATCACAATTCGGGTGCTTGTCAACCAGCACACATTTACGATGGTTGCAGCAACCCGCAGTCATGTGATTGCCATTTGCGACCTTCACAGCCGGCTTCCGACATGCCAAGTCAATGGGGAAGCTGGCAGGAAGTCGCAAGTCACGGTCACATGACATCGCACTTAATGACCCACGGTGATTTGCTTAATGACTGCAAAGTCATTAACCAAGCCTGACCCTATCTAGCTTCCCAGCCCAGACAAGACTGGCAAAGGTACTCCCACCTGTTCAGCTCTATCTCTTATGGAGTAATACAAATTAGTGGAAGGGAAGCGTAGGAGAAAACTAGGCTTCCCAGCATGCTCTTGTTTCCTGCCCATGATGAGAGGGAGAAGGTTGAAGAAAACCTTTCTTTTGTGGTTATATCCGTAGGTATTATAAGAGAGAAAGAACATTAGAAAAGATGGGAATTTGGGGAATTACTGAAATAGAGGCAGTGCATAATTTTTTTCAGCAGCTTTTACAGCCGTCAAGTCATGCTACTTGATTCAACTTCAAGGATAAAAGTCAGTAAGATGAAGCAAGTACATGAGCAAGGAAGGGCTAAGACCTTCCGGCACTTGTGAAAATAAATCACAGTGTCTCCTGGAGGAGGAAATAACATTTCTGTTCTTGCCTGTAGACCTGTAATGCATAGCTTGTTCTTTGTGTAAAAAGGTAAAGGTTCCCCCTGCACATTTGTGCAGTCGTGTCCGACTCTAGGGGCCGGTGCTCATCTCCGTTTGTTAGCCAAAGAGCCAGCGTTGTTCGAAGATGCTTCCATGGTCATGGGGCCGGCATGACGCACGCAGAACACTGTTACCTACCCACCGAAGTGGTACCTATTTATCTACTTGCAATTGCATGCTTTCGAATTGCTAGGTTGGCAAGAGCTGGGGCGAGTGCGGGAGCTCACTCCGTCACGCGGGGCTAGGGATTCGAACCTCCGAACTTGCGATCTTCCGATCGACAAGCCTGGCGTCTTACCCGCTGAGCCACCACGCCCCTGTTCTTTGTGTAACAGTATCAAAACAAGGTAAGTTCTACGTACAAGTCTTCCTATTAAATCGTTTCCATTAATCATTTCAGGTAGAAAGGCTGGAGAGCAGTATATGAACATTTACTTAACCATTCTCTGTTTTCTTTTTTTTAAAAGGACGTATTTCACAATCACTTTCTATATTTTCCATTTCTCAGAAAAGACAAAGAAGTGGCCTTCAGAAGAGAAAAACCACAAGCTTTCCCAAAATTTCCCTTTTTATCTCTGCACATCCATGTTTCTAGATATGGAGACGGGCGTCCGCTGAGGGATGAAGCTAAGTGCTTTATTACCAAATGTCCCCTCTCTGTTCCACAAATAGATTGCATGGGCATAGTAGACTAGATAAAATAGCAGTATTGTGAAGATTTTGTAGAGAAAACTCTACACTAAGACAGCAAAGATATTGACTCACCATGTTATGCTTTAGGATTCTCTGTACCACCGGAGTGAACACTTCTATGACCACCATGGACCGAGGGCGTTCTCTGCAATGCTGCATCAACAGATTATTATGCTTAAAAGGAGGTGAAAGGAAGCACAACCCACCGTTGCTAAGGAGCCCAAAGTTTCCATTAATCTTAACAAGATGGTTTGGATTTTCAGGTATAAGTACTGTATGCCCCAATACCGGGTAGGTCTTTGTGAAGGGTTCCAAAAGTATTTCTCACTAATGACCACAGAAGAATTCTTTCACATTCTTTTTGCTGAAGCTATCGGGGACTGGCCTTGAAACCACCTGCATTAAGAGCTTGTGGGCTCGGCGACTTCCGGCAGGGACATGGCGGACTGAACAGCTGTGCCCGTGGGCTCAGCAGGCAGAACTGACAATGCGGCAGTTTTTCGGGCTCAGGCGGGTTTTTCCTGAAGCCCAGGAGTGTTTTTCTGGAAAAAGGAAAACACCTGGAATCGCCCCATCTGTCCTCCGGACGGCTGCTTGCAGACAGAAGATCGCAAACAGCGTTCGCGCTCGACTGGTAAGAGCAGCCGGGAGGCTGGGACGTCACCCTTTCCAAGCCGCGCTGTAGCCTTAAAGGGACACTAAGACCGGCCACCCCATTTCTAAACCACTCAATTTATATTTCTTTTATGTATGCGTACCCTAAGAGAGGCTTTCTACAGCAAAGAGAAGTGGGTTCTTTTGGTGCTTATCGTTATCTTTGGGATCAATTTTTTAAAAATATTTTTTTTTAAAGTTTTGGACTTTGTTTTCCATCCAAATATTAAGGAGGATTGAGAGTAAATAATTGTCTCCCTGTTATTATTTTTGTACTAAATTTGAAGATATTAGCAATTTCCTACACGTTGAATCGGCTGTTTTGAACTTTGTTTTCTGCTTGTACTTTCCCTGGGGAACTATCCGCTATCTCATTTTCACTTGTGTAAACACATTTCGGAATTCTTTCATATCTTTGACTTTCGCTGGTTAAGCTCCTAGGGGGTGCCATAATCTACTGCTTGAGACATAGAGGATTTTAAACAGACTTTCTCTGACTTCCAACAAGATTTTAAACAGATTCTTTCTGATTCTTACCAAGTTTTTATGCAAGGCATTCAGGACATTGTGGAAAATATGAGGTTTAAAATGTGTCATCTGGTTGGGGATGTTGTGGATGAAACTGAGGAATTTAACAGCGACAGAAATGTCTCTTCTAAGAGTGAGATTGGGACTTCTGTTGAAATGCTGGATGAAGATCGGATAGCCGAGTTGAAGAAATTAAAGGGAGAGATTGAGTTGCAAGCCATAAGTGAAATTGATTTTCTGATGGAATGCCATGGAAAAGAGGGGGTTATTATGTATGGGAGGTCTCCTGAAGAGAAGTCAAGGTTTTTGAGGGGGGCAGTTGGGCTGTTCGATTTTTTAAAGAAAAAAGCTCTGTGCGCATTGTGGGGATATGTAAATGCTCTGGTTTATTTTGAAGTGGGATAAAGGTTTAAGAATATATATCTGGATTGCTTTTAGGGTTTGGCTGATTTCATTTATCTTTTAACGATTTGGATTAAGATTATTAAGGTATAATAAAAAATAATAAATGTCTGGTTTTGGGTTTAATATAATTAAGATTATTAAAATTGTTGTATTACCAAGTACAATGGCAGACAATTTATATGTTTTTTAGTTTGATTTTTATTATAGTAGACAGGAATGTATAGAATAGTAGTAGGAAGGAAATAATTAAATGTTATCTTTGGGGGGGAAGTTGATTAGGTTTATATATATATTTTCTTTTAATATAAGGGGAGGAAGCAACTGTATTTAGTGATTTTTATAATGTGCCAATGGAATAATTTGTAGAAATAATGTGATTTTGGTTTAATATTAAGTAAGGGATTGATTATGGAAAATTGTTGTATATCCTTGCTGTTAAAAGTCGGAACTCACCTCTTTTTGTAATTTTGAAAAATTTTCTCTTGTGTTTCTACACTTTTTTAGTTTTTTCTTTTTTTCTTTGTAGTTTTTTGTTTTTCTGTAGCTTTTATCTTTGCTTGAAACTTAATAAAATTCTTATCTGAAAAAAGCTTGTGGGCTCTATTAGTGAGCAAAGGTCCACTGGACTATAATGTTTCTGATCCCAGTCCCTCCATAGATATGAATTCTAATAGTTGTCAACATTTTGCCTGAATATGGGTTATTGACTTACTTCTTTCAATAGCATGAAAAGGTCCTGGTTATAATTGGGAGCACATCAAAACAGCCATTCCCCAACATTGTTAATAGCATTGGAGCATCCCTGAATGTGAATCTTGATCCCAGAGAGACAAAACCATTTGAAATTTGTCTATAATCTAGGTATCTCCTGAGTATAACAAAATGATTGAAAGTTTGCTTGCTTGCTCGCCCATCCATCCATCCATCCATCCATCCTGCTTATACCCCATGCCAATCTTGGAGGACTGTAGTTATTGACAGCCTCACTGGGTAGACCAGACCAGGAAATCAACTGCAGGAAGGCTAAAACAACTTTTATTGAGATGGGCTACAATAACAGAATCTTGCAAGTCTGATTATGCTGTACCTCCTCCCCTTCTTATACTCCAGTGAGGGAGGCATCTGTCTGAGCAGCTTCTGAATGTTACCTGGTTTCTCTGGACTTAAAAATTGTTTTAGCCCCTTTTGCCTAGATAAGAGTTCCTGCATATTTCCATCAAGGTCATCTTCCTTACTCTCTACAAACACAACCTTAACTGGTTTAAGGAGCTGCTACTAAGAGATGTTTGGACATAGTTGGCAAAAATTAAGAAAAGAAAGAAAAGAAATCAGAAATACCTTGCAAAAAAATTCACACAAGTCAGGTGGTGGGTGGTTGTTTTCCAGCAAAGGAGCAAGTGCCTAAAATAATGTAGGAATAATAATACATTTATATTCATTTATACTCTGATAGTTATATCAGAAATAAGTTCTATGTTATTCTTCCATGTTGCACTGAATCCCAATTCTTCTACCTCATATAAATATGCTCATTCTGATTTGCTGATTGCAGAAATAAATTACATAAAATAAGTCCTCACTTACAAAAAAAAATCATAAACAGGTGCAAATCTTGATTAATTGCATAGTTTCTAATTTTATTTGACCATTAATTTGTTGGCAGGCTATTATAGATTAAAGAAAGAAATTAAGATCTTACAACAGTCCCCCTAGAATATATTGTCAATTTTCAGCATTATTTTCATGCCTTCTCCTCTTGAAAAAGTGCAAAATAGATGCATTTAAGCAATTTTAAAACGCTTTAGTCCTCACAAACACACACACACACACACGTACAAGAAGCCTGGATGCTTTGGGATCCAATCCCATGACATCATTGCATCAGCAAAACCTACCCTGCTGTCATCAAATAAATAAACAACAAAGTAAAACCCACTCCTTGAATAAATGGTCCAGACCTGATTTAAGCTATATTTACAACATCGCCAGTCTAATATTAATTATTTGCTTGTAAAATTCACAGCTGCAAGAGGAAGGGAACATTCTTTGAACGTTCACAATTGATGACCAGATCACAATGCATGATCAGATCCTGGTCCTAATCAAGTTCACAACGAGGCTCTGGTGTCCAAGGCCAGCGGGGAAACAGCTCCAGCATACGGAGGTGAAGATCCATACATTATTATTATTATTACTAGTCAAATTTATCACCGCCCATCTCTACAAAAGTAGACTCCGGGCGGTTTACAATAAAATATTAAAACTAAGAACCTATAAATCTTAAAATACAATACAACAATAAATAGGAAAAATCCAAATGATGGTGAGATCTTAAAAGGAGGGCACCACTAAGCCAACCACCCCCAGGAGGAACTATTACTTCCTTTGTCCATGTGCATCATGCCGGCCACATGACCGTGGAAGCGTCTTCAGACAACGCTGGCTCTTCGGCTAACAAACGGAGATGAGCACCGGCCCCTCGAGTCGGACACGACTGCACAAATGTGCGGGGGGAACCTTTACCTTTACTATATATTTGTATATATATATTTATTTATTTATAAACATATTTATATCCTGCCCATCTCCCCCGCAAGGAGGGACCCTGGGCGGTTATTGTATATATTGTATTTATACATGATATGAACTACTGCAGACTGATGGCAAGATCAGGCAGGGACATTTATCAATTAAAAGATGCTGAAGTCTGAGTTTTATAGAATCTGACACCACTGGCACATCCAATGAGCCCAGAGGGGTCCTCTTAATACCCCGGGCAGAGAACTACTGTTGATGCAAGAAGTGGCTCCCTGAGTGAGATGGGCAGTGACTAAATTTGAAGTGTAAATAAATAAAAAAGAAAAGGTGCTAGAAAATGGTGATAGTCCTGGTTTGCTCAGCCCTAGCCCTGCCCCTAGTTTTTCATAAGCGTGAAATCCTATATATATATAGGTAAAGGTAAAGGTTCCCCCCGCACATTTGTGCAGTCGTGTCCGACTCTAGGGGCCGGTGCTCATCTCCGTTTCTTAGCCGAAGAGCCAGTGTTGTCCGAAGACGCTTCCACGGTCATGTGGCCGCATGACACGCGTGGAACGCTGTTACCTACCCACTGAAGTGGTACCTATTAATCTTCTTGCATTTGCACGCTTTCGAATTGCTAGGTTGGCAAGAGCTGGGGCGAGTGCGGGAGCTCCCTCCATCACGCAGGGCTAGGGATTCGAACCTCCGAACTTGCAATCTTCAATTGAAAAGCCTGGCGTCTTACCCGCTGAGCCACCACGCCCCTTATATATGTGTGTGTTTGTGTGTTTGTGTGTTTGTGTGTGTGTGTGTGTGTGTGTGTGTGAGAGAGAGAGAGAGAGAGAGAGAGAGAGAGAGAACGAACAAAGAAACTATTAATGCAACTAGACAACAGACCAGCCTACAAACTGATGCCTTGTAGTTGAGTTGGATACCAATTCCCATAATCTTTAGCTAATGCCCAAGATAACCAAAGGGCATCAGGTAGGCAGAAAGTTACTACATATTACTAGATAAAAGACTTCTTCAGAATCCTGAGCCACATTTCATTTAACAGGTTTCTAAACATTCGGGTTGCCAAAACAAACAAGGGTACTCTATAAATCATACATGGATCCTCAACAGTCTGTGGCTTGAATCATGTCAACTGGATTTCTATATTCTCAGTAGAAACGTTTCACTCCTTATCCAAGGAGCTTCTTCAGTCTGAGTAAAGTTAGTAAGGGAATCCTTAAATATGTTTCTAGGGTGGCTGTGTGACCTTGCACCTGGGGCTAGGTCATGGTTATTTTGAGATGTTTATTTCTAAGTCCCTTTATCATCTAAAGGAGGATCGTTAAGATTACCCTGCTGCTGTTGAGCTTGCAAAATGGTCTTAATCTTCCTAGGCACAGAAGACAAAGCAGGAAGGAAGATAGGGGAAAGGTTGTGCCTGAGGCCCCCACCTCTATTCAAGGAAGGATTTTCCAAGTTGGCATAAATGGACTCCTTGACCCCTCTCTCAAACCACCTATCTTCTCTGTCTAAAATGTGAAACGTGGATAAGTGGATAAATGTGGATAAGGAGTGAAATGTTTCTACTGAGAATATAGAAATCCAGTTGACATGATTCAAGCCACAGACTGTTCCACCTGGATGACTGAGAACCTTCATCGACATGGATCCTCAACAGCACCAAGGGGCCACCAAGGGTTTTCACAGAAGGTTACACAGTGGTCAGTATGGCAAGCTAACTGTTACTGCTGAATGAGCATGCAGGGAAAAGTGTGGTATGTAGGGAAGAGACGTGGTTTCTTCCTCTGCTTCTCGCTTTCACAAACAATTATCAGGAGGTGCAGCTGAAACTCCGCCTCTTCTTGATAAGGATCTGGAGTCCCCTCTCCGAAACCCTGGGGAACGTATTTCTTAAGCATACTGAAGATCACCTCTTCCTCCACCTTTGACAACTTGTGCCTGTTTCTCACACTTGGCATGACAGCCCTGTTTGTCAAGTCAGCTAAGAGTTTCCTGATCTAATAAAAACAAAACTGGGAACATGGGAATTTTCCAGACCAGTTAGAAACTTCTTCCTTTCCAACAGAGTTCTTGCTTTCCAATTCTTAAGTTCATCCGTTCTCTGTCCATTGCTAGGCAACCCAAACGTGGTTACATGCCATAACTGCACTAAGAGTAACAGCGGCCGCAGTGTGTGTAATAAGGTTATGTCACTGCTGCCACTATTGCAAATTATGAAGTATTGCCAGAACAAAAGATTCTTCAGCAAAAGACCAGGGCCCATTGTGTCCTGGAGCTATAGAATTCCAGCTATCAGGCTGCAAAGACAGATGTTTTTTAAGACTGGAATAGCTTCTTTTAAACCTTTCTGACAACTCTGTTGTTTGTAGCATCGCTTCTTTGGGAACCAAGCCTTTGAATGCCTTCTCCACTTGGACTTGAAGAGATAACAAAATACTCACAAAAGCCACGTGCCTAAGTTAAAGCCAAACAGTGAGCATGGAAGTTCAAAACTGACTTATCCTGTTGGAAGATTGGCTCATATAACTAACGCTACTCAAGCAGAGATAGACTTCTTTCATTCTCGATGCCTCCTGAGAATGACAAGAAAAATGCTTTGCTCACCCACGTGAGATCTCTTTAAATATGAATTGTACAACTAGAAGCCCCAGAGCCACATTTTAAAATCTTTTCTTGGAAGGGGGAATTTTTTTTGGGGGAAAGAAACAATTGTAAAAATGGAGAAGGGTGTTTGCAATATGTGAGACTGTAATAACAATGCTTGCCACATGACCCCTGCATAACACCACAGCAAAGTCTGTGGGAACATAGCCGTACCAGATCAGCCATATTCTACGCCCTGCTCTGAATTCAATTCCGTGGCCCAGGAGAATCTCGACTGGCAGCTGGATCTGTCCTCTCTTCTAGATCAGTCTTCAAAGAAGCCTGAAGGAACCTTGTTGGGCTTCTGCTCTTGAACTTTGAAACTGGACAATGAAGCCTATTTGTTCCTGCATTTGTCCCCTCTCTGCAAACCCTGGCAGCACATTCTAATTGTATTATCATTGACTATGATAATAAATAGCCTATTTGGGATTGAAAAAAAGTGCCACTGTGGTTTTGGAAATTGACCAAAGTGCTTCAGAAGCTGCTGAGTGACAGTGAAACTGCATTTACATCTGGCAACAGCTGCGCTCTGTGGTCAGATTATTTGTGCTGGAAGGTTTGTTGAGACAATTATAGGACCAGGGGAAAACAGCAACTAAGGTAAGGTTACTTAATAACGGTCTTGGAAATCGTGAGCATCCAACATTCGTGAGCATCCAACATAAAGGGACGCGGTGGCTCAGCGGGTTAAACCGCTGAGCTGTAGACTGCCGATCGTAAGGTCGGCAGTTCGAATCCCCGCGCAACGAGGTGAGCTCTCGTTGCTTGTCCCAGCTCCTGTCAACCCAACAGTTCGAAAGCCTAGCAAGTAGATAAATGGGTACCACCTTAAGTGGGGAAATTTGATGGCGTCCTGTCGGGAGTCGGTTCCACTGGAGGAAAAAAGATCAGAGGAAAGATCGATTGGCGGCAGTGATGACGGACCCGGAAGTAACATCTACAAGGACGTCAGCAGCCGGCTCAAGGCATCTTGGGATATGTAGTCCAGAGCCTTAGAAGAGTTGGTTCCCTTACCCCTTCCCCTTACGCGCGTGGTTTAATGCAATGTATATGTATGAAATGTTAATTGAAATATATATGTATGTAAGCCGCCTAGAGTCCTCCGTTAGGGAGGGGATAGGCGGGGTATAAATACGATAAATAAATAAAACATTCAATTAGAAAGTAGGGAGACCACATTCATCTCTGGGATAAATTGCTGACTTTGTTAGCATTTTTAAAAGAAAAAGGTACTCAATGGGCAGGAAGAATATGGACTTCTCTTTCACACTCATTTAGCCAACCAGAGCCATTCTAGTTATTTGGGGCAGGAGATGTTGGATTCAGAAGATATAAATTTGGGTTTGGGCTGTGAGCTTCAGGGATGATCAGGAAGTTGAACTATGATCCAATTGGTTCAAGCCTGACATTCTAACCAAGTCTTCCCTAAACTGATACTGTCCAAACTTTTCTAGACTTTTAGAAGTTGCGCTGGCAATGCATCTATGGGGCACCATGTTGAAAAAGCTTACTCTAGCCCAAATACAGACCCTCTTATCCAATTTCTTATCCCGTACGAGCCCACAAGATCATGGTACCCAAAGAAGCAACTCTCAGTGTCACAATGTCCCATGGTTTTGAATGGAGAAAACTGGCATCAATTTTAATTTTGCTTTAAAGAACTAAAAAAAGGGGGAGAAAAAAAAACCTTAGCATCACCCCTCTGATGATGACATGACATCACTATCCATCCCTGCTGCCTTTGGAGGCCAATAAAGAAATAAATAACGCCCCCCTCAAGAAAAACACTGTTCACTCAGGTTCTAATTTTTGCTTTGCAGCTGCAAAAAAACTCATTAGAAACCCTATAGATTTTAAAAGAAAAAAGTGTTGAGTTGCACTCTAAGTAGCCTTATTTCAATGAACATCTAAGCTCATAAATTAGTAATAATGCTATGGGTGAATGGCAGCAGCAGCTGATGGATGAAAGATGTCCTTGTAGAGGTCTGGTGGAACAAGTACAACTACCTAACCAAGCAAACATCTCAAGTGATTTGTCCTGACCTGTTGGAAATCCTTGGTCATGAGACAATCAAACGTGTGGTTAAGAATATAATTCATCAAGCTGTCCCAACTGGATATTGAAATAGTGCAACATGCTCACTTTTCAGCTACAGTAAGGGATTTTAAGAAATGCAGTAACTTATTTCTCCATGTACAGAATCACCATGATTTTACCAAGAAAAGCCTGATCTATCTTTTTTGGTAACAAATGGTGACCTCTATCTATGTTGAAGATACTAAAAGGAACTAAATCAGGGCATGCACACCTTTGGGGCCAATGGACAATTATATCATGAGAACAAAATAAGTTGTCATGGGGTGATTTGGGCCTTCTCAAGATGGTGGCCATGATGAGCACTGCCGAGTCACAAAACATCCATTTCACAAAAGACAAGCTGGGGAAGATTACCCAGGTGATGGCAAGCACTTTCTCCCATTCCTGTTCAGCTTAGTCTTTTGTCTAGGCCAGTGTTTCTCAACCTTGGGAACTTTAAGATGGGTGGACTTCAACTCCCAGAATTCCATGGCCCGCAAAAAGTTCCCAAAGGTTGAGAAACACTGGTCTAGGCAAAGCCCTAGGCTGTAGCTTCCTTCCTTCCTTCCTTCCTTCCTTCCTTCCTTCCTTCCTTCCTTCCTTCCTTCCTTCCTTCCTTCCTTCCTTCCTTTTGCCACCACCCATCTCCCCCCAACGGGGGACTCTGGGCGGTTTATAAGAAAGATAAAAACATTAAAATACCATAATCATAATTAAATATCAAATATAAATACAATATAAATATAAATATAGTATGAAATCCAGATGACGATAGTTGGGGTACTGCTCAAGTATCTCTAAAGGGCCATTTTAGGGGACCAGCCATCTCCAGGAGTGGTTGTTTCCCTCCCCGCCCCAGGCAAGGTGGCAAAGCCAGATTTTCAATTGTTTTCGGAAGGCCACCAGAGATGGAATCTGTCTTATCTCTGGGGGAAGAGTATTCCTTATTTATTATATTCCTATTTTCCCTTTCCTACAGGAGCACAAGATGGCACCCACAGCACTCCATCCCTGTTTTGTTTGTTTGTTTGTTTATGAATGAATGAATGAATGAATGAATGAATGAATGATTCGATTTGTATTTACCGCTCCATCTCCCCGCAAGGGAACTCTGGGCGGTTCACAAGAATCAACAGTTAAAATTTAACAATTAAAACAACATTTTCAGTTTTGCCCCACAAGAACAGCTACGTGAGGGAGGTTGGGCCAAGAGAGATGAAAAGGCCCAACGTCCCCCCTGAGCTTCTATAGCTGATGTTGGACAAGAACTGGGTCTCTTCACCCCTAGTTCAGCACCTTCACCACAACACCACATTGGCTCTTGGGCCAACGAGGGGGACTGGTCCAAATTCCCCTAAGGAGCTTCCATGGTTGATGGTGGATTAAGCCTTGAGTGTCCCCAGTGCCGATTCAATATTTTAACCACTTTAACCCACTAGCTCTTTATCATCTTTATCATCCTTACCATGGTTATCTTCTTAACCTGGGGGGGGGGGTTTCCACAGACAGGCAAAAATAAAGACAATGCTAGAGGCTATCTCTCTGCTTTGCAAGTACTTTGGAATGAAGGTCCAATATAACCCACAATCAAGATCCTATTCTGCCCCTTTGGGAAGGCTGGAGATGGCATGATTTTTGCAAACTCACAGACTTTAGAGAGTATTTGGCCTGGGGAAATAGCTGGGTTTAAGGGTTCAATGTATGAATCTTGGGTAGATGCCATGAGAGAGTCTGCTTCCTAGATCCACCAGACACATTGTTTAATTGATGGGACCCGGAGCATGCCAACTTGGTCAGACCATATGGGATGCTTGCACTGGGCAGAGGGTTGAACAAAATAATCTCTAATGTCCCTTTCAACCCTTACATTCTATTAAGTCTTTTAGCCTCTGACTGTAAATAAATACTAATACTAATCGAAGAGAGTATATGTAGCTCAGGGTTGAACTGTGGAGTCCTTGGTGCTCTCTGAGCCTTGTTGTTGTTACATAGAGGTAAACAACATTTACATACCATTCATAAGAGACAATAGAAAAGCCAGAAGACCAGAACACCTCCTTGCCAGCAATCAACACCCAGATAGGCAAAGATTAACACCAAGATTAGCACCAGAGGAGCAATCAAACAACACAATAGACCCTAATCAAGGAACTATTAACTCAGTCAATCAACCAAGCAGCCAACAACAGCCCAATCAAGGAACTCCTAAGGAGAGAACAACACCTCCACCAACACAAGCAGGACAAGCCAGGGTATATAAACAGAGAGCAAGTCCCACTCCCTTTTTGCACTGAAGATGTTGCCTAGCCTGGCAATGAAACGTCTGCAAGAAAACAACAAGGCTCAGAAAGCACCAAGGACTCCACAAATACTAATACTACAAGCTACGCAATGAATGGCCTGTAGAGTTTAATTCTTGCAGCTCCCTGGCCCCCGTCCTTTCTCTCCAAATATTTTGGGGAAAAAAATGAAAAGAATGTTCCCAAACTCTCAAGAAGTTGCCCTTAGCCATTTCTTGAGTGCATATCCTTGGAATGAAACCACATTAAATCTGTAATAAAAATAGCAAAGACAAATCAGGGAGAAATGAGAAAGAATACACAGGAAAGTAAAACTCAGGGAAGGAGACAGACAGACCCCGAAAAATCTTCTTTTTTTGTACTTACCACAATAATATTTTCGTGCTCTTGAGTAGTTAAGTTGGTTGCCTGAAAATCAAGATTACATTAAGATTATATTTACAAAATTGAGATTACATTAAGATCAATGGCTATCAATGGCACATCATCATCACCACCACCACCACCATCATTATCAATCTGCACTGGATCCAAGGTCCATCTACTTTTTGTCTCCCACTGGGTTTACTGGTTTGTTTGCTTGGATCATGGAAAACAGGAATGAAGAGACACCATTGCCAAGAACTTACCTCTGAGAGCAACTTGGAAACAATTTCTAGAGGAGCTTGATGGATGGACTCATCCTGCAAAGGGGAAGTTAATGCCATGTCCACCAAGGTCCGGATTTCTTTCAGGACCACCTCTAAGCGGCTTGGATTACTCAGCACTTTCTTGTACTTGTAGATCTTTTTCTAGGAAAAAACAAACATAGATAAGATTTTCTGTTCAGAAACCCCAGGTTTACTTCAAGATCACATCCATATCCTGTCCGCTTTTAGCTCTGAAGACAGGTTGGACAACAATTCAATTTTTAACAACTTTTTTTTTTAAAGGAAAATATTTGCATGGCATTTTCTTCCTTGGATTTTTAGGAAAACATGTGCAGACAGACCAAACAGAGAAGTAACAAGCTCGATAAAGCCTGATTTGGAAATCTGATATCCACCACACCTTTTGTCTTTCTACACTGATTTATTGAATTGCTTTGATTTCATCTTCCCAGATAGTTTACAAGAAATATTCCGCTCAAGAAAACATGTAATTGGCATAATATCCACAGAACAGAAAAAATAGTGCTTTCATTAAGAAGCAGATAATGAAGGACCCTGCAGCTCATATGCCTGAAGTCCTAAATACATATTGTAACACCTTGCTATACGCTGATGATATGATATTATTATATGTGGAGCGCCTGAAATTGAGGATATAGCACATATATTATTCGACTGTAATTTGTACAAGAAGGTGAAAGATCTGCACCTTGGCCCATACATTAAACGAACAACCCACTGGGAACCACATATTAGAACCACATATTTTATGTGTGGCCAAGACCTAAAAATAACATATAATACACCTCTGTATTTAAGTAAATCAATACGCTTGAGATCTACATATGTGGGGTTGATCGGGGTAAACTGTAGGGGTGACACAGAAATATGTGTATTTTCACTTATATGTATACTTATCTACCGTATTTTTATTTACTTCTTACTCAACTTGTCTTTTTATATTAATTTTATATAGAGTTTTATTAACATTTACTGTTTAATCTTGTATTCTGATATGGTCTAAGGGCTAATCAATAAAATTTGATTGATTGATTAAGAAGCAGATCTTTTTAGTTTAGCACTTGATAGAACATAATTAAGTGTGCATATGATTTGAACTGCTGAGTAAGCACCTCAAACAGTCTATGGTTGCAAACAGATTTTTCTATCCTTTTTTCCTTCTGCTTAATGACTTTCTAGATTATGAGCTTGGGGCAGATATTGCCTTATTTCGATATTCAATTGTAAGCATCTCAGGGAACAATTTTGGTGTAAATGCTTAAAACAAACAAATAACTATACAGGACTGCTTGGGAAAATGTCCTATAGATTATAAAAACAAAACAAAACACTGCATTGCAGGTAAATCAGCTAAATTTACCCACAACAATGAAGGTCAAATACACATGCGAATGCCTCTATCCATCCATCCATCCACCCACCAATCTAGGTATTAGTACCAATGAGGGCTTGCATCACCCTTCTCTAACCTGATCCTGTTCAAATATGTTGGTCTACAATTTCCACACCTCTCACCTGAGCTTCATCATGCTGACCATCATACTGAATGAATGCCACCAGGTGAGGAAAACCTGATTCATGGGTTAATTTTTTTTTTCTTTTTCAGGGTGGATGAATCCCAGGAGAAAGCAATGGGGCTCTAGAAACAGTAGGAAACCCCTAAGACTCGGTGCAATAGGACAAAGGGCATTGGGCAACACTTATCCAGTTGTGGATGTCTTACTTTCAGAAAGATTTGGGGACGGGTGGGAGGGAGATTATAATTGCAAGAGGATGCCTGGCAGCTTCATCATTTCTTCTCTATCTCGGTTTTGACAGGGACAGAATAGAATTCTAGGATTTCAGGGAGCTGAGTGTCCTATGGTGGTGAGTCAACTGGCTAAGATAAGCCAATGCAGAAAAGCCCAATGTGAAATAAAATCAAACCACCCAGACTCCAAACAATTATTAAAAAGTATCAGAAATGTACACCAGAATTTATCAGTCTGTTTCCCCACCACCATCTTCAGCAAGATCCTCTTCAGAAAGTCAGTCTTCCTCATGTACCCTTCTCATCTGCCCATCATTCCAACAGCCATTTCACTAACAGTCCTCAAGTTCCTCAACAGGATTTTGGAGGATATACTGATCTCAGCCCCTATTCTTACGGATCACTTTTTCAAATACCTAAATACACACAATACCTAAAACTAAGTAAAAGAGAACCACATAAGACTTTTCCAGCAAAACCAACAACATTCAGTAATGCCTGAAAACCCAGTTTTCATCATGGCAGATCGGTGGACACTTGGTCCTGAAAAATGATACCTCAACAAATCGATTGGTCTTTAAAGAGATTGCTTTAAGCCTGTTGATACCACTTTTGCACAATGCAACTTTAGAATAAAAACATTCGAATTGCAATCCTGCATCAAACCATCACGAGAAGATCCACTGCAAAGCTCTTGCTGAAAAGGGCGCAGCAGAAGACACAACACACTTTTCTGAAGTTTCCAAAAAAAAAAAAAGAGTAAAAGAAAATTGTTTCAGCCTGGAAGACTACGTATTTCTGCCTGACTGAAGAAATTTAACAGAAGAAAAAGGTCTGGTGCTTTCCTATTATTTAGCTTGCTTGGTTCATCAAATAAAGATTGGGCAGCGGGGGAGAGGCGCAAAAGAAGTTGAAAATAAACATGAAGCAGATTACAACAAACTACAGTAGTCCAAATAGCACTCCCCTCATCACGTTCCCCACCATTAATTTTCTCCCACCTCAGACTCCATGTGCAAAGCCAGCCTCCAGCGTAATGTGACAAGGAATCCTGTTACGAAGAACAGCTAGTGTTGGTTGATGCCAGACACCGAAAAGAGGCTCCCAAAATACTAATAGTCATAACCACCTCCTCCTCCTTCTCTTCTTCTTCCTCTTCCTCTCCTCCTCGATCTTCACTAAGCGCTATAGGCACAGGCTTCTAAAAATATACTTTTCTCAGAAAAATGTGATCGCTACTTTTTAAAGGAGAGGGGTGAGTACGGAACAAATTGTCTGCCACTGAAGATGGGACAGGAAAGATTAGGGTGGATGTCTGGAAGATATATTTTGAAATAGATCTTCAGAGTTAATTTCTCTCTAGCCTCTCACAGAAGAAAACTCACAAGAAGCAGAAAACCAACCTGTGTCTTGCAATGCTTTTCTCTCTCTCATTCCCATTTCTCCTCCTCGCAACTCTTGGGGCCAGAAGGTTTTAAACCTATTTGCATGATGCACTATTATCTTTAGGAAATGTTACTGTAAAAATTAAAGCACAGCCCAGGAAGGGGCTGGGAAGATACTCAAGTAAACCTCCAGAGACACAAACTGTGTCATACCTTTGATTTGATCCTGGATATGATTCTGCTCTTCCCAAAAGAAAACAAACAGACTTACTTAGTGCAGGGGAAAAGTCATCTGAGGAAGGAAGGAAGGAAGGAAGGAAGGAAGGAAGGAAGGAAGGAAGGAAGGAAGGAAGGAACTCATGCACTGCAAGGCTGGGTATCATATTTACTCTGTTCCTATTATGCAGCAATTGAGATTGAAAGTAGTGGAGGGCGATGATGATGATGATGATGATGAATAGGAGGAAGAGGAGGAGGAAAAAAACCTGGAACTTTATTTTGCTTAATGACCAGCAAAATAAAACACAGTAGGATAAAATAAAGCATCCATACAACTATGAATACAGTAAAAATATAACAGAATTATGAGCATTAAATCCATAAAATTTATTTATAGTTTTTAACTAAGTGTTGTACACTGCCCAGAGTCACTTTTATGTGAGATGGGCGGCTATATAATGAATGGAATGAATGAATGAAAATCAGTCAGACTGATCTAAATAACTAAACCTAAAAGGAATGTGTTATCCTAATTGTTACAAAGTAGGTTTATGCTAAGATGCAACAAAAACACAAACAATAGAATATGAATGCTTTGTTACGGTTAATGACTAAATAATAAACTAAAATACAGAATAATAAAACAACTGATGGATGTAAAATGCTAGGGTATTCTGCTCTTGCTAATAATCATGCAATCATCCCCTTTCTGTATCTGCAGACAATATAACAGTACTCAGCAACATTCAGAGAGATTGCATCAATTCTATCAGACAATAAACACCAGTGATCAAATACATCTGGACGGCCTGGGTAATTTGCTATTAATGGTGTCAAATAGTATGCACAAATATCTTGACAAAAGGGATGATATAGAAAAAAATAAGCAGTGGCTTCAACATGATCAGTTCTGCATGGGCAAAGCCAATCATTATAAGAATTTTCTTATACCTCCCTACCAAGACAGCTGTAGGCAAAACAATAAATTGTGCTAATGTCACAACTTGCCTATACTTGGATATTTCAAGGTATGCCTCAGGTATCTGGCTGGATTAATGTGAAAGAACTGAGCACCCAGATAGGGCTTTGAGCTTTCTGGTTTTCTATATCATTCTCTGCCTTATCTTGACTTGGCTTCCAGAGAGTAGCCATGATGATTAAACATTCATTCATTCATTTTATATAGCCGCCCATCTCAAACCAGTGACTCTGGGCAGCTAACAATCATAAAAAGTTAAACAATTAAAACAGTACAAAAAGAAATTAAATACAAATAGCAGCCAAGAGATATTACAATCCGTTATTAAAATACTTATATATATATATACTGTACAGTATAAAAAGAACTAGCTACCATTGAACAGCTATATTCTCCGTGAACTCTTCTACTCTTCTTTTAAAGCCAGAAAGCTGGTGGTTAACTTTCCCACCTGGGTTCCCACTAGTTTTGTTTGTTTGTTTGTTTGTTTGTTTTTGTGTTTTTTGTGTGGTCTTGGTTTAGCACACTGAGGACCATAGACCATGATATTTGGCTCAGTAGGCTGTATGATGTTAATCAACTGGGCCTCAGTAAACTGTTCTAAAAGAAACCATGTCTTAGTATGCAATGTGAATTCAGTCTGCAGGCAAAGGGAACAAATTCCCTAGTATCTTTATGAGCTGTGGGAAATAAGTATTTTTTGTTATGCTGAGGTTCCACTATTCTGCGCTACTAGATGAATCCTCCTGGGTTTTTTTAGCATTACAAAAGAGGAGAACTCCTTCTACAAACCACACATCCATTTATACACCTTTACAATCTATAGTATTGCTTTGAACCACTGTGATTCTTCCTTGTACAGACAGGCGACAAGTTTCTTTTGCAGAAGAGTAAGCTACTCTTACTCTTTTAAATAAATAAAATAAAACAAGAATGTCTAAACAACGTACATAAAGTAGAATTGACGCATGATCGTTTTCCCTTCTTTCCAAACCTGTCATGCCAAGACATGAGCCCGAGTCACTAGAGGGTTTGATGACATCAGCAAAACTCTGTCATGATCTCAGCCCAGTGGGTTGGGACTGGAAAGGCAGCGCAGATGGAAATAACACTGTCACTGAGGGATTTGCACTGTCCCTTGTTGAATCAACAGGATTTTTCCCAAAGGGAACCCATACCCAACGTTATCTGCTTAGCTGGGTTTTTAATTTCTTTTTCTGATCCAAATCCTTTTTTCCACTGGTTGCTGATCTCCCATGCTACATTTTACCCTGAAGAAAGTTCACCCAAGAGACTTTAGCATTTTTTCCATGATTTAAATATAGAAATCCAAATGGATCTTCTTTCTGGCTGCAAAATCTTAAGTCCACCCCAGATTCCAACCATGATAGGATTTCGGCTGAGTCCATTTTCCTGGCAGTGAATTATTTGGTTTTTTTGCAGATGTGCTGAGGCTAAAACTTGTTTCAGCTTCCCACAGAGTGCGTGTGGAAGAAAGTGCTGATTTATTGTGGAACCCGAAAATCAAGCTCTAGCAGCAGAAGAACATGCCAAGAATTCTGCAAGACGTTCCTTCTCAAACTGCTGCACCTACCTTCCTTGAAAGGTTTACAGCTGGAGCCTATGTCTTCACGATTTCCCAAAGCCCAACTTTCCAGAAAATCTACACCATGCAACGTTGAACATTTAGTCACATATTCATAGCCATGTACACAAAGATACTTTTCCTTAAGAAAGCCATGCTATTTTTTTGCCATGATTCTAAAGCTCAAACTGGGGATCTGATGAGATCCTTTGATTTAAGCATGAACTGGTAGTTCTTCTGAAAAAGACTGCGTATTTATTTTATTTATTTTTATCCCACCTTTATTATTTTTATAAATAACTCAAGGTGGTGAACATACCTAATACTCCTTCCTCCTCCTATTTTCACCACAACAACCACCCTGTGAAGTGAGCTGGGCTGAGAGTGTGACTGGCCCAAGGTCACACAGCCGGCTTTCATGCCTCAGGCGGGACTAGAACTCTCAGTCTCCTGGTTTGCCATTGGCTCCTTCCTAGGGCAAAAGGAGAAGGGGACGGCAGAGGATGAGATGGTTAGATAGCATCACCGATGTAATGAACATGAATCTGAGTACACTCCGGGACACAGTGGAGGACAGGAAGGCCTGGCGTGCTATGGTCCATGAGGTCATGAAGAGTCGGACACGACTAAACGACTGAACAACCACCACCTTCCTAGGGCTGAGAGAGAGGGACTGGCCCAAGGTCACTCAGCCGGCTTTCATGCCTAAGGTGGGACTAGAACTCACAGACTCCTGGTTTCCCATTGGCTCCTTCCTAGGGCTGAGAGACAGGGACTGGCCCCAGGTCACCCAGCCGGCTTTCATGCCTAAGGCGGGACTGGAACTCTCAGTCTCCTTGTTTGCCATTGGCTCCTTCCTAGGGCTGAGAGGGGATTGGCCCAAGGTCACCCAGCCGGCTTTCATGCCTAAGGCAGGACTGGAACTCTCAGTCTCCTTGTTTGCCATTGGCTCCTTCCTAGGGCTGAGAGAGAGGGACTGGCCCAAGGTCACCCAGCCGGCTTTCATGCCTAAGGTGGGACTAGAACTCACAGACTTCTGGCTTCTAGCCCAGCACCTTAACCACTAGACCAAACTGGCTCTCAACTACTAATTATTTTTATATAATTATTTATTATATCAACCACTAATTATTTTACATTTAATACACTCAATGTAGTTCATATAGTTTCCGTTCGGACTCAGCACTTTTCCTGTGCATGGTCCTGAACCCAGTTTACAGTTTCTACAGCAGTCATTTGTTACTGGGTACTTTCCACCTATGCCAGAAAGGTCATTCTGGGAATTGAAAGCCATTCTACTGGGGGAAAGATATTCTAGAGAGCCCTTGGGGATTTCTTGTGCCTGGGAACGGGCAACCTTCGGGCGATTGGCACTGAATTTCATACTCTTTGGAGGGTGTGAATAGGGCCGTGTCACACCCATGAATGGAAATCTTGAGTTTTTTCCCTCCTATCTTTTGGGAGGACTTTGGGATTTAAAAAAAAAACTGTAACAACATTAGTTTAGGATTTATATTACAACTACATCTGAACAAGTGGGAAACTGTGTCACAGTTTGCAGCAACTATGTTTGGAAGGGGAACAAAACGGGCTTGGAGTTGAGTCCTTGGTGCTCTCTGAGTTTGGTGGTTGGCTTGCAGATGTTTCATTACCTGACTAGGTAACATGTTTCATTACCCTAGTTGGGCAATGAAACGTCTGAAAGCCAACCACCAAGCTCAGAGAGCACCAAGGACCCACAGTTCAACCTTGAGCTACAGATATTCTCTTCTATTGGAACTACATATGGGCTTGGAATTGTACATGGTTCTGGAGTTTCAGGTTACCCATTTTGCTGTTTCAGGAATGAACCATGTTCCCAAGGGTATGTCTCAGAAGGGAGACAATGGCCTTTGTTCGTATATGACGCCACCTCACAACTACAGCTCCACAATCTGTAATTAAGACTAACCGCAAGGGTACTTTCTCCAGAGTTGGACACCAGAGTCAACAAAAACTGTGCTTACTCTAAAGCTGCTAATCCAGAAGGTGTTCACCATCAAGGGCTCCATTTTCTTAGTGGAAAGCTATAAGGAACAGCATAGGTAAAGGTAAAGGTTCCCCCCACACATTTATGCAGTCGTGTCCGACTCTAGGGGCCGGTGCTCATCTCCGTTTGTTAGCCGAAGAGCCAGCTCTGTCCGAAGACGCTTCCACGGTCATGTGTCCGGCATGACGGACGCAGAACGCTGTTACCTACCCACCAAAGTGGTACCTATTCATCTACTTGCATTTGCATGCTTTCAAATTGCTAGGTTGGCAAGAGCTGGGGCGAGTGTGGGAGCTCACTCCGTCACGCGGGGCTAGGGATTCGGACCTCCGAACTTGTGACCTTCCAATCGACAAGCCTGGCGTCTTACCCGCTGAGCCACCACGCCCCTTAAGGAACAGCATAGCAAAACCTAAAATTGAGTTGGCCAACCTTTTCTTTCTCTTCTTTGCTCTCTTTTTCTTTTCCATCTGGCAGGAGAAGACTCTGCTCTGATTAAGATGGCCCACAGTCCACTTGCAGAAGGAGCGCTTCAGAAATTAAACCAAATGCTGTAGATTGACCACCCCATTCTAAGGCATTGTTTAGACTTAAGACTTACATATAAGCACAACCAGTGCAGAAAAGCATCCAAATGGATTCCTGAAACAGTTCAGATGGAATTTCCCAAATTTCTACTCCAGCTTCCATTTCCTTCTGGCAAAGTTTCCTTCTTCAGATTCTGGCTTTATCACAGGCTGGCAAAACATCAGCTCTGGTCCCACTTGTATCAATAGCAGTTTCATTTTTTTTTCATTACAGTTACATGATCTGGTTTTTATGGGTTTTAATTTCATTTTTAATGGAATTTGGCTCTTTGGAATTCTGCTGAGTGTTTCCAGGAAAATAACAAAAAAGCCGAGGCAGGCAATTATCTCAAAAAATTCTATTAAATACTTCAAGTAAAAGAGGAGGAAAAACAACTTACTTGATATTGCTTATTATTTTGATGTATACCTTCTGCACAAAGGGCACCTATTCACACATTTACGGTTTGTTGTAGATATTAAATAATTTTTTAAAAAAAGATCCAAATCGCAGTCTTATCGGTTAAATCTACTTTAATTTTGGATGGAGTTCCAACATTTTTCTAGATTTGTCGTCTCCTGTTCTAAGTCTTGATTTACTCTATAGCAATAATCACATTTTTTACCCTAACATCATTTCCCAGTTAAAAGCTTTTAACATCTTCATAGCATCAACCAACCATCACTTGAAGTGATATGAAGTTTGTCCTCATTACCGTTGTTAGCACAACAAAGGTTGGATGACTCTAGAAGACAATGTAAGTTGGTAGTACAGAAATAACTTCAAGTTGACCTTCCAACAGCAACTGGTCTGTTAAGGCTGCATCTGCTTTTCCAATGGAAACTCTCATGATGGATGATTTCTCAAGTCTACTAGGTTTAGCTTCCATCCAATATAATTGCATAGATTATCTTTACACGCTCCTACAGCCTAAGAGGAGAAGAACAGTAATGGTGAACAAGCTCACACTGGGATAGTACTGGAGGAGCTTAAGAGATTCAAGCAATGTATGTTAAAAACTAGTAATTTGAAATTCTCATTTGCAAGGTATTTGATGGTTCTCTTATATGGCATTCTAGAAAATAACTCTACAGTCCTATTCATTTGTATTTAGGGAGGAAGGGAAAGTGAAGGTTAGTCCTGCCCTACTAACAGCAGTACTTTGGAAATAATTTGAAATATGTGCTTTGGAGCACACAGGAGTGCAAATGTACCACCTGTCTGCAGCTCTTTAAAGCAGCTACATCCTTTCCCAGCAAAAGACTGAAGACCAAAGCAGGGTCTACGGAAGTGCAGAGGTATATGCTATAGTTCCAGCGTGCTTCTCGCTGTTCAAGGAGTGGGACTAGCCTTGCCATCTTCTTCAACCTTCCAGACTTTCCACTGTGTAGGGATGACATTGGAAAACTGGATGGCCTACCAAAAAAATGGGCCAGGCCTAGGAAAAACTAAATACCATTTAATGTAACTGTTTAATTTTAATTGAATTAATTAAATATAATCTATGCAAGTATATTCAGCAATTAATTAAAGCGATTAATGTAATATAGTTATTCTCCTTATATGTAATAGTTTCTTCTTTGGTCACTTTATCAACTACAGCACAAGGAAAAACTTCTAGAACGACTCTCAGAGTTGCATTACATCTTTGGGTAGGTACATGCAGTTGCCGAGCTGCAAATGTGTACCTCCTTCTCTGAAGTGTAACGGACGTGCAGGAGAACATGGAGTTGTTTCCTATTTTCCACAACCCAGGTAGGTGGAGAGAGGCATTATTCAGAACCTCCCACTGAATTTCATGACTATGAACTATGAGCAAATTTAGCATGACTCACAATACCCCACGCGCCTTAGCGAAGATATGGCACAAACAGTGTCTTTGCTGCCTTCGACCAAGAAAGATCACTGGCCGATGTGGCTTAGTGCTATGTTCTCTAATTGGCTGTCCTCCAAGTATGGCGGACCTTAATTCCACCATACTGCTCCAGCATGACCCTTGGTCGTGGAATCATGGATACTGAAGCCCATTTTTTTCTGCAGGTTACCAGACTGGGGACAGCTGGCCTTCAAGACTAGAAACAGTTCTCCAAGATTTGACAGGGGCATGCATGTCAGGTTTCGATCCTAAGCACTTCTACGTGCAAACCATAGTGCCCCTCCTTAGAGCTATGATTATTTTGTCAGGTGACTCCTACAGCTCAGAAAAAAACATGAAACCCGGATTTCCTGCACATCAAAGATCTGTGACTTGTCACTTAGCTCCACTTACAACTGGTCACATTCTATTCTCCACACAACCCTATTCTTAAATCAAAATGATTTCCAAACCAAACAACTCACTGTTCTCTTCACAAATCCCACCCAATGTGAACACTGAACTGAGACTGAACAAAAAACAATGTTCTACAGAACTTAGGACACATCTAATTCCCTTTTTCAGACAGTGGTTTGGCATGCAAACTTTTGCTAGCTGCTACCGAAAGCTGGAGGGCTTGTGATCCCTTTGAACAGCAAAGACCAGGTCTGGTGACAATAGCTTTATCTGCATGTACTTTGACTTCAGAGGAAGAGAAGGGAGGGCAGTTGTACCACAAAGCATCCTCTTTGCAAAGAAACTAGGCCTGATCAGCCTGTTGCCCAGGTAACCAGCCTCCAGCCTCAACCACAAGGCTGACGAAAAAACAACAACCATTAAATGCATGTATCTTTCATTGCACAAACATGCCAAACCATGACTGGAAGCAGAGGTCTCCAGAAAAAAAAGTGATTCTCCAAAATAGACTCCTTGCACAGAGCTAGCAAATCATGAAAGCTCTCCCACCTCAACTAGCCCAATGGGGGCATTGGTCTCTTTGCAGAGAAGCTAAGTCCTTTTCGGAGCAATTTCTAATTCAGCAAAGACTGTTTCACATTCTGAGCTATCAACGTTTCCAAATTGGATTGCAAGAAATGCTGATTTCCCTTTGGATTTTATTCTTCAGCTGCAGCCGTGATCTTTCTAGCCCTTCCCCCCAGCTTCCCTCTGACGGGCAAGCTCTTCCAAGCACTGGCAAGGGTTAAAAAAAAATCTGTTTACCTACCTATTCTGCTCCCCCTCCGCTGGCAAAAATGTGCTATTTTGCTGCGGTTTTAGCCTTGCTTCGCCATAAATGGCTGTGGAATGGATGGTTCTCCTCCGTCTACCTGCATCATCAGTGTCGTCAGCAAACAACCAGCAGCCGGACTGGAGAAGTGGTTTTCGGAACAGAGCTGCTGCTGCTTCAGGACCTTGGGAGGACGGCTGAGATACTGAACTGCAGATGTGGTGCCTGTCAGCCGCTTTTGAAAAGGATGGGGGTGGGTCGGGTGGAAGAGGAAGCTCTGTACGATTTCACAGGGAAGTGACACATTTCATCCAGCCTTACTGATGTCGCTGTACTTCTGCTAGCAAAGGGAATGCCGAAGCAGATCATGATTTACTAATAGGCAGACGGATAAATAGATTGCGCCTTTGCCTGCTCTTTTGCTACTGGGGTACTGTCAGTCTTTAGAACAGCTGCTCGGTCGCTAAAGTTCAGAGGGGGCATCTTATTCTCAAACATGCCGCATCTTTGAGCTTTTTCCTCGGCTTCCTCCCCATTTCAGAAATGCTTACAGGTAGTCCTTGCTTAATGACGGTCTGAAGTTACAACGGCCTCAGAAAAAGTGCTTTACGACCTGTACTCGCACTTATGACTGTCGCAAACCGTCGCACTACCCCCGCGGTCACGGGATCACAATTTGGGCACTTGGCAGCCGGCTCGCATTTACAATCAGTTGCAGCATCCTGTATCCAGCATCGCGATTTGTGACCTTTTTCTTGCCAGTTTCCGGTTTATGACCATCATAAAAATGGTCATAAAATCGGGTCCGGTCACGCGGCGACTCACTTAACAACTGCACTGCTTAACAACCAATTTTCTGGTCCCTATTGTGGTTGTTAAGTGAGGACTACCTGTATAAACCGCCCAGAGTCCCCCGTTGGGGGGGAGATGGGCGGTGATAAATTTGAAAAATAAAATAATAAAATAAAATAAATAAAATAAAATAAAATAAAATAAAATAAAATAAAATAAAATAAAATAAAATAACAAAATAAAATAAAATAAAATAAAATAAAATAAAATAAAATAACTCTGATCTACATGTGGTTCTCAGCATCTGGTGGACATCATCCCTGGGCCACTACAAGTCTCCTGCCCATCCCACTTTTTTATGTTTGTTAAAAGAATGTAATTTGAAGCAAAATTCAAAAGCATGCCACAAAGCAAATCATCACTCTCCAAAATCATCTTGGTTTTCAGAAAATCAAGTAATTCCATGTACATCCCATCGAGTCCAGTAATTCCACATACATCCCAAAGATCTTAGAAAATAAAATCAGTAAACGGCTACAGCCCAGAGCTTTGCTGTGCCTGCCTGCCTGCCCAGAAAAGGGAAATGGGAATTCTGAGAATATCCTACAGACGTGAAGAGGATGGCAGAAAACAACCTCACCAGTTGAACCTCTGGCAAGTTGGTGTTTTTATGACTGCCTATACCCAGCTTCTGTTGCCACCATTCTTTCACCACCACAAGGCACTCCCAAAATGCAAATTCACCAGTTGGTGAAGAGGTATCAGGGACCCTCAATAACATATACGATTCATATAAAAAGGTATCAGTAATGCAGGAATGACAAATGGGGTGGGGGGAAGGGGGCAAAGAAAGGGAGAGAGGAAAAGAATAGAGTTGAAAAAATAACTTCATACTGTGCCATGTTGATGCCGTTGTAATCTATAATATCTGCCTAATTCCTATTAAATCAAGTCCACTTCTAACTACCCAAGTTAGGTTAAATTAGCCTAGCACTGTGTGTTCCAGTTGACTTGACAGTGCAATAATTTCTGAAGCTGACATTTACAGGGTAATGAGAAAATGGATGAATAACGGTTCAACCCTGGCATTTCTTTCCATTAAGTCTTGGTGGATCCAACAAGAGATCCAGAGACCTTGTTACTGGGAGAAAGATTGAGAACTCCATGGGCTTCTAACTCATTTTTGTTCAACATCAGGCAAAATGTGTACATCAGGTTGCTTTTCATAGTCTTCTCCAACCTTCAGGAGACTCATTTCTAGTTTAGTGCCCAGCTGCTGGAAAAGCAAGTAATTTTCAATGCTCTGACTTCAGTGGACTGTTGGAGAGAAATGAGCATTGCTCCCCTAAGATTATTTCGTTATGCCAACATCACAATTTCCCACATTTATTTTATAATAATTTATTTCTAAAATGTGTAGATCATTGTTCAGAACAGAGCTTTCCAAAGCAATTTAAGGATTAATAGATTCTCTTCTTGCTGGCTTGATTCCTACATGAGCCTCGCCATGTAGTTTTCTTGGAACAATACAAATGCGTGCAATGCTCTAGAATTACAATTAAAAATAGCACCTAGATCAGAGCTTTCCAAACTGTGTGTCGGGACACATTAGTGTGTCGGCTGCAGTGTCTGGGTGTGTTGTGGCTGCTGCTGCCTCTGAGCCCTGCCAGGATTCCGCGCAGGTCCTAGTGCCTGCCTTGTGCCTCGCTGCCTCCAAACCTGCCCTGCCAGGATTCCGCACAGGTCCTAGTGCCTGCCTTGTGCCTTGCTGCCTCCAAACCTGCTGTGATTCCGTGCAGGTCCTAGTGCCTGCCTTGTGCCCTGCTGTAAGAGTGTGTCGCAAAACGATGCCCTGCTGTAAGAATGTGTCACGAAACAATGCCCTGCTGTAAGAGTGTGTCGTGAAATGATGCACGTCTAAAAAGTGTGTCACCAACATGAAAAGTTTGGAAAGCTCTGACCTAGATCCAAAACATAAACAAGACACCAGTTTTAAAACACAAAATTAAGACATACAAGTAATATTTAAGGGTCTGGCACACTGGAAGTGTAAGAAAATCACTGTTGGCTTCTCATCACCAGGAGAGCATCTATAGCTGGGGGCCATAACTGAGAAGATCTATTTTCTCCCTGGCTTACAAATAGTTCTCTCTTGCACGGATGACAGCATTTGGGGTCTATCCAAAGGATCATATCCAAAGAAAGAAGTTGCTAGTAATGTATGATTTATTAAGGCAGAAAGTGACAGAAGTAGGAGAAAACAGAGCAGGTATCCTTGTGACGGATAAATCCTAAAAGACAGAATTGCCTTTCTCAATCCCAACTGCATCCGTGGACCAATTTTAGAATGCACAATTCTCTTCCCAAAGTTCAAGAGATGTCTGCTATCTTTCAACCATTTGCTCTCCAAGCAACTCAAGTTTTTTTTAGTGGAGGAACAAGGCTGTTCTGAAGAATTAAAGAGTAAGGCCAGAACTTCTTACATTCCTACGAAACTGGTCCAAGGGCTGCTGTCTTAAGCATCCTCTCTGGAAATGCTCAACTACTGTCCTATCTGTGGATTGATGATGCTGTTATAAAGCCCCCCGAACCCTGCCAGATTCCCTCCCAGGTAAACAGACCAACATTAAGCAGACACTCAGATGGAGGGAGAGAGAAAGTGAAAGAGTCAGGAAACAGTCAAAAGAAACAACTCCTTGAAAACAAGGCAATAGCAACCTATGGAACATACTGGCTAAAAAAAAAAAAAGAATAAAGTGTGCACACACATGCACACATACACGTTCAGAGCATAGGAGATGCCATTCACAGAAATGGTTAAGTTTACCATCTCCTTAATGCCTTTATCAGGACTGGCACTGAAATTTCCTCCAACGAACAGCTGTAGGGCCATCTGGGATGTCACCAGAAAGGGAATTTAAGGGAAACTACCAAACTTTCCATTCTTAACTTTCACCGAACTTCTCACATATAATGAAGACAATTTACTCGTTTCTTGATTCTTTAAACAGAGGAGAGCATAGATTTGCAACAGGTCTTCTACCCCCATACTCAGGGAGCTGTTTATGAAAAATACACACATGAACTCACCTAGTAACTCCTCTTGGAGGGTCTCTACCCCACCCCTTGAAAGGTAGAGGAATCATGCCCAGGGTTATCTATCCGATTCTTACATTTCCATGAACAATGGAAAACATCATTTCAAGGTGCGTTCTGAAATTCCACATTAAAGAAGATCTGAACCAGTCCATGGTGGCTAAAGATACTTATTACAATCAGCGAAATAGCCCATGTTTCACCTCCGAAGCATTCTAGCCTTTATTTAGATTCAGGGGCTAGTCAAAATTGAAATGCTCTATCTTGACAGCCATTTATCTTTTCATTCAGGAAGTACATAACTTTTCTCAGGCTAAGGTCCAGACCTGGGTTTTCATGTAATGTGCCAGTGGGAACACTCCCCAAAATGGAGCAGAAAGAACTTGATTTCATTTAATTCAATCCAATCTCAAAGAACTCCGTTTCAAGTTACATTTAAGGGTGGAAACTAAATTTAATTCCATCCCATTTAAACTGAATTTAAAACAAATGAAAGGAAGACGGTTAATGGGATTACTTCCCATGTGTTGAATGATTCCCAATTCGGTGGCAAGTTTTCAGAGGGGCTTTGACAATCTCACACCCAGCATGTGAGCCTTGGCGATAACATTTGTTTTAGTGAAAGGTCAGATAAATATATTTATTTACAGTACAACCACACTAAGTGCACAGATTTTTTTTCTTCTTCCAATGATTGTAACAAAAGTACAGATAGATAGCTTACCTTCCATTGCAAGGAATGAAACCACTGATCCCTCAGGTAACTGTTTGCAGCCTGCAATATTAATGAGAGAGGAAAAAATAAACACGAGCGTTCGATTCTACTAACACGCCATTAAAGCAAAACTCCAATCAATCCCTTGCATGGATTTTACAGCCTTGAAAGGTCCCTGTCATTTCATTTATTTGAACTCATTACCTTTGCACACCAATGTCTGGCCTGCTCTCCATAAGCTCTCATAGAACCCTTTCCCCCACATAAAGGAAGGGCCACTAAGAACTCGGAGAGGCTGTTGATGTGTTGCGATTGATTCAGTTTTACAGCAGAAGGCAGCACTGTAATTTCAATCAATCAATCAATCAATCAATCAATCAATCAATCAATCAATTGCATTCTTCAAAGCTAGATTCAATATTCTTCCATCTGCACTACTTCAAGGCAGGTATAATAAAACCCCTATAGCTGAGCATATCTGCCCATGTGGTGAAGAGGAAGTTGAAACCATCTCACATGTACTGCTACACTGTAAATTTTATAGGGACATTAGGTCAATCTTATCTCGTATCACTGCAAGCTGCCTGTCAACCAGGCAACACGGGGGAGCTCAGGAGATCTGGTAGCATCAGGAAAGGTACAGAATATTGCCCCCACAATGGCAATATATGACTGGACCCTTCCAGATTCAGATATGTTTGGCCAGCATCTTTCCTGCACCTTTATGCTCCTCCCCTTCTGAGCTGAGAAGGTGGACATGCTCTGCGTCCCCTCCTTGCTGTCCTTTAGTGGGACCAGGGGGGCATGTGGCAATGCCTATGAGATGCCATTCCTCTGAGATTCAAATGGTTCTGATCCCGCTGGCATTCTGAAATCTGTATGGCTGTAGGACAGGGCTTTCCAAAGTTTTCCCGCGGCGACACACCAACCGCCGTTGGTGTGTCGCTGCGGGAAAACATAGAAGTGCCGCCGTTGCGGCAGCACGCAAAAACCCGGAAGCGCTGCTGCCGCTTTCGATTTTTGCGCGCCGCCGTTGGTGTGTTGCCACGGGAAAACCCGGAAGCGCTGATGCTGATTAGCGCTTCCGGGTTGTGTGGCGACACACCAGACTGTGTGTGGCGACACACTTTTGTCGCGACACAAAGTTTGGAAAGCTCTGCTGCAGGATGTAATTTTTTTTCCTTTTCTTTTTTAAGGACCTCGGTTGCATTGTATAAACCTTCTTGTTGTGGTTATTTTTATTTGAATTTGGGGGACTGATTGTCTTAATTCTAATTACTGGTAGCCCCCAGAGTCACGGAAATGAGATGGGCATCCACATAAATGCCTCAGTAAGAAGGTTAATGCCACATTGGACAATATTTAGGGCCATGTTCTCAGAGCTGTGATCCGTGCAGGTCCTAGTGCCTGCCTTGTGCCTTGCTGCCTCCAAACCTGCTGTGATTCCACGCAGGCCCTAGTGCCTGCCTTGTGCCCTGCTCCCTCCAAACCTGCCCTGCCAGGATTCCATGCAGGTCCTAGTGCCTGCCTTGTGCCTTGCTGCCTCCAAACCTGCCCTGCCAGGATTCCGTGCAGGTCCTAGTGCCTGCCTTGTGCCTTGCTGCCTCCAAACCTGCCCTGCCAGGATTCCACGCAGGTCCTAGTGCCTGCCTTGTGCCTGGCTGCCTCCAAACCTGCCCTACCAGGATTCCGCGCAGGTCCTAGTGCCTGCCTTGTGCCTTGCTGCCTCCAAACCTGCCCTGCCAGGATTCCACGCAGGTCCTAGTGCCTGCCTTGTGCCTTGCTGCCTCCAAACCTGCCCTACCAGGATTCCGCGCAGGTCCTAGTGCCTGCCTTGTGCCCTGCTCCCTCCAAACCTGCCCTGCCAGGATTCCATGCAGGTCCTAGTGCCTGCCTTGTGCCTTGCTGCCTCCAAACCTGCCCTGCCAGGATTCCGTGCAGGTCCTAGTGCCTGCCTTGTGCCTTGCTGCCTCCAAACCTGCCCTGCCAGGATTCCGTGCAGGTCCTAGTGCCTGCCTTGTGCCTGGCTGCCTCCAAACCTGCCCTACCAGGATTCCGCGCAGGTCCTAGTGCCTGCCTTGTGCCTTGCTGCCTCCAAACCTGCCCTGCCAGGATTCTGCGCAGGTCCTAGTGCCTGCCTTGTGCCCTGCTGCCTCCAAACCTGCCCTGCCAGGATTCTGCGCAGGTCCTAGTGCCTGCCTTGTGCCCTGCTGCCTCCAAACCTGCCCTGCCAGGATTCTGCGCAGGTCCTAGTGCCTGCCTTGTGCCCTGCTGCCTCCAAACCTGCCCTGCCAGGATTCAGCGCAGGTCCTAGTGCCTGCCTTGTGCCCTGCTGCCTCCAAACCTGCCCTGCCAGGATTCTGCGCAGGTCCTAGTGCCTGCCTTGTGCCCTGCTGCCTCCAAACCTGCCCTGCCAGGATTCTGCGCAGGTCCTAGTGCCTGCCTTGTGCCCTGCTGCCTCCAAACCTGCCCTGCCAGGATTCTGCGCAGGTCCTAGTGCCTGCCTTGTGCCCTGCTGCCTCCAAACCTGCCCTGCCAGGATTCTGCGCAGGTCCTAGTGCCTGCCTTGTGCCCTGCTGCCTCCAAACCTGCCCTGCCAGGATTCCACGCAGGTCCTAGTGCCTGCCTTGTGCCTGGCTGCCTCCAAACCTGCTGTGATTCTGCGCGGGTCCTAGTGCCTGCCTTGTGCCCTGCTGCCTCCAAACCTGCTGTGATTCCGTGCAGGTCCTAGTGCCTGCCCTGTGCCCTGCTGTAAGAGTGTGTCACGAAATGATGCATGTCTAAAAAGTGTGTCACCAACATGAAAAGTTTGGAAAGCTCTGCAATAGAAGAAGACATGTCACACACTGGGAGTCACACAGGCAGAGGCATTCACGGTAGGGAATCTTTTGGGATCTCCCCTGTGACTCTGAAGACCCTGAACTGATCTAGAGCAAATGCTTTGTGATCTTTACAATTAATTAGGGATTGGCCATAGTCAGTCAGTGGGGTTTGGAAGGTCAGCCACTTTGACTTATATCTGAGACTGTGAACGTCCCAAGTCACCAATTGGCTGCCATCCACCGATCCCCATGATGCTTCTACCACCTTCCATACTGGATCTCTGTGGTTCTCTTTTTGCAAACCAATATTTCGTTAGAAGCAAGTGCTCTGTTTTGCAGGAGGCGTCAAAGAATATCCCGGGGGCATCTGGCCTACTGCGCCCCCGGTTTAGATTTCCTTTCCTGCTGCTCAGTTGATTAGTGCCAATGAGCAGGAGTTGGTACTTAATGGCAGGCTTCCTACTCGAAGTGCCAAGTCGGTGTTAGCAAAGAACTCTATGGCAACGGTGTGTCTGCCCAGTGATACTGGTGTCTGATCCTGCAAATATAGGAAAGCTTTGAAAATCTGAGCTATGTTGCTTGACCGTGACCCCTTCTTACTGCATTTCACCAGCTTTTGCTGGCATTTAGTTTAGAGCTGTGTTTCTCAGCAGGCTGGCTGGGGAATTCTGGGAGTTGAAGTCCACACACCTTAAATTTGCCAAGGTCGACAAACACTGGTTTAGAGAACCGTGAGGAATGGTTTCGAGAGAGAATAAATTATAACAAAGGTCCTCTCTGCTGAAGTGCCCTTTCTGGAACCCATTTAAACAATCTCAGATTCAACGTCCATAAAAAAGGCTGTTTTGCTTGTTGGAAAGGGACTGGGTGTTTAATGAGCTGTGCAGTAATCACAATGTGCAGAAATTCTGTTCTTGGGTTGACAGCCTTCGTTACCATCTTCAATTTCCAGCATGTGAATTTTTCATAAAAGATAGATTTGACCTTGCTACAATTTTGTGCCCATTTGTATTTGTTCATGTATTTGTTCTGCGATGGCCTCTTCTTTGCATACAAATGGGACAACGGTTGGTGAAAAGAAGAGAGGAGTGAATAAAAGTGTCCAAAGCAATTGTCCATAAAATCTGGAGAGTTCCTATGGACCAAGAAACTTGAAAAGTGCATCACCTTGCTGACAGATTTCATCTAATCAACACGTTGAATTAAAGGCTCTGCATGGACTTGTTATTTAGTCCAGAAAATTATAGTTTAATTTGAAAGAAAGAAAACTCTGAAATATGGGAAATACAAATGAAAACATAGTAAAGGTAAAGGTTCCCCCCGCACAGTTGTGCAGTCGTGTCCGACTCTAGGGGCCGGTGCTCATCTCCGTTTGTTAGCCGAAGAGCCAGCGTTGTCCGAAGACGCTTCCACGGTCATGTGGCCGGCATGACGCACGCGGAACGCTGTTACCTACCCACTGAAGTGGTACCTATTCATCTACTTGCATTTGCATGCTTTCGAATTGCTAGGTTGGCAAGAGCTGGGGCGAGTGCGGGAGCTCACTCCGTCACGCAGGGCTGGGGATTCGAACCTCCGAACTTGCGACCTTCCGATCGACAAGCCTGGCGTCTTACCCGCTGAGCCACCGCGCCCCTTAAATTTAAATGAAAACATATACTGTACATAATACTTGTGGATAAGCCAAGAGTTTTAGGTGCCAAAATACACCTGGAAAATGGCTTATTTGCAGATGGGCTTACCCACGAGTATGTACGGTAATACTTTTTTAAAGTAGTCATTTGGAATCTGCCTTCCTGTAACTTCAGCCCATTATTCTTGCTAAACTTTACCCTGGATTTTCCTTGAAATGTTTTTGTTAGAATAAGAATAAAAATAAATTGCTATGCTTAGACAAAAACTGATGAATCACATTTTATCTACTGCCACTGTTATCCTTATCAAGTTTGTTTTTTCCTTCTGAGTACACCTAATTGCCGGGAATAGTCTTCAAAACGCAGTGAACGCTACAGAGCCAAATTTAGACCACGGTCAAATTTAGAACTTGGCCAACTTTTGCAATAGTTCAGAGGGAAAATCTAACTTGCTCTGATTGATTTTCTCTCTGAACACCCCTTAAGCAAGATGGAAGTGGAATACAACCCATAATTTAATTTTCTCCTGCCTCAATTATCATCACCATTATTCACTTTGTTTTTCAGGTGTTCAAAATGCTTATTTCATTTTACAATTCTCCCAACTACTTGGTCTGTGCTGTTAACTGAATATTGCCTCTCCTAACCTAGATGCCCGGGGGCGTGGTGGCTCAGCGGGTAAGACGCCAGGCTTGTCGATCGGAAGATTGCAAGTTCGGAGGTTCGAATCCCTAGCCCCGCGTGACGGAGTGAGCTCCCGCACTCGCCCCAGCTCTTGCCAACCTAGCAATTCGAAAGCATGCAAATGCAAGTAGATGAATAGGTACCACTTCGGTGGGTAGGTAACAGCGTTCCACGCGCATCATGCGGCCACATGACCGTGGAAGCGTCTTCAGACAACGCTGGCTCTTTGGCTAAGAAATGGAGATGAGCACTGGCCCCTAGAGTCGGACATGACTGCACAATTGTGCCGGGGGAAACTTTTACCTTTACTAACCTAGATGCCCTAGGTGTATTACGCCAACTCAATTATCAGCCATGGCCAAACTGGTTGGGAATTTCTGGGAGCAGGTTCTCATAACATATCCAGATTGGGGCAGCCTGTTGTAAATAGGAAGAATGTACACACCGTATGTATGTACAGTATGTATGTATATACTGCTGTTCTTCTTGATCATAGTACATACAAGGACCAGAAGACCAGAAGACAGCGGTGGTGATAGATGTAGCAGTGCCAAATGACAGCAACATCAGGAAGGAGGAGAATGAGAAGCTAGAGAAGTACCAGGGCCTGAAGGAGGAACTGGAGAGGATGTGGAAAGTGAAGGCCAAAGTGGTCCCAGTGGTGGTGGGAGCACTCGGGGCTGTGACTCCTAAGCTGGGAGAGTGGCTCCAACAGATCCCAGGAGCAACATGAGCTTTCTGTCCAGAAGAGCGCAGGGCTAGGAACAGCTAAGATATTATGCAGAACCCTCAAACTCCCAGGCCTCTGGTAGAGGACACGAGGTTCAGGAAGAGACATACCACCTTTAGGGGTGAGAAGAGAATTTTTTTTATATACAGTATATCTGATGATCCCACCACCACCACATTTCAGACACAGTATGTTTCTACTTCTCTGTGTGATGTGTACACCGTATATGGCTTAGAATTACATACTGTGTCATAGCATGGTTTCACCTTAATTTATTACTTAAAACAAAACCGGGTGGCTTTATACATCGTGCTAAACCCTAAAACCTGTGAAAAACCCATGTAACGATCTCCTCCTTTGATATCAGCTCAGTAATGCTTAGCACAAGCCATAGTAGGATATGAAAGAATACTGTTTATTGATACTTATCAGCAAGATCCATGTAAAGCGCAGATTAACTGAAAAAGGCGCCAACATACCCTTTTACACCCTCTGCTTCCCACACACCTCCTTAACCCCCCTCCCTGTTTCACCCGGTTCTCATAACATTAAACTGTCAGGTCTCTGAAGGCCCCAGATGGATGGCCTTGGAAGCGAGCACTGCTGCCTTCCCGCATTCCACTGCATTCCATCCCTATCTCTACCAAGCACCCCACTGCCTGCTGAGCTGTCCAACACTACAGGCCTGCTAGCCCCGACAACTACATACCCCATCGCTACCCACCCTAACCTACCCTCGCTAAATAACCCACAGCCCTCTAAACTAACCCATCCCAGTCTATTCTAGCAGCATGACAGGATAACATCCTGACAACCCAGTTTTGGGTAGCAAATATACAAACCATGGTTTTCAAACCATAATGGTTGGGTTGGCAGAAGAAAAAGGAACGCCTGGGGGGAGAGCGTAGGGTGAAAACATCTGCTGATCTTTGCAGTTGGCTGGGATAACATTGATGAGCGACTGCTTAGTTGGGACTAAGGGGTTCTTCAGGAACAAACCCAAGGAAGCTAGAAAGGAAGCGGGCTGGAAACTTGTGCCTAAGGAGCTATCGTTAAATAAGGTAAAATAGCTGCAACTGGAAAAGGCTTGTGTTTGTGCACTGTAACCTGAAATGCAGACTAGATGTCCCAGGTATCTTAACATGTGACTTCCTGAAATACCACCATGTACCACGCTGCTGTCAGTTCATTGTATACTTTGAGAGGCATGTACAGAAAAGGTGGGCTGTGAAAAAGAGAGAGAAAAGGGAACACAACCATCAACTCTTGTGTTTTCTACTTCAACTCATCAATGTTACTGCACATGCCATTTTGCCCGTGGGCACTTTCAAATATGTAGTCTCTTCTTCTCTCCCAGTACAAGAAGAAGGTTTATTTATTTATTCATTTGAACGTATAAGGTGCCCAACTCCAACAGACTCCACGGTTGGGTGTGTTTAGTTTCTTCATGTCTAAAGCTGACATTCATGGGATTTATACCATTATGCCACTTTTTATTTATTTAAATGATGTACATACAGTCGTCCATCTCACAGCAATGACCCTGGGCGGCTTTCAAGAGTTAAAGCAAGAGACCAAAAAAACGATAAAATTAAACTGGCAATCCTCGTAACAAATGTCCATGGTCAAAAAGAATTGTAGCAAAGAAAAACAGCAATCAAAACCAACCAACCAACAGAGCTTGCTTAACTTCCTGGCCCAAATGCCTGAGGGAACAACCTGAACTTTAGTGCTTTGGGAAAGGCTAACAGACAGCGCTGGGGCCATCTGGATCTCTGGAGGGATGCTGTTGCACAGGGGAGGAGCTGTGGCAGAGAAGGCACAACTTCTGGGCCCAACAAGTTGACCAACCACATGTCATCCTTGTCCAACCACATGTCATCTCCCAGGAGGACTTAATCAACAAAGGACACGATCTAAAACACAGGTAGCCGAACTCATAGCTCCAAGGACCTTGCCCACTTCATCAGGGCCAACAGGTTCAGACTCTTCTGAGGCGACTGGGCAAGACCGTGCCTCAGGCAACTCCATGGGACCCATACAGCTGGATTCCACAGTAGATGCCTAGAAGAGCCTTAAAACAACAGACCCTCCAACTGGCTCTCTGCAGATGCATTAAGGACGGAAAAAATACATTTTGCCACCTTTATTGCCACGAGGAAGGTGCTTGCCCACGTCTGGTCAAGTTCACTCCTCATTTTCCTCCAGTGGTGCTCTAGGCATTTCTTATGCTGCTTCACCACCCAGAGTTCCTCTGATAAGCAAAAGGCCCTCCGGCATCCATATGCATCCATAGTCCATGTAGGCTCTCACTCCAAGGAGTGTCATTGCCCTCTCATTCCAAGAAACAACTAAGGCCTCAGTCAAACTACGTGCCAGAGCCCCAGGGATAACCCTAAGCTGCCTCTGAAACCCAACAGTGTCCATCTGGTGCCTGGGGCGAACCAACCAACCAAGTCATGCTTCCCTGTGTTGGAGCACAGGACCAGAGAACCCCAAAGCCAACATGGAGTGATCTGTCCCTGACAAGATTAGGGTAATATCCCCACCTTGAGATCATGTTGGCACTGTCCCAACATCAAAAGTGGGTGCTTACAATCTAAATCTCCCCAGAAAAGTTAGGGACCTCTGCCCCCTCTGTACTCAAAACCCTGCAAATTAAAACACAGTTTTAATTCCTCGATTCTCCATTCGTTCTTTTTCCGAAGACAAACTAGAATTTCTTTCTTTTTTAAAAAAAATTAAAGAAATCACAGCTTTCTGCCAAATCAATGCACAGGAGGGAAAAAGTGACATACAACTGAACAGTAAGATTTTCAGATTATCACCTTTACCTTATTGCAGAAAGAGAAAAAAGCAGCAGCTGGGTTCACTGTCTAACATGCCTTGTGTAATTACACTCTTTATTGTGTTATGACTTAAATTTAGTTTTTCCATCTGAATTCCCCTAGTAATTGGCTTCTATTTCAGTGCCTGTCAAGCACCGGAATGGCATCCAACAACACCTGCCCTTTAAGCGCATCCCCAGTCCATCAGACATCAGGAGTCCCAGTGCAACAGCTCCAGCTAAAAATGTATGGGAGCAATTGTGCTGGTCCTGAGTTCCTCTCTGTCCTGCAAGTTAGGGAACTAACTGCAAGGGAGCCTCGCTCAACAGCTGCTGGGAGGGTCCAAGATAAATAATCAGGGAAGCCTGGAATCCATTCAAATTCTGTTATCGGTGCTGATGAAACAATATTATGACCTCAGTGCTTCAAGTGGGAAAACATTCAGGCAAAGCTTCCCTCTTCAAAAGCCCATTTCTCACAAATGCTATTAATTTGCTCTTGGAATAACAGCAACAAAATACGGCCCGCCGCTGCAGATAAAAATCTACCAGGCCTGCCAAACTTCCTTGAAACGTAGCCAGGAGCTTGGACTTCAGACATGTTTCACTAATTTTTTTTAGCACAAACAATCCCTGTCCGTATTTTTGGGGTGTTTTTCTTAATCGTGTTGGAAATAAAATGAGAACGCAAAGAAATAGGGATTTGAAAACATGTATCATTATGTACAGTCCGAATGTTTTATAGCTTAGATTTTTCAGAAAACATATCTAAAATAATGCTTTTTTCCCACTGTGATTCTTTCTTTCTTTCTTTCTTTCTTTCTTTCTTTCTTTCTTTCTTTCTTTCTTTCTTTCTTTCTTTTTCTTTCTCTCTCTATCTATCTATCTATCTATCTATCTATCTATCTATCTATCTATCTATCTATCATATTTATATTACCGTCCATCTCCCTCACAAGGAGGGACCCTGGGCGGTTTACAATAAAAGCAGCACTAAAACAATAAATATACTAAAATAGAATACAATTTCCAAACCTAAATACAAAACAAAAACAAATATAAAATCCAAGTGGTGCAAGATATCTAATACAGTGATATAATAATACAGTGATATAATAATACAGTGATATATGATAATAGGGCAGATGAGGCAGGGCCAACTGAAACTAAAGTCCGGAAGGACAGAGGTGCTGGTCAGTGGGAAACCAAACTCTGGGTTGAGGTTCAGCCTGTCCTTGATGGGGTTGCACTTTTCCTGAAAGAGCAGATCCACAATTTGGGAATGATGTTTGACCCCAACTGTCTCTAGATCTGCATGTAGCAACAGTGCTTTTGTATTATTTAATGCACCAGCTGCAACCACTCCTGAATTGACTGGATCTGCCATGATTACATCACAATTAGACTTCTACAATGTACTCCGTGTAAAGCTATAACGCAGAGCTTTCCAAACTGTGTGTCGCGACACGTTAGTGTGTCGGCTGCAGTGTCTGGGTGTGTCGCGGCTGATTGTGCCTCCGAGCCCTGCCAGGATTCCGCACAGGTCCTAGTGCCTGCCTTGTGCCTTGCTGCCTCCAAACCTGCTGTGATTCTGTGCAGGTCCTAGTGCTTGCCTTGTGCCCTGCTGCCTCCAAACCTGCCCTGCCAGGATTCCGCGCAGGTCCTAGTGCCTGCCTTGTGCCCTGCTGTAAGAGTGTGTCGCAAAATGATGCCCTGCTGTAGGAGTGTGTCGCAAAATGATGCATGTCTAAAAAGTGTGTCACCAACATGAAAAGTTTGGAAAGCTCTGCTATAACGGCTGAAGACTGAAAGCTTCGATTGACACACGATATAGCCGTTCAGTTGCTAACAATTGTATGATCCCAAGACCTTATTATGCCCACCTTGAAAGATCTGCATTGGTTGCCAGTTACTTTCTGTACATTCTTCAAGCAGCTGATTCTAAACTTTGAAGCCTCAAAGAGCTTAATCATCTTAAGGACCTGGGGAACCACTTGTCCGATTATGGATTCTTTGAGATCTGAAGGACAGGCCTCCTTACAGATGCCCTCTGCTTTCAGAGGCCTGTTTGTCAGGTACAAGATTTTTATCTCTCTCTCTCAAGCTACAGTAGAGCACTCCAAGTGCTTTACTTGGAGTAGTTTTGTGTTACACCACTGTTAAGAGAATTACGGGATTTCAAAATCATTTCTGCAATGAACTGAACGTTGATACTTGTATCTTAATCATGTTTCTGTTTATTTTATGGGGATGGGTTTGGTTCTTGCTGGTGGCCTTGATCACTTGGGACAAATGGGGGAAAACATTTAATTAATCAATAACAACACTGGAAACCAACTTCCTTGATCACTACGTATATGAATGATATGAATGACAGCAGCTTTCAACACTGCTGATTGATGTGTGTTTTGCAGCACAATCCAATCTGTGTTTGCTTAGGAAGAAGAAAAACAATCATGGTGCTCCTTGAAGCTTGTTGCAACGCAATCATGCATAAAAACACAGCTTGGACTTTAATACTGGAGTATCTCTGGTTCTTGGAGAAGCCAATTTCCCAAAAACAGGGGAAGTTTCATAAACCAACATACTGTTCCTTTCGAAGAGAATATTTGTAGCTCAGGGTTGAATTGTGGAGTCCTTGGCGCTCTCTGAGCCTTGTTGTTTTCTTGCAGACATTTCATTGCCAGGCTAGGCAACATCTTCAGTGCGAAAAGGGAGTGGGACTTGCTCTCTGTTTATATACCCTGGCTTGTCCTGCCTGTGTTGGTGGGAGTGTTGTACTCTCCTTGGTAGTTCCTTGGTTGGGCTGTTGTTTGCTGCTTGGTTGATTGGCTGATTAGTTCCTTGATTAGGGTCTATTGTGTTGTTTGATTGCTCCTCTGGTGCTAATATTGGTGTTAATCTTTGCCTATCTGGGTGTTGATTGCTGGCAAGGAGGTGTTCTGGTCTTCTGGCTTTTCTATTGACTCTTATGAATGGTATGTAAATGTTGTTTACCTCTATGTGTCTGTTGATGGCTGCTTTGTCCGAGTGCCAAGCTTCCAGGAATTCTCTAGCATTTTTGGATTTGGCTTGGTTTAAGATGCTCACAGTTTCCCAGTTGAAAGTATGGTTGAGTCTGTCCACGTGTTGTGAGTTTAAGGAGTTTTCATCGTGTCTTCTGACTGCTAGTTGGTGTTGGCTAGTTGGTGTTCATGGATGCGTTCTGCTAGTCTTCTACTGTTACTTATAATTAACCTTCCCCATCAACATGAACCCCAGGAAACATTGGTAGTATTCTGAAAATCCCTCTGCATTAAAGAAAACAGATTAGAGCCCCTGAGGGAAAGATGGGGTATAAATCTGATAAACAAATATAAGGCAAAATTCTTTCTCCTTTCAAAGGTGAAATGATGTAAAAAAGATAAAAGTTGACCTAACAGCTGCATTTTTTCAACCAAGGTTCTGTATACATTTTTAATCTGTACATGGTCTGCCATGTAATTTTGCATAGTTCTGATTTTTTTAAAAAAAATGGGGACAGGAAATTTATATACAATTGAGAAACAAAGGTGTGTGTTTGTGTATATGAATGTACATATCAGTCCAAAGTTGGCACCCACACCCACAATATTCAGAAGCAATTTCTGTGTAGGATGACGATTCTATGCTTTCTGTTGAATGTAACATGGTTACTTTAGTTTTTTCTTTAGTGAATAATTAATCAAAACCATCAAATTGGAATACTCTATTCTTCTTTTCCAATCTTTGGCTTGGTACAGAGCTGAAATAAATTAGATGGCCGAATCATTCTTTCTGGCAAATGAGGTTAGATGTGTCCCACCATTGGAATGTTCAGGTATTCTCCTCAGAACAAAAATGTCTTCAGGGGTACATCTTGACAGGGATGATTGTGAAAGGAGGACAAAAGTTTGATGTGTGACGTTCGGTAGTTCATACTACTGATTATTGCCGTGGGTCTCTTGGGTCTCTGAGGGGATAGTCAGATATCATAAAGGCCCATCCTCTTCTCATTCCATACCGATAGCAAGAATCAGATTTCTGGATTCAGGCTTAATTTGTCACAACAGTACAGAGGTGGGCATTGATTTCATTTAGCTACTCCCTCCATTTATGGCTAGCAATACTGCTACTTCTTTAAGCAGGGTGCAATCCTTTCTTAACCTGACACTTTGAGGTATCAGTTGTTTCCATTTCCAAAAGACTGATGGATATAGTGTAACGCTTCTGGTTCTTCCAAAACACACCTGAATCTTTGTTCCTTTCTTCTAGTGCCATTCTTCTCCCTTCTCTGCTTAGTTTTTTTCTTTCTTCTTCACCATAAACCAGTATTTTTCAACGGGAGAACTACTCAGTGCATATTCTGTGGCTTGAATCATGTCAACTGGATTTCTATTTTCTCAGTAGAAACGTTTCACTCCTTATCCAAGGAGCTTCTTCAGTCTGAGCAAAGTTAGTAAGGGAATCCTTAAATATGTTTCTAGGGTGGCTGTGTGACCTTGCACCTGGGGCTAGGTCATGGTTATTTTGAGATGTTTATTTCTAAGTCCCATTATCATCTAAATGATAATTATTATCTAATTATCTAATAATTATTAGGGGTGATGGCGCCTGTAGTTTGATGCCTCGGGGAGCACCGGATTAGAGAAGGATGCAATACATTCCCTTTCTTCCCCTTTTCATCCAAACCCTTTTACCCACCTTGTTTTCGATCATCCGGCTTATATTCTGAAGTCTGACCTCAATCCCCTGACTCCTGAACATTTCCTTTTCTGTGGGTCCTTCCTCTGACTTTTCTCTCCCCCTTGCTCCTCAACATCACTCACCAGCAACTTTACATTTTGCACTTTATGGTACTGAAAAATGATCCACGGTCTTTATGATTTTAACCCTTTCAGAGATATTTTCCCTACAGAAATGGGCCCGTACCTTGCAACTCTGGGATCTAGTTCTCCTGGAAAAAAGGATTTGTTGGGAATTGGGATTATTGTTGGGAATCCTTGAGGCTTCCATCTTTCTCTCTGCAGCTTTTTTTAAGAATTAAGAAAGAAACCCAACAACTTGATGAAGCTTGAGAGGTTCAGTGCACCTGTTTTACATGAACAAAAGACTAGGAACAAAAAGCCTCCAAGCCAAACAACAATAACAAAAATGTGCTCTGAAACTTGAGCTCTCTCACCTTTGTCATGCCCCTTGAATTGCACAGAAATATTGTTCCCTGTTTATTTTTTAAAGAGGTTTGGCTCTGAGCAACCCAACACAGACTTCTCCTGGTTTAGAAAACCAAGCAATACAGGTAGTCCTCACTTAACAACCATTTGTTTAGTGATGGTTCGGACTTACGACAGTGCTGAAAAAAATGACTTACAACCGGTACTCGCACTTACGACTGTCGCAGCGTCCCCACGGTCACGTGATCATGAATTGGACGCTTGGCAACCAGTTCACATTTATGACCGTTGCAGCATCCTGTGGTCACGGGATTGCTATTTGCAACCTTCCCGGCCAGCTTCTGGCAAGCAAAATCAATGGGGATGTCATGATGTCATCCATGCCATCCTGCCATGGCGCCAAGCTGTGATAGCTCTCGGGGGGGGGGGGGCTGGCAGTAAAATCGCCAGACAGGTAAATGGAAGGCTAGTGTATCCAGAAAACTGCAAACATGCAAATCAAGGGATGCAAGACGAACAATTCAGCACCCGGGACAGATCAAAAGAGCCAAGCGCCACATCAGTGGATTTGAACAGGAATGGCAGGAAACTGACAAACAAGAACGGATTGCACTCAATGGCAAAATCCTAAGTGGGAGGGGGGGACTTGGAGACTATTAATTTGCGGAATACGGGGACTTACTCCACTCAAATCTTTAACATTTTGTGAGTCACTAGCATAATAAAGATTTCTCCATATTCCTACGGGACTTGTGTAAGAAGTGCTTTTTATTATCTAAAGGGACGAGTTCATCACAGGGAAACTGCGTGATTTGCTTAATGACCACGTGGTTCGCTTAACGACCACTGCAAAAAAGGTCATAAAATCAGGTCAGATTCACTTAATGACCGCTTTGCTTAGCAACCAAAATGCCGGTCCCAATTGTGGTCGTTAAGCGAGGACTACCTCTAGACGTTAGACTAGCTGTAGGTAATGGCAAGAGAAGCAGATGTCAAGGCCAAGCAAAAGTTTTTATATACTATTCTGCCGGCCGCTACTTTGGCCAGAATCTGTACAGCCTTCTTCAAGTTAAGCTCAAGTCTTGATGTGGACACCACCCTGGAGTTTTCTTGGCAATAATATGGAAGCGTTTGCCCTTGCCTGAGATGTTTCTTCAACTGCCCAATCTAGCCTAAAGTCCTGGAATTTCCATCCAAGCACACTCAACCCTGATTCTGCTTAGCTTTTTAAGAGCAGCCATGACCACAGAGATGCTGAAATCTATCAGCATATAACAAATCACAGTTAATTCTGACCATTGTGAGTTATCGTCAGACTTGAGCAAAGAGAGAAATGAGAAAGATTCAATGGTGAGAAAGCAAACAAGTTTTCTGTTGTGCTTACTGTACCTGCAACAAGACTGTCCCCCCGGGGATCGTGAGCTGTAAACAATACTTTGGGGCATTCTCCCAAGACAGCAACTGAATATCTTCAATTGAACTGTAGGAAATGGAGCTTTCCATGTACCCGGTTGGCTGCAGGAAAAACAAACAAGAAAAAAAAATTAATGATTCAACTTAGCACTTTTTAAAAACCTAACAAGGATTCGTAATAATGATTATTCAGTCAACGACCAGCAAAATTTAAAAATATACAACCCAAAAGTAAAACCAAATGGGTGAGATAAAATACTAACATAAGAAGGAGTTTCTATGATAAGATACTGTAACATACGCTACTATAATGGTATGTTAATTAACTGTGGAAGTATTAATCTAAAATATTACAATCTATAGAATAAAAATATATATCACCTTAAACAGGATAGCTAACATGGAACTAACATAAAGTGATGAATAAAACGTATGTGGTTATTCCTGTGAACAAGGATTAGGAATCAGACTGTTGCCAAGAGCTATCCATTTATCAAAATCAAGATTTTTATTTACAATTGAAAGTGCACTGAAAATATATTTCTAACCAAGGAGTTGCATGGAGTAGGGTGGTATATACATCTTTGTATAAAATATAAATAGGTGTATGACGTGTTCTTACATTAGTAATGTGTGCGACGCATAATAAATACACCAACTTTTGCACCAAGGTAATTTAAAGTCTGCACTAAGAAAAACATATTTACGCACCTGTAAATATTATGAGAATGGAGCAATTATGCAAACACAAACTCGCACACAGTATGCATTTGGGTGTGCATGACAGAGAGAGAAATACTCAAACACAAACACATATACAAACATACACAAACACAAAGAGGAACACTTAACTTTGTAGGACAAAAATAACTTGTGGCCATTATAATTGGAATTTTAATACAGTCTCCCCTCTGGAACCTAAGATTTCTGCATGCCATCCTTGCAGTCTTTCATAAGGACCAGCACCTTTGGAAGTGAACATTTTTGGAAGTAAAATTTAATGTATTTGTCCCATTTTGTAAGGAAGAAACAAAACCTGCATGTAGAAAACTAGCTTCTCAGGTCTGGCAGAATTATCACCCTAATCTTCGAGTTGCCAAGCTTTCAATTGGAGAATCTGATTTTTCATTTCCTAAAAATCATGTGAGTTTATCCCTGAACGGCCCACCCAGTCTGCTCAGGGAATCAACCAGAGTTAGAAGCCATCTCTATCCAACGGGGAGTCCTTTTTCCTATCAATTACAGACAGAAACTTTGTGAATATCTTGGAAATCAAAAGAATAATTCTGGAGGCTATTCCCTCCTCTTTAGCAAAGGTACTAATCCTTTGTGAACTGCATCATTCCAGATGTGCAAGTGGGAATGTCAGAGCAGATGCCTGTGAACTTTTTTTTACATTTTACATCTATATATTGTCTGTTTATTGTTATAGGACTTCTGTTGCTTTTTCTTCTTTTTAGTTTATTGTGTATCATACTGTTTGAGCCGGGCAGCCTTTTTTAAGGTTTATAATGAATAAAGAAACAAACAAACAAACATTAAAGATGTCACTGTAGCCTCTCAATTCCCAAACTATCGCGGGAAAGTTATCAACATGCTTGCAGAAAGACAGCTAACTCCAAAACAGCCTTGTGCAATATTACACCCTTGCTTTCAAAACAACCCAGTGGGTTTTTGTTTATGATCTGTGTGTATTCTTTTGCATTCAAGTAATTACTTTCTGGTTTGCAAAGGACTTCAATTGTGGGTTAAAACTGTTCTATCACATTTATCTGGGGGGGGGGGGGCTTCTTTTTTATCGTGTCCTTCAAACAAAGGGCCAGTTATGCAGAACACCCGTTAAGCTTCTGTTTACCCATGTACCCAGAGAATCATTCCACGCTTCTAAATGGGAGTCCCTGGGGCTCCTCCTGATTTTGTGCGTCATCCTGTGTCTACTGGAGTGCAATTATCTTGTGCACTCAGGAAATTCGAGACCCGAGATCTTCCACTGAAAGAGTACATTAAAAAGTTATGCAAGTGAAGCCTTGCTCTGCTCAAGAGATGCAATCTAAAAACACAGGAGGAAATGAACACTTGGGGGGGGGAAGTGGGGGGGGAGTTGTGGACAGCCGTGGGGGAAATTTTCCACTTTGTAATGAGTGTCATCCATGCTAACCATGTTCTTAAAAGTTAAACATAAAGACATTTGAACCACTTCGTCTTGCACTAAGCCAATCCAGGACCGCGTGGTCCAACTTTGCTTTTCGGAATACGGAAGAGAATAAATGAGCCACTTTTCTTAAGGTTCAGGAATAAATAAATGCTCTGTTCAAGGGCTCTCATTCTGCCATCTTTAAGGGTAGGAAAAAGTTTCTAATTGGGTAACGAAACGTCAGCAAGCAAATAACCAAGCTCAGAGAGCACCAAGGACTCCACAATTCAACCTGAGCTACCAATAAAAAGGTAAAGGTTCCCCCCGCACAGTTCTGCAGTCGTGTCCGACTCTAGGGGCCGGTGCTCATCTCCGTTTCTCAGCTGAAGAGCCAGCGCTGTCCAAAGATGCTTCCGCGGTCATGTGGCCAGCATGACGCACGCGGAACGCTGTTACCTACCCACCAAAGTGGTACCTCTTCATCTACTTGCATTTGCATGCTTTCGAATTGCTAGGTTGGCAAGAGCTGGGGCTGGTGCGGGAGCTCCCTCCGTCACGCGGGGCTAGGGATTCGAACCTCCGAACTTGCGATCTTCCGATCGACAAGCCTGGCATCTTACCCGCTGAGCCACCACGCCCCTTGAGCTACCAATATTCCCTTCTATTATATGCTTTCGTCTGGATTCCTCTGCTGTGCAAGGAGAGTTGGAGATGGGATCCAAAACGGTGCCTTCCAACTCTATTCCATGATCTTTTAAACTTTTTAATGTGGACCCAGATGGAAAACAGCAGATGATGTCTTTAAATGGCCCTGCTATTTGCCAAAGAGGCAAGCCATTTTTCCCCCCAGGGGATCTTGAAATACTGCCTGCCTTTTCCCCACAGCTAAAGGCTGCAAAGGAAAACATGGTTTCCTTAAAAAATAATAAACTTGGAATAAGTGTAATCTGTACATAATCTGTATAGGGCAAAGGAGGGGAGAGGTCTATTTGCTGTTTGACTTTGGAGGTGCAGCTTTTTGGGGGGTTGTTAAAGAGAGGCTTGTCCTTCATTGATATTTTACATTTTTATTGCCTAATGTATTTTTGTTATTGTAGTTTTTAATATACAGTAGCTTTGTTGTTGTAGAGAGCCAGTTTGGTGTCGTGGTTAAGATACCAGGCTAGAAACTGGGAGACTGTGAGTTCTAGTCCCACTTTAGGCACGAAGCCAGCTGGGTGACCTTGGGCCAGTCACCTTCTCTCAGCCCTAGGAAGGAGGCAATGGCAAACCACTTCTGAAAAACCTTGCCAAGAAAACTGCAGGGACTTGTCCAGGCAGTCTCCGAGAATCAGACACGACTGAACAGAATCTATATCTATATCTACAGTATAAAGGTAAAGGTTCCCCCCGCACATTTGTGCAGTCGTGTCCGACTCTAGGGGCCGGTGCTCATCTCTCTGTTTGTTAGCCGAAGAGCCAGCATTGTCCGAAGACGCTTCCACGGTCATGTGGCCGCATGACACGCGCGGAACGCTATTACCTACCCACCAAAGTGGTACCTATTAATCTACCTGCATTTGCATGCTTTCGAATTGCTAGGTTGGCAAGAGATGGAGCTAGTGCGGGAGCTCACTCCGTCACGCGGGGCTAGGGATTCGAACCTCTGAACCTGTGACCTTCCGATCAACAAGCCTGGCGTCTTACCCGCTGAGCCACCACGCCCCTCTATATCTACGTGTGTGTGTCTACACACACACACACACACACACACACACACACACACACACTCTCCATCCATCCATCCATCCATCCATCCATCCATCCATCCATCCATCCATCCATCTATCATATAATGTCGGGTATTACAGACTTGTAAGCTCTATCTACAAGAAAGGAAGAGAAGGAACGGCTCACATCTTAGCCTTACCTTTTCATCCATGTCATGCATTACAATAATTGTTATAATTATTACCATTTAAGACAATGAACAGGGGAAAGGAGGAAAGGTTAAGTACGTGTGTACGTATATGCAGTCCAAATTTCTAGAGTCCTCATATTGGGATCCTTGGTCACAGAACACTCCTGGTTGAAAGGCAGAAAGGGGTTAGGGTTTTTCAAACCACTGAACAGTAATAATGAAGAGAGAATGGCTTCCCGGCTAATAGTTCTGACTTTTCCCCCCCGCAATCATAAAAGTGCATAATATCCATTTCCATTGGAATATACTTCAAAACAACATAAGCACCTACCAAAAAGAAAAAAAAAGTTTTCTAAAACAAAATTTCAGTAATGTTAAATAATTTCTGCCCGAATCACATCTTACCATTACTGGATTTGAAGCGCCTTAGTTGAACCCACCAATTTCTTCCTAAATTGTGCGCTGATGTTAAATAGACATGAAATAGTAATTTCCCAGCAATTGGCCTTTATCCTCCCTCTGCAATGCCCTCTAAAGAGAGACAACTATATGTTTATACTTTCTGCAATGAGATTTTTTCCCCTGTCCTGAATCTACTGCCAGACAAGTTTACCGAAGGGACCACCTACCAGTGTGGTCCCTGATCCAGAGCTAAGTTATTCCAACCTGCTAGCAAACACCTCCTTTCCTGCCTATTCAGCTTGATTTGGAAAGATTATTTTAGTTGAAACATATACATAAATAGAACATAGTGAGCCTCCAACCTCATGTATATTTCCAGGAATAACTTATGCCAGACGTAAGTATTGATAAGGGCGGCGGGGGGGGGGGGAGTGAAATTGTAGGAGGACTGCAAGTCACAACTTTGGAAGTTTGTCTGTCTGCTGGAGGAGGAGGAGGAGGATGGGACGGAGAGGAGAAGGATGGAATGGAGAGGAGGAGGAGAAGGATGGGACAGGGAGGAGGAGGAGGATGGGATGGAGAGGAGAAGGATGGAATGGAGAGGAGGAGGAGAAGGATGGGACAGGGAGGAGGAGGAGGATGGGACGGAGAGGAGAAGGATGGAATGGAGAGGAGGAGAAGGATGGGACAGGGAGGAGGAGGAGGATGGGACGGAGAGGAGAAGGATGGAATGGAGAGGAGGAGGAGAAGGAGAAGGATGGGAAAGGGAGGAGGAGGAGGATGGGATAGAGAAGAGAAGGATGGGACAGAGAGGAGGAGGATGGGATGGGGAGGAGGAGGAGGAGGAGGAGGAGGAGGAGGAGGAGGAGGATGGGACAGAGAGGAAAGAACAGGTAGTGAGCATCCTCAGGGCCAAAAGGGGACCTGAACAGGAACCTCATCAGTTTCTCTACTAGTACATGTAGCTCACTGTGATAGCTCATTGTGACAGTCCTTCTATGAGCAAGCCAGCCCTTAAAAAGCAACCATTTCGTGCAAGCCCCCACAGCCTGATCTCAGAAGTCGAAACATTCTGCAGGGGAGAGGAGGACCGTAGAAAGAAGACACTGGGAGCAGGAACTGTCTCCTGTTTTGCTGCAGTTGCGAACCAGAGTTCCTTCCAGTCTGAGGAGGATGCCTGGAGCTCCCCTTCCTCCAGTCACGGAGAAAGCGATTCACATGGCCCTCCCACTCCTGTGCCCTGGCTGAGAAGTGCTGAGCTGGTGTGCAACGCCAGGAAACGTCGGAAACGGCTCGCAATGGAAACAAAACAATCAGCGGTTCCTTTTGATTCACAAGTGAAGTGGGGTCTCCAGGAATGGCAATGCCCATCAATGTACGCTGGGGGCTTATCTTACCTAACTTTATTATCTGACTTCAACTGTGACCTTAAAGGCACTTCTGAGCATCAAGATGGCTGTCCTCCTAGATGTAGCACGTGAGCAATCTACTGAACGGGCTACAGAAGATGGTTTTTAAAATTTTTCCGATGGAAATGCTTCCTATAGAAAAACATAACTTTTGGACACATAATTTTGGCCAGCAGGGCTGAAAAGAACAAAAAAAAGTGTGAGCTACCTAGTGCGCAATGCAGGCAATCCAGAACGGTCAAACTCCTGAAGGCAGAAGGGGACCTGCCCAGCTTGGTAGTCCTGCTGCTGGGTGCAGAAATAGACCCATGGGCAAACCACTGGAAGAGTCAAGATCATGCCATCGAAATTGGGCATAAAGGTACTCCTCGACTTACGACCACAATTGGGACTGGAACTTCCATTGCTAAGTGAGGCGGTGGTTAAGTGACTCACGCCCAATTTTACAACCTTTTTTGCTGCGGTTGTTAAGCGAATCCGGCTTCCCCCGTTGACTTTGCTTGTCGGAAGCCAGCTGGGAAGGTTGCGAATGGCGATCACACGACCCTGGAACGCTGTGACAGTCGTAAGTCAAGGACTACCTGTAATAGCTTTCCATATTTTTTTTGCAGTATGCAAAATAGTTTATTTGGCAGTGGCGTATAAATTTAGTAATAAAGAAATAAAATAAATAAAATAACTTGATTTCATCTGGATTGCTGCTTCAACTTCCCAGTGGAATCTACAGCCCTGAGATTTCCCCATCCAAGCCCAAACCTGGCCCAACCCTGCTTAGCTTCTGAGCCTAGACAAGACCAGCCAAGTGCTGCCAGCAGTCCTCAAAAGCCCACGTTCCTTCTGGCCTCAGCTGCTGAACTCAGTTTAGTTAAACTGTAAACTCAGACACTGTCTGTTCTGGCCTGCAGAAGCCGTGTTAGACTCCGGAGAGACTGCTAGCTCATCCTTAAAAACAAAGCAATCACAACACAGGATAGATTGAACCCAGGACCTTTTCTACGCAAAACAGCTGGGCTGTGGAGCTCTTCCTGTTAATAAACTTAATATTTTCCAGAGGTTGTTTAGCTGGACTGGTTCGCATTGTGTCTTCTAAAAAAAAAACAACACCAGGATTTATTTCATTTTCGGAGAGATTTATAAATTGTTGACATATAAATCTTCACGGCTTGGAAGGCAAAGGCCGTCTCTGGCTCCATGACGACCACAATGCCAAAAATGCTGTTAATCACTGACTGAGAAAATAGGGTGAGCTGAAGCTCCGTCTGGAATGGCCAGTCTCTCTCAAGAGTTTTGGGAAGCTGCAACCGCCGGTTCTTCAGAATTCAGTCGAGTTCCTGGGAAAGTCTAAGACAGCTTTCTGTTCTGGGAATTGCTGTCTCAGGACTTCTGCAAGGAACCAGGTGGGAGAAGATGGGTTTAAAATAAAGAAACCCTCCGGATGTCTATGATGAAAGCACTTCTACTTCAGTGGCCTTCTTTCTTCATCTGGATCAAGGTGTGATTGCCAACCCTAGCCCCCAACCCAGTTTTAATTTCCTTTAATCATCTCTATTATGTTTGGAGGAACTTTACTGTAACTCTCAACAAGTCCTTCAAGCTCTTCTTTCCAAAGGGACTTCTTACTTTCTGGTCCCAGCCACAAATTCCCTTTTAGTAGCTGAACCAATCCAAGATGAGAAGCTGATAAGCAACCAGGTGGATTGCCCAACTTGGCAGCTCTCTTGTCTGGGTCTTCAGCTGGTAATAATGAGAGGTTGTCCAACATCACAACAATTGACGTGCCACAGATCTGTTCCCCAACCCAATGTCCTCCAGATGCTTTGTATTATAACTCCTCTCTTCAATCACCATCCTTCCATATGTTGAGGCTTAATTTCTCCAACGAAGACCCTTTTGAAAACTGTGTAGGAACTCCATGGGATTCCAACATTTATGTTTCTCAGGAATCATCACCAACTCCTGACTTAGAACCATACACTGCCCCCAGCTGTGACTGCTGAAAATAACACAAGCCCTGAAATAAGTTTACTTTGTACTATCATCCAGTTTGCAGAACCCTTCCTTTCTTCTCCGGGTGTGCGCTGTAAACATTGAAGCGCATGCCTGAGGAAGCATAGATGTGCAGCAAAGGTAAGCCACTCTTGAGCTGCACTCTGGGTGACTTCAAGGACATGTCCATGTCCTTGGTGACGATACACAAATGGTTTGAGACTGCCTGTTTTCTGAGTTCCCTTAGGTTTCCTATTGGTCCCCCATCCAAGTACTATGTGAGATCAGCCAACACGGCAAGATACTGCCACCTGCTGTAGGCATATATATAGTCCACGGATTAATTAGTAAAATATGCTATCCACAACCTAAAACAAGAGAGAGGGGGAAGCTTTATTGTTACTCCCGCCAGAATGCCTGCCTGCCTCCCTCCCACCCCACCCCTAGTAACAAATTAGAACAGGGCTTTCCAAAGTTTTTCCCGCGGCGACACACCAACCGGCGTTGGTGTGTCGCCGCGGGAAAACCCGGAAGTGTGGCAGCGCGCAAAAACCCGGAAGCGCTGCTGCTGCTTTCGGGTTTTGCGCGCTGCCGTTGGTGTGTCGCCGCGGGAAAACCCGGAAGCGCTGATGATGATCAGCGCTTCCGGGTTGTGTGGCGACACACCAGACTGTGTGTGGCGACACACCAGACTGTGTGTGGCGACACACTTTTGTGTTGTGACACACAGTTTGGAAAGCTCTGAATTAGAAGTATGATCCTCACACTAAACGTCATGGGACTGAGGGCAATTGTGATGCATCGAAGGCCATCCTTCTGGCTTCACCACTCAACTGAGAGGTGGGCCAATGGTTCGTACTCTCAACAGCCCTACCAGCCTCTTCCCTGGCAGTGCCGGCAGGGCACTGTGGGAGCTGTAGTCTAACCCATCCCAAAGGCAGCCAACTGGGGGAGGAAGGTTGACCCTACCTACTAAAACAAGTGTTAGAAGGCACCTTGTCTGCTTCTGTTTAAACTTCCCTCTGTCCCCCCTTCAGAGAAGCCAAGAGAGGCTGCTCTGTCCTGACTTCGAGTGAAGGATAACACGCTGAGACTTGAAGTTGAAGCTCTAATGTTTATTGTCCTACTCTCCTAGACAGAATCCAGCTAAACTAAAATGAACTGGTAATGCTGAGAGAGAGAGTCCAAGAAATCAGGGCGGGGTCTTCTTTAGCCTCTTGGGAGGAAAGCAAAGCGGTTCAGTACTACGCCTGCGTTTCTCCCCGTGGAGGGAGCCCCCTCCTTCTCCGCCAGCTATCTCCCTGACAGGTCTGGCTCCTGGTTTGTTTTTTCAGGCCACAGAGGCCACAGTCAACGCTCCAGCTCTTTGAGCCAGGCAAGACCCATAAGTAGTGTTGTTATCCCTACCTGGCACCAAAGAACCACACAGCTGTCTCTTTGCCTGCTGATCTCTCCATGGCTTCTCTAAGAGGATTCTGGCCAGGCTCTCTAAGAGATGAAGCCATTGTCTTTAATCAGGGGAGAGATTCAAAGCGGGAGGGGGGAAGAACCAGAACCAGAACCAACCCATCCCATCCCAACCCCGAGCTGGATTCCTTCCTGGAATTTCAGAACGTTCCAAAGTCTGCTTCAGGTATGCAGGTCTAATGATCTTCTTCTGCAAGAACCCAGCTTCCCCCCGTGAGGTGTCTTCTAAATGTTGGTTTGGGGAGTGAGTTTTGGAAGGGGGCCTCCTGGGGAAGGCTGTTCTACCAGAACAAGAAAAAATAAACAAATACAAGATCTGGTTCTCGTATCTCAGTTAGCCCTGCCATGCAATTGGGAGAGAGATTCTTGGAGGCACAGCCTACTGAAACTGGAGCTGTTGTTCCACCCCTGCTGCCTCATCGTAAGTACATTTTAGAGCAGCCTGGCAAAAGGTGGTTTCACACATTAAATATTAAATTGAATGCTCTCCTGCTTAAAGCAGCTTGATGAATCTAGCCCCAAAGTGCTTTTCTGCAGTTCTTTAGATGGAGCTCTCAGAGCCTCACAAACTAATGAAAAGTTGGAGAACTTGAGATTTATGAGAGAGTTAAAGAGCGTACCTGAGAGCCAACCCAAACGCTGGGTTCATACAACGTGCTTGTGAAGTGCAAGGGCTGGGTTCACCTAACCGGTTATATCAAAATAGGGGAAGTGTGCACTAGATGGCCTGGTTCACCAAACACACTAAGACAATGGTTGGGATCCCTTGTTAGCCTGCGCTGCAAACTACCCTACATTTTGAGCTAGCTTACCATGCCGCATGAGCCTAATAACTGCATGTTGTAGCTGCTTAACATAACCTCTTGGTTGATTTTTGTTCCTCAACCCTCTTCTTTAACTAAATGGGAAGTAATTTTAAAGGGTATCATCTCAGCAGGTCAAAGTGCCTAGTTGACCTCATCTGGCCTTGGAAGCTAAGCAGTGTAAAACCTCCCTTAGTGCTGGGATGGGAGACCACTAGGAAATCCCTGGGCTATAGGCTAGAGAAGTGGAAAATCCTAGAAGAAGGCAATGACAATGACAATCCATTCCCGTATTACTGCCAAAAAGGTGGGTTAAGAAGAAGGGGAAAATCAAGGAAGTTGTGGTTGGGTAGAGCTGATGAGATTCTCAAGGAGCAAGAACTGGAGTTTAAAGGACAAATGGTTACGTCTGATGCAGTGTCCAGATGTGGTGGAAGCAAGGATGATTCGCAAAGACAGAAAAGTAAGGAGAAGTAGAATGAATGGCATTATTGTAATGGTCCAAGACCAAGTCACAGAATTTAAAAATACAGCACATCATTACAGGTAGTCCTCACTTAACAACCATTCATTTAGTGACAGTTCGGACTTACAACAGTGCTGAAAAACCGACTTACGGCCGGTCCTCACACTTACAACTGTCACAGGATTTCAGGTCACGGGATCACAATTTGGGCACTTGGCAACCAGTTCACATTTATGACCGTTGCAGTATCCCGTGGTCACATGATTGCCATTTTCAACCTTCCTGGCTGGCTTCTGGCAAGCAAAATCAATAGGGAACGTGGGATTCGCTTAACAACTACATGGTTCGCTTAACAAGCATGGTGATTTGCTTAACGACCGCTGAAAAAAAGGTAGTTAAATCAGGTTGGATTCACTTTATGACCACTTCACTTAGCAACCAAAATTCCAGTCCCAATTGTGATCGTTAAGCGAGGACTACCTGTAGTTCATTCTTTTTTATCCCATGCCTTTAATTTCTTTATTATCTCATGTCTCTTACTTCATTCTTACACTTTGCATGATACTGCCTACTCCAAAAAGCAACTGCATCATGAGAATGTGTGCAAACGCCATGGATGACTCCAAGACACGATTTTTCTTAGTGAAAAAAAGCCGAGGAAGTCCAATCTGCAGCTGCCCAAAGGGATCTCCTGCTATCTCAGCTGCAGTTTCTCCCTCCCCCTCTCTCTTCCTGCTGACCTTATTTATTCATAGTTTCGTGACCGTTTATTTGAATGTTAATGAACCTGAGCCGTTTCTTCAACCATCGGGAGGGTAGCTGCAAAACACAGAGCACATGCCCAACCTACGAGTCAAAGGAAACCAAATTCAGTCAAGGAAAACTGCCATCAAGCCCCTGAGCTGGATCATTTCAGAAAGACGGAAGACGGAACTGGATTTCAACCCTAATATGCCAAAAGACTAGCTGCGTTTTTCATTAAAATATATTGCCATGAGCAAAGAATGAGAAGGAAAGGTCCTGGGAGGGACATATGGTCGAAAGTGAAGGAGACAGAGATGGATGCCACGCACTGGATGGCTTCAAAGGGGTTGACAAAACAGTTTGCGCTTTGTTCATGTGTTACTGAGATTTTTTTTTACCGTCAGCTCCATCATCTTCAATGACTTACCATTATATGCTGATGAAGCAGTATTAGGATCTTGATCTTCATAAAGATCACTCTGATTATATGCATTCCAGTTATTTTTTAAAAAGTTCTTAAACCCCAAATTGTGCAAAGAGAGCTCCTTTGGGATCACTGGCTCCATTTTTAATTTTGTTACTGGCACAAACAAACCATGGCTTCCATGTAGGATAGGACAGTCACAGAAAACAAACTAAGAAGGATTCTCTGCAGCTCCAAGATGCTATTGATCATCCCAGTTTAGTTGTGTTTGTGTCTGGGCAGAGACGAGCAGAGTTCCTAACAAACCAGTGGACAGTTGTTACGCACTTTATTTTCTAAGAAGGCCAAGAAGAGCTTAGAGGAATTCTTGGAAATCAAGAGGCGGCTAGTGTCGTGGCTAGGCGAAGAACAACGCTGAGCCTCGAAATTAAGCTCTAGATCTTTATTGTTCTACCACACACAGAATCTTGCCAAACTAAGCCACACTAAGCAGTTCTCTGGGGAAAAACCCCAGGCACCCTAAGGCAGGTCCGGCCTGACTTTCTTGGATGGGCGCCCAAGGTCTTCCGTGCTATGAAAGCGCTTCTCACCCTGGAAGGCGCCCCCTCCTCCTTCGCCCGCAATCTCCATAACATCACCTTCTCCCTCAGAGACAGATTCCATCACAGCTAGAGGCTGATGCTTTGTTCTACAGACTGGCTGCTTCTTTGCAGAGAAAGCAAGGAGAAAAAACCCAAAACAAACAAACAAAAGACGCAGAGGGAAAGAAAAAGCTTTTCAGATTCACACTCATGTTGTACAGTATCAAGAAGTACCAAAATAAACACAGTTGCACTGGATTCCCATAGAGACAGCAGACAGCAATAATCACTTTTTCCTTGCGGCTTTGGGTTAGTTGGACAGCCAGCCAGCCTCAAGGGTAAACCATGGGCTTAAAAACATTTGTGAAATGTGGCACGGTTTTCTTTCAGCCCTTGCAAAACCGATCTAGAGATGAGCTGAAGCTGAGGGTGGCGCTGTGGGCAGCTTGCCTTGTTCTAGAAATGATTCTCTCTTTTGCTGGAACGGCTTGCCCAACTGGGTAGCAAAATGTTGGGAAGATGACTCTGGATTTCTCCACACAGCAGAAGAGAAGGTGAACCTCATACCTTTGTTACCACATTGCCATTGACTCAATTGATGATGTGCCATCAAGTCACTGTTGACTCTTAGCAACCACATAGATAGATTTTCTTGATGATGATCTGTCCCTAACACGGTCTTTCAGGTCTTTCAATGGTACACCCATCGTCACTGTAACTGAGTCCATCCACCTTGCTGCTGGTTGTCCTCTTCTCTCTCCTTCCACCTTTCCCAGCATTATAGTCTTCTCCAGAGGGTCATTTGTGCTTCAAGTGAAAACTCTGATCTATTCCATTATCCATTTGTCTGTTTTACTTACTTACTTGTTTATTTATTATTTATTAAACAGATTTATAAGGCTGCCCAACTCACACATGGTGACTCCGGGCGGCTTACACCAGCCACTTGATCGGCTCCGAAGCAGCTTGGGGTCCCCAGGCCCGTTGACAGAACCACGTCTTCAAGGCCTTCTGGAACAGGAGCAAGGAGTGGGCCAATCTTATATCTGGGGGGATGATGTTCCAAAGGGAGGGGGCCACTACGGAGAAGGCCTTTTTCCTTTGCAGCAACCCAGAACACCAGAAAAAGGAAACAGATAATCTATACAGCATCTTCCAGCAAAATGAATACCCACACAACTTTATCAAAAAGTGCCTGACTACCCAACCCACAACAACACAACCAACAGATGCTATGAAAAGGATAACACTGCCATACGTCAGAAACATCTCAGAAACGACTAATAGACTGTTACAACCACATGGCATCACCGTAGCACATAAACCAACCAAAACCCTTCAGAACATCGTAAGTAACCCCAAAGACCCAGTAGCCCAAGAAGAAAAAACAGGAGTTATCTACAACATACAGTGTAAGGACTGTAACAGCCACTATGTAGGACAGACGGGCACAAGACTAGCAGAGCGCATCCACGAACACCAACTAGCAGTCAGAAGACACGATGAAAACTCCTTAATCTCACAACACATGGACAGACTCAACCATACTTTCAACTGGGAATCTGTGAGCATCTTAAACCAAGCCAAATCCAAAAATGCTAGAGAATTCCTGGAAGCTTGGCATTCAGACAAACCAGCCATCAACAGACACACAGAGATAAACAACATTTACATACCATTCATAAGAGACAATAGGAAAGCCAAAAGACCTGAACACCTCCTGGTACCAGTCAGTGCCAAGAATATTAATAAGACGTAGTTGTATTATTCCTAGCCAGGCCCATTACTTCACTTCTCCTTGAATTAAGTTGCAAGCTAGAACAAACCCTTCTACATGCATGGTGCCCTGGTAGCAATAGATGGTGATCAAACCTTATCTGAAAATGGAATTAAGCTTTTAGAAAGCAATTCACTAGTCATTGACTGAGTTAATAGTTCCTTGATTAAGGTCTTGATTAAGGTTATAGTCCATGTAAGCCACTTTAGGCAGACAAAACTAGCTTGGCTGGTGAAGCCTTGTGATCTTATTCTGCGGAACTAAAGAGTCAAGTCTTTGGGCTCTGTGGTAGGCTTCAGCGGGTTTTTAAAAATGTAACATCAGTAGAGGACCAACCCCAGAGTGATTCAGGAACATCTGCAAGTTGAGGAGGTAATTGAAATTGAGTCAATCAACCAAGCAGAAAACAACAGCCCAATCAAGGAACTCCTAAGGGGAGAACAACACCTCCACCAACACAAGCAGGACAAGCCATGGTATGTAAACAGAGAGCAAGTCCCACTCCCTTTTCGCACTGAAGATGTTGCCTAGTCTGTCAATGAAACGTCTGCAAGAAAACAACAAGGCTCAGAGAGCACCAAGGACTCCATACTTATAACTGCTGTGAAGAATATCAGAAGCCACTGCTTTGTATCTTTTTTCTTTCTTTTCTATTTAACTTTTTTTCTTTTCTTGCACTTTTTCCTTTCCCTTTGATTTCTTTTTTTTCTTCCTTACTTTTTATTAGTCTGTATTAGTTTTTATCTTCTCTTTTAAAAAGTTTTAATAAAAATTATATATGTATAAAGAAAGAGCTAAGCCAATATATTTTTTTTACATCACATGTTTTTTTAAATCCTTTCAATTGTGTCTGATTCTCGGAGACTGCCTGGACAAGTCCCTGCAGTTTTCTTGGCAAGGTTTTTCAGAAGTGGTTTGCCATTGCCTCCTTCCTAGGGCTGAGAGAAAGTGACTGGCCCAAGGTCACCCAGCTGGCTTCGTGCCGAAGGTGAAACTAGAACTCACAGTCTCCCAGTTTCTAGCCTGATGCCTTAACCACTACACCAAACTGGCTCTCTTATACAAAATATACATAAACAGAATTATGGAAGTAGAAAAATGTCCAGTCCTCAAAACATTTCCAGGTTTAAGGCAATGTGTGAAGTGGCTTTACCTCCCTCTCATCTCTTCCCGTTTCCCCAAATTCCATCTCTCTCAATCTCTGTGCTCTTTTACCTGCCTGTGGGTTTCTGCTTCTCAACACTGCATTCCTAGCCTCACTTCCATACCTCCTGATCCTCTTCTTGGTCTGGGTCTACAGCTAAAGGTCTTCCAACTTATGCGAGATTTTCATTCCAGACAACAAACACCCCATTCCCAAGAGCTGTCCTTGCAAGCATTTCTGTAGCAACAGTTGGAATGCGGGTGGACATTCTGAATCCTCACTTCAGGAGATGTGCAGCTCAGGAGATCAGTTCCTCAAGCTTGACTTGAACGATAAGGACATAAATAACTTCTCTTGTCATCACATCTCTAATTACCTAGACATTCTTCAGATCACAGCAACCTCATAAAACCCAAGCAGGCAATGTAGCCGTCATCCTGTTTTGTCTTATTTATTTTGATATACAAATTGAATATGAAGTAGAAAGATATTAAAAATCAACAGATGCTTTCATATTTCAGACTAGAGCAGAAAAACATCTTGGAAGATCGTCCTTGTTTCCCACTACAAAAATGAAAATATTTGTTATTCATCATTGCATCTGCCCCACCAGCCCACAACTGGCCCTACCCTAATCTCTATGTCAGCCCACTGGAATTCCCATCAGCTCTCCAAAACAAACTCCATGGCATTATATATTTCCCCACATACTTGACATTAAATCTAATCTAGCTGAAGAGTATTAGGTTCCAACAAGGGCAGCTATGTCATAAAGCAGGATCTGGAAACTTTTTCAAGCTCTGGGCACCATCATGCCATCCTGCAAAATGACCCAAGTGCCTCCAACTTTAACAATTAAAAATGGCCAAAATCCCATGAGATTTTAGTGACCTCCTATTGAGACGTTACGAGAGAATTCCGAGAATATTACAGTCCTGTATGGATAAGCTCTCAGATGGCTCTTTTTTTCCAAATTGGATCAAAGTTGGTATGGGAGCCCATTCGCTAGCATGCTCATTGGTCACATGAGTTGTAAAACCAGACTGTCGTGGCTAGGCGAAGAACGACGCTGAGCCCCCGAGATAAGCTCTAGATCTTTATTCTCTACCCTACACAGAACCTTACCAAACTAAGCCACCAGGACAGTTCACTGGGAAAAAACCCCAAGCACGCTAAGGCGGGCCCGGCCTGATTCTCTTGGATGGCTACCCAAGGTCTTCTGAGATTACAAATCTCTCTCTCTCTCAGGCCTGGACATGGGACAGAGACGGCATTGGTCACACTTTTAGATGATCTCTGGCAGGAGTGGGACGGGTTGCTTTTGCTTTTCTTGACCTCTTGGCGGCCTTCGATACCATTGACCATGGTATCCTTCTGGATCAGCTCTGTGGACTGGGAGTGGGTGGCGGAGTATTGCACTGGTTCACTTCCTTTCTGCAGGGCCAGTACCAGTCGGTATGAATTTGGAGTGAGAGGTCCCACCCTCAATCCTTATTATGTGGGGTGCCTCAGGGTTTGGTACTCTCTGCACTCCTATTTAACATCTACATGAAACCCCTGGGTGTCGTGGCTAGATGAAGAACGAGGCTGAGCCCCAGAGATAAGCTCTAGATCTTTATTCTCTACCCTACACAGAACCTTACCAAACTAAGCCACCAGAACAGTTCACTGGGAAAAAACCCCAAGCACGCTAAGGCGGGCCCGGCCTGATTCTCTTGGATGGCTGCCCAAGGTCTTCCGTGCTATGAAAGCGCTTCTTACCCTGGAAGGCGCCCCCTCCTTCTTGTCCTGCGATCTCCATAACACTGACTTACTATCACCAATGCACTCTGGTGGTCCTCTTTAAAGAGTAAATCTATGCCCCCTCTCCCATAAAAGACCCCCTTCATTATTTTCATATCAACTCTACTGATCTCCCAAACAACTTACAGTCACATTTCTAATCCTGGGACCCTCCTGATATGTTGAAACCCCAATGTCCAGAATTCTCAGGGGCTGACCATGTTGGTTGGGAGTTCTGGGTACTATAGCGCAGACACACCTGGAGGATCCAGGCTGGACTTACAGATATATGACAATGAAGTTTCACAAAGCTTTACTCTGTCCCTACATGCTTCCTACTCAACAAAAGCACTGCAGTCTACCTTAATCTTGACCAACCTGCATGTCCTTCAAATGGCTACAGTCCCCAACCATCAGAACCAGCACCAAGAACGCCAGAAGTTAAAGCTGACATATCTGCAAGGAGTCCAGGTTGGAGAGAGCTAATCCACTTTGTTGGACAGGCATATGGTTTGAGACTTATTTCCACTGGTCTCTCTTTTCTGTGCTCCAAATTTAGTCCATTGGCAGGTGTGTCTTAAATATTTCATATTTTCCCTTGTTTGCCCCTGCTTCCCTTTCCCCAATGTCTAATCTTACATCAGAGTTCCTTGGGGTCTGTATCTGCAAGAAACAGACATCAATCACCATTATCTTCTAGATCTCTTGGTCACAGTAGTGCTAAAAAAGAAAAAATCTGCATCCTTGCCCTCCCCAAACCCAACTTGATCGCTTATCTACCAAACTGCCACTATAGTGTTTCCCTCAAGCAAATTCAAAACAGCAGCATTCTGTTCCATTACACCAAAACAGAAAAGAATTGGACACTGTTCCCTGAAGAAAACTTGAAATGAATTACCGGGTTCACACGCTGATACGATAAATTATGCCCAGCTTCACAAATCTGCCTCCAGGACACACAAATCCACTGACACATTTCCAACAAAGAAGTGCTGCTGGTTTGACTTTTGGTACAGCAATTCTCCCCCCATCCCCCCCACCCCAAAATGAATAGCCGTACTTAGGCCCTCTGTCATTTTTTTTCTACCTTCCTTTCCAGAATTTTATAAACAGTTACTATGCCTTTTATCAATCTTTGTAGACCAGGGTTTCTCAACCAGGGTTCCGTGGCACCCTAGGGTTACGCAAGAGGTCCCTAGGGGTTTCCTGGGAGATCATGATTTATTTTAAAAATTATTTCAAATTTGGGCAACTTCACATTAAAGAGGTAGGTTTCAGTCTTTTTTTTTTTTTAGTTTAAGAACACTGTTAGTGCATCTATGAAACACCATGAAACGAATATAATTATTTTGTAACTTCTGGCCTATATTTGAGCCCGAATGTGCAGGGGTTCCCTGAGGCCTGAAAAGTATTTCAAGGATTCCTCCAGGGTCAAAAGGTTGAGAAAGGCTATTGTAGACTACCCCACCAAACCAACAATCTGGATTCTAAAACCTCACTGAAGGCTCTCTAGATTCATTTCATGCAACCATTATTTCTGTGATTGTTAAAAACAGCTTATAAAGAAGGCCAGAAGAATTGTCCCTGCAGTTCAGATGGGAGTTTGAAAGAACAACTTTTGCAAGCTGAATTGATCCCTTCCTCAATTAGAGAGTTGCACATCTTAAGCCTGGGTTCACGATGTTGCACAATGTCATGGCTTAGCCTAATCCCTGAATTCACTGTTACAGGTAGTCCTCAGTTAACAACCATTTGTTTAGTGATGGTTTGGACTTAGGACGGTGCTGAAAAAACCAACTTACAACCGGTCCTCACACGACCGTCACAGCTTCCCTGCGGTCACATGATCACAATTCAGGCACTTGGCAACCGGTTCACATTTATGACCATCACAGTGTCCCGTGGTCACATGATCACCATTTTCGACCTTCCTGGCTGGCTTCTGGCAAGCAAAATCAATGGGGAACCGCATGATTCACTTAACCACCACGTGGCTTGCTTAATGCCCGTGGTGATTTGCTTAATAACCACCACAAAAGGCTGTAAAATTGGGTTGGATTTGCTTAATGATCGCTTTGCTTAGCAACCAAAATTCCAGTCTCAATTGTGGTCATTAAGTGAGGACTACCTGTACAAACAGGGACACACCTTCTCTTCTAGGCTAAGGTTATACTTTTTTTTGAATGACATGCTGGGCCCCTCCAAAAAGTCAGGACAAAACTAAATTGAATGTAATTACATTTAAAATTAGCCACCCTTCATATTGTTATTCTTCAGTCCCTGATTTATTGTCTCATTCTGTGATGTAAAAAATTAGAATTCAGTTGCAGCTTTTTTTTGAAAGGGTCTCAAAGACACATCCAAGATTTTTAGGGAAGTCCACAGCATCCGCATCATCAAGCTACACGCCTCAGATTAAATGGAATGTCTGGGGAATGCTGGGAAATTCTAGGAAATCTGACTAAGACAGTGGAAGCTGTAATAGCTTCTCATTCTTGCAACAGAAACCACAATTTGGAGACATGCAACTTCTCCCAGGCTTCTGAATTGGTTTAAATCATTGGAGCAAAGGAGCCACAGTTCCCAAACTTGTGGAAAAGAGAAGATTTTAAGAACATATTTGGAGATGAGGATGGGCTTCATTGCTGTCTAATGTATGCACTGGGATATCTTTCTGAAACACTCCATTCTAAAACATTCAAAGCTAACAGCAAGCATTGAGTTTTGCAATCCCAGGAATGCAAAAAAGGACGCCGTGGCCTCAGAAACTGCTTTGGGTTCAAGCTGGTATGGTAGTTTTATTCTTTGATCTCTACTGCCAACTTGGCACATTCCTGCTGACCTTTCACAGAAACTCTCCCCCAAATACAACTGCAATGTTGCTGAAAAGATGTTTTAACACCCTATGATGTTACTAATGGCCAACAGTTGCCCAACTGTATTTGTGTGTGTGTGTGTGTGTGTGTGTGTGTGTGTGTGTGTGTTTTATACAAGGCACATTTTAATACTGCATCCTGTTTGGAGGCACATAGCAAGCCAGGCATATGCCTATTTAATTTATTTTAATGAATATACATTCAAGATTAAAGTGAGCAAAGAAGAAACAGAAAGGAAGACAGCAAAGCTCCAATTTTGTTCCCACCTCTGCAGAGGTTTATACCCCAGTCTACAAGCTTCTGGCAGTGATAAGATTAAAATGGAAGGGGGATGTGGTATATTTACATTTTTCAGATAGGAACAACCAGCTCATAGTGAGTGACTAAGTGATTTGTCCACCCAAAGCTATGGAAGAGTTTTTCAGTTTAAGCTGCTCACTTTCAATATCCCCCCCCCTCCAATTTCTTGAGAAGAAAAGAAGGGGAGTAGAAAGGAAATTGGTAATTAACACTCCCAGCTCTTGCCAACCTAGCAATTCGAAAGCATGCAAATGCAAGTAGATTAATAGGTACCACTTCGGTGGGGAGGTAACAGCGTTCCGCACGCGTCATGCGGCCACATGACCGTGGAAGCGTCTTCGGACAACGCTGGCTCTTCGGCTAACAAACGGAGATGAGCACCGGCCCCTAGAGTCGGACACTACTGCACAAATGTGAGGGGGGAACCTTTACCTTAATGACTTCAAACAGAAACCTGGAAGACTGGCAAAGGAAGTTCAAATCTTCCCTTGAACAGTGGAAACAGTTTTTTCTGAACAGGAAACAGGTAAAAAGGGGGGCATGTCTTTGAGTGGCAATGTCAGCAGGATATTCTATAAAATGCCACAGAAATTCCACTGTGGCAGAGGGAGGATGGCCCACCTTAAGGGTTTAAACCCACCTCCCTGGATGCAATACGGTCAGAACAGGCATTGGACCAAAATGAAATACGCCAGATAGGCATGTGAGCAGCTAGGAACAGATGAGGTTGCAGCAACTCTATTGGCTGTGGCGTCAGGAGGAATTAATTAATCAATCTACTTCTCTAGATATGCCAACAAAACTCATGAGAAGAAGCTCAACAACAACAACAATGAAGTCACTCTCTCTCAGCCCAATTCACCTCACAAGGTTGTTGTTATGGGGAAAATAGGAGGAGGAAGGAGTATTAGGTATGATCCCCACCTTGAGTTATTTATAAAAATAATAAAGGCGGGATAAAAAATCTAAAAAAAAAAGAATGTCTTGTCGGCAAAAGTTGAGACACCCAGGTCTGGGGATACGTACTTTGCTACTGGGGAAGAGCAAAGAGCTTTATCAAGTAAGTCTAGCCCAGGGTTTCTCCACCAGGGTTCCGTGGCACCCTCGGGTACCGCGAGAGGTCACTAGGGGATCCCTGGAAAATCACAATTTATTTAAAAAATTATTTCAAATTTGGGCAACTTCACAAGAAAGACGTTAAGTTTCATTCTTTATTTTTAGTTTAAGAGCACTGTTAGTGCATATATACAGGCCTACCCATGAAACAAATATAATAATTTTGGAACTTCTGGCCTATATTTGAGCCTGAATGGGCAGGGGTTCCCCGAGGCCTGAAAAATATTTCAAGGGTTCCTCCACAGTCAAAAAGTTGAGAAAGGCTGGTCTAGGCAATCTGACATAACTGGATCAAAGCCTTTGGGAAGTCTAGCTGCTGATGTAAAGAAAATTTTGGCGCTTACTGAAAACACTTTTAGTAGAAGAAGATTGATTCCTTTGAGCAATGGTGCTGGAGATAGCTGCTTCACATTCCTTGGATGGCCATCAACCGGTCAATACGAGAAGAAATCAAGCACGAATGCTCATGGAAACAAGGATCATGAAACAAAAACTGCCATACTTTGGATGCATCCTGAGGGCTGATGCATCTATGGAAAAGATTATAAGGCTGGGCAAGGTGCATGGAGGGAAAAGAAAAGGCTGACGGTGCATGCAGTGGATAGATGGAGTAGTGGAAGCTACAAGAATGCACTCATAAGAATTGAGCAATACGTTAAGAGGCAAGACAGCTTGGGGAGCTTTTAACCACAGAGTTCCCAAGAATCAGATATGACTTGATGGAAAAAACAAGAACAAACAGTTGGTTCTCTGCTATCACTTGATACCGAGGAAGAGGTCAGCTCAGCGCTGTACAGATGATGCTGGAGACTGCATCATCTCTTTGCATCTAGGATGCTATTTTCACTGCTAGGGCAAAGTCAGAGATAGATAGATAAGAGGAACTTCACATACTGTCCCAGTGTCTGCTTCACATCTGTCCTTCTTTATATTAAAGGAGTCTCTGTGTTTTTAAGAGATCAGTGGAATTTCCTGTCTCTTTCCCTCTCTGTCAGGATCCACAATCAGACGAACACAGTGCATTTGATTGTCTTCTCCTGCCTTAAGTGTGAACTCATCATCAAACCTGGTGTCAAGCCTAGCTCTGAGTTGGATGGGAGGAGGGAAATTCCAGAGAGACGTTTGATGGAGATTGTTTGGGTGAATCAAGAAGCCAAGGCCGGGCTGTGTAGAGACATCTGGGACAGGCAGAAAGAGAAAGTAGGAAGGAGGGTGAAATGGGCAAGAGGGGGAGTGAGGCTGCTTGGGCAGTGGAATGTTTTAAGGAGAGAAAAGTGCGGGAAAGTTTATTCGCAGCTTTGCATTTGAACTGTATGCTACTTTTCCATAAAGGATTTTCTGCATCTATACTAGATTGCCTGAGAGTTACTAGATTGGAAATTGAGTATTGCAGTCCTCACACTCTCCCTCTCTTCAAGACATAGGTGCATAAGGCTTTTCTGTCCTGTGGGTCTCTTAATAAATGTGCCTTTTACTTCAAAAATAATAAATGTCCGTCTTTGTTTTCTGTCTATTTGCACTTTTATAGTTTTTTCTTTAGTTCTATTTTCTTGCTTTTCTATTTTGTACTATAGCTATACTCTGGAAATTAATAAAGTTTAAACTAAAAAGATAAAAAAAATGTCCAACAGCACTCACTGACAGCTGGACCAAACCGATACGCTGAATCCAGGACATCTAAATCAGGAGCCTTTTGTGCTTACAATAGTTGCAATTCAGTTGCAATTGCAATTAACTCTGCTATTTAATTCCTCAGTATTATTTCAGCTCTCTCCTTATGTTCAGGAGCATCTTTTCTAACCAGGGCTCCTGCTGAATTCAAACCTCCAACATTTGATCTGTTTATTGTTACCTTCCCTAGCTGGTAAAAGATGGTGCAGAGAATAGGATCTTAGTGCCTGCTCCATAATGTCGAAGTACCAATCACTGCAACAGATGACAAAACTGAAATTAGGGCCAAAGTAGCAGGTTCAATCTCCTCCTGATCATAATGAGTGATGGGGACTATTTTGCTGTGCCGTAATTTTTAGCCAACAGCCTAATTCTCATTCCCTGACCCATCTGCAGAACAAAACACTGTTATCTTCTGGATTGTGCCCTTCTTCAACTCCGCAATTAAATTTCTGAGTTACAAATTTTATTTCTTTATTTGTTCAATTTATAGAGTGTGGAATGTTCATAAACTCCACACAAATGCCCAACCAGCTGAGGAGATGTGCACTTATAGATTGCAAGGTGATGAAGATATTGAATACATCTCTACATGAATACTTATGAAACTGACGCGTTAAGCAACGTGATGAGGAGGAGCATGGAAATAGCTTTTAATTCAAGCTAAATCTCTCCCTAGTATTTCTACAACCATACAGACTGTTGTTACTATTGTTTTTATTTAATATTTTAGCTCATTCTTCATGAGTTCAGAAGACTCAGTGGAAGAGAACATAGTAGAGTTAAAAATGAAGGTTAATCAAATGCAATATACAGAATGTAATTTTTAAATAAATTATTCTCTGTAAGTAGCAAACTAAAAAGAAAGTAAAAACAGAAGCAGAAAATAAACACTGCCAGCTACTTTAATAGACGTCAATGTGCATTTTCAGCTGCATGTCTTCAGTCTCTAAATGATAGCAAGCAAAGTGCCAGACAAATCTTCACAGGACAGACATTTTCCAGAATCACAGGACCTCAAAAGACATCTTTAAAGTCCAGAAAAGGCCTCTGATGAGAGAAGGCAGCCTTCAAGATAACTAGATCTAAAAACACCCAGGGTTTAAAACCAGTACTTTAAATTTGAGCTCAGAAACAGAGATAACACACACACAAACACACACACACACACACACGTTCAATCATGTCCAATTCTCCAAGACTGCCTGGACAAGTCCCTGCAGTTTTCTTGGCAAGATTTTGGAAATGGTTTTGCCATTGCCTGCTTCCTAGGGCTGACAGAGAGGGACTGGCTCAAGGTCACCCAGCTGGTTTTGTGCCTAAGACGGGACTAGAACTCACGGTCTCCAAGTGTCTACCCTGATGCCTTAACCACTACACCAGACTGGCTCTCATATATTTATATATCTATATATCTATCTATATTTATATATGCATATTTATGTATCTGTGTCTGTGTCTATCTATCATCAATTTTATTTCAGTCATAGACCAGCATAGAACTAATAACATAAAGATTATGCTAAAATAGAAATAAAAAAACAAAAAAACATATTGATAGAAAAAAATAAGGTAAAGATAAAATTATTAAAGTAAAATTACAGAGTACAGATATTAAAAAACAAAAGGATACTATAAAATTACAATGAATTTTACAATGAATAATCTAAATGCTATAAATTACTAGGATGGGTAACTATAAAAGGACATAAGTAGTACTAGAATTTATAGAGCACTATGAGAATGTAAAGCTATGCTAGCTTATATTAAGATAGATAAACTTTATTCCAGTCAAATACATAAGGCAATCAGAGCTATCCCCTAGTATCAGTGACTGTTAACAACCATTTGTAAGTGCAGCTTACATAAAATGTAGTAGAATTTTGCTACGTTCAGAGAGATACCTTTGTCTTCCTTGTTTAACAGGAAACGCAAGTAAAAATTATCAGAATGACCCGGGAATTTAAGCAAAAGGGGGGTAATCAGCTGGTGGCGAATGTCCCTATAAAACTGACAGTATAAGAGAGCGTGGGCCGTGGTCTCTACAGCACCCGTATCACAGGGGCAAAGACGGGTTTCAAATGGGGTTTTCTTATATTTCCCCTCTAAAGCAGCTGTAGGGAGGGCATTCAGCCGGGCTGGTGATAGGGCTCTCCTAAATTTGGGAACTGTGATATAATATAAATATGGGGCTGGTTTGGGCAGTAAGATTTTATTATTGACAAATATATTACAGGTAAAAGCAGCAGTTTCTGTTTGGCCTCCTATATCTAAGATCCTTTGCCTTAGTAGTGATCTCGCGTGGTCTGACTCTAAGGCTAAGATGGCATCCCTGGAGAAACCACAGAGGCTCCGTCTCTTTTGGATAGCTGTTTCCCAGGAAGATTAAAAATTATCTGCCAATATTAGGTGGGTCAGTCCACTGGGGTTATGATGTCATTTTAACCAATAAGTAAAGATAATTATCCAGAGGTTAGATTCAAGTTTACTAACTCCTGCTTCCCGTCGAAGTACAGCATTTGGAACACAGCGGGTAACCTGAAAGATATTTCTTAGAAATTTTGTTTGAATTCTTTCTAAGGCAGTCATGTTGTTATATGGTCCCAGCTGACCCCCGTATAGTAGTTGTGCTCGAGCTTTAGCTGCAAGCAACTTAATTGCAGCAGGGATAAACTGTACTCCTCTGGTAAAGTAATACGTTTGGATAGCTGATGCAGATCTCTGTGCATTGCGAGATACATAGTCCAGGTGGGCATTTCTGCTTCCTGTAGCTTGAAACACTATCCCGAGATATCTAAGTATCTTAACCTGCTCAATGGGATGCTCACCTAAGTTCCAGTTTCTCTGTTTTGGACGTTTGGAGAAAGTATGTATCTTAGTTTTGGTGTAATTTATTATTAATTCCTCCTCAGTACAGTAATGTACAGTACATATCTACCTACCTACCTACCTACCTAAACTGAAAGCTCTCCTGAGAGAATGTTTAATTCTGCATTGTAGAGTTTGTGGTCTGGGGGTGGAGTTGTTTTAGCTTCAGGTAGAATATTTTAGGCTACATTTGATGCAATTTCCGTATCACTTTCCAGTTCACCACTCTGAATTTTCATGAGATCCCTTTGTTTGCTTTCATTTAGCAGTGGGGCAAAGAACCCAGCTCTTACCATGTTTGTTTTCCCAAAATTAAGCCCATCAGCCTAACCTAACCCAAAGACTGCCTTAGAAACTTAAATGTCAACACCACTGGGAATACGGATCTATTCATTTCTTCGATCTTTGTTGTGTTATAGTGTAGGCCTTTTATACAGGCCATGCCCATTTTTTCCCCATTCTCAAGCAGCAGATTCACACCCCTTGCCAACAAATACACGTCCTTCGTCCAATAGGAGATACTCAACCTATTCCCAAACAATGTTAACAGTTAATCTAATTCAATAGCATCCATGCCATAAATTGTACTTCTGCCCAGTTATGATTCAAAACAGGATACTGCACCCTTGGCACCGAGCACATTAACGTTCTGAAGTACACAATGCTTAAAGGTGGCTGCAACTTTTCCCAGAACCAAGATTCAAATGTAGGGTTTGTCCAGATGATCTGAGAATACTCCAATCTCTAGAACTCTGCAAGCCTAATTTTTCTTTCCCATTTTTTGTCTGTACCTTCCTATGCTTCCAACGTGTCTTCCCTGAACAACTGCACCATAGGGAATTGGAAGCTGCTGCATTTATCTAAATCCCTGGTGTTTTTTTTTCATTTAGTGCTAGTGTTTAAAGCCCTGTGGTTGGGGTTACCAGACACCTGACAAAATAGGACATATCCTCCATCCAGCAGGCACAGCCTTAAAATCAAACGTTGTCCGGCTTTTTGAATGTCCTGTTTTTGTTTTTTAAATTTGGACTGTTTCACAACAGCAGTCACTGAAACTTTCACGTACTGTGACCTTGTCAATTGTCCGCTTCTTTCTTTTCCTCGTCCGTAAACAGACTCAGCAGCCTAGATTTATATTATTTAATTTATTTCCTGATTCCAGCCATCGGCTTCAATCCATCCCCTTCAAATCTACGATCGCTGGAGTCTGGAGATCGCACGACTCCTCATAAGTTTCTGCGGTGAAATTTGAAAAGCCCGTTGTTGTTGATTCTATATGATCGCTAGCAGATGTTCTTGAAAATAAAGGCTTGTTGGGAAAATATCGCGATTGGAAAACCAGTCTTTCTGAGGCTGGAAAAGGTAATTTCGTACGCATGTAGGCCTGAGTACATTTTTCTGCAGTTTTTCGCTGTAATTTTTGTCACAGTTGCCAAGAAAGTTAAACAATTTGTATGTCCTCCTTTCCCACCATTTGTCCTCCTTTCCAATTGTGTGTGTCCTCCTTTGCCTGTTCAGGTATCTGGTAACTCTACCAAATAAGGGATTCCCCAACTCCACCTTACATACCTTTGGGTGCATTTAAGAGAGATTTATTGAATAAAGCAGAGTGATTGGAGGAAGGGGTTGTGAGCTAATGCAGACAATGACAATAAAATTACAGAGGGACATTATTTGGCTGTAAATGCTTTTCGCAAATGGCAAGGGTTTAATGTTCTTTCCACGGTGAGTAAATTTGGGGTATATTGATTTTACTGCTTTCGCGCAAGTTTAATTGTAGTTTTTTTTACTACAGTTGGGCGGCACCCTGGGAGGGAGGGCATGTTACAAAATTTCATGTGTTTATTTGATGTAGAGAAGACCTGTCCGATCTGGGGTCCACCAAGGGCACTGGATACAACTCCCATGATATTGGGGTGACAGGAATTGAAGCCCAACACATCCGAGGTTAAAGAAATCTGAGTCAGATTGAAAGATTAAAACTCATTTTGTCAATTTCAAAATGTTCTTGCCTGAGCACTTAAAAGTTTCATGTTTCTTTTTTTGAAAAAAACAAATACTGTACTTACAAAAACAAGAGGTGGTACCTATCACTTTAGAAGAAACATTTGAAATATTAGAGAATTCCTCTTCTGTTATTGTTTTCTTTTTTAAATTTGTTGGTCATTGACCAAAAAAATACTTACTTACTTACTTCTGTTCTCTCTGGACAAATGTGCAATATTTACAATCGTCGGAAGTGTGACTTAAAAAAACAATAGCAAATTTGTCCAGAGTTACAGCACAATTCCTATATATGCTGACTTATGTTCAAAGAGACATTAATCCCAGAGAAGTAGATACCAAAGTACACGGACTAAACAACTCAACTAAAACTCAAAGGTCTAAAAATTCTTCAGCTGATGGCCATCTCAACTCACTGTCCATAAAAATGGAGACTTCAAAAGACTATCAAGGAAAAGAACTGCACAACAGACTATGGTGATGAGTAAATAACAGAGACAGAGTTTTCGTATCAGGTGGCAGCATCATAAAACTCATTCACCATAGAATGTAACACCGACTTTTCTTTCCTGCCAGCTGTTTCTCTGTTAAGCATCACAATGCCTCATATTCCTACAAAGTATACTGAGTTGGCTTTGTATATGATAACAGCTGCTAAGACATTTTATGCTTCCCAATGGAAATTACACTCAATTCCTTCTTTAGAGGGCTGGCAGACCAAATTCTGGGAACATGCATTGATGTCAAAAATAACTTCAAATTTAATAAATAAATAAATAAATAAATCTGACACTAAATTTAACTTAACTTGGAAACTTACTGCAGGTAGTCCTCGACTTACGACCACAATTGGGACCAGAAAACTCATGGTTCAGCGGTGCGGTTGTTAAGTGAGGCATCATGTGACTGCACCTGATTTTATGACTTTTTTCTGGCTTCCCCATTGAATTTGCTTGTCGGAAGCCAGCTGGGAAGGTCGCAAATGGCAATCATGTGACCCCGGGATGCAGCAACCATCGTAAATACATGCTGGTGGCCAAGCACCCGAACTGTGATCACGTGACCGCAGGGATGCTGTGATGGTCATAAGTGCGAGGACCAGTCATAAGTCACTTTTTTCAGCACCATCATAACTTCGAACAGTCGCTAAACAAATGGTCGTAAATCGAGGACTACCTGCATGGATTATAATTCTGCACACAGATTTCTGCTATATTCAAAGTTCGGGTTTCTTGTCACACAAGGTCTTAAACCATTAGATTTTGTCTAATTAATCATAAAATCAAGAACTGTCTCAGATTAGTTGGACATACTTGTCAACCCTTATTATTTTGAGTGACAATTCTTATTATTTTGACTTTTCCTTAATTTCTCACTTGACTTTAGTTATATTTAAAGAGCCAAACTGATACAAAATTACCTTCATATATTGTACTAATTGAATGTTACTACAGTAGTAGAATAATGAAATGTTTTTCTTAATATTTTATAAACCCTTATCTAATGTTACAGCTTTTACATTCCTTTCTTCCTTTCCTTTTTTTTCTAGTCTTGTTCTTAAGTATCTTAAAAAAAACAAAACAAAGCAAAATAGAATAATTTTTGAGATAACTAGTGCTATTCCATTGTAGATTTTAAAAATCGGATTAACTGCTTGTTTGGCAATATCATCAACAGTCAGCCAAACAATTGCATTTATATAAATGTGCACATATTTCAACCCCCCTCCCCCAAACACAGTATATTTTGAGAAGCTACCATATAGTAACAGCTTGGTCAAGCAACATCTGTCATCTCCAACTCTTCCAGCTGTGAGCCACCGAAATTTTTCTCCTGGGATCAGAGTAAAACAGGCTGTTTCACACACTTTGGCGGTATTCTGAGCTCAGAAGACTTCTGTTGTGAGTGATAAACCCCCTCTGTTGAGCCAGAAACACTGGCAGAATGTTGAAAATAGATCATTCAGCCATTGAAACAGCTGTATTGAGATCAAAACAGGTGTCTTCACTTCCTGATCTCTATCCGTGGACAAAGCCAGAGGAGACATCTATTTAGAAAGTCACTGCCAACCCAAATACATTGAAAGCAAACTGAACCATTCCAGATATTTGGGTGTATGAATCTCACGCATGCTGCCCGTTGACTATGATGGCTGCTGCTAACAGGAGCTGCAGTTGAAAACATCTGCAGGGCACCAAGATGCCTATGATTGACTAGATAGCTAAAACCAGGCTAGTCAATTCAATTTATTTATTACAGTCATAGACCAGTACAAATAAAAATACGCCATATGTAACCAATAAAAGTTCTCAGCTATAATAAAATAAATAAAATCCATATCTAAAATTAGTTTAGCAAAATACTTAACATTTGTATATAAAATCAAGAAGACAGCCTATTTTACATTATGTTGAGTTCCATATCTTGTGGCATCCTATGGTTATTAATTATTAACTATTAAAATTAAGTGTTAATATCAAAATTTTAAATGAATAGTTATAAAAGAAAGTAAAATATTTATGGTAAGTTTTTCACTAAGTTACGTCGGCTCTTTAGTGCTGCTGCGCAGAATCTTGCTACCTGCGCTGTGACTATAATCCACTCATCTTTGAGCAAAATCTGAAGATACTCGGTTTCAGAACGGCCCGGATACCTCATAATTATCGGGGAAATAAATTTTATTCGAATATCTCTGTAGAATGAACATCGTAGAAGGACATGTCCAGTAGTTTCTAGGCTAGTCAATAGACTGACTCATCATAAGATCCTTCTCAGAAAAAGGTAGCAGCTCGAATGGAAAATGGGGTCTGTCACTTTCCAGTCAAAACGTTTTGGAATTTGCAACCCACAAACTAAGTTCACACCGTAATGCTAGACTAAGCTAAAAAAGGATTGAGTAACTAAGCTCAGCATATTATGTGACAATCCAACACTACCATCTTGGCCTAAAGTATGAACCAGGCTATTGAGTGAAACCATACTATGCTTTCCTTTTTGAAGCTAAGCCAGATATGCAAATGCAACATTTTTTTCCTTCTGGAAGGGTCAGAAGAGTTTAAAAATGGAGGTTTTTTTAGGATACCAAAACTCACTCGAAATTTATTCCAACTGCATGTAAGCAAACTGGCTACAGTTCAGAAGTTTGAGAGCAACTGGCCACAGGAAACATGTAACATGGATCCTACGAAGCAGAAGAGGCGTTTCTTTCATTATAGGTGTTTTAGAAAAAGAATACTTTTTAAGGCTACAAATATTATTCCCATATTCCAGGAATTTACTTCCTTTCTAGTAAACGCGACAATTTAAACAGGAAATAAGTGGCTAATGTGGAGATAGATCTATGTCATTTCTTGTAAGGTACAATTTGTCTTACCAAAAATCCTCTCTCATGTTCAGACGTATTTCTTTTTGGTTTCACCACAGAATTAATATGCATTTAAGAGAATGCTTGCAGTGAATATTATTGTTTGCTATTTTCTTATTGTACATAATCAACCACCTTGCAAAACACTCTCCTAGATAGCCTTTTAGGGGGAAAAAAGGTGGTGATTTGGGCCATGTTATTTCCATTCCCTTACTGAAAAAATTAAGACTGCAGCCCTCAATCCCACCCCAATCCAGCAAAATATATTTTTTTAAAAAAGTAGTAATGCTTTTATCACCTTGCTTTGAACTGGTTTGGAAGTGCCCCTTAAAAATGAGCTACATGGTACCAAATTCCACTTTCTTACATAAGAAAATGACCCACCATTCCCATTTAGCAATACAGTCAGAGCTCTAAGTTAGAAACCTCAATAGAACTGTTGCTTGCTTCCCCATGCCATGTGACAGGAAGAAAGATGGATTTCTGTAGGGTTCATTTCAATGCAATATTGTAATAGGTAACATGGGCCCCAAGCAGCAATTATGGCCTCTAGATTGCAATCGTGGCACGCACTGGGCTTCAATGTCCCACCCTAGCAGATTTTCTAAGATTCTCTAAAGAAATTGAAAGTGAATATGCTGTAAGGCAGGGGTGGGGAACCTTTTTTCTGCCAAGGGCCATTTGGATATTTATAACCGGGGACCGGGGTTTCTGGGATTTCCATGGACCGGGGGCCGGAGTTTGCGGGCGGGAGCCAATCACAAGCACTGGGGGGCGGGGTTTGCGGGCGGGAGCCAATCGCGTGGAAGGGGCGGGGTTTGCAGGTGGGAGCCCCGCGGGCCTTATATGGCCCACAGGCCTGACGTTGCCCACCCCTGCTGTAAGGCAAAGGACTATCACCTTTGTTTACAAGTATGATTCAATGACTTTCAGGCATTCTTAGAAAATAAAAATGGTGGGTGGCTGTAACCCAGGGCTTCGTTTAGGCGGGATATCCTGCTTTATTTGTGTGATTCATCTATCCTCTCAATCCAATCAGACTTTACAAACTTCACAAGTATATATTTTGTGACTAGTCACAAACCCCAACGCAGCCATTTCATGTATAAGCAAAACCCTCCAATGGCAGTCACTGTATACTTTCAAAACTCAAAACAGTTTGTTCCTCAGAAGCTGCCTATCTATTCCAATGTAAGGGTTGATAGCAACAGCTCCTGGATAATGCTGTTCAGACTATGAATGATGGTTGCCACCAAAAGACTTCTAGTAGAAACTTGCTCTGGAAACCCATCGGCTGAAGTCTAACAAGAGCTGCTGAGGACTACAAAAGATTCAAGACGACTTTGTCTTTCAAGCAAAAAGCAGCTTTAACCAACTCAGGCTGTACTTCTATCAGGGTGAGCTACTATTTGATTCAAGCCATACTGTCCAGGTCTAGCCAATTGGCTACAAGGCTACAAAAGACCTTTTGTTGGGTTGAGATGTTGCTTGAGCAGCAAGAGTCTTCTTGAATCTTTTGTCCATTCTCTGCAAAGACCATTTCTAGCTTCACAACAGAATAGAAGTTCTAGATGGACAAAATCCCACCATTGATTACTGTCCTCTCCAGTTCAAAAGATCTATGGTAGCATCACTGAAAAATACTTCTGGATGGGTTCCAGGACGATACCAGTCAGATGAGATACCATTGGGACAAATGGATGAATGAAATTTATCTCTGTTCCTCTATGGTTGCTATGGTGGCCAGAGAAGAGGTATAAAAGAACCAGAAGATGGCAACATTGACATATAACAAAACAGCTTCATTCCAACTTTCCTGTGTTCTAATCAGTAGAATTTCCATAACACAGGCTTAGGTAAACATTGGTTCCTCTCTGAAGCTACCCATTATTCCTTTCTTGTTTGCATAAAAGTCTGAAAGGAGCCCATATCCAAGCAACAAAGCTTTAAAAAGGGAAAAAAAGCAACAAGATTAGATACCTGTTGATAATAACCTAATGGTGGGGCACTTCACTTGAAGTGATGTCACTACAGTTTGGGAAAATGTCCTAAGGCAGTGTTTCTCAACTTTAGGAACTTTAAGATATGTGGACTTCAACTCCCAGAATTCCCCAGCCAGCATGCTGGCTGGGGAATTCTGGGAGTTGAAGTCCACATATCTTAAAAGTTGCCAAGGCTGAGAAACACTGTCCTAAGGTAACCCTGTAGCTAGAAAACCCTAGGACTTGATTTAGCATTGTATCAAACCCAAAACATTCAACCAAAGGTACAATGAAAAGCAACTTTTTCTGCCATCAAGCTATTCCTTATGGCACCATATTACAAAAATAAACTTATCAATATGAAAATGAACATGCTGATTTAAATGGAGTCAATATCCATTCCTGTCTTGCACGGAGAGAGAAAATGTTTAAAATATAAGTCTAGCCATAACTTGCACCCTGATTAAATACATCATTTTACATTCATGAAATTACAAAAAGTACATGAGATTCAAAAACAACACTGCCGAGACTAAACGGTGAGCAATAAATATCTCAAAATACAGTAACAGAAAACTTGTTCGTGGTTCTGTTTCAATCAATAACAAATTACAGACCAAAATATATACTGGGAATGTAATGTTTACATCAATTGTATTTTCAGTACATAAGTTTGCCTCCTTTTATTCTCCTCTATAGTTTCAAGACACTCTCATCACTTATTTTAAAAAATTTGCATGCAAACCCAAAAATAATTTCGAACCAATTGGTCATCTGCTCCAAACTTTCCCACCCTTGTCTTTTTTAGTAGTTGCCTTGGTTCCATATTTTTTAAATAGTGAATTGTCATTTGTTGGGACATAATCAGATATTCCATATCTGGGAATGCTGGCTTGATCAAGCCTAAAATATTGTTTAATGGCTTAAAATGATCTGAAGGTAGTAGGAAGTAAGAATATTTCAAATTCTGCATGTGTCAAGAGGCACTAAAATGGCGGGTGTGACTGACTGATTGCTTGGTCAATGAATCAAATTTATTATGGTTACAGACCCATATCGAAGATTCATTACAGCGCTTCAGATACAAGGTGTAAAATATACGAGCTACATAAAGCTTCATAAAATGCTTCTAAAATCCAGTAATATGCAATAATACAAGGTAATAACACTGATCTGTATCTCCCTATACTTGGTGCTTCTCCTTATAACAGCACAAACCCGATGAGCTACTAAGCAGAACTGCGCTACTTGCCATGAGATTTGGGGATCTTTATCTGCAAAGTAGATAGTTCACATCATGGTCATGCACAGCACCAGGATTTTATTTTATTTTGGTGCTATAAATGTCTGTATAAAACAGGCAGAAAGAAAAATATGGGACTTCTTCTCCACGTGGAATGGAGTGGCCTTATATTTACCCTTGGGGATTGCTGGAGGGAGGCCATTACAGCATGCAAGGATGAATGCTATGATACTCTGGAAAAGTTAATTAAGATATTGTAGTGCCTGGACATCAGGGGAAGCAGATCCCAGCTACCACAATTGTAGAGGTTCAACCTTTTTTCCCCCAAATTTTATTAGAGTTTTAGATATACATAGTTAAAAGGGTGAAAATGAAAAGGAAATAGAAATACAAATCAAAGAAAAAAGTAAAAGTGTATAGAAAAGTAAAGAAAAAAAGAAAAGAAAAAGATAGAACATAGAAATTAGTCAACTTCCGATTTATCTCTGGTCTTAGTAATTTTTTAAAAAAATTCTTACCAGCTAGCTCTATATATAACATACAAAAACATTTCTTGTCTAATATATCAATTTATATATATTTTAGTCTTCAAAACCCCAGATAAGCTTTGCCCCACCTGCATGTTGTAAATAGTCCATTAATGGTTTCCATTCTTTAAGAAAGTAAGAGTTTGAATTTTCTTTTAATAAGCATGTCAATTTGTCATTTTCTGCCATATCCATCAGTTTCAACATCCAATCTTGTATCGTAGGTAAAATCTGATTTTTCCAATTTTGGGCATATACAAGTCTTGCTGCTGTAATCATATATTGCAGCAGAGGTTCAACCTTGATCATCCTGCATGTCCGTATTTATTAAGTCTCTACTTCAGCAACTCTCTTGCTTGATTATAATCCATTCCCACCAACATGAGGGGAGAAAGCCTACCCTGCAGCATTTTCCACTCAACTTTCAGGCTCCAGTTTGAGTGGAAAGCATTCAACACTGTTAGAGGGGCCAGACCTTGTGATGAGAGATGGAAGTTAGATATCTGCTTCCATGGCCTAGTTTCATCTTTATTAGGTCTTCCTAACTTTGAGCTGAATGTTGCCTTCAAAATACAACATGATTCTTGGAACACATTCCTTGGAAACGTGGTCTCAAGTAGATGTATCTGACTTCCTAACCCGAACTCCACAGAGTATTTGCACTAGGGCTTTAGCCACAAAAAGCTTAAAAGGTGGAATATATTGATTTTTCCTTGTGCAGAAGAACCTTCTTTGAGCCTTCTAGGCTGCATTTTTTTAAAAGTGTGCTCTTCCATGTCCAAGTGAATGGAAAATCTTTACTAGATAAAGCAAACCACTTGCTTGAACCTCTGTCCATTAAAGATCCATCTGGATCTTTCTGGAAATAACATGAGTTTAGTTTGATTGCAGTTTAGTTGCAACTGTTGCTCCTTGCCGAAGCGGGATAAAGATTGAAGCATCCTATCAGTAACACTGACAGGTTTCCTGCATCATCTGCATATTGTGTCTCCCCACAATATTAAGGGGATGGAATTATATTTTAATTAAAAGATCAATCATAGAATTAAAATAAAAATGATGTAAAAGTGGGGCAATTCGATAGCTTAATTTAACTATCCTTCCAGTAGGGACCAAGTGAGAGAGGTGACCTGCCATGCTACCTTTGATTGGTTATGTGCCATCAAGTCGGTGTCAACTGCTAGTAACCACATAGATGGACCTTTTCCAGGATGGTCAACCTGCCCTTCAGGTCTCCAACAGTACACTCTTTGCCACTAACCAAGTCCATCCACCTTGCAGCTGCTTGTCCTCTTCACTTTCTTTCCACCTTTTCAGCATGATATACTTCTCAAGGGAGCTGAATCTTTGTATATGTCCAAAATATGATAATTTGAGCCTGGTCATTTGTACCTCAAATGAGAACTCTGGATTGATTTGTTAGATCCATTTGTTTCTTTTCTTAGCTATCCATAGTATTATCAGGAATCTTCTCCAATAAAGTTCAAAAGTGTTAATGCTTTTTAGGCATGAAAGCCGGCTGGGTGACTTTGGGCCAGTCACTCTCTCTCAGCCCAACTCACCTCACAAGGTTGTTGTTGTGGGGAAAATAGGAGGCGGAAGGAGTATTAGGTATGTTCGCCGCCTTGAGTTATTCATAAAAATAATAAAGGCGGGAAAATGAATGAATGAATGAATGAATGAATGAATGAATGAATGAATGAATGAATGAATGAATGAATGTCACAAGGAAAACCATTGCCCGCACATTTCTGATCATTTTAGGTATAGACACAGCAGCATCTCAGCAGCTTTTCCAAAGTTCATTGGAACCTTCACGGCTACCACGCCAAGTGCTATTCTGTGGTATATTTCTTGATTGCTACTTTGTTTACTAATTAATTCTAAAAGGCAAAAGCTATCCACAACTTCAGTACCTTCATGGTAAATGCTAAGGCTGGTTATACCTGTTGTTGTTAGTTTGGTCTTCTTTAAATTTAGTCTTAGTCCCATTTTTCCATTGTATTCCTTGACTTTCATTATTAGAACTTGAAGATCATTTGCATTTTTAGCTATCGCAGTAGTGTCATCAGCATAGCGCAGGTTATTGATGTTTCTTCCTCCAGTTTTAAAAACACACTCATCATCTTTCAACCCAGCTTCCTTCAATGTATATTCATCATATACACTGAATAAATAAGAAGAGAGTACAGTATGTATGTATGTATGTATGTATGTATGTATGTATGTATTTTCTATCCCTTTATTGTTTTTATAAATAACTCAAGGTGGCGAACTTACCTAATACTCCTTCCTCCTCCTATTTTCCCCACAACAACAACCCTGTGAGGTGAGTTGGGCTGAGAGAGAGTGACTCGCCCAAGGTCACCCAGCCAGCTTTCATGCCTAAGGCGGGACTAGAACTCCCAGTCTCCTGGTTTGCTATTGGCTCCTTCCTAGGGCTGAGAGACAGAGACTGGCCCAAGGTGACCCAGCTGGCTTCCATGCCTAAGGCGGGACTAGAACTCTCAGTCTCCTGGTTTGCCATTGGCTCCTTCCTAGGGCTGAGAGACAGGGACTACCCCAAGGTCCCCCAGCCGGAACTCTCTGTCTCCTGGTTTGCCATTGACTCCTTCCTAGGGCTGAGAGAGAGAGTGATTGGCCCAAGGTCACCCAGCCGGCTTTCATGCCTAAGGCGGGACTAGAACTCTCAGTCTCCTGGTTTCTAGCCCGTTGCCTTAACCACTAGACCAGGGGTCGGCAAACTTTTTTTGCCGGGAGCCATTTTGACATGCTCGTGCACATTTTGAAGTGCTCGAGAGCCAGGGGGCGGGGTTTGTGGGCGGGAGCCAATCGCGTGGAAGGGGGCGGGTTTTGCGGGCGGGAGCCAATCGCGTGGAAGGGGGCGGGTTTTGCGGGCGGGAGCCAATCGCGTGGAAGGGGGCGGGGTTTGCGGGCGGGAGCCAATCACGTGGAAGGGGGCGGGGGCTCACAGAGGGAGGGGGTGCAGCCAGCAGCTCCTCGCAGCCAGCAGCTCCGCAAACCCGGCCCGGCTGCCCCACCGGGAGTGGCGGGGAAACAGCTGCCACCCTCCGCTACCCAGAATATCGTGGGGCAAAGGGAAACCTGCCCGGAGGGGTCATCAGGAGCACAGGATCCGGCCCCAGGCCAGCCCGGCCCGCAGCTTCGGCACCCTCCCCTCGCCATCGCGAAAGTCCCAGGCGACGGCGGGGACATGTTCGACTTGCTCGTGCAGCACGGGGCGGCCGCCCCCGGAGACTCCACGCCCCCCCGGCTGCCAGAGAGGAGGAGAGGCAGTGGAAGAGCTGCAGCCGGGGGGCCGCGGAGTCTCCGGGGGCGGCCGCCCCGTGCTGCACGAGCAGGTCGAACATGTCCCCGCCGTCGCCTGGGACTTTCGCGATGGCGAGGGGAGGGCGCCGAAGCTGCGGGCCGGGCTGGGCTGGGGCCGGATCCTGTGCTCCTGATGACCCCCCCCAGGCAGGTTTCCCTTTGTCGTGGGGCAAATGAACCAGGCTTGCGGTCGATGGAGCAACAGCAGAAGTTGTTATTGCTCCTCCGCTTACCAGCGCCTGAATTTTGCTCCATCGGCCGCAAGCCTGGTTCATTCTGAGAGAAACAGAGAGATTTCTGCCTGCCGTTCTTTCTTCCCAGCTGAGCGAGGCCCCGCGCCGGTATTTTTGGAGCGCTTCCACGCGCAGCTGAGCGAGGCCCCGCATCAGGCTTTTTGGAGCGCTTCCACACGCAGCTGAGCGCTGGGCTGTGGAAATGCGCTCCAAAAACACTGGCGCAGGGCCTCGCTCATCTGCGCTGGGCTGTTGCCCCGCTCCAGTTCTCGGCCCTGACCACCCGCCTGGGGCTGCTGGGAGATGTGGTTCAGCCGCTTCTGGAGAAGACCTCCCCCCGCGCGCCTGCAGCAACGCGTGCAAAAGGGGAGCGGGCGTGTGTGCGCGTGCAAAAGGGCTGAGAAGGAGGCCCGGCTGCACGCTCACCACCGGAGAGGAAGAGGAAACGCGGCCCCTCCCCAGCTTCAGGGGAGCCGCCGCCGCCGCCGCCGCCGGGTGGGTCCCCTCAGGGCGGCAGCAAAGAGGCCACGGGCGCAGGAAGCAGCAGCCGGAGGCCGCCTCGCCTCTGCCGCTCTCCGCTTCCACCTCGCTTGCTGGAACGTATTGAAGGGGAGGAAAAGGAAACATCAAGATCAACCAGGAGCTTTGCGGAGAGCGGCAGAGGCGAGGCAGAGGCGAAGCGGCCTCCGGCTGCTGCTTCCTGCGCGCGTGGCCTCTTTGCTGCCGCCCTGAGGGGACCCACCCGGCAGCGGCGGCGGCGGCGGCTCCCCTAAAGCTGGGGAGGGGCCGCGTTTCCTCTTCCTCTCCGGTGGTGAGCGTGCAGCCGGGCCTCCTTCTCAGCCCTTTTGCACGTGCACACACGCCCGCTCCCCTTTTGCACGCGTTGCTGCAGGCGCGCGGGGGGAGGTCTTCTCCAGAAGCGGCTGAACCACATCTCCCAGCAGCCCCAGGCGGGTGGTCAGGGCCGAGAACTGGAGCGGGGCAACAGCCCAGCGCAGATGAGCGAGGCCCCGCGCCAGTGTTTTTGGAGCGCATTTCCACAGCCCAGCGCTCAGCTGCGTGTGGAAGCGCTCCAAAAAGCCTGATGCGGGGCCTCGCTCAGCTGCGCGCGGAAGCGCTCCAAAAATACCGGCGCGGGGCCTCGCTCAGCTGGGAAGAAAGAACGGCAGGCAGAAATCTCTCTGTTTCTCTCAGAATGAACCAGGCTTGCGGCCGATGGAGCAAAATTCAGGCGCTGGTAAGCGGAGGAGCAATAACAACTTCTGCTGTTGCTCCATCGACCGCAAGCCTGGTTCATTTGCCCCACGACAAAGGGAAACCTGCCTGGGGGGGGTCATCAGGAGCACAGGATCCGGCCCCAGCCCAGCCCGGCCCGCAGCTTCGGCGCCCTCCCCTCGCCATCGCGAAAGTCCCAGGCGACGGCGGGGACATGTTCGACCTGCTCGTGCAGCACGGGGCGGCCGCCCCCGGAGACTCCGCGGCCCCCCGGCTGCAGCTCTTCCACCGCCTCTCCTCCTCTGGCAGCTGGGGGGGCCGTGGAGTCTCGCCTCTGCCGCTCTCCGCAAAGCTCCTGGTTGATCTTGATGTTTCCTTTTCCTCCCCTTCAATACGTTCCAGCAAGCGAGGTGGAAGCGGAGAGCGGCAGAGGCGAGGCGGCCTCCGGCTGCTGCTTCCTGTGCCCGTGGCCTCTGCTGCAGCCGCTCTCCGCTTCCCCCTCGCTTGCTGGAACATATTGAAGGGGAGGAAAAGGAAACATTAAGATCAACCAGGAGCTTTGCGGAGAAGCGGAGAGTGGCAGAGGCGAGGCGGGCGGCGGCGGCAGCAAAGAGGCCACGGGCGCAGGAAGCAGCAGCCGGAGGCTCGTCTGGCCCCACGGTGTGCTGAGGGCGAAGAGCCGCCTGCTCTCCCCTTGGCCGCCTCCGGTCACTACAGTTGCCCTGGCATCTCCCTTTGGCCTGCCGTCCGCGGCCCTGCCCCCGCCCCAGCGCCCAGCCCTGTCCCCCCCGCCTCCCTCCCTGCGGACTAACTCGGCGAGGAAGCCCTTGATGGCGGCTTCCCTCACGCACGCACGCCCAGGCTCGGTTGCGGAGCTCAGCTCAGGAGAGGCGGCGGGAAGGAGGGAGCGTCGCGGAGCATGTGCAGAGGGCTCTGCTGGGCGCCACGGCGTTCCTGGGCTGAGCGGAAGGCTGCGCCCTCTCCACCGGGCGGGACCCGCGCCTCCTTCCCTGCGGGCGGGCAAGGCAGGGAGAGAAGGGGAGATGGAGGGGCTCCCTCTCCGGCCTCTGCGCCCCTTCAGGCCCGTCTCTCCGAGCGGGGTGGCGGGAGGGAACTCCCCATCCAAGGGGAAGCGCTGGGAACCAGCGGCGGAGGTTGGCCGGCTCCTAGAGCGGCTGCTGCGGGCAACAAAACCTGGGGCACGGGAGAGCGGAAGGCTGCACCCTCTTCACAGGGCGGGACCCGCGCCTCCTTCCCTGCGGGCGAGCGAGGCAGGGAGAGAAGGGGAGACGGCGGGGTACCCTCTCCGGCCTCTGCGCCCCTTCAGGCCCGTCTCTGCGAGGCCCGGCGCGGCAGGGAGGCGCTGCTGGCCCGGGACGCGGCGCTGTCGGAGGCAGCGCAGGAGCGGCTTCAGGGGCTGCTGCGGCTGGAGATGGCGCTGCTCCGCGGCATCCAGGTGCTGGGCGAGGGCGCAGGCCCGGGACGCGAGCGGCAGGGCGGCGCAGGGGGCCTGGCCGGGGCGGTGGCGGCGGGGGGACGGAGCCGGCAGAGGTTTGCCGGGCGGCAGGACGGGGCGGGCGGCGCTGCTCGGGCTGGTGGCGGAGCTGGAGGGAGCGGAGGGACCAGGAGTTCCTGTGGGCGCAGCGCGTGCTCTGCAACCCGCCTTGGAGAAGCAGCCGCGGGAGGCCCTCCGGGTGCATCCTCCCACCCCATCAATCCCCCCACCCCGCCGTTCGGCGTCCTCTCCCCCCCGCTAACCCGAGCCCTGCGGCAGCCGGGGCAGCCGAGCCAGGCTCGGACCGGAGGCAGCCAAGGGGAGAGCAGGCGGCTCTTCGCCCTGCGCCGCCCTGCCGCTCGCGTCCCGGGCCCGCGCCCTCGCCCAGCACCTGGATGCCACGGAGCAGCGCCATCTCCAGCCGCAGCAGCCCCTGCGGCCGCTCCTGCGCCGCCTCCAACAGCGCCGCGTCCTGGGCCAGCAGCGCCTCCCTGCCGCGCCGGGCCTCGCTCAGTGTGAGAGCCAGGGGGCGGGGTTTGCGGGCGGGGGCCAATCGCGTGGAATCGCAAGGGCCAATCACGTGGAAGGGGCGGGGGTGAGTTCAGCTGCAGAAGAGCCACACTCAAGGGGCCAAAGAGCCGCATCTGGCTCGCGAGCCGCCATTTCCGACCCTTGCACTAGACCAAACCTTGTCTCCTTCCTTTGTCGACCTGGAGCCAGTCTGTTTCGCCAGATTCTGTCCCTTACCTTTAAGATTAATCTTAATGTAGGATTGAACAGAGGAAGTACTCTAAGATACAGAGGATACAGAGTTGTACCTCTAAGCTTTTCTTATAATTTTGTTCTAGAGGTTCTTAAATTCAACAAATAAAGTGTGTAGGCAGACTTTAGGTTTGCTGTATATTTCTCCACCAGACAGTGCAGGAATGTCTCTGAGTTATCATACTCCTGCCAGCAATAATATCTATCTGCTCATCTCCATTTCATCTAAAAGTTTCTAGTTTTGTGTAGGTCTTCTTAAAGATATTTACTAAATGAATTGATCAATGATTATCAGGAAGATCTTCCCTCCTTCTTAAAGACTGGAACCTTTAGTGCCAAACTCCAATCTCTAAGGAGTCCGACTGTTCTATCTACGTACAGTGAGGTCAAAATTGGCGCCTACCAGTTCAAACTGCTTTATCAACTCTGGAGGGATCAAATCCACTCCTTGAGCCTTTCCAGATGTCAACTGTCTGATCAGTTTGGGTAGGTCAAAAATCCTTCTCTAAGACGCCTATTGGATCACTCTTCTCTGCATATAGCTTATAGCAAATACATTCCACATTGTTACAGGAATAAGACATTCTAGACTTGAGGTCCTTCTACACAAACAGGCAGGTACCAATTTTCAAGAGTTTCTCTGAAGGCACACTGATGATGCAAAAAGAAAATTAACTTGCTCAAGGATCCAAGTACCAGACAGAAGAGAACTCTGGACTGTGGGACAGAAAGCCACCCACAGTTTTCTGCCCCAACAGCCATTTGTAGAAAGCAAATTAATGAGCCATGGAGAAAATATTTCCAGGAAATAAGACAAAGGTGGAATCTAAGACCCTAAACGCCGAATCATGTCTTTGCTCCCATGCAATATAACCAAAGACTGCCCTGAAGCAAAGCAGACTCACCACAGTAGGTCAACCACACTCAGTACAAACAAGTACATACAGATGAACTTACTTCTCCTAACTCAACCCTCCATGACGTTCTCTGCAACCTCCATGATAAAGCTTACATCAGAGACCATCTCGCAGAAAATTATTGGAACCGCAAGAGGATGTGTCTGCTGTAGTTGTGAAAGTTGTGTATGACTGCAAGGAGAACCTACCAGCAGCTAACCCAGATCCAGCAGCTTCACTGCATTACAGTTCATATTTTCTGCTTTAATTGTAGCTGATGTATGATCATGAATAAAGAAGTATATTAGATGGGAGCCGTTCCCATATTCTTACATAATGATGTTATTCTAGCTTAACCTTAATTACTCTGTTGTTACATTATTCTATTTTACATCCTATATTCTACTTTCCCTTCTCGGTTTATAGGATTAATATTAAGCATTTTTATATCTAGATCTTAGAGTTTTAATATTGTAAAAGTGATATTAGAGCGATAAAAAGGGATGCCAACTTTTTGCTATCTTTTATATCTCATTGGTTTCACTGTTCTCACCAAAAAGGACGGTAACTCTTCCTGAGGGTATCTTATGCTACTCAAGGACCAAAGTCAAGATGAGACCTGAGAGATCTGCAAAAAGAAAGCAACTTCTCAGCGCCGCAGGCCATTACTTCTTCCGAGGAAATGATGGAACTCCCATGGGGTGAGAAGAAAACTATTGCTTCTGCAGAAATACTTTGCATGTAGGCAGAACCCTGGCAGCAAACAATGAGGAAGCGAGGTTATTTTTATTTTCCCGGGTCAGAGCGTTTTTGCAAAAAGCCAGAGATGAAACAAACGCCAAAAAGAACCGTTGCACCAAATGAATGCTACTGGATGGAGGGAGATACTGAATTGGAACCCTATCCAGAACCCCTTGCAAGGCAAAGATGAATTTGTGCTGTGACACCACCAAAACTGAAGCAGCCATCCAATCCGAGAACAAAAACATAAGGAGAACTTGGAGAACTGCAGAATTACACACTTAAGAGTTCCATGTTGCCCAGATAGGATCAACCACTTTTTCACATGGTTGGGAATGGTGGGTGCCAAAGCTGCACACAAAGTTTAATCAACTCATGAATTAAACAGGAAAACGTTAATTGTGGAATTTATATATTTACACGCTTGCTTGCTTGCTTGATTTATACAGCCTCCCCAGTTGCAAATGTAAGTCTGGAATTAAAGCCAACAGAACAAAAATGATAAAATCCCCCTCGCTCCTGGATTTTAGCCTGGGGCAAAAAGGAAAGCAGTCAAACCTGGGGATGGCTGATTCCTTAGAGCCACCTTAGATATCTAATTTTAATCATAGTCAACGTCACTTTAGAACTATCTGCCTCTTGGATTTTATTTTATTTTATTGTATTTTATTGGAGATGGGCGGTTATAGAAATTAAATAAACAAATAAATAAATAAATAAATTTATAAGCTCGCTCACTCGATTTATGCAGTCCCCCCAACTCGCGAACGTAACTCTGGAATTAAAAGCAACAGAACAAAAAGGATAAATTACAACAATAAACAATAGTTTGCCCTAAACCTCATGAGATATCATACAATACCACAGATATTTGGCAAAACATGGCTATGTCAACCATTCTTCCCCCCTAAGTAATGTTTTCATGTAAGCCTGAAAGAGACACGGTGGTTTTAAGAGGTACTTTAACAAGCAGATCTTAAAGCAGAAGTATCTCTCTTTTCAGATTGGCAAAGAAACCTGGGGGGAGGGGGGGCGGAAGGTTAAAAAAAACGATAAAGCACTTTAATGAATAGCAGAGAGGTGATATATTCATCTGAGGTTCAAAGCAATTGTTTTGAGAACTTTTGAAGTGTGCACAACAGCGCGCAAAGGCTGTATGGACTCGGCTGCAAGTCCTGTTAAGCTTCCCTGTTAACAAAATTAACCGAAACTTTATCACCAGAATCTACCCATTTCCCCACTTCATGGTAATCTTTGAAAACATGTCCATGTGGCAGCAGTGCTGGCCAAGTTAACCAAACACCTTTCAAAATAACTGACACATGTCAAAGATTAATCTCTATTACTAGATTCTGGTTGGGTTGCAAAGGAAGATACCTTTTTTTTTTTGGGGGGGGGGGGAGCTTGTACTTTCACAGAAGCCAGCAACCAGCTTTTCTCAACACAGAATGTCTCCAGATGTTCTCAGCTGCACTGCCCATCCTCAACTGGAACCATGAATGGCAAAAGAGCAGCCCAACAGCACCTCTAGAGGGCAGTGTTAAGCATTTTCTTCAGCAGTCTTCAACGCCTTGAAGCACATCTACAGTACTGATCTAGAATTTTGTTTTTTTTAAGCGAATTACTTCAAAACGGCCACCATCTCATGAGATTGAAAGTTATCTGTTCTCACTAAGGTTTCATGAAATATTGTTTTTTTATTTTCAAATATTTTTTCAAATATTATTTAAAACACAGGCAGACATATTTTTATATTAAAAGAAACTTGGCTCTTGCAACATTGTATGAAATTGTGTGCTGTGTGCCAACTTTTTTTCTTTATTTTTTAAACTGAAACTAAAAAGAAAACAATAATAATACAAAAAGTGTATTAATATTTGCTACTGCCAGTAGAAATTTAAAAAGGGGGGAAATATACAGTATAGTATATACACATATACACACGAAGCACATATGAAATCTTGAGGAGAGATTGAAACATTTTAAACATCCATATTTAATATTTCTATCTAAAAGAATATTTGTAAAGTCAATCTATTAGGAAAAATAATTGTTTATATAGCTAGTATCTTGAAGGTCAGAACTGTGGAGGCAATGTGTCGATGAAGGTTCTCAGTCATCCAGGTGGAATTGTCTGTAGCTTGAATCATGTCAACTGGATTTCTATTTTCTCAGTGGAAACGTTTCGCTCCTTATCCAAGGAGCTTCTTCAGTCTGAGCAAAGTTAGTAAGGGAATCCTAAATATGTTTCTAGGTGGCTGTGTGACCTTACACCTGGGGCTAGGTCATGGTTATATTGAGATGTTATTTTAAGTCCTTTTATCATCTAAAGGAGGATCCTTAAGATCACCATGCTGCTGTTGAGCTTGTGAAATGGTCTTAATCTTCCTAGGCACAGAAGGAAGATGGGGGAAAGATTGTGCCTGAGGCCCCCGCCTCTATTCAAGGAAGGATTTTCCAAGTTGGCATAAATGGATTCCTTGACCCCTCTCTCAAACCACCTATCTTCTCTGTCTAAAATGTGAACATTAATGTCCTCAAATGAGTGTCCTTTTTCCTTTAGATGAAGATAAACTGCTGACTCTGGTCCTGTGGTGTTACTTCTCCTGTGTTGGGCCATCCTCCTGTACAAAAGTTGTTTGGTTTCTCCAACGTAGAGTTCAGAGCACTCCTCACTGCACTGGATTGCATAAACTACATTGCTTTTCTTGTGTTTTGGAGTTTGATCTTTGGGGTATACAAGCCTCTGTCTCAGTGTGTTGGTGGGTTTGAAATATACAGGTATGTGGTGTTTGCCAAATATCCGTTTTATCTTTTCAGACACGCCAGCCATGTAAGGAATGACCAGGTTCTTTCGTTTACTCTGAGTCTCAGCCCTATCTGTCGCTGTTTTAGGTCTGTGGAGGCAATGGTATTCCCTGTGACACTCTATGAACTTTGGACTTTGAAGAAACAGGATAGGAAGAATATTGACCCTTTTGAACGTTGGTGTTGGAGAAGGCTCCTGAGAATACCATGGACAGCCAAGAAGATAAAGAAATGGATCATCAAACAAATCAACCCAGAGTGCTCACTTGAGGCACAAATGACCAGGCTCAAATTACCATGTTTTGAATACATTATGTGAAGATCCAGCTCTCTACAGAAGTCTGTAATGCTGGGAAAGGTGGAAGGAAAGAGGATGACCAACAGCGATGTGGATGGACCTAGTTGCAATGGCGATGGGTGCACTGTTGGAAGACCTGAAGGACCAGGTTAGAGAGACATTGTCATGGAGGAAAGATGTCTATGTGGTCACTAACAGTCAACACTGAGTTGATGGCCCAATCGATCAATTGATATACCTAATCAACAGTGACTAAATTTGTCTTTCGCAGAGTTCGTCAAAGCTCTCTGTTGTGTTTTCGGCCAAGTATTTCCCCAAACGGTTTAATTTTAACTTGCCTATGTTTTAAATCAATTTATTTAATGATTAATGGAGGAGCTCATATTATATATGTATTTTTAAAATATTTTAATAACTGTATTTGAGCATAATTAACTTCCTTTGTAATGCAATCTATATCTATGTATTTTATTTTATGCATTTAAACACATTTTGCTGAGAAAGGGTCCATAGGTTTCATCAAACTCTCAAAGGGGTCCATGGCACAAGAACCCCTGCATTAAAGGAAAAGCATTCTTTTGTCCCTCATTCAGAACCAGGAACCAGGAACCAGGATCCTATCTGGCTATCTCTTAAAGTCATTGCAATCAAGTTGTTGAAGGTTCTCTTCTGTTTACCGGGAGAGGAAACATGTTACAGCAGGAGGCAAAGCTGCCATCCTGCTAGCAAGGAGAAGGGGGAACACAGCTTAAGAATCATTCATAAACATGGACGCTGTGAGCCTGCCAGCATGCTGTCACTGTGCATTGACAGAAGCCTTACAAAAAATCTAGCACCGATAACACAGATTGTTTGCTTCAAATTTAAGAGTACAAAGTGCTAACAGGTGGGGTGGTGCTTTTAAATAAAAATAATTAAAAAGGAGGGCGGATGGGAATATTTTACAGAGAACCCTGCCCTAGTTTCTCAAGCTTTGCAAACAGGGACCAGAAAGAGAAAGTGTGGAAGTTTAATCTTCTTATTTGCAAAGACATACACTTTAGCTCCACTACAGAAAGGTCAATGGTTTACAAGAAGACAACTCTAAACTTCTACTTTTTGAAAACAAGTTTCCAGTACCCCTTTTCACAGACATGTAGACTTATATCTGAAGGACTGCTGTCCACACTTCCTTAAAAATAGGGGGAAATGAAGAGGCTAGGAACAAGAACATCGCAATCCTGAACAAATGTCGAATTATCTATAAAACACACAAGTCATAATACATTACATGGGTTTGGTCTTACTGTTTACCTAGACATTTGGGCTTTTTCAATAAAACATACTGAAAAAATGTGACTTAAGGCAAAATATTAGCCAGGATCTGCAAAAAGTAAATATATTAGTAAAAATATCAGCCAGTTTGGTCTAGTGGTTAAGGCAACAGGCTAGAAACCAGGGGACTGAGAGTTCTAGTCCCGCCTTGGGCATGAAAGCCGGCTGGGTGACCTTGGGCCAGTCACTCTCTCAGCCCAACTCACCTGACAGGTGGCTTTTGTGGGGAAAATAGGAGGAGGAAGGAGTATTAGGTATGTTCACCGCCTTGAGTTATCTATAAAAAAATAATAATAAAGGCGGGATTAAAAAAAAATCTCAAATCCCAGGAGCAGAAATTAAGAGTGTTGGATTTTTGCCCTCACAGCTGTCTTTGAGCCTATTTGAGGGCTGATCCAGTGTTTAGGTCAGAAAGCTGGTCTTCTCCACAATTCAACTGAACATAGGACCCTGGGCTTTGTGGAAAATTCATAATGGCAGATTACTTCCTCAGTCAACCCTACGGGAGAAAGGCTGGCCATGCTCTCCAAAAACTAAGTGTCTTCTAAAGTTTTAGCTTTCCCATGTTTTGTAGTAACTAATCTGGGGGGGAAAAACAGGAACTGGGGGAAAAAAAACAAGAACTAAAAATATCTGCTTTAGAAGTTTGCAGTTGCTTCATAATATGGAAGCCCCTTTTCTCATAGCTTCCGGCAGGCCTGTCCAACGTAGCCACCTGAATTAAAGGCAGCCCACAAGCTTGACAGTCTGACCTGCTAAGCCCCCCACATTTCTGGCCTTTGCAATCTCAGGAAATGCAAACAACTGTGCTGCAGAGCTTGGAATGTTGGACTGGTGGTGGGAAGACCTCAGTTCGAGCCTGTGCTCAACATGGCAGCCCGAGCAGCTCTGGGGGAGTTCCTCTCTCTATCACAGAGTTGTGGTTGGGATAAAACAGAGGGAGAAGGGTCCCCTCCTTCCCCTGGGCTTCTGGAAAAAATTGCAGGACAGATATGCCATAAATAATACTTACCAACCTCAGACAATGGCACTTTGGGCCAGTCACTCTCTAACTATCCTACCTGACAGAGCTATTGTGGGGAATAAAATGAGATAGGTTGCCATGTGCACTGCTTTGACGCTTGAGGACAATAGGCAGGATGTAAATGTTCAGAGGAAGGAAGGAAGGAAGGAAGGAAGGAAGGAAGGAAGGAAGGAAGGAAGGAAGGAAGGAAGGAAGACACAGGGGGAAGGAAGACACAAGGAAGACACAGGGGGAAGGAAGACACAGGAGGAAGGAAGGAAGGAAGGAAGGAAGGAAGGAAGGAAGGAAGGAAGGAAGGAAGGAAGGAAGGAAGGAAAGAAGACACAGGGGGAAGGAAGGAAGACACAGGGGGAGGGAAGGAAGGAAGGAAGGAAGGAAGGAAGGAAGGAAGGAAGGAAGGAAGGAAGGAAGGAAGGAAGGAAGACACAGGGGGAAAGAAGGAAGACACAGGGGGAAGGAAGGAAGGAAGGAAGGAAGGAAGGAAGGAAGGAAGGAAGGAAGGAAGGAAGGAAGGAAGGAAGACACAGGGGGAAGGAAGGAAGACACAGGGGGAAGGAAGGAAGGAAGGAAGGAAGGAAGGAAGGAAGGAAGGAAGGAAGGAAGGAAGGAAGGAAGGAAGGAAGGAAGGAAGGAAGATCAATGCTTTCAGATCAACTGGAATCCAGACAGGACATGATCTTTGGCTCCTGCGTACAGTACAAGGCATCGTGTAATGAGGTTTCTACTTTCATATAATTCAAAATGCATTTGCAGCTGAGGTCTCTCCAGCGCGGCGCAGGCTGAAGGTCAGTGTTGTTTACTTACGAGCAGAGCGGAGCAGAGTAGGGGATAGGAATACAGGTTCGCATTTACTGGCACCTTCCCTGTATTACTGTACTGGGTCAGAGGGATTAGGGAAATAAGCCGTTTGTTTGATTGGAGTGCTGGTTAATGTACAATGTCAGAATTGCCCACAAGGACCGATAGATACCTTCGCCTGCAAAACTGCTGATGACGGCCAACCGCAGCATTCGGGTTGATGGTGGTGATGGACGAAATCTTTATTTATTTTTACATTTATAGCATGTCTTGGATAAAAAGATTTATTGTCCCCCACACTCCCACAGTGAACAGCCACTCGATTCAGCTTCAGACCAGAGAAATACACTCAGGGTGACAGCCTCACACAAAAGGAAAGCCAGTTCAGGCTATACCACTTTAAGACATTGGCAGGAATGAAGAAGGCACACCTTTTCTTTTTGGGTACCCACTGAGCAATGCTGCCATAACAGAAGGGCAAAGAGACTAGGTTGCAAATCAAAAAGCCCAAGGTTCAAACCTTGCTCTCTGCCCTGAGCCAGCCACCCTTCCCCGCCCTCTCTCGGCCTCAGCTCATCCAGCTGCAATATGGGGATAATAATATGAAACCACCTTGAAGAGATATTATGAGGACTAAGGCACCAGGGACTCTCAGGCTGCAGGGTCTAGCAACACAGCCTTTGCTCCCCTACTCCCTTGTAGGCTAAAGCTATCACCCCCCTTTCAGTGACCAAGGGTAGGATTGCAGCTCATCCATTCCACCTAATCAGGTGACCTGAGCATCTAGCGCAGAGCTTTCCAAACTGTGTGTCGTGACACGTTAGTGTGTCGGCTGCAGTGTCTGGGTGTGTCGCAGCTGCTGTTGCCTCCGAGCCCTGCCAGGATTCCGCACAGGTCCTAGTGCCTGCCTTGTGCCCTGCTGCCTCCAAACCTGCTGTGATTCCGCGCAGGTCCTAGTGCTTGCCTTGTGCCTGGCTGCCTCCAAACCTGCTGTGATTCCGCGCAGGTCCTAGTGCCTGCCTTGTGCCTTGCTGCCTCCAAACCTGCTGTGATTCCGCGCAGGTCCTAGTGCTTGCCTTGTGCCTTGCTGCCTCCAAACCTGCTGTGATTCCGCGCAGGTCCTAGTGCCTCCTTGTGCCTTGCTGCCTCCAAACCTGCTGTGATTCTGCGCAGGTCCTAGTGCCTGCCTTGTGCCCTGCTGTAAGAGTGTGTCTTGAAAGATGCCCTGCTGTAAGAGTTTGTCGCGAAATGATGCTTGTCTAAAAAGTGTGTCACCAACATGAAAAGTTTGGAAAGCTCTGATCTAGCGAGAGCCAGGCTGGTCCTACATAACTGTTGCCTGGGTCCCTGGTCCAGGGCATCTGACCCACGGAGTGACTGCAGAAACCACCCTTGTATCTGCTTGTTTCAGAACAGGAGACCTTCAGGTTCACAGCCCATGCCAAGCCAGGTTGTAGTTTGCTGAGATTCGGTTTGGTCTGTTGAGGTTGGAATAGCAAGCACAGCATCAAGAAACCTGCAACTTGGCCAGTTCCTCAGTCTATTTGGCCATGTAGCCATCTTATCTCAGAACATCCACTTGTTATAAAGGACATGAACTTGTTAAAAAATGCGTAATACACACACACACACACACACACACACACACACGGATATATGTCCATTTTGGACCAGTGGGCACATGTGAAATGTTGTGACCCGTGTAGAAATGGCTGCCACTCAGAAGGGGCATGTTCATTCAAAAACAGGTTGCCAGATGCCAATAGGTAGGTTAAAACAATTTTCCATAGTATCGCATTTCTATTTTTTAAGAGGGCATGTGGATGAGGACCGCTGGCGTTCCCTTAAATGATGCTGCTAAAGGAATGTCTGCTTCCCATTTAGCATTTTTAATTAAAATAATCCAACAGTCAGACACACGCTAGCTTCATGGACACCAAGGGAAGTACCTGCTCACACACGTATAAATACAAGTATGTATGTATGTATGTATGTATGTATGTATGTATTAATTAATTTAAAAAATTTAAGGATTCCCATGCTGTAGACCCAAAAGTATATCGCTGTGATAAGTGGGCAACTGAAACACACATATAATCACAGTAGCAACACTGAATTAACTCCCTAAGACAGGGGTCCCCAACCTGTGGGCCGCGGCCTGTTAGGAAGTGGGCAGCGGGGCTCCCTCCTGCAAACCCCGCCCCCTGGTGCGCACAATTACCCCACCCCCGGTGCGTGCAATTGGCTCCCGCCTGCAAATCCTGCCCCCCGGTGTGCACGATTGGCTCCCACCTGCAAACCCTGCCTCCCAGTGCGCGTGATTGGCTCCCACCTGCAAACCCTCCCCCCCGGTCCACGGAAAATTTTTCTTCCACGACCGGTCCCTGGTGCCAGAAAGGTTGGGGACCGCTGCCCTAAGAGGTCGTATTTCGGTGGTTATCTGCTGGGTTCCAATGCAAATTTGGAACAGAGGCTGCATATGGTTTAAGGGGGACAGGAAGTGATGAACAGAAGCATAACAGAGCTCATGTGATGATGATCATGGGACTTTACTGTTGCAGTTTTTGGGAAGTAGCTCTTGAGTCCTTCTTCTAAGCCAGAAGCAGATGGTACCCCCATGATTCCTATAAGTGGTTAAAAAGTCTCTAGAATCCTTCCTTCCTTCCTTCCTTCCTTCCTTCCTTCCTTCCTTCCTTCCTTCCTCCCTCCCTCCCTCCCTCCCTCCCTCCCTCCCTCCCTCCCTCCCTCCCTCCCTTCCCACTGATTTCCCAGACTCTGCCACCATGATTTGGCCATGAGGGCCCTTGTCCTGCATCTGCTGAGGAGTTTTATTGCAGACTTCTAGAACTGGCACAGGCCACCACCTCCTCTCCTCTGCAGATGTGCACTGCATGTTCATAAATACACACACACAGACACACACCAAATGTGTGCACAGAGGACATGAAAAGGCCAGCCCCAGAAAGCTACTTACAGTCAAACATGACCAGAAACCAATATAGATTCATACTCGGCGTATTTACCCACCCCACCCAATGTAGGAATATCATAAAGGTGGGGTGGGGAAAGCAGAGGTTCGGTGAGGTTGCTAAAGGGAGTCCCTGCAAAATCCCTGTCATGTTCTCAGGCTTAATGGTTGTTGTGGGTCTTCCGGGCTGTGTGGCCGTGTTCTGGAAGTTGTGGTTCCTAACGTTTCGTCAGCATCTGTGGCCAGCATCTTCAGAGGGCAGGAGCTTCTGTCTGTGCTCCTGCCCTCTGAAGATGCTGGCCACAGATGCTGGCGAAACGTTAGGAACCACAACTTCCAGAACACGGCCACACAGCCCGGAAGACCCACAACAACCATCGAACTCGACAATACATTCTCAGGCTTAGTTTGGGCACACCAGCTGCCACGTTGCAGCCCCTAATTCTGCAAACTCTGGGGCTGCCACCCCTATTTGCTGATTATTACCATATCAGAAAGGTTTGAAACTGGTATCCCAACCTGCTAATTGGATCTGTGTGTTGAAGACACCCCTCAAAACAGCTACGTTTGGAATGCAGATCCAAAGAGCATCTGAAGACTTGCCCTCCACATGTCCTAGGTCAATTATTTACTGCAACTGGATTCAGTGTACAGGAAAGCAGTCGTTGTAGCGCTTAACTGCCCACTGGGCTTCCTACCCCACAGACCGCCATACAGATCCAAGGTACAGTTGTTGATCACATGTATAATAGGCTTAAAGTGCGTATCACGTTCCCTGTACAATAGTTTAGACCAGTATTTCTCAACCTTGGCCGCTTGAAGATGTTTGGACTTCAACTCCCAGAATTCCCCAGCCAGCATGGCTGGCTGGGGAATTCTGGGAGTTGAAGTCCACACAACTTCAAGCGGCCAAGGTTGAGAAACACTGATTTAGACAGCAGTGCAAGTTCTGAATCAAGCTTTTCTACGATCCTCTGAATCCAGTTTTAACTATTCCTGCTCCACACACATCCTGTATCCTATGACAATTGGGACAAATTCTCTTTCTAAGAAAAAATGATCCGCCAATAGCTCGCAATTAATTATATTGAGAATGGAAATTACTGGATGCTTCATTACTGACTATGGAGCAGGGTTCTCCAAAGTGGTCGATACTGACTCCCAAGAGCTGATGAGACTATCCAAGGAGTTGATGTTGTTGTTGTTATTTGTAGTACTATTAGCAAAAGTAGTATTTATTACATTATTTTCATATAGTAAATGTTTGGGGGTTGATAAACGATCTGGAACTTCATGAAAGGGTTGGTGAGCTGAAGAGGTTGGGGACCTCTGGACTAGAGCCTCTGATAAAGCAGTGACAGTACGGTGTATGTGATTGCTTTAAAAGATTTGAACTTTTGATGATGAGATGGTAACGGGTTTGTCACATCTCATTAGGCCATGCTTAGTAGGTAGTTGGTAAAGTTGGTAAGCAATGGTATAGTTTAGAAATAATTACAAGCAAGAACTTGAAATAGATGAAGTATGAACGCTTTTGAACTATATGCTGTGAAACCATTTTATATCACCCTGTCTTTAGTTGAAAAATAAAAAACTTAAAATAATAATTGTAATAAGAGTGTAATAATAATTACAGTAAAATATGCAAAGCATGGATCCATAAAATCCCATTCGGATTTAGCAGACACCTGTATTAAACAGACACCTGTATTTAACAGACACCCATTCCCCTCTATTATTCTATTAAATAGATTAATTCCAATTTCATTTTCATTCATTGGCGATCAGTCGTAGCCGAGTAAGATTGTCTTCCAAAGGTAAAATTTTAACAGTGGATCCGTAAGTGGCTATAAAGGCCAATTCTGGATCCGCACAAAAGGAACCCTCATAATGATTAATTCCAAAGGACCATGATGATTGACATGATGGATGAATTGTAATCCAACACTTTTTGAGGAAATTTTCTACAGGTACGTACATATAGAAGAAAAATCCTTTATTTATCAAATCATTTCTAGACTGCCCTCTATCCCCAAAGGGCTGCCCAAAGTGTCAGTTCACAGCAGCAAAGATTTGAATGCCATGAACTTAAAAGCAATATTTTGAAAAATCCAGAACAAGTGTCAGGATAAGAATGAATAGCTAGCAGGGTTAAAATGCATTAAAGGCCTTGCAAAAGAATAAAAAGAAGAAGATGTGATGAAAAATGTAAGAGAAGAAAATTAGCATTTTGAGCAGTAACAAGACAGCAAGGGTACCATCAGCCACATATCTATCACTCCGTGAAACAGAAAAAGGGAGACGGGTGCAGCTTATCCATTGGCACAGGCTAGAGAAGACAGCCAGCTTCCAAATTGCTCCAAGCACTCATCCGTCTAAGCTCAACCAGTTGCTTGCAAGATGCGTTGCGCTAGTGCCAGGAAGGCCAAGGGAATTCTGGAAGCAGGCTAGGGAAAGTCAATCAAGGTTCATTTAAATCCAAGGATCGTTAGAAGGTTCGGCCAAGATGGCTACTGGCACCAGCAAAACGTAAAAAGGGACCACTGCACCAATTCTGTGATTCTAGCCCATTAGCCACTCTTTCTCCAGATAACCTTGGCCTACGACACCCATCGTATCAAACCACTGGCTGCAGGATGGGGTAAGGACAATGGGGAATTGTAGGACTCCTCATCTAGGGATCTAAGACTAGGGAAAACTCTTTGAAATCGTGTGTAACAACCTAGAATGACTTGCTCACCCACATGGTATGCCAACAGACTCCAACACTGAACACAAGCAGCACAATCCACACTCTGTGTTTCCTTACTAGATTTATGCTTGTTCCAAAATCTCTGCAGCTTGCTTTTCTACAAGGCTCCCTGTAAGGCAGAAGTAAAAAGCCAGGAGCAGTACAGCACACAGCCACAGTGGGCCTGGCTAAAGACAAGGGTGAGCAGGAAAAAAGTCAAAGTGACGTACGGGTTGTTCCCTTTCCCGGGCAGTAAGGAGTGCCAGGAGAGGAACCGATGGGTCTGAAATGGGTCTGAAATCATTTACAGCAGGCCAAAGACCACAGGCACCGGTGTAGCCGAGCCTGGCCAGCCCGATCAAAGATCCCGCAGTGACACAGAGGTAGCTCTCCGGATTTTGCTGAGCTGCACCATCATTGCTGGCTCTTTCAGCTGGGCTCATCGGAGACTGCGTCTAACAGCTGAGCACCTAAAAGCTTTCCAACCCTCTGCAACAATGAGATAAACAGTGTTCAGATGCAGGGTGGGCAATGGTGGGAAGGGAAGGGAAGGGGGGTACGTACAGCTCTTGGCCTAATTTCAGAAGCTTTCCGTAAATTGCGTCTCCAGAGCCAAAGAGGTTCCATTCTGATCTTTCAAAGGCTCCAGGACTGCACGTAGCTCCTGCAGTCTTGGGCGTGAGCCCCAGAGCCCCTCTAAGAGTTACAACCAGATTGCAATTTGCACGTGAGAAAAGGAGAACCGTTATTAAACACACGGGGAATGATCATATTGATTGCATTAACTTAGTTCTGGGTCAACGTTGCTTTTGGTCTTGGCCAAATCCACTTCTTCTGTCCTCTTCTTCTTGAAGCCTGCCCCCCAGCCCTACTCAACAAGCAAGCAGAGTCCTTGATCTTAAAGAAAAAGTTGCCCACCCCCCTTCTAGAATCACTTCTGGCCATTTTGGGTTTAATCAAGGGATGTTAGCGTTGCAGTCCCTTGAGACCTTCCTTGCCAAGAAGATGCTTCAGGTACTCCCAAGAGAAAATGCAGAAAGCAAACCAAGGAACAAAACAAACAAAAAATCTACTATTACCAAAATATGCTATATATATTTTTTTCCCAAAAGGAAAGGAAAGGTACAGATTTTAAGACACACTGTACCAAAAGAAAGAACCCTGACTTTTTTGTCTGTGTCATTGTGACTTGTAACCATAGAAACCACATCCTCTCCTGCTGCTATGGCAACACTGCAGTAACCTTTTCTTTCTTTTTCTTTGCAAATAAGGATAGAAGTGCTGTAGATAAATTATTTTTGGACTTTTTTTTCTGCAATGAAGAGGTGGAAGAGAGAGATAAGACAGATCCAGGGAACACAACTCTACAACTGCTCTGTGGACAGCTTTTCCTTACCTGGCACGCTCCAGATGCGTGGGGACTACAACTCCTAAAATCAGTGTGGTCTTTGAGCCAATAAAGGGGGGGGGGGAAGGCCTCAAGCACACATTTTTAGTTAATAAAACCTTGCCTCCCCCCCCCAAACAAAACAAAACAAAAAACATTTGTTCCAAAAGAGAAGTTATTTTGCAGGATTTTTCTCCCAAAGTTTGCCCCCTAATGTCCATTTTTTCTCCAATGGAAAAAGTTAAGAAGTTTGCAGAAAAGGAGAAAAAGATGGGAAGATTCCTCTCCAACCCAATACTGAAATTTTCTGCTTTTTCTCATGCGTTTATTTTTCTAAACGGGTCTTATCAGCCTCACTGTCTCTGCAAATATGCGCTGAGCAATCTGGAACTTTTGAAAACAATACTGCGGTGGGAGAGACTTTTGTCGGGAGAGACTTTTGTCGTGTTCACAGAAAGGGCATCCTGCAAAGTTTTTATATCTTTGTTAAGTTCCGTTGGCAAAAAGCAGGAGAAATTGCTTCTTCTTCAAACATAATCTCAAAGTTAGCTTTTGGCCTTTGCTATTAAGCCTCTCAGTTTAAATGCCTAATTGTTTTAAATGCCCTTTCAGTGGCACACCAAGTTCAAATATTGGTCATTAGGCTTTGCTAATGACTCAGAAATTCCTAAACCTTGTTGTTCTTGGCCTGTGCGCTGGTGCATAATTGGTTGGTAAAGGTTTCTGGGTCTGTTACAAACAACTGCCTCAGCATTTAATTTTTCTTCCAACAAAAGAGCGGGACAGACTCTACCTGGATTGTCAAGCTCCTGAATATTTTTTCCCTAAAACTTAATTTAAAAGCTTTAAGTTAAAAAAAGAAGGGGAAGGCTACTATGCTGCAAAGCAAAACTTCAGCTTCCACTGTAATCTTTATGCTCAAGAAATCCTGTAGATCCACTGCAAAAGACTCACTGGCATTTGCATTTTTTTTAGAAGCCACCCTTGCAGCCTAGTGCATTGTTTTGAAGGGGACCCTGAAATGTTTCCAAGCATGTGCGGAGAGGGGAGTCTGGAAGGAGAAGATGGGAATGCTTGCCTTGTCATTAATTAGTGGCCCCAGAGCTGCCATTTTGTGACAGCACCCACCCATGCCGTACGGTTTCAAACACACCCATCAAAAGACTGTCTACATCTATTCCATAATGCAGAGCTTTCCAAATTTTTCATGCTGGTGACACACTTTTTAGACATGCATCATTTTGCGACACACTCTTACAGCAGGGCACAAGGCAGGCACTAGGACCTGTGCGGAATCACAGCAGGTTTGGAGGCAGCCAGGCACAAGGCAGGCACTAGGACATAGCTTTCCAAACTGTGTGTCAGGACACGTGTGGGCTGCAGTGTCTGGGTGTGTCATGGCTGCTGCTGCCTCCGAGCCCTGCCAGGATTCCGCGTAGGTCCTAGTGCCTGCCTTGTGCCTTGCTGCCCCCAAACCTGCTGTGATTCCACGCAGGTCCTAGTGCCTGCCTTGTGCCCTGCTGCCTCCAAACCTGCTGTGATTCCATGCAGGTCCTAGTGCCTGCCTTGTGCCCTGCTGCCTCCAAACCGGCCCTGCCAGGATTCCGCACAGGTCCTAGTGCCTGCCTTGTGCCTTGCTGCCTCCAAACCTGCCCTGCCAGGATTCCGCGCAGGTCCTAGTAGTGCCTGCCTTGTGCCTTGCTGCCCCCAAACCTGCTGTGATTCCGTGCAGGTCCTAGTGCCTGCCTTGTGCCCTGCTGTAAGAGTGTGTCACCAACATGAAAAGTTTGGAAAGCTATGCACTAGGACCTGCGTGGAATCACAGCAGGTTTGGAGGCAGCAGCCGCGACACACCCAGACACTGCAGCCGACACACTAACGTGTCACGACACACAGTTTGGAAAGCTCTGCCATAACGCTAAACAACTACACGTAGCTCTTTTCTCTCACTCCTAGTCCTAACTAGTTCTTGTAAAGTGCCAAAGTGGGAAAGGTTGCTCCAAACAGTTTAGAACAGTGTTTCTCAATCTCAGCATGCTGGCTGGGGAATTCTGGGAGTTGAAGTCCACTTATCTTAAAGTGGCTGAGATTGAAAATTCTGGTTTAGAATGATAGTTTCAGCCTGCATCCTTAAGCCAGTGGCGATACCAAGAAGGAACTGCAAGAGGTCCAGAGGGGGAGGTGGGCAGGTTATACTAATATAATTCCATGCACACCTTAGGCATCGTAGTCAATGCTACACGATTATTCATAATACATCTGATATTCCCAGTGCTCACATTGGCATAGAACACCTTTGCATGTACAGAGCAGCACTTCTGTTTGACATCAGCAGGAATCAATCCTCGCTGCCCGTTTGCAAAGTTTAAAATGGCATGTTTTCACGGCAGTCTGCCAAAGCTTTGAATGACAAGGCAGCAATCCACATAAAAGGGGGGGGGGGGAAAGGAATTCTATTTAGAACAAGCCCTTCTCCAGGGAAATCCCACACAAAACAAGGCCAACCAAGCCCACCTTTCAAAGGGGAGCATTTTTGCCTTTCAGCTTAGGCTACAATTAAGACAGAGTGTTTGTTTTAATTCCCCGCATGCTTCTCCGGTGCAACATGGCACCACTGTGTCAATAACAACGGTAGATAAGATGACAGGATTGTGTTAGCTTTGGGTGTCAATTTACTACTGCAGTCAGCAGTTCTGAAGCCAATTAAAAGGCAAGGTGTCGGCTGCTGCTGGGTTAAATGGGATTTTCTTGAAAGCTTGATGACCCCTTTTGGACTAATTTTGCCATATCCCATCTGCAAATCCCCTCCCCCAGCCGCAGACAAAAGTAGTCCTTTATTTTGATTAGCAGTAGCCATACTTTTGGAAAAGCGAAGACCCAAATCTCAGCCTCTAATGCAAGGTTTCTCCACCAGGGTTCTGTGGCACCCTCGGGTTCCACGAGAGGTCACTCGGGGCTCCCTGGGAGATCACGATTTATTTAAAAAAATATTTCAAATTTGGGCAATTTCACATTAAAGAAGTAAGTTTCGTTCTTTATTTTCAGTTTAAGAACACTGTGGATGCATCTATGCAGGCCTACCCATGAAACAAATATAATAATTTTGTAACTTCTGTCCTATACTTGAGCCCGAATGTGCAGGGGTTCCCCGAGGCCTGAAAAATATTTCAAGGGTTCCTCCAGGGTCAGAAGGTTGAGAAAGGCTGCTCTAATGACTTTAAGACCTAGTGTGTACATCATGTGCACAGCTACATCAAGGGACAAACCAGACAAAACGCAACTTACTGGCTATAAAGCTTTCCCTTGTGGTCAAGAATCACCAATTTCACAACTCCAGGTGGGCAACACATACAGATTTATCTAACAGTGCTGTGCTGCGTTTGCAACAATGCAGACCAGCTAGTTAGAAACAGCTTTGCAAAAAGCCCAGCGCCTCGCCTAAGCAACTCTACCATGCCTTTGCTAAAGCCAAGCTGTTGCAGAGCTTCAATCTATGCAACTGGAAAACAATCATGCAGCACATTTGCTCTTTGGACAGCCAGTGTACCCAACGGCGCCTAGACTAGGATTTGCAACATGAATAAAAATAAAGTCTGCCAATATGGTGATAAACGGGGAAGAATGGTTTGAAAATGGAAAAAGTGAATAAATTTATATCTAGTTGGCAATCTGGCCAGAGAAGAAAAACAAAGGAAACTAGCAGCAAAAAACAGATGATAGCAAAAATGGATTAAACCAGCTTAACATGACTGTCACCTTGGCTGAAACTGATTGGGGGCAAGTGACAAAAGTGCTCTGCAAAATGTGACCACATTCCCAAACCAGAATTTCTGATGAAACTCTGATGCAGAGTCTGACCGAGGGGGGGGAAAGGTCATAATATTTGTACTTATTTTTTCTTCTGTAATGCTCAAATACATGTACTGTATGTGGGAACCCCAGTATCACTACCTCTATGATTAACTCACAGATCATAGAGTTTATACCACTGTATTTGATAGTTGCATGCCCTTCGATCCTGCTCTGCACACCACAGAGTTGATTGACTGAAGTGGTCTATCAATTCATCAACAAAATGAAATACTTTTCCATCAAGGCTCAGTCCTGATCCACGCTGTTTCTGAGTCCAAACTTCAGAAGATGAAGCCTTTGAGTGTTCTAGCAATCTCACAATCTAGACCAGAGCTTTCCAAACTTTTCATGTTGGTGACACACTTTTTAGACATGCACCATTTCGCGACACACTCTTACAGCAGGGCACAAGGTAGGCACTAGGACCTGCGCGGAATCACAGCAGGTTTGGAGGCAGCAAGGCACAAGGCAGGCACTAGGACCTGCGCGGAATCACAGCAGGTTTGGAGGCAGCCAGGCACAAGGCAGGCACTAGGACCTGCGTGGAATCCTGGCAGGGCAGGTCTGGAGGCAGCCAGGCACAAGGCAGGCACTAGGACCTGCGCGGAATCACAGCAGGTTTGGAGGCAGCCAGGCACAAGGCAGGCACTAGGACCTGCGTGGAATCCTGGCAGGGCAGGTTTGGAGGCAGCCAGGCACAAGGCAGGCACTAGGACCTGCGCGGAATCACAGCAGGTTTGGAGGCAGCAAGGCACAAGGCAGGCACTAGGACCTGCGCGGAATCCTGGCAGGGCTCGGAGGCGGCAGCAGCCTAGACACACCCAGACACTGCAGCTGACACACTAATGTGTCCCGACACACAGTTTGGAAAGCTATGATCTAGACTGACTTCTGAAAGCACATTAGAGTTGGTTGTTCCCACCCTACATCTTCAAGACCTCGTGCAAGCGCTCCAAATCTTGTCTCATCTCAACCATTAAAACCCCCCACAATTTTAGTCTGGGGGAGGGTCAGCAGACAACCTTGTGCCCTTGACACGCTATGCTGCTAACTCTTGTTACACTGAACTTCACTTCATAATTCAAATGTTCTACTTTAAGTAACTGGGGGCGTGGTGGCTCAGTGGGTAAGATGCCAGGCTTGTCGATCGGAAGATCGCAAGTTCGGAGGTTCGAATCCCTAGCCCCGCGTGACGGAGGGAGCTCCTGCACTCGTCCCAGCTCTTGCCAACCTAGTAATTCGAAAGCATGCAAATGCAAGTAGATGAATAGGTACCACTTCGGTGGGAAGGTAACAGCGTTCCGCACGCGTCATGCGGCCACATGACCGTGGAAGCATCTTCGGACAACGCTGGCTCTTCGGCTAACAAACGGAGATGAGCACCGGCCCCTAGAGTCGGACACGACTGCACAAATGTGCGGGGCGAACCTTTACTTTACCTTTACTTTAAGAAAAAAGAAACCCGAGTCAAAACATGCCCCACTAGCTGCAAATTGGTTTTCAACTGCATCCAAGCCCCAGTAACTCCTAATGGCATCTGAAGACAGAGAGCATCACTCAGTGTTTGCTCAGGATCTCGCAGGATCACACCTCCCTTCATTAAAAAGAGGCAGCCGAGATTTCTGAGGTAAACTTGTATGTCAAAGAATCCATCCCACTGTTTCCTCAAAGGGTACTGGCCGTGCATGAAGGTGAAATTGAATTACTTATTGAAGGCCTTATAGGAGGAGAAATATATTGGATGCACACACACACACAAGCTCTTGGCTTGGTTGGCGATATAGACCATGCACTCAAGTGTTAAAATAGCATCAGGGTGTGTCTCTCCACCACAAAGTCAAGAACATGGCAGATATTTTCTGACTTCCCAGTCTAGCCTAAAGCCCTGGGAGTTCCTGGTGACCTCCCATCCATATACTAACCAGACCCAATCCTGCTTAGCTTCCCAGCCTAGACAAGGTCGTTCAGGTGCAAGAACAATGGAGAATTTCAGCTCTGTAGACATCAGCTGTTGCTTAACCCCATCCTGAGCAGGATAATAATATGAGTCATTGTTTTACACTGTGGAAAGAGAGGCAAACTGTGAGAATATCACAATGAGCACTGTTGCATCAGACCAAAATATATGGTGGCTAAGCAAAAGCTGGCAGAAAACCTACAAGATGCATGGTCCTTCTTGCTCATATTTGCAAGCAACAAGATAGGTTCCTCAACAATTTCTAAAAGGACCCACAAAAAGGAATCTGTAGTTTGCCATTTGCTCTTTCCTCTTATGAGAGGGAGGTGTCAAAAAACACCGCAGGAGAACGATAAACCATCTTGTGCAACTACCATCAGGAAAACTATTACGGATGCAATCACCAGGAGTTTTTGCCTCCTCCCCCCACAAAAAAGATGTTTCATAAACTGGCTGACAAAATGAAAAGGAAGGCTCTGCCTTCAAAGTGCCTCATCAACATTTTCTTTCAATTGCTTAACGCATTTAGAATATGAAGCTTTTTTCCAAGGCTGTTCGATTAAAAATATAGACAAATAATATTAAAATGCATGCTGGCCAGCACAATGATGACCTTAAATTCTATCCATTTAGCGTATTTTGGAGTCCTAAGATAAATATTGTCTTTGCTTTTTAGGGTTGTTATTAGCAGCAGCCCAAATCAACTGTATCAACTGTAGGATATGGACCGTAATCTACCATGTTGGATGAGTGCAGGTTGGCAAATAGATGTTTTTCCATTTGTCTAGGGCTGAGAGAGAGAGAATGGCCGAAAGTCACTTAGTGTGGTGGATTTCGGGGGTGCCGCTGGTTCTCAGGGAGGAGGGGGCACATTCCAAGGAGATAAGCGGACTGTCCGGGGAGCAAAGGTGGGAAAACAAAGAGGTTCAGGATAGCCCCGCCCTAGAGTCTCCCAGGTTATTTCCCCATAGGTTGGTTAGAGCAGCTTTAGTCTGGCAAGATTCTGTCTATACAGTGTGAGCAAATAACTCTTCATTGTTCTTGGTCTGGGCCTGACACTTAGCCAGCTTCTGTGCCCACGGGAAGACGAGAATCTGGTTCTCTCCTATCCTAGTGCAGCACCTACCTAACCCCACACCGGCTCTTGGGCTGAGGAGGGGGGACTGGCCCTAAATCCCCCAGGGAGCCTCTGTGGATGAGGGGGGACTTCTCACTCCTAGTCTAGCACCTTCACCACTAAACCATTCTGGCTCTCATATTTTAAGGACACACACACACACACACACACACACACACACACACACCTCTCTGAAAATGTACAGAGGCCTTGAAAAGCGACCGCACCTCTGAAACTTGTAGACCAGTATTTCTCAACCTTGGCAACTTTAAGATATGCGGACTTCAGCTCCCAGAATTCCCCAGCCAGCCTTGCTGGCTGGGGAATTCTGGGAGTTGAAGTCCGCATATCTTAAAGTTGCCAAGGTTGAGAGACACTGTTGCAGACAATTACAATAAAATGTAAAACAAAAAGGTAGAAAACATCAATCTGCCTTCTATTCTCCATATCGCAGAGCACTGGGAAAAAAGAAAAGACACACAACCAGCTTTTAATGTTTTATCATTTTGATGCTGGAAAAGGGGGCTGCCCAGAAAGACCCCCAAAAGACATTCTCCCCGCCCCAAACCCATTGTCCCGTTGGTCTGCACAGGGACGATGGTTCTGGTGGCCTCGGGGATGTCCTACAAGAGAAACTGAGGGTACAGTTCCTTGTTCCTGGAGACTTCCTCATTGTAAAACCCTGATGCGTTTCGAGCGCTCTCCATAAAACGGTTTCATTTTATTTACTAGGACTCATATTCCAGCCCAAAGGCACTCTGAGTGGATGCATTTCCCTTCTATCAGGAAAAAAACAAAAAGAAAACCAGGATAACCACATAATCATTAACAATGACAACATTACAGGAAGTTTTGGCATCTGAGGAACACTCCAAGTGCAAGCCATAAAAAACAGGGCTAAGCAATTTTCCTGAAGCTCAGCAGGGTGGTCCATATCAAGGTACTGTACATATCCTTGCAATGTGTCTTTCTGGGCTGTGTAATCACAAACACCAACAATTTTTTGCAAAGCTTCCTGCCATGTTCTCATGATGATTACTACCAAGAGAGCCAGTTTGGTCTAGTGGTTAAGGTAACGGGCTAGAAACCAGGAGACGGAGAGTTCTAGTCCCGCCTTAGGCATGAAAGCCGGCTGGGTGGCCTTGGGCCAGTCCCTGTCTCTCAGCCCTAGGAAGGAGCCAATGGCAAAGCAGGAGACGGAGAGTTCTAGTCCCGCCTTAGGCGTGAAAGCCGGTTGGGTGACCTTGGGCCAGTCCCTGTCTCTCAGCCCTAGGAAGGAGCCAATGGCAAACCAGGAGACGGAGAGTTCTAGTCCCGCCTTAGGCGTGAAAGCCGGCTGGGTGACCTTGGGCCAGTCCCTGTCTCTCAGCCCTAGGAAGGAGCCAATGGCAAAGCAGGAGACGGAGAGTTCTAGTCCTGCCTTAGGCATGAAAGCCAGCTGGGTGGCCTTGGGCCAGTCCCTGTCTCTCAGCCCTAGGAAGGAGCCAATGGCAAACCAGGAGACGGAGAGTTCTAGTCCCGCCTTAGGCGTGAAAGCCGGCTGGGTGACCTTGGGCCTGTCCCTGTCTCTCAGCCCTAGGAAGGAGCCAATGGCAAAGCAGGAGACGGAGAGTTCTAGTCCCGCCTTAGACGTGAAAGCCGGCTGGGTGACCTTGGGCCAGTCCCTGTCTCTCAGCCCTAGGAAGGAGCCAATGGCAAACCAGGAGACGGAGAGTTCTAGTCCCGCCTTAGGCATGAAAGCCGGCTGGGTGACCTTGGGCCAGTCCCTGTCTCTCAGCCCTAGGAAGGAGCCAATGGCAAAGCAGGAGACGGAGAGTTCTAGTCCCGCCTTAGGCATGAAAGCCGGCTGGGTGGCCTTGGGCCAGTCCCTGTCTCTCAGCCCTAGGAAGGAGCCAATGGCAAACCAGGAGACGGAGAGTTCTAGTCCCGCCTTAGGCGTGAAAGCCGGCTGGGTGACCTTGGGCCAGTCCCTGTCTCTCAGCCCTAGGAAGGAGCCAATGGCAAACCAGGAGACGGAGAGTTCTAGTCCCGCCTTAGGCATGAAAGCCGGCTGGGTGACTTTGGGCCAGTCCCTGTCTCTCAGCCCTAGGAAGGAGCCAATGGCAAAGCAGGAGACGGAGAGTTCTAGTCCTGCCTTAGGCATGAAAGCCAGCTGGGTGGCCTTGGGCCAGTCCCTGTCTCTCAGCCCTAGGAAGGAGCCAATGGCAAACCAGGAGACGGAGAGTTCTAGTCCCGCCTTAGGCGTGAAAGCCGGCTGGGTGACCTTGGGCCAGTCCCTGTGTCTCAGCCCTAGGAAGGAGCCAATGGCAAAGCAGGAGACCGAGAGTTCTAGTCCCGCGTTAGGCATGAAAGCCGGCTGGGTGACCTTGGGCCAGTCCCTGTCTCTCAGCCCTAGGAAGGAGCCAATGGCAAAGCAGGAGACGGAGAGTTCTAGTCCCGCCTTAGGCATGAAAGCCGGCTGGGTGGCCTTGGGCCAGTCCCTGTCTCTCAGCCCTAGGAAGGAGCCAATGGCAAACCAGGAGACGGAGAGTTCTAGTCCCGCCTTAGGCGTGAAAGCCGGCTGGGTGGCCTTGGGCCAGTCCCTGTCTCTCAGCCCTAGGAAGGAGCCAATGGCAAACCAGGAGACGGAGAGTTCTAGTCCCGCCTTAGGCGTGAAAGCCGGCTGGGTGACCTTGGGCCAGTCCCTGTGTCTCAGCCCTAGGAAGGAGCCAATGGCAAAGCAGGAGACCGAGAGTTCTAGTCCCGCGTTAGGCATGAAAGCCGGCTGGGTGACCTTGGGCCAGTCCCTGTCTCTCAGCCCTAGGAAGGAGCCAATGGCAAAGCAGGAGACGGAGAGTTCTAGTCCCGCCTTAGGCATGAAAGCCGGCTGGGTGGCCTTGGGCCAGTCCCTGTCTCTCAGCCCTAGGAAGGAGCCAATGGCAAAGCAGGAGACGGAGAGTTCTAGTCCCGCCTTAGGCGTGAAAGCCGGCTGGGTGACCTTGGGCCAGTCCCTGTCTCTCAGCCCTAGGAAGGAGCCAATGGCAAACCAGGAGACGGAGAGTTCTAGTCCCGCCTTAGGCGTGAAAGCCGGCTGGGTGACCTTGGGCCAGTCCCTGTCTCTCAGCCCTAGGAAGGAGCCAATGGCAAAGCAGGAGACCGAGAGTTCTAGTCCCGCCTTAGGCATGAAAGCCGGCTGGGTGACCTTCGGCCAGTCCCTGTCTCTCAGCCCTAGGAAGGAGCCAATGGCAAAGCAGGAGACGGAGAGTTCTAGTCCCGCCTTAGGCATGAAAGCCGGCTGGGTGGCCTTGGGCCAGTCCCTGTCTCTCAGCCCTAGGAAGGAGCCAATGGCAAAGCAGGAGACGGAGAGTTCTAGTCCCGCCTTAGGCGTGAAAGCCGGCTGGGTGGCCTTGGGCCAGTCCCTGTCTCTCAGCCCTAGGAAGGAGCCAATGGCAAAGCAGGAGACGGAGAGTTCTAGTCCCGCCTTAGGCATGAAAGCCGGCTGGGTGACCTTGGGCCAGTCCCTGTCTCTCAGCCCTAGGAAGGAGCCAATGGCAAAGCAGGAGACGGAGAGTTCTAGTCCCGCCTTAGGCGTGAAAGCCGGCTGGGTGGCCTTGGGCCAGTCCCTGTCTCTCAGCCCTAGGAAGGAGCCAATGGCAAAGCAGGAGACGGAGAGTTCTAGTCCCGCCTTAGGCGTGAAAGCCGGCTGGGTGACCTTGGGCCAGTCCCTGTCTCTCAGCCCTAGGAAGGAGCCAATGGCAAACCAGGAGACGGAGAGTTCTAGTCCCGCCTTAGGCGTGAAAGCCGGCTGGGTGACCTTGGGCCAGTCCCTGTCTCTCAGCCCTAGGAAGGAGCCAATGGCAAAGCAGGAGACCGAGAGTTCTAGTCCCGCCTTAGGCATGAAAGCCGGCTGGGTGACCTTCGGCCAGTCCCTGTCTCTCAGCCCTAGGAAGGAGCCAATGGCAAAGCAGGAGACGGAGAGTTCTAGTCCCGCCTTAGGCATGAAAGCCGGCTGGGTGGCCTTGGGCCAGTCCCTGTCTCTCAGCCCTAGGAAGGAGCCAATGGCAAAGCAGGAGACGGAGAGTTCTAGTCCCGCCTTAGGCGTGAAAGCCGGCTGGGTGGCCTTGGGCCAGTCCCTGTCTCTCAGCCCTAGGAAGGAGCCAATGGCAAACCAGGAGACGGGGAGTTCTAGTCCCGCCTTAGGCGTGAAAGCCGGCTGGGTGACCTTGGGCCAGTCCCTGTCTCTCAGCCCTAGGAAGGAGCCAATGGCAAAGCAGGAGACGGAGAGTTCTAGTCCCGCCTTAGGCATGAAAGCCGGCTGGGTGACCTTGGGCCAGTCCCTGTCTCTCAGCCCTAGGAAGGAGCCAATGGCAAAGCAGGAGACGGAGAGTTCTAGTCCCGCCTTAGGCATGAAAGCCGGCTGGGTGGCCTTGGGCCAGTCCCTGTCTCTCAGCCCTAGGAAGGAGCCAATGGCAAAGCAGGAGACGGAGAGTTCTAGTCCCGCCTTAGGCGTGAAAGCCGGCTGGGTGGCCTTGGGCCAGTCCCTGTCTCTCAGCCCTAGGAAGGAGCCAATGGCAAAGCAGGAGACGGAGAGTTCTAGTCCCGCCTTAGGCGTGAAAGCCGGCTGGGTGGCCTTGGGCCAGTCCCTGTCTCTCAGCCCTAGGAAGGAGCCAATGGCAAACCAGGAGACGGAGAGTTCTAGTCCCGCCTTAGGCGTGAAAGCCGGCTGGGTGACCTTGGGCCAGTCCCTGTCTCTCAGCCCTAGGAAGGAGCCAATGGCAAAGCAGGAGACGGAGAGTTCTAGTCCCGCCTTAGGCGTGAAAGCCGGCTGGGTGACCTTGGGCCAGTCCCTGTCTCTCAGCCCTAGGAAGGAGCCAATGGCAAAGCAGGAGACGGAGAGTTCTAGTCCCGCCTTAGGCATGAAAGCCGGCTGGGTGGCCTTGGGCCAGTCCCTGTCTCTCAGCCCTAGGAAGGAGCCAATGGCAAAGCAGGAGACGGAGAGTTCTAGTCCCGCCTTAGGCGTGAAAGCCGGCTGGGTGGCCTTGGGCCAGTCCCTGTCTCTCAGCCCTAGGAAGGAGCCAATGGCAAAGCAGGAGACGGAGAGTTCTAGTCCCGCCTTAGGCATGAAAGCCGGCTGGGTGACCTTGGGCCAGTCCCTGTCTCTCAGCCCTAGGAAGGAGCCAATGGCAAAGCAGGAGACGGAGAGTTCTAGTCCCGCCTTAGGCGTGAAAGCCGGCTGGGTGGCCTTGGGCCAGTCCCTGTCTCTCAGCCCTAGGAAGGAGCCAATGGCAAAGCAGGAGACGGAGAGTTCTAGTCCCGCCTTAGGCGTGAAAGCCGGCTGGGTGACCTTGGGCCAGTCCCTGTCTCTCAGCCCTAGGAAGGAGCCAATGGCAAACCAGGAGACGGAGAGTTCTAGTCCCGCCTTAGGCGTGAAAGCCGGCTGGGTGACCTTGGGCCAGTCCCTGTCTCTCAGCCCTAGGAAGGAGCCAATGGCAAAGCAGGAGACCGAGAGTTCTAGTCCCGCCTTAGGCATGAAAGCCGGCTGGGTGACCTTGGGCCAGTCCCTGTCTCTCAGCCCTAGGAAGGAGCCAATGGCAAAGCAGGAGACGGAGAGTTCTAGTCCCGCCTTAGGCATGAAAGCCGGCTGGGTGGCCTTGGGCCAGTCCCTGTCTCTCAGCCCTAGGAAGGAGCCAATGGCAAAGCAGGAGACGGAGAGTTCTAGTCCCGCCTTAGGCGTGAAAGCCGGCTGGGTGACCTTGGGCCAGTCCCTGTCTCTCAGCCCTAGGAAGGAGCCAATGGCAAACCAGGAGACGGGGAGTTCTAGTCCCGCCTTAGGCGTGAAAGCCGGCTGGGTGACCTTGGGCCAGTCCCTGTCTCTCAGCCCTAGGAAGGAGCCAATGGCAAACCAGGAGACGGGGAGTTCTAGTCCCGCCTTAGGCATGAAAGCCGGCTGGGTGACCTTGGGCCAGTCCCTGTCTCTCAGCCCTAGGAAGGAGCCAATGGCAAACCAGGAGACGGGGAGTTCTAGTCCCGCCTTAGGCGTGAAAGCCGGCTGGGTGACCTTGGGCCAGTCCCTGTCTCTCAGCCCTAGGAAGGAGCCAATGGCAAAGCAGGAGACGGAGAGTTCTAGTCCCGCCTTAGGCGTGAAAGCCGGCTGGGTGACCTTGGGCCAGTCCCTGTCTCTCAGCCCTAGGAAGGAGCCAATGGCAAAGCAGGAGACGGAGAGTTCTAGTCCCGCCTTAGGCATGAAAGCCGGCTGGGTGGCCTTGGGCCAGTCCCTGTCTCTCAGCCCTAGGAAGGAGCCAATGGCAAAGCAGGAGACGGAGAGTTCTAGTCCCGCCTTAGGCGTGAAAGCCGGCTGGGTGACCTTGGGCCAGTCCCTGTCTCTCAGCCCTAGGAAGGAGCCAATGGCAAAGCAGGAGACGGAGAGTTCTAGTCCCGCCTTAGGCATGAAAGCCGGCTGGGTGGCCTTGGGCCAGTCCCTGTCTCTCAGCCCTAGGAAGGAGCCAATGGCAAAGCAGGAGACGGAGAGTTCTAGTCCCGCCTTAGGCATGAAAGCCGGCTGGGTGACCTTGGGCCAGTCCCTGTCTCTCAGCCCTAGGAAGGAGCCAATGGCAAAGCAGGAGACGGAGAGTTCTAGTCCCGCCTTAGGCATGAAAGCCGGCTGGGTGGCCTTGGGCCAGTCCCTGTCTCTCAGCCCTAGGAAGGAGCCAATGGCAAACCAGGAGACGGGGAGTTCTAGTCCCGCCTTAGGCATGAAAGCCGGCTGGGTGACCTTGGGCCAGTCCCTGTCTCTCAGCCCTAGGAAGGAGCCAATGGCAAACCAGGAGACGGAGAGTTCTAGTCCCGCCTTAGGCGTGAAAGCCGGCTGGGTGACCTTGGGCCAGTCCCTGTCTCTCAGCCCTAGGAAGGAGCCAATGGCAAAGCAGGAGACGGAGAGTTCTAGTCCCGCCTTAGGCATGAAAGCCGGCTGGGTGGCCTTGGGCCAGTCCCTGTCTCTCAGCCCTAGGAAGGAGCCAATGGCAAAGCAGGAGACGGAGAGTTCTAGTCCCGCCTTAGGCGTGAAAGCCGGCTGGGTGACCTTGGGCCAGTCCCTGTCTCTCAGCCCTAGGAAGGAGCCAATGGCAAAGCAGGAGACGGAGAGTTCTAGTCCCGCCTTAGGCATGAAAGCCGGCTGGGTGGCCTTGGGCCAGTCCCTGTCTCTCAGCCCTAGGAAGGAGCCAATGGCAAAGCAGGAGACGGAGAGTTCTAGTCCCGCCTTAGGCATGAAAGCCGGCTGGGTGACCTTGGGCCAGTCCCTGTCTCTCAGCCCTAGGAAGGAGCCAATGGCAAAGCAGGAGACGGAGAGTTCTAGTCCCGCCTTAGGCATGAAAGCCGGCTGGGTGGCCTTGGGCCAGTCCCTGTCTCTCAGCCCTAGGAAGGAGCCAATGGCAAACCAGGAGACGGGGAGTTCTAGTCCCGCCTTAGGCGTGAAAGCCGGCTGGGTGACCTTGGGCCAGTCCCTGTCTCTCAGCCCTAGGAAGGAGCCAATGGCAAACCAGGAGACGGGGAGTTCTAGTCCCGCCTTAGGCATGAAAGCCGGCTGGGTGACCTTGGGCCAGTCCCTGTCTCTCAGCCCTAGGAAGGAGTCAATGGCAAACCAGGAGACGGGGAGTTCTAGTCCCGCCTTAGGCGTGAAAGCCGGCTGGGTGACCTTGGGCCAGTCCCTGTCTCTCAGCCCTAGGAAGGAGCCAATGGCAAAGCAGGAGACGGAGAGTTCTAGTCCCGCCTTAGGCGTGAAAGCCGGCTGGGTGACCTTGGGCCAGTCCCTGTCTCTCAGCCCTAGGAAGGAGCCAATGGCAAAGCAGGAGACGGAGAGTTCTAGTCCCGCCTTAGGCATGAAAGCCGGCTGGGTGGCCTTGGGCCAGTCCCTGTCTCTCAGCCCTAGGAAGGAGCCAATGGCAAAGCAGGAGACGGAGAGTTCTAGTCCCGCCTTAGGCATGAAAGCCGGCTGGGTGGCCTTGGGCCAGTCCCTGTCTCTCAGCCCTAGGAAGGAGCCAATGGCAAACCAGGAGACTGAGAGTTCTAGTCCCGTCTTAGGTGTGAAAGCCGGCTGGGTGACCTTGGGCCAGTCCCTGTCTCTCAGCCCTAGGAAGGTGGTGGTTGTTCAGTCGTTTAGTCGTGTCCGACTCTTCGTGACCTCATGGACCATAGCACGCCAGGCCTTCCTGTCCTCCACTGTGTCCCGGAGTGTACTCAGATTCATGTTCATTACATCGGTGATGCTATCTAACAATCTCATCCTCTGCCGTCCCCTTCTCCTTTTGCCCTAGGAAGGAGCCAATGGCAAAGCAGGAGACGGAGAGTTCTAGTCCCGCCTTAGGCGTGAAAGCCGGCTGGGTGGCCTTGGGCCAGTCCCTGTCTCTCAGCCCTAGGAAGGAGCCAATGGCAAAGCAGGAGACGGAGAGTTCTAGTCCCGCCTTAGGCGTGAAAGCCGGCTGGGTGGCCTTGGGCCAGTCCCTGTCTCTCAGCCCTAGGAAGGAGCCAATGGCAAAGCAGGAGACGGAGAGTTCTAGTCCCGCCTTAGGCGTGAAAGCCGGCTGGGTGGCCTTGGGCCAGTCCCTGTCTCTCAGCCCTAGGAAGGAGCCAATGGCAAACCAGGAGACTGAGAGTTCTAGTCCCGTCTTAGGTGTGAAAGCCGGCTGGGTGACCTTGGGCCAGTCCCTGTCTCTCAGCCCTAGGAAGGTGGTGGTTGTTCAGTCCTTTAGTCGTGTCCGACTCTTCGTGACCTCATGGACCATAGCACGCCAGGCCTTCCTGTCCTCCACTGTGTCCCGGAGTGTACTCAGATTCATGTTCATTACATCGGTGATGCTATCTAACAATCTCATCCTCTGCCGTCCCCTTCTCCTTTTGCCCTAGGAAGGAGCCAATGGCAAAGCAGGAGACGGAGAGTTCTAGTCCCGCCTTAGGCGTGAAAGCCGGCTGGGTGGCCTTGGGCCAGTCCCTGTCTCTCAGCCCTAGGAAGGAGCCAATGGCAAAGCAGGAGACGGAGAGTTCTAGTCCCGCCTTAGGCGTGAAAGCCGGCTGGGTGGCCTTGGGCCAGTCCCTGTCTCTCAGCCCTAGGAAGGAGCCAATGGCAAAGCAGGAGACGGAGAGTTCTAGTCCCGCCTTAGGCGTGAAAGCCGGCTGGGTGGCCTTGGGCCAGTCCCTGTCTCTCAGCCCTAGGAAGGAGCCAATGGCAAAGCAGGAGACGGAGAGTTCTAGTCCCGCCTTAGGCGTGAAAGCCGGCTGGGTGGCCTTGGGCCAGTCCCTGTCTCTCAGCCCTAGGAAGGAGCCAATGGCAAAGCAGGAGACGGAGAGTTCTAGTCCTGCCTTAGGCGTGAAAGCCGGCTGGGTGACCTTGGGCCAGTCCCTGTCTCTCAGCCCTAGGAAGGAGCCAATGGCAAAGCAGGAGACGGAGAGTTCTAGTCCCGCCTTAGGCATGAAAGCCGGCTGGGTGACCTTGGGCCAGTCCCTGTCTCTCAGCCCTAGGAAGGAGCCAATGGCAAAGCAGGAGACGGAGATTTCTAGTCCCGCCTTAGGCGTGAAAGCCGGCTGGGTGGCCTTGGGCCAGTCCCTGTCTCTCAGCCCTAGGAAGGAGCCAATGGCAAAGCAGGAGACGGAGAGTTCTAGTCCCGCCTTAGGCCTGAAAGCCGGCTGGGTGACCTGGGGCCAGTCCCTGTCTCTCAGCCCTAGGAAGGAGCCAATGGCAAAGCAGGAGACGGAGAGTTCTAGTCCCGCCTTAGGCGTGAAAGCCGGCTGGGTGACCTTGGGCCAGTCCCTCTCTCTCAGCCCAACTCACCTCACAGGGTTGTTGTTGTGGGGAAAAGAGGAGGAGGAAGGAGTATTAGGTATGTTCGCCACCTTGAGCTATTTATAAAATAAAATAAATAAATAAATAAATAAAGTGTATATTTGTAGCCACATCAGTGAGAAAATGGCTTGGGAGTCTTGAGTTGAGATTTCGGGAATACCCGTAGGAATGTGCTTCAGAAGAGGAGCAGATGAACCTATTTGTCTCCTAGTGACTCCTTGGTTTCGTCCATGTGGTTCTCCCAGCAATAACATGGAAGGTGTTTCCTGCTGCCTTTTTCCAAGATCGTTTTTTCAACACTGCACTTTAGCCTACGGATCTGGGGGTCCAGGCTGCCCAATCCTAATTAAAATGGGAGAGACTTTTCTTTTCTCCTCCAAACTATAGGTAACCAGATCACTGTGGAAAACTCCAAAGCTAACAGGCATCAGTGGTAAATAGGAAATACCACTTTGAACTCAAGCCTCTTTGAACTCAAACCGCCCAGAGTTCCCTTGCGGGGAGATGGAGCGGTATATAAATTGAAACATACATACATACATACATACATACATACATACATACATACATACATACATAAATAAATGCCTGTTACAGGCACGAGGACTTTCTTTTGGCCCTAAAGACTATAGATAGAGCTGACATTCCAACCTGTCACCTCATCTCTCTTCACCATGATCACCCACCACTACAGCACTACCTCAATCCACAGAAGATTTCATTTGCCACGGCCAGCCTCTGGCAAGACCAGATCTCCAAGACTTCAGAGAAGACCTCATCCACTGACTGACAGCTGCCTGTTGTTTCTCATTGGGCAGACCAAGTCCACTGCTGGGAGAAGAATCCAGCAAGAGAGATAATGAATCTGATTTATGAGATAGTCCCAAAGGGCTTTTGTGTCCTGACCCAAATTACACTGCAGTTGAAGGCAACTCATTTGAGAATGGGCTCTATTTACATTTCTAAACAACCACCTTGTACGGCAGAGTGAAACTTTGTGGTCTTTTGCACGGAGCAGAGAAGTGAGAACCTGCTATTTCTTTTATCTCTTGAAATGTGGTGTCTCCTGAATAACGAACTGTGTAGCAATAAAACTTATTTTTCTTGAATTTCTTCCTTATCCTGTGCTTTGTAACATCTGGGCAGATGCAGAATTCTAAAAAGCCTCAAAGTCTGCACACATTTTTGTATGAATTGGGTCAATCCTATCATCACCCAGGTATCAGCTTACAGTACATAATTTTTGAGTTCTTCCATCCCATGGACTAATATGGCTAAGATTACTTTCTACACAAAACCTTGCAGCAAAAAATACTGAAGGGGAATCAAACCTATGATGAAGTTACCTAACCATTTCCAGCTGTTCCTGCAAGATACTTTCTACTCAGATGCTGTTGCCATGTGTCTCATGAGCAAAGGTGCTGGAGCAGCAGACATGGGACTAGACATGTCACCCAATCTGGAGGATGGTATGAATTGAACCATCAAAAGATGATGTAAGAACACCTGCTCTGCGGGTTGAGGCGGATAGCTTCATTCCTTGGCATCTTCAACTAACAGCATCAGGTGGCAGCAAATGAATTCTGGGAAAGTCAGAAAAGGAGAGTGGAATCTTCTTTTAAATTTTTTAATTTAAAAATTAAAATTATTTTAAATTATTTTAAAATTTAAAAATAATAATTTTTAAAAAATTATTTAAAAATCAGTCAAGTGGGACATTGACCAGGTCAGCCACCAAAGGAAGTGTCTCTGTGAACACTTCCTTAAAATTATTTTAATTGCCAATGCTGCAAAGGAAAGTAAAAGACTCCAGCATCTTCACTATTTCCAAGAATTCCTCTGAATTCCATGCAGAACTTCTTAGAAACCAGAGTGGTAGACACAATCCAATGCACTGTTTTGCAAGTGTGCCCAGCTGACCCGAAAACAAGAGAAGGGTCAACTGGGGTGGTAAAGATCTTCCTATGAGGCTTCCTCAGTATGCTTTCTTTTTAAGGAAAGTGTGTGGCAACTAGTCATGACAGCCCTTTTCTGAGAGCACCCACAACTTGGTCCTAAAATGAGACCGCTGGATTAAAGACTGGGGATCCCTATGCGAGTAGGTTGTGAATGATCTGAAGAGTTCCTAATTGCCCACTGCTGAACAGTAGAAACAAAAATGATTTGTGCCACCTAGTTCAGGTAAGATTTGCTTGTATTTTTAAATTTAGATTGAAAGGTGTTCTCTAGAGATCAGGAATGGGCATTTGTGCAAAAAGGTTGAGGAGTCAATTCAGTTTTGGAATTAAAACCAAGTTCTACTTGGACGCCTTCCTCTACGTCATCACCTATTAATACAGAAAGCAGCCCTTGGATTCTGGCCATGAGCAACTGTCCCATTTTATTGGCCATAACTAATTCCGTGTTGGACTATCTGTAAATTGTGCCGCATGAACACAAATGAGCACACTGCACATATTACTTGGGGAAGATTGACCAAAGAGGGATGCTAAATGTACAAGCCACCAGCACCCTGGAGCCCCAGACTTTGGGGGGACCAAACATGAATTCCCAGTTTTTGTATTTTTAGGGAGTTAAGATTTTAAGAGGCAAGCTGGATTGCCTAAGCATTTTACTTGTTAAATCTCCCAACCCTTCAAAACATCATGTTCAATATAGGCCATGCCTACAGGTAGTCCTCACTTAACGGCCACAATTGAGACCAGAATTTTGGCTGCTAAGCAAAGTGGTCACTAAGCAAATCTGACCCGATTTTACGACCTTTTTGGGACAGTTGTTAAGCGAATCACCGCAGGCATTAAGCAAACCACATAGTCGTTAAGCGAATCACATGGTTCCCCATTGATTTTGCTTGCCAGAAGCCAGCCGGGAAGGTCAAAAATGGCGATCATGGGACCACGGGATGCTGCGACGGTCATAAATGCAAACTGGTTGCCAAGTACCCAAATCATGATCACGTGACCGCGGGGACGCTGCAACAGTTGTAAGTGTGAGAACCGGTTGTAGGTCAGTTTTTTCAGCACCGTCTTAAGTCTGAACCGCCACTAAATGAATGGTTGTTAAGTGAGGACTACCTGTACTTTCAGAAGGAGGTCAAGTGCCTTGCTGAACCTAAAGCCCCTCCAGCTCAGTTTATACTCTTGTGATGTAGCAATTATTAAAATATTAATAACAATGCTCCAATTAACTGTATACCATCAGAATTTATAACTGAAGCAAGAAAAACAGACTCAACCGTCAAAAGCTAGGTTGCAGCCCAAATTTTTCATGCTGCTAAATATGCATTATGAAGGGAAGCGGGCTTCATTAATCATGGTACATTGTATAAGACAATATACCGAGTTTTGTTTATTCTTCATTCTGGGCAGTGTAAGAGCCAAATGCAGGACAGAATTCCCAAAACATTCCAACGGTCACCTTTTTCACTTGTCACATTGTGCTCTATAGCACAGAGGATCTACATTGTGGTGACAAGTATGTGACCTGCAAATCGAATTTCCTTTAGAACCAAAAGTGACTGGAAGACACCAGCCAAAGCACAACTTTTAATCTTGGAGAGGTACAGAGGTTTGCAGAAATTATTTCAGTTTTTACTTTTAAGGAAAACATTTTCTACACTGAAAGCTTCTTACAGTGTTCATAGAACAGGAGAACCAGGAAGGAAGTTGAAGAATTACAGTGTCCTTGTCACTGACAGTAAGCTTCCCCCTTTCCTCTCTGTTGTTGTCAAACAGTACTGGGACATTTTCAGTTCTCAACAATGTCATTCCCCAAACCAGTTACGCAAAAAGTAGTGCCCTGCATCCCCATGGAACTTCTCCAGTTGACTGGTTAGACAAGGCTATAGAGCAGAGCTTTCCAAACTGTGTGTCAGGACACGTTAGTGTGTCGGCTGCAGTGTCTGGGTGTGTTGTGGCTGCTGCTGCCTCTGAGCCCTGCCAGGATTCCGCACAGGTCCTAGTGCCTGCCTTGTGCCTGGCTGCCTCCAAACCTGCTGTGATTCCGCGCAGGTCCTAGTGCATGCCTTGTGCCCTGCTGCCTCCAAACCTGCTGTGATTCCGCGCAGGTCCTAGTGCCTGCCTTGTGCCCTGCTGCCTCCAAACCTGCTGTGATTCCATGCAGGTCCTAGTGCCTGCCTTGTGCCTGGCTGCCTCCAAACCTGCTGTGATTCCGAGCAGGTCCTAGTGCCTGCCTTGTGCCTGGCTGCCTCCAAACCTGCTGTGATTCCATGCAGTTCCTAGTGCCTGCCTTGTGCCCTGCTGCCTCCAAACCTGCTGTGATTCTGCGCAGGTCCTAGTGCCTGCCTTGTGCCTGGCTGCCTCCAAACCTGCTGTGATTCCGCGCAGGTCCTAGTGCATGCCTTGTGCCCTGCTGCCTCCAAACCTGCTGTGATTCCACGCAGGTCCTAGTGCCTGCCTTGTGCCTGGCTGCCTCCAAACCTGCTGTGATTCCGCGCAGGTCCTAGTGCATGCCTTGTGCCCTGCTGCCTCCAAACCTGCTGTGATTCCGCGCAGGTCCTAGTGCCTGCCTTGTGCCCTGCTGTAAGAATGTGTCACGAAACAATGCCCTGCTGTAAGAGTGTGTCGTGAAATGATGCACGTCTAAAAAGTGTGTCACCAACATGAAAAGTTTGGAAAGCTCTGCTATAGAGGCTAATAAAGGATGTAAAGTTTGACCTAAAACTCCAACATTTTTAGTAAAGGTAATACAATAATTTCTTGCTCAAAGCACAAATACATGAGATTTGGTTTTTTAAAGTGGATCCAGCACAGAGAGTGTTAAAACACAACACCAACTTGCTATGACACATTGATCATCTCAAGTTAAGTGAGAATCAACTCCAAAAAAACAACCCCATCAGTTGAGACAGGCAGGGTTTGATCCCCTCACAGGCTGATAACAGCTTCCATCAGTTCCAGAACTGATCATGTGTCTAAGACTTGCTCAAGAGGGCCTATCTTTGACCGAAACCTACACAGGACAACCAACAGGTCTGTCTAGAGCAGGGCTTTCCAAAGTGCCGCCGCTAGCGACACACCAGCGGCAGCATTGCAGAGGCGGCGCGCGCGTGCACGGCGGCGGCGCAGGGGGCGTGCGGCGGCGCGCGCGTGCACGGCGGCAGCGCGGGGGGCGTGCGGCGGCGTGCGTGTGCACGGCGGCGGCAGCCTCCGCTAAAACGCGGAACCACTGATCCCGCGCCGCTGCTGCTGCCGCCGTGCACGCGCGCGCCGCCGCTTCCGGGTGGTGTGGCGACACACCACGCTGTGTGTGGCGACACACTTTTGTGTCGCGACACACAGTTTGGAAAGCTCTGGTCTAGAGGCTACAAAATCTTATACAACAAGCATCTCAAAGATACTCTTAAAATTTTCACATAACACCTCAAAACTAGGATTAGGATTTAAGGTTGGCAACCTTTGGGGCCAAAGGGCACATCTGGAATTTCGAGAGCATGATTTGGTGCTGTCACAAAATGGCTGCCTTGGAGGGTAAGGGTTTGTCTATTCCCAAAATGGCTGCCACGCTGGGTACAGCCACTCACCAAACACTTGGGAGGTGGCCTTCCATCCTTCTTTCTAGCCACTTCAAGATGCTCTCTACCACCCCAGCTTCTCTCCCATTCTCTGGGCACAGTTTGAAATGAAATTCTTGGCTGCAGCTGTCTTCTTTATTTTTCAAGGATGCTTAGAAGTCTCATGCATTCTTGGAAGTACAGATACTGCTAGAGGCTGGTACATTTTGTTTTAACAGGCTGGTTCCCCACCATCATTTTTCTTGACTAGAGACCTGGGGCACACCAAAAGAGGCTTCAGAGGACGCCTATTGCCAACGCCTGGCTCCATATCTGAGCACTGTTGGAAATTCTAACTTTTTAATGCCCAAGCAAATGATCCGAGTTTAACCAAACCTGCTGATGCCTGGCCCCCAACCATTTCCCCTTTCCACCCCCTTGATCCCCAATTCTTAAATTTATTTCAACTGTAGCCCAGCAGTTGCCGCTCTGCATTCCTGCTCTTTCAAGGCACATGTCGATGCTTCCACATCATCCGAGGGTTTCATTTAAGTGTTTCGCCAGCCCCACCCAGGCCTGGGGGCACTTCAGTGAGGTAGGTAAACCTTGACACATCCAGAACGTAATCCAAGTATAATAGGGGCTAAACACACACACCCTTTCAACAGAAGGGAATGAGGAAATAGTCACAAGAGGAGAGTTTGGAAAATGTGTTAATGTCTGACGAAAAGCTGAGCGCCAAAACAGCAAGAGCCGGATTGTGTGCAGAGGAACTCTGGTGGAATTGCTAAATTCTAGCGTTAGCAATCTCAATTGCTGTGACCTAAAATAGACAGCAATAATTTAAGCCAAGGAGAGGGAGTTGCAGCCTGCTGGAAGATCAATCCTATGGATTGTTGCAAAGGGTCCTGTTGTAATTCATTCCTAACTAGCTGCTTCGTCCAGTCTCCTGTTTCTGGCTCTACAGAACACCATTTAATCTGAGAAACATGGGGCAGCCCAAGGCCATGGAAGCAAAACGATTCTTCCTTCCTTCTCTTTATGCCACCACTCCATGGGGCAACCCCAAAGCGGAAAATTGTCAGAATGCAGAGAGAAGGAAGAAAATAAAGGCGAATCATTCAAAAATATCTTGAGCATGACTTCAAAGAAGGGGAAACCAAAAACTTGCCGGAATGACAACGAAGTTGATCACGTAATTCTGCAACATCAAAGTGGTTATTAAGGCATCTGGTTTTGTTCTGTTGCTTTTCTTTCTCCTCCCCTGCAAAGCTTAGAGTGAAGCAGCAAGTGAAAATGAGAGATAAGCAGGGTTTCCTCTGTGGCTGTTCAGAGTTGGTTTGCGCACTGCACGACCGAGAAGGCCAAGGAGCCTCCAGGGCACACTTGGCTGGGACGTGCAGCTAATCCTTCCTCTTTGACCAACCCAGCTACGCACAAGCAAATTGCTCAACTTCCATCGTATTTGTGCTTCACTTTTAAAAAATCAAGTTTTTAAAAATCTTATTGGGTATGAAACGTGTTGCCTGCTTTTCACAACACTCATATCTTGGAGGATTGAAAGAAGCTAGACAAGAAACACCAGCAGGAAACCAGCAGGAAGTGTGCCTCCTCTGTCCCAGCATTCCAAGTAGCCCCCATCCTAATGATGTTCCAGAAGTCTTTAAAAATGTGGCTGTTCTCCCAGGCCTTGGGGTAGGGCAGCCGTCAAACCCCTCTTTTTCACCCTCTTTTTTTTTCACATGGGACATTGTTGTCTGGGTACTTCAGATTTTTCCCTTATTGTATTGTCGAAGGCTTTCACGGCCAGAGTTTGATGGCTGTTGTGGCCACACAGCCCAGAAGACCCACAACAGCCATTTCCCCTTATTTGTAGCTTGAATCATGTCAACTGGATTTCTATTTTCTCAGTGGAAACGTTTCGCTCCTTATCCAAGGAGCTTCTTCAGAGTGAAGAAGCTCCTTGGATAAGGAGCGAAACGTTTCCACTGAGAAAACAGAAATCCAGTTGACATGATTCAAGCTACAGACTGTTCCACCTGGATGACTGAGAACCTTCATAGACATATTTTCCCTTATTGTTTTTCTGTCTTTAAACTGTAGGCCACCCAGAGTCATTCTGGTGGCCTCCAGATCCAATCCAATCCAATCCATCAGTCAAAAACACCAGCACTGTTGGCAAAGAAACTATATAGAAGCATCCCGAAAGTCATCAGGGGTTGGGTTCAGCTTGAGAACATCTTTATCTTACCATTAAAATCATCGCGAGTGGCATGATCCTAAGAAAGTTCAAGGGGAATGATCTAAAGTTTGGGTAGGGCGTGATATTTCAAACAAAAACAAACCAACAAACAAAATATCTTAAAAACCATAATTCTGGGGACTTTATAATGGAGGAGCAACATAGGGTCCCAAACATCTGCACTCCTTGTGACCGTCTTCAGAATTTAACAGCACAATGGGTAAAATTAGCAGCATGATTTCTCACCGTTTGAGGCGAGGAACCGCCATCTAACCTCTAAAACAGATTATCTAGTGTCTAAAAAGCCACTCTTATACAAATACCATTTCACAGTATCATGAAATCCAATCACACTCCCCCATGTGACAAGACCACATTTGGTTGTTCTCCTCCCCTCCGGCTCCCCCTTGCCTCAATCCAAAATATTCTATGCTGCCCCCAATCACTAAATGCTTATCCACATTTGTCGACTAGACCCCTCCTTTGTGTATTGATTTACCAAGTAACAATTCAGGACTTAAAGCTTGATTAAACTTTGTATCAATTATTAAACAAAAGCAGGTCTTTACGGGCTTGGAGATGACATCCAGGATTTGTGGAAATCAGAGAAGGCAGAAGATGCCTGAGGATGGGAGCTTCACTGCTCCTCAGGCATGGCTAGGTCAGAAAAAAAAAAGCAAAATGGGGCAGTTACAGCAACCAAATCAACTTTGGAGAAAAATGTCCCTGGAATTTCCTGTAGGGTGCATGAAACTTGCTTAAGACTTTGTTACATCTTCTATCAATTTAAGCATCTCCATCTGTCTTCATTAAACTGCCCTGTAGTCCAAGTCAGCCCACATGTGAACCAATACTATCTTCTCTGATGATTAATTCTTCCCAAAGACTTCTGGCGGCTGTTAGTTAGTGCCCCTTTCTACCTTTCTGGCTCTTTTTAGCAGATATGTTAAGGGGTTAGTTTCTGGGACTTTCTGAGTAAGACAAGTCCTCTCCAGACTCCTGTATGCTTGCCAGCTTTCATTTGGTTATGCGCCCACAGCCCAGAATGGAGTTAACCTACATTTTCTCCCCTCCAATAAACACAGCACTGCCTGCCTTTTGGATAATCTCCATAAAAGAAACCAACATGCGGATAGGAATCGAAGCAGAGAAGCTATTTAATTCGACAAGGGTGTAGAGTGAAACTGGGTGTTGCAATATTAAATCTCATTGATACTGACCTATTTTCCTACTGCCTCTATTTTATTTTAAATGCACAGAGCAAATAGTTTCTGTTTTGTCCTCCAGCTGAAATGCATACTTTCTCTTACTAGTGAGCAAAAGAATGGCTGATACGGATGCCTCAAATTCCATTTTATATGGCAGAATAGCATTTGTCAGCAGCGACCTGGCCTCTTACAATGAGCGTGTGAGTGACAGAATGAAAACATAATTTTAGAAAAGACTGGAAAGAACTGGGATAACCTCCAGAGCAAGGAGGTTTGTCTCACTAGTGCAGTGTTTTTCAACCTTGGCAACTTTAAGCAAGGCTGGCTGGGGAATTCTGGGAGTTGAAGTCCACACATCTTAAAGTTGCTAAGGTTGAAAAATACTGCACTAGAACAAGGACGTGTTGCCTGATATCCGAGTACACAGAGCCCTTGAATCCTTGGGCGTGGTCTCAGCCTACCCACAAAGGCTGCAATTTTGGAATACGTGAGAAGACAAACGTCAATACATGGGGACCGATCAAACTGTATTGCATTGCATTGCATTGCCTTGTAAATGTAATTTGTCTCGGCCCCACTTACCTCTGGGGGGTAGCCCTTGACATGCCAGTCAAAAACCAAGGATCAAGGGCAATCTTTGGCCTGGAACAACTTGCCAACCCCTGGGCAGCACTTCAACTCCCAGATCTATTTCTCAGGAGACAATCTTCACTGGGCACCAATAACATCGCTCCTTCCCTCTTATGCTGATCTAAACAAGTTCCATTGTCAAGGCTACCTCATATCGCCATTGGTTAATTTGAAAAGCTCCCTGCACCTCTGAATTGTCCTAGAATCAGGACATGCGTGAGCTAGATCTCCACTGATCCCCAGCACCGAATACCATCCTTGATGGGTCACCCATGAAGAAAAAGGAGCTCGGCTCAGTTGCTGCCAAAAACACAGCGCTAAACAAGAGTGCTCTATAGTTAGTTATACTCTACTTTCGAAGAGAATATTTGTAGCTCAGGGTTGAACTGGGGAGTCTTTGGTGCTCTCTGAGCCTTGTTGTTTTCATGCAGACATACTCTACTTTGGCAGCAGTGCAGTATGAAACATCGAGTTACTTGCTGCTCCAAACCCCAACGATTAGGAAATACAAGCACCTTACCTATCACACTCTTAGGATCAAGTATGTACCTGAATGCACACTGAATATAAACCCTTCTTTCTTGGATAAATCATTATTGGCTGGGTTCATGGTTTTGCCAAGCCCAGTAGTTGGGTCCCTAGCATCCACTAAACAACAAACATGTACTATTTGTGGCATAGTGACATGGGTTTGTAAACCATGGTTTGGCTTAGTATACTGTGCAAACCCAGCCAATTGTGGTTAACTCAACAAACTCATGATTAAGGAAACCATGATTTCACACAATGCGTTAACCAGGCCATGGAATTACCACTTGCCTAATTTTCCAAATCATTAGCAATTCCTAATCAGTTAAAATCTGGGTGTGCCCTTATGAGAGGTGATTGTATTGAAGGCATTGACTGTGTGGAGTATGTTCCTTTTACATTTTGCCATTATTTGTCCCTCCTTGAGAGGGAGATGGGCGGGATATAAATATGATTGATTGATTGATTGATAGATAGATAGATAGATAGATAGGATAGATAAGATAGATAGATAGATAGATAGATAGATAGATAGATAGATAGGATAGATAAGATAGATAGATAGATAGATAGATAGATAGATAGATTAGATAGATTAGATAGATTAGATAGATTAGATAGATTAGATAGATTAGATAGATTAGATAGATAGATAGATAGATAGATAGATAGATAGATAGATGACAGAGAGACAGACAGACAGACAGATAAATTTAAAGCATTATTCATGAACGTGGTGCCCTCCAGGTATCTTGGCCCTGGAAATGTGGGAGGGTGTGGCCCTTCCACATCTAGAGGGAGCTGGGTTAGGGAAGGATGATGACCCTGGCAGCTGCCCTCCCACCCACCCACCCTTCCCCATGTGTTGTGTCCCTTTGAGCTGATGGAAGTTACACAGACCTCCTTAAGGAGGAGGAGGAGGGGGGGAAGAAGAAGGGGAAGAAGAAGAAGGGGAAGAAGGGGGAGGGGAGGGGGAGGGGGAAGGAGAAGGAGGAAACAGTAGCAGTACAGTAGCAAAGTGATGGTTCCTTGAGTCTTGGCTAAAAACTGAAGAAATTAAACGAAAACCTCAAATAAATACATTTTTTTCATTCTACTCAGGCAAAGGTCCCTCCAATTTCCTGCTCCTGGCAGGAGCCAAAGCTTCAAGAAAGAAACATCTCCCAACGGCAAAGCACCATAAGGTTCTCCTTGTTTTACGCACATCGTAGAAATCCTGAAATTTGGGTTCACAATCAACTTCTTTTGCATAATTGACAAAATGGTTAAAAATGCTCAGATGCATTGTGAAACACTGCACACCCAAGTGCGCATCTCAGAGGAAAATGTGCACAAAGCTGCATTTCACCAGGAGCTGGAAAAAGAGCAAACTTCAGAAATAGCATGGAGAAAAATGCCAACTCAAGACACGCTTCTTAAAAAAGAATGCCCCAAAATGCGTACAAATATACCTAGGAGCCTTTTTCACAGAGTTCCTAAATTGTCCACAACTCCTAAAAAAGGTAAAGGTACCCCCCGCACATTTGTGCAGTCGTGTCCGACTCTAGGGGCCGGTGCTCATCTCCGTTTGTTAGCCGAAGAGCCAGCGTTGTCCGAAGACACTTCCACGGTCATGTGGCCGCATGACGCCGCGGAACGCTGTTACCTTCCCACCGAAGTGGTACCTATTAATCTACTTGCATTTGCATGCTTTCGAATTGCCTACAACAGGCCAAAAAGGAATTCCAGCAAAAACAAACAAAACCTCACTGCTCTTAACTTCAAGGTCCCACATCTCCAAACTTCTGATCCTGATACACCATCCCTTCACCCCCTGCCCCACGTTTCCTTATGCATTTAGTTCAAAAGAAGCCTGACTAACAAATAAAACAGCCCTTTTAACCACCAGATCACTCATGTGGGAACTTAGTCAATGAAATGGAAAATGGTGCATGCTTTAAAAACAGGAAACTCTTCCCTTAACTGCAGTGCAACCAGGAAGTCCCCATTTAAAGAGGGCGGGAACTTGTTTGCCATCCTACCATTCTCAAGGGCTTAAATTGAAGGCATGTCTGGAATAATCCTAATTTCCCACCCTCCCACAGGCTTTTGAAGAAGAGGCACAATTCATTCCAACCCCGTGCAAGTTTAAATGTGGAACTTGGGTCCATTTCTCTGCTCAACAGTAACTACAAGATTCTACAAATGGGTTCAGATAACTCACTAAGTCAAATGTATTCATCTATTTTACATAGTCCCTTCATACCCGGCCTTACCTGGGAGAGTTCAAGACAGCACACAGGGCAATCGCCCCTAATTTAGTCCCACAACAGACTAGGTTGCGAGAGAGTGACCGGCCCAAGGTCACCCACTGAATTCGGAGGTTGAATGTGATATTGCAAACCGCACCGTAGTGCTCTGTAAATCATGGTGTAAGGCAGTGTTGTCCAAACTTGGGGATTCTGGGAGTTGAAGTCCACACACCTTAAAGTGGCCAAGTTTGAAAAACACTGGTGTAGGGCTTAGCATGTCGTGTGAACTCAGCCAATCATGGTCCATTCAGTAAACTACAGGTAGTCCTAGCTTAATTATCACAATTTGGAATTTTGGTTGCTAAGCAAAGGGTCATTAAGCAAATCCGACCCAATTTTACGACCTTTTCTGCAGTGGTTGTTAAGTGAATCACAGCGGGGGTTAAGTGGGCCACGTGGTCGTTAAGCGAATCACACGGGGGTCTCCACTGATTTTGCTTGCAAGAAGCCGGCTGGGAAGGTTGAAAATGGTGATCACATGACACTGTGACCGGTTGCCAAGTGCCCAAATTGTGATCACATGACCGGGGGGATGTGACGGTCATGAGGACTGATCTAAGTTGTGTTTCTTCAGCATCGTTGTAAGTCTGAACTGTTACTAAACGAATGATTGTTAAGCGAGGACTACCTGTATACTTACACAAATCATAGCCCAAGACAAGGTGTGCAAGGTCTAAATGGGGACCCCTGGACTTATGGCTCCAGTTTGCAAGCTGAGTGAGAATACACTGCAGTTTGAACTGCTGCCCTTAGCTGCCCTAGCTGACGCACAAGACGACTATTTAAACACCATCAAGTGGCTGTTTCCTTTCATTTGCGACTTCTAAGACAGAGAAGCAGGCAAAAGGAACTGTTTGGACTTCAGAGTCTGAGGTTAGACCGAACGTTTGACTTGGGTCAGTCTGGATTAAGGAAAAATATCCAAGAGCAATTGACCAGTTTACTTTCATCCAGAATTTGGCAGGACTGACGGGACAAAGTTCAATACTAAATGATGCTTTGACCGCAAGAAATTCTTCCAACAGAAGACATCTGGAGAGCATTTGGAACCAGAGAGGGAGTTCTTCAGAAATCTTGATTTGCATTAGGACAGAGCTTTCCAAACTTTTCATGTTGGTGACACACTTTTTAGACATGCATCATTTCATGACACACTCTTACAGCAGGGCATCATTTCGTGACACACTCTTACAGCAGGGCACAAGGCAGGCACTAGGACCTGCGCGGAATCACAGCAGGTTTGGGGGCAGCAGGGCACAAGGCAGGCACTAGGACCTGTGTGTAATCCTGGCAGGGCAGGTTTGGAGGCAGCCAGGCACAAGGCAGGCACTAGGACCTGCGCGGAATCCTGGCAGGGCTCGGAGGCAGCAGCAGCCACGACACACCCAGACACTGCAGCCGACACACTAATGTGTCCCGACACACAGTTTGGAAAGCTCTGCATTAGGACAACCTTCCCTTCTGTTTCAAGCAACTGAAATGGCCTGGGCAGGATTTGTATAGAAACTGTTGACCTGCGCCCCGCATCTCCACACACAAACACTCACACACACACCACAAACAAAAAAGGTTGTAACATACAACTAATCATCAGACGTGGGTCTCAAGAGAAGAGCAAGCAGGATGAATTTACACTTTCCTAGCTCTTCCCTGTTCCCCTATCCCTGGGAGTTTTGAAGCCTCAGGACGTTCCTCCTACCAGATGGCATCCATTACAAGCCACGGTCAAGTGACATGAGTCATGACATCAACACACAAATGACATAATTCACACTGTATGATGACAGCATGATACACGTGAACAACACTTTGTCCCTTGCAGGGATGCTGATGTCTTAACGTGAACCGCAATCAAGAACTTAGTATTGATTAGCAATATTTTTTTCTCATTGCTCGTGTCCAGTTTTTTACAATGCCCCAAAATGCAGCTCAGCTGGGACAATATTTTACCATTGCTAGTTTTTGAGCGTGAAGGGGTAGAATCCAGACTTTTTCAAACTCCAGAAGCCCTGTGTGGCCATACTGCCTTGGTCTTATGGGAAGTATAATCTAGTACGGGTAGAGAATACCTGAGGTGGGAACAACTGGGTCAAAATTATATCCCAATACCCAGCTAAACCACGTGGATCCACACTGGTCAAAACAAGCTCTCAGTTTACATACACATAAACATACTATTAGAAGACAAACCACAGTTTAGACCAGGGAGGGTAGGGGGAATCTCAACGTTGCCATCTAATGAAACTGCACAGTTGTTCTTAGGTATTTCACTCTCCTCTAAGGAAGCCCCCAAAATTGAAAAATTAAAATAAACACGTATAGATGTTGGCTAATGGGCTTTCTAAGGGGGCGTGGTGGCTCAGCGGGTAAGACGCCAGGCTTGTCCATCGGAAGATCGCAAGTTCAGAGGTTTGAATCCCTAGCCCTGCGTGCGGAGTGAGCTCCCTCACTCGCCCCAGCTCTTGCCAACCTAGCAATTCGAAAGCATGCAAATGCAAGTAGATGAATAGGTACCACTTCGGTGGGAAGGTAACAGCGTTCCGTGCGCGTCATGCGGCCACATTACTGTGGAAGCGTCTTCGGACAACGCTGGCTCTTCGGCTAACAAACGGAGATGAGCACCGGCCCCTAGAGTCGGACACGACTGCACAAATGTGTGGGGGGAACCTTTACCTTTAATGGGCTTTCTGAGTTTTCTTTCTTCTTGCAAGAAGCAATGCATTCACAGTAGGAAACCAAGCACAACAGTGGCACACCGATTAAAGGACGATGGTGCAACTGGAAGGGGAGATAATGATCAATTAAGGCTGCGCCAATGATCGAAACTGCATGTTGACATCATGTTCAACCAAGAGATAGCACGTTCCAATAATCTGGAGAAGGCCATAAACAGCATTGCTCATATGGGCCAAACTCTGTTATTTGCAGGAAGACTTTAATGTCTGCTGGGAAGGTTCTACATTACAGCCTATGTGCAGCTACTCCTTCTTCCTAATCTTCTTCTGGAGAGAGCATGCATTTCTCCTTGTCAACCTCTTATTTATCCCAGTCAACCTCTGTGGTCCCCAATGAAAGGACTTCAAGAAGTAATTGCTGGAAATAGCTCTTCCTGAGATCCTAAGAAAAGAGGGGGCATGCATAAGGTTGCTAGGCTACCACTCCCAGGATCTTTTGCCAAGGGAAAGGAATAGTGCCAAGGATATTCTCGGGAGCATCAGATGAGTGACTTAAGCCTTTTCCCATTTCTCTCAATGACCACCAAACTCTTCTGCATTTATAACAAGGGCAGCCATTTGTGCACACTCAGAGCGCACTCTTTCCAAAATCACTGCCTTGCCAATGACTTCTGCCAAAGAGGCAAAAAGAGGAAGTTTTCAATGGCCAAGCTACAAATTCCCACTCCCTCCCTTTTCATTTCCCTCCAGAGAGAATCAATCTAGGAGGGAATGGTTTCGCCAAGCACATCATCCCAAATGTTTTTTAGGACAACCAGCAGGCAAAAGAGAAAACAACAAGCAAAGCTCGAAAAAGTCTCCTTGCAAAAGTAAAACAAAAAGAAAGAAAAAGAAATACAAAGGATTATTGTTTCCTTCCTTCCTTCTGTTCCTCAGAGATTTTCCACTCCAGGGTAATCTTTTTTAAAATGAGAATCCTCAGAAAAACTGGAAGAAAAATATTTAACGCTGAAGCTAATGCAGAGGCTCAGCTGCATTAAAAATGGACCTGGGTGAGTTTTAAAGCCATTTATTGACAATAAAAGCTCTAGTGAGCTGCATTTCCTATGGGCCTGATTTATCACAGGTCCAGACAGATCCCTTATGGTCATTTTCTCCCACACACTCACTTAAACCAGTGTTTCTCGACCTTGGCAACTTGAAGATGGGTGGACTTCAACTCCCAGAACTCCCCAGCCAGCATGGAGTGGCTGGGGAATTCTGGGAGAAGCCACGCATCTTCAAGTTGCCAAGGTTGAGAAACACTGACTTAAACCCTTGATATAACAAGCCCCAAATATCTTATGCACAAGCTCAAGATGATACGAAATGGATTCCTTCCCGCTATATTTGAAAACAGGATGGAAAAATAGGTAATATGTATACATAGTCTCTTCTGGCACTGTCCCAAAGCCTTGATGCACAAAACTAACACAGAAGAACACAAACAAATTAGAACAAAAACAAAACAACACAAACCATTTAGAACAGAATAAAAATGGCACTGCCCATTTCAGCAGAACTGAGTAGCCAAAGGGATGGGTGGAGGGTAGCCTGGGTTCAACTTGAAACGTGCTGGTAATTTGCACAGGCTAGAAATGGTGCCCAATCCCCCATTTTTAAAATATTTAAAAAGTCTTTCCCTTTGCCTCCCCAGTCCAAAAGCTAAATTGCTGGGGGGGGGGGGGAAGTACTCTGGAGAAAGTAGCAGATTTGTGCATGAAAAGGCTGAAGAGTTTATTACCAGTACATCAAAAACTCCTCCGTTGAACACATGTTCATTGCACTGCGTCCCTTAAACCTTAGCGCGTCCACTTCCCTAACCCCTCCTTTATCTCTGGCATGAAATATATCCCCCTCCCAAATAATCCAGAGCATATTTATAGTGACCGATGCAGCTGCTTATACCTCCACCCTTTCCAGCACGCAAAGTGGCAAAGGACACAACCAGTGCACTCACAAAACTATACCTCAACGCAAATCTGTTGAAATGGAAGCATCGTTCCCAATTAAATTTGCAGTGTTGAGGCTCCAAAACCTTGGCTGCACCCCACAAGGGCTTGCGTCTTGCCAATGTTCAACACATAAGAATGGGATGGGAAAATAATTAAATACACAAGTGGAGTGCAATCCTGATAAATGCAATTCCAATTCAATGGACATTTAAGCAAACCCAAGGGTTATGATTTCCTCCAACCACTACATTTTGGAGCATGGCCCTGGCACACCACTCAAACACCAAGGGTGCTTTTCAGCATGGACAAAGTTGGCCTCCAGGACTGGAACCTTAGATTGTCTTTAGGGCTATGCAGCTGTGTGAACACCATGACCAGGAATAGAACAGCCTGTATGTAAGGCTCCCCAGCATTTAAGAAAGGCATGGAGAACTAGCAGCCAAGAAATTATATGGTGCTAAATTCCCATTTAAATTATGAGCCAGTTTGGTGTAGTGGTTAAGGCATCAGGCTAGAAACTGGGAGACCGTGAGTTCTAGTCCCGCCTTAGGCACAAAACCAGCTGGGTGACCTTGGGCCAGTCACTCCCTCTCAACCCTAGGAAGGAGGCAATGGCAAACCACTTCTGAAAAACCTGCCAAGAAAACTGCAGGGACCTGTCCAGGCAGTCTCCGAGAATCGGACATGATTGAACAGATTAAAAAATAAAAAAAACCCATTAAGAGGTCCAACAAGAAAAAAATATCAAAGGAGGTGATTCCAGAGTTTCAAATTCCTATTTCAGGAGCAAACTGGTAGTAGTAGTAGTAGTAGTAGTAGTAACAGTTCTTGGTTTTCAGGCATTTTGGTTCAATTCAAGCGTAAATATTGTCTTTGGAGCAAGGACGGGTCACGCCCTGTTAGCTTCTGTACCGCAGCCATCTGTGAGAGACTGGCACATTTCTATGACAACCAATTGGCAAAGAGAGGAAAATGTGGTACAAGGTTACACCACTTCTTGAAGCTGTCTTACAGTTCTGGGGCTGGGAGCAGGAAGAAGCACAAGTGTGTGTGTGTGTGTGTGTGTGTGTGTGTGTGTGTGTGTGTGTGTTTTTCCCCAGGTAAGCATCGGGCACAAACATTAACTTTTCAACCGATATGCCCATTTCCATTCTAATGCACAATCACATCTGGTCTTCTGAAGGAAAGGTGTGGAGAACAAATAGAGTAATTCTTATTTATCTTTTTAATTATGAAAAGAAAGTTAAGTGTTTTCATACAAATAAGTCAATGAAATACAGGAACTGTCCGAGGCATAATTCATAGAAAAAGCAGCTGCACCACAGTAATAGCCATCCAAGTTTTAAAAGGGAACCACTGTACATTTGAATAAAAGCTCACTTGTTTTTTTAAAAAATGCTTATTAAATTTATATACTGCCTTTCCTCTGAGAAACTCTCAGCCGGGAAGGGAGAAGGAGATAATTTTCAAGCATCCTAAAGCATTAGGTAAAGAAGCTGAGACCATTTCTTCCAGGAGTAAAAAAACAAAATTCTGAGAAACGAAAAGCCAGATTTCAGTAGAGCATCAGTTCAGACATGAAATGAGCCATGATACCTGTTCCATTTTTAATAAAATGGGATGGGTATCAGCAGTGAAAAGGTACAAACCCTCATATATTTTTTAATTTAGCTACTTGTTCCCATTATCTTCCCCAATTTTAGCCCCCCCCACCCATACTTTCCTTTCACTGTTACTGTTTTGAGTCAAAACTCCCAAATTTGACACCCCACACAGTAACTTATCACTATTTTGTTTTGTTGTCTTAATAGTGCCATCCCCCTCAAAATATCAGTAAACTTTTGAGTGCTGGGAAATTGCTGTGTGAGTGTGTTTTTGCAACCAACATTCCTCCCACTTCAACTCCCCCCCCCCCGAAAAAAAATCCCTAGCACAACATTGGTTTCATTTTCTGCCTTTCACAGAGCTTTCTAATGTTAGGCCCAACACACCCATCAGCACGAAAGGAACATGCGCCCTGCTTGCGGAGTTTTGATGTGTCCTTTTACGTTGCTCTTTTAAAAAATGTATTTGGGAAAAAAAATTAATAACTCCCTCAAATCACTAGGAGCTTTTAGGAGGCCAGGTTAAAGTTTGAACACAGAGGAAAGGTCAAATAGGCATGTGAAGTAGATCTAAGACCACACCTGAGTTTAGGAGTGAAGGGGATTATTATTATTATTATTATTATTATTATTATTATTACAGAATAATAATAATAATCCTTTAACACCAAACAACATCTGCCTATCCCAGGTCCAGGTGGATAAAAATGCCAAAACCAGTCTAAACATCTGGCTGGCTGTGCAACCAACAACAACAATAACAACAACAACAACAACAACACATCTGGCTGACTGTGCAACCAATAATAATAGAAGACAGAGAAGTGAAGAAGTATCAAGATTTGAAAATCGAAGTTAAAAGGTTATGGCATAAACCAGCCATGGTGGTCCCAGTGGTTATCGGCACACTGGGTGCCATTCCAAAAAACCTTGGCCAGCACTTAGAAAATCGTAGAAAATTTCCATCTGTCAATTACAAAAGGCCAGACTGCTTGGATCCGCACATATACTACGCCGATACATTACCACATCCGAGGTTCTTGGGAAGAACTAGATGCGAATGAAGGCCAACACCAACTAAAGAACTGGCAGCTGTAATTTCACGTTGTTGTATATAACAACAACAGCAAGAACAATAATGCTTTTCTCAGGAAACTGCACAGTGAAGTCGCCATATCGCCAAGGATTGCAGCTTTGGAGGAACACACATTTTTTTTGCAGGATTTGGGCTTTTAAAACCATCTCAGATACAAGTGCCAGCAGAGGTCCTGTTTGGGCGGGGGGGGGGGGTTGAAACCCTGGAGATCCTCTTCCAGTGAAAACAAAATACTCCAGGATAAAAGAACCAACAACTGTTGATCTTGCCACCTAAGAATTCTCCAAGCTTAAGTTCATCAACTACTACTACTACTACTATTTAGATTTATAAACCACTGAATCCCTAAGGACTCTTGGTGATGCACAGATATGATACAGAGGAAACAATACACAATAAACAAAAAAGTATAATGACAAACACTGAATGTCAAATTCACCAAACTATAACTAAACCAAGATGGCGTCAAGGCCCAAATGCCTTCTGGAAGACTTCTGTTTTGACCACCTTCTGGAAGGCAGTCAGGGTGGGAGATACAGGAGAAAAAGAGAAGTTTTCACACTTTCTCAGGCCACTGGACCTGTTAGTTTAAAAATTAAAAAACATTCCCAGAACCCCTGATTAAGAGGCAAATCTCTACTGCAGTGTTTCTGAACCTTGGCCGTTTTAAGACATGTGGACTTCAACTCCCCGAATTCCCCAGCCAGCATGTATCGTTTTTGAACATGCTGTTCTGGATCACATTAAGGTGCGGTTTATTTACCACTTTAGCCCCCAGTGACTGGGTTCACACATGACACTAAGTCCCAAACCATGTTCTACAAACCACAGTACTAGCTTTGCATAATGCACGACGGGAAAACCAAGCAAGCCATGCTAAGAAGGGTTTAATGTAGGGTTTAGTGAGATGAATGAACTCAGCCACTGGCATTCTAACCCAGCAAGGTAGGGTGGGAAGCAAAAGGGCAACCTCTCACAGGCACAGCGTTTTACTGTTGGCAAAACTCTGCAGCATTCAAAATCCTTTCTGAAAGGAGCATGGGTGTGATTAAGAAGCCATCCGAAGAGAGCTGTGAAAAAGGAACTAGTTTCATCACCAAGCAAATGGGTGTTGCCACATTTCTGAGGAACAATGCTCTATATTACAAGTCTCTGCAAGTTTTCTGGAGCTCCACAAACCTCCAACGTCCTTTTCTGCTCCTGCTAAAGATTAAGTTGTTTTAATGCTGGCAAGAGCTCGTGTTCCAGTCTCAAGTCAATGGCTCCTTGATGAAAATAAAAACAAAAAAGATGAAGGGCGGGCCCTACGGCACTCCCCTGCCTTGCCACCTTCTCCTCCCCCACCCCGTTCTTGAGATTTCCTTGCAAAGCAGACATTTCCTTCCCCCAAGGTAGACCATTTTGGAAAAGGAGGAAGTGGTTTAAATGGGTCTCTGGAAATGGCAATCCTCTTATTTTGCAGAACCACCAATAAAACAGACAGGAAGTGGTCCAGAAGCTTTCGCCATCTGTGAGTGCCAAACCATCCACGGCTGTAGGTCCCTGTCCCTTGCATTCCACAGGACAGTGGTGGACTGGGTTGACAAGCCACTGCAGCATCCGTTATGTTTCCACTGAAAAAACTGCAACTGTGCTTAAAAACCCAGATCACCACTTGTAATGGTATGTGGGAATGACCTTGGGAGACAGGGGGAAGAGCCGCAGACTAGACAAAGGTCACATAAGCGGCAGCTGAGCCTGCAGAAGCAATGGGAGGCTGGCAAACATCTCAGAAGAGACCCTCCCCAGTTTCTTGGGCTGTAAAGGTGACGGGCAAACCAGAAAAACATGGGGCGCGATGGCTCAGCGGTAGAAGATAAACTGCTGACTCTGGTCCTGTGGTGTTACTTCTCCTGTGTTGGGCCATCCTCCTGTACAAAGGTTGTTTGGTTTCTCCAATGTAGAGTTCAGAGTTTATCTTCATCTAAAGGAAAAAGGACACTCATTTGAGGACATTAATGTTCACATTTTAGACAGAGAAGATAGGTGGTTTGAGAGAGGGGTCAAGGAATCCATATATGCCAACTTGGAAAATCCTTCCTTGAATAGAGGTGGGGGCCTCAGGCACAATCTTTCCCCTATTTTCCTTCCTGCTTTGTCTTCTGTGCCTAGGAAGATTAAGACCATTTCGCAGGCTCAACAGCAGCATGGTAATCTTAACGATCCTCCTTTAGATGATAAAGGGACTTAGAAATAACATCTCAAAATAACCATAACCTAGCCCCAGGTGCAAGGTCACACAGCCACCTAGAAACATATTTAAGGATTCCCTTACTAACTTTGCTCAGACTGAAGAAGCTCCTTGGATAAGGAGCGAAACGTTTCCACTGAGAAAATAGAAATCCAGTTGACATGATTCAAGCTACAGACAATTCCACCTGGATGACTGAGAACCTTCATAGACATATTTTCATCGGGGAGTGCTTCCTGGCTGGACTACCTCACAAGGCTGACATCACCAATAAGATTATAATGACAGAAGAAAATCAGTGTGTGTCTTACAGAGCTACGTTGGTAGAACCAGGCTGAATCCTGCCCCAATGGAGGTTTTGATCGACAACAACAAAAAAGGATGGGGTGGGGACTAGGGGATAATGAGCAGGGGTAAATGCAGTATTATTTTGGAAAGATGGTTTCCAATAGCTAGAAAAGGTTATCTTTGATGCAATTATCAAAGAGAATGGGTGGTGTTTACAAACTAATAGACAACAGCTTGAAAAAGCTACATGAGATGAAAATAAACTTTGTTTTGCTCACCACACAGTTGTTGCTATATTTTGAAGTTACAATCCCACTTTCCCTTTTTTTTCTGTGTATACACACATACCTGTGTATACTTCCTTAGTTTCTCATCCCTGCAAGAGTTTAAAAGGCTTGTGTGTGTGTTTCAAATGTGGACAAATGCCGTTTTCTAATCATTTTTTTTGTGCAGATATAATCCAGAGGTAACACAGAGAAAATTTCAGCACAAAAGATCCAGAACAAGACACATATTCTAGTTTCAACCACAAATTCTCGTTTTAAAGCCACCACTTTTTATCTTCTTCCTTTAAGTCCACAACCAGTTTTAAAGGACTGAAGTCAGAAACAAGCATATAAGAAATGAACCAAAAATTTGGCATAAGAAGTGGGTTTGAGAATAGAGCTGAAAGAAGGAAAAGAGAAAACCGTACTGGATAACTGGATTCACACATTATGCTTACCCTGATTAGTTATAACTATAGTTTGTTGAACAAACTAGAACCACCCCAGTTCACGCATAATGCTACGCTTAGCAGAAGACTTTTAAAGGGTCATTTCCAGCAGGCTGCAATTCTTGAACAGAGAGCAGTTTAAATTCAAATCCAAAAAAGTTTTAACACAGAAAAGATCCTGCTTAGCTTTTAGAACAGAAGAGCAGAATGCTTCCTCAAAGAATCAGAGAGAAGAAAAGCAGGTGAGTGCTATGATCAGATGTTGCTGAGTTCACACACTGTGCAAAGCTATGGGAGGCAGGGCCACAAAGCCACCGATAGCCTCTGAACCCCCTTTCTGCAGCCCACAGAATCCACCCTAACTGTAAGTACTACTGGTAGAGTTCTCAATTTAAGTTTTACTTCCAGGAAATGTGTAGTGCAAGACCAAGGGTATGTTCAACATAGTTTAAAACGCTACCAGCCCTTCCATCCTAAAACCCCAGGGCACAAATGTGAAAATCCCAGTCCCATCCAGTTGATAGGATGTACCCCTGCCTAGCTCCTCTGCTCCCACCAAAGGCTGCTCCCCCCCAATCTTGCGCTAAGCCGCAGTATTTGCACACAATGCAGCATGCTATTCCATAAGGGCTGGACTGGCATATCATGCTACACCATGCCATGGCCTATTTGATTCTGGCTTAATGCGTGAGGGCAGGTTCTCTGTCCATCCAAGGCCAGAGCCCTATCCACTTGGACCTCCAGTGACTTCCAGGTCCTAATCAGAGCTCTCCCACAATACCCAGCGTGAACTGTGGTCCCACACCTAATGAAAGCTTACCCTAGAATGTGACCCAGATATGAGCTATCTGGGTCAGCCTGAACCCTGCCTTCCAGAACAGAGATGGTGCCTTCAAAAGTTGTGGATGACTTATCTGTGTAACCTGCCATTCCACCAGAGATTTGGCCTTGTGGTTAAGGATTTCATCCAGTACACACATAGGGCAGGAATGTGCCAAAGCTACCGATGAGTGCACGCTGCCTGCACACCCTTCTAAGGTTTAATCTTCACAAGCAAGCCTGTGAATCACAGGCGTGACATCTCCATGAGACACCTTCCTTAGCATCTCAAAGGCAGCTCTGAAACAAAAGTTGTGACCCAACTCTCTGCTTGAAACTCACAGCCCTACCCGATTAAATAGTTTTTTTTCTGCCACATTCACACGCTCTATGGCTAGGCTTGGCAGGGTGGGGACAGGGAAATGCTCCTGTTTCTCCAGGATCTCTTCAAGGAAGCCAACTTGTTGGTGAATTATTGCAAAAGGTTGGGACCACAAATAGCTTGTGAATCATGAGTGTATTAGCACATCTGCTGAAGAAGCTCTTAGAGGAAACAATTGTCGATCAGAAGATCGCAAGTTCGGAGGTTCGAATCCCTAGCCCCGCGTGACGGAGTGAGCTCCCGCACTCGCCCCAGTTCTTGCCAACCTAGCAATTCGAAAGCATGCAAATGCAAGTAGATAAATAGGTACCACTTTGGTGGGTAGGTAACAGTGTTCTGCGCGCATCATGCTGGCCACATGACCGTGGAAGCGTCTTCGGACAACGCTGGCTCTTTGGCTAACAAACGGAGATGAGCACCGGCCCCTGGAGTCCGACACGACTGCACGAATGTGCGGGGGGAACCTTTACCTTTACCTAAAATCTAGCACATTTCAGCAACTTAACAACAGTGTTTTTGGGTCCTTCGGGTGCTCCCTTTTCTCCTGTTAAATTTTGAAGGGGAAAAAAATCGCACAAGACAGAAAAATCAGAATGTCGAATCGCAATATGTTCAATGGGCTGTTTGTGAAATAAAATCGTTGCTTTGGGCCCAGTCCTTGCTCACTCTTTACAGCTGCAGGGGGCAGTAAAAGCTGTGAAACATGCGTTACAATGGGAAGCAGCGTGAAAATGGCTGTCAAATAAATACAGCGGCACAATGTAATCATCTTAATGGATAAATGAGTCAACTTAAATTTTACATAATTTAAATAGTTGTGGGAATCAGGAAAGTTTTGGGGAATCACTGAAAGAGCAAGGGCAAAACGGGTGCAGCTTGTTTTCTTTCCCAGGGTTTGGTTGCTGAACAAATGGAATGAGAAACCATCATACCCCTACTTTGACCTTCTTCAACCTCCTGCCCTCCAGATGTATCAAGACTACAAACCCCAGAAATCCACACTGGCTAGGAATCCAGGAAGTCATGGTCCTCAAACATCTGGGGGGACAACAGGCCTTTACAACTTTCCCTCAAGTCTCACACCTCTCCAAACACCATCATGCTGAGGTCTTAGTAAGAAGTGAATTTACTGAAGTGTTGTTGGGTAGCCAGTTGGCAGATTCAACATTTTTAAGACAGCTCCTCCTTTTTAGGTCATCTGAAGTTTTATACAATATTTGCAAAGCCTTTTGTAACCATCATTTGGTCTAAGAAAGGAACCACCTCTATGGATTTGGGGGTGGAAGGATGTCCAACTCAGGGAAACATGTGTAACACTCCCAAGAAGAAGGTCAGAACCTTCATCCATGAATGACCATCAGTTTTACTTACAGTATACCAACTTTCCCCCCATCAAAATAGCTCAGATCTGTTTCTTAACCTTTGGGGATGAGATAAATCCATTTGCAGGAGCCTGGATTTTTTTGTGTAGAATGGACAAAAACAGCAAGAGATAGAAAGATTTGAAAATTACAACATATTCCTTAGTATATATTTCAGTAGGGAACATACTGTATCACCTCTATCTTCTAGTTCAGTGTTTCTCAACCTTGGCAACTTTAAGATGTGTGGACTTTAAGGCTGGCTGGGGAATTCTGGGAGTTGAAGTCCACCCATCTTAAAGTTGCCAAGGTTGAGAAACACTGCTCTAGTTCTGTAATGGCAACGAGGAAGACCATTGTTATCTCGAGGAGTTAAGTGACATATTTTGATTTTCTCCCTCACACAATGAAGATTGTGTGAGGGAGAAAATCATAAATAGAGTTTATTTAGTTATACTGATGTTTAACTGGCTTGTTTTTATTTCTGTTTGGAATGGAGGGGGAGATAGATTGCCCCAAGACTGTTAGTTTAAGCACAAGCCCACTCCACCTAACAGCCCCTTCAGCGGCTTGGAATGGGGGGGGGGGAGAGATAAGAGATTGTTGATGTTGGGCACTGGCTTATCTGTAAAGCTTCCCAGGCTCTTGGATGAAGTCATAAACAGGTATTCTCCCCCCCCCCCAAGTATCCCAGTCAAGGTCAGGCCATGCAGCCTCTGTACCATGGAAACATGGTCACGGAGTTTGGGGGCCAGACTTTGATAAAAACCTTAGGATTGTCTTTTGAGTTTGGGAACCTCTATACAGACTCAGGACGCTGGGTGCTGTAGAACAAAGAGCCATCCTTTTGGGGTTATTCCTGCTATCCTGGTCAGGTTCCTGGTAGCAAAAGGAATAAAGGTATCATCTTGCTTTGGTATGTAGGATTTCTTTCTGTATGCTATGCTTTATATGCTTTTGTATAATCTGCCTAAACTGTGTCCCTGTTCAAACTGTGTTTTCTGTTTAAATCTGTTCGCTTAAGTTTATAACAAAGCTAAAGCTTCTTTATCCACTGGTGTGCTTATTGTCTCTGGATCTAAAAGAACCAATTGCCTGAGCACCTGATCACTGCTTGGACACTTGGCAATACAGTTCCTTCAAGGGCTGTTTGCTGCATCATCTCTGATGTCCTAGTATGCTAGGACCAGTTTTCAGATTTTGCAAGACCAAATTCCTAAAGGAAGTGTTCAAAGGGTTGTTTCCTGTTTCAATGTGGGCTTTGCTTTGCATTCCTCTAGTACACACCAGCTTTGGTTGCCACACAGAAAACATTCACACCTTTTTCAGAACAGTGGATACTAGCCAGCATCTGAAGCAGAAAAGCAAACAATCCAAATTAGGTTTTACAATCCAAACAGAATGAAACCGAAAAGGTAATATTTCAGCAACACAATTTTACCAAAACAAAAACAGAGGGGAGGGGGGAAAGCACCCCGCCCTCACTTTCAGGATGAACCCATTTGCTTCCTGGGCTTGCAAACTGAGATATATCAGCCTTCCACACAAAACAGGAGCTAGGCTGTTGATTTTTTAAAGACTGAATAGCATTAATTGGCAAATACCAAATATGAAGCTTTTCATACTGTCATTCAGCCTTAATCTGAACCGCAGGTTAAGACACCGAAGAATTGTGCCTATTTCTACTGTTTTAATCTCCAGCCTAGACTCCAGCAGTAAAGCTGTACAGCATTTTGGATTTGATTCCAAAACAATGCTTCAGAATATACTGGGACACAAACATAGGCTTTCTCAGCAACTCTTTAAAGCAGCCATGTGTTTTCCTGCAATGACAAGTCCTTGTCCTCCACAGCTGCTACCTGACCCCAGGAAAAGGCACAGCTGCTTTAAAGAGTTATGCTATGTTTGGGCTTCCACAGAGCCCGCGGCACCTTTTTAGAACTGAATCCGAAGCTTACACACCAGTGCGCAGCTGCATATACTCAGATAAAGTGGCCTTCTCCTGCCTTCATCATACCCTGTAAATTCACCCCAGGCACATAACATCTGCAGAAATGCAGCGGGCGCCCCACTGTTAGTAAGGATGATACCTTTCTGTGCTGCCACAGAAACTCAAAATTTTGGCACGCTGCCTCATGCTGTGTCTCATTTTCAGGAAACAATTCCTGGCTTGCTGAGACATGCAAAGGGTTTTCTTTCACAGCTGAGTATTCCAGCCAGCTGAAGTGACCGAGTGCCCAGCCCAGCTGTTCCTGCTCGCTCTTAAAAGATTCATGAGCCTGAGCCTGGCTCAGAAATCATGAAAAGCGGCTTTTAATTCAGTGACGCAGGGAAAATCCTTTTGCTTTTTTCCCCCCTTACCAGTTCTCTTTCAATATTTTGTCCAGCTGGAAAGAGAATTCCAGATAAAAGTTTAGTATCAGAAGAAAACCAGAAGGCAGATTTCAGCATAGCATCCATTTTCAAGTAATTTCAAAGCACCCCCCCCCTTAAATTCTACCATCAAAATTGCAAATTTTGATCCGCCACTTAACCAAGTAGGCACATCGCAAACCACACTGGTAAAGTGCAGACGTGGGAAGCCAAAATGATCAGAGGGCTCAAACTCCGGTCCTACAAGAAAAGGCTAGAATATTATCGAGATTAGCTGAAAAAAGAGGGAATGGGCAATTTTATGGAGGACAGTTCTATCAAGGACTATGGGTCCTGAAGATCAAGGTGACCTCCAGGTTGGGAGTGATGGGACAGGGACATGTCAGCACCTCCTGCTTGTGAGCATCGCCAAGGCAACTGGTCAGCCATTGTGAGAAACACGACGTTGAGATGGGCCTTAGACTGGCCCAGCTAGGTGGTTCTTATGTTGAGAATCACAGATCACAAATAACCACTGTGGATTTAAACTGGTGCTCATGGACATTACTAATGGTGGTATACCAAGGGTGGGGCAGTGGAGGTAGTTCCCCCCCACCCCGTGCAGGCAATACGGAAGTGCATTATCTGATGACCTGGAGACAACAAGGAGGCTTCTCTGGAAGATCAGTGACAGGTATGGAGTTGAGTCAGCTGTTTGGCAGCAGCAACAGAGGAGTGGGGTGTTCAAAAAACGATCCGCTCCAGGTGTTGAATATGTTAGTCACGCCACTGGAGCTTTGGTATATATAGCAGCATTTGCTTGGAACACCAATCCATTTCCTCCATTATTCCAAGGAGCATCTCCAAAATGCTCATTCTTCAGATTAACAGCTTTAGCTACTAGAAATCCTAATATATTTAACATGCTGCATCCAAAATTGGACGAACTAATCCTTCAATCCTAGCTGCTTTGCTTGTAGAGAAAAACAAATGAATGTCCTCACTGTTTTGGAGCACCCTTTCTCTGAAATGCTGCTGAATCTTGCCTCCTCCATCTACTGGATGCATACAAGTGGCGTGCAAACCATAATTACACTTTAGCATATTTAGCCAGTATATTTAAGGGGCATGGTGGCTCAGCGGGTAAGACGCCAGGTTTGTCGATCAGGTGGTCGCAAGTTCGGCGGTTCGAGACCCTAGCCCCGCGTGACGGAGTGAGCTCCCGCACTCGCCCCAGCTCTTGCCAGCCTAGCAATTTGAAAGCATGCAAATGCAAGTAGATGAATAGGTTCCACTTCGGTGGGATAGTAACAGCGTTCCGCGCGTGTCATGCTGGCCACATGACCGTGGAAGCGTCTTCGGACAACGCTGGCTCTTTGGCTAACAAACGGAGATGAGCACCGGCCCCTAGAGTCGGACACGACTGCACAAATGTGCGGGGGGAACCTTTACCTTTTTATATTTAGCCAAATACAAGTTCAAAAACGTCCCATTTTAACAAGTTCCTTGCACAGGGCATCAAGTAGTAGAGTCTACCCCCAACCCAACCCCCAGAATTTACAACTAGGCATTTCCTATGTTGGCTTGGAATTCTGGTCACTGCTGTATCAAATACCTGGAAGTCACTAAAAGAGAGTCTGAATTAACAGGTAAGGATCAAAAAACATGACAACAGAAGTTTAAGTGCAGGACCACCCTTTCCTAAAAGGTGACCTGAGTTGGACAGGCATCTTGAAAGCAGGGGTTCCAAATTCGTGTACCCAACTACCACCAAGCCTAAAATGAATATTCTTCCCATATTTACACATCTCCATGTTCCTCTCCTTAGCCTACTGTCCTTTACTGAATGACATATTGTGCACTCTTTCATGTTCTTTCTAAAGACTCAGGGCCCTATATTATCACCAACTATTTTAAACATGTGATGATTATAAACTGGTAGAATAACTGGGGGTGGGGGTGTTATCACAGGGCCCCATCCTGCAGAAACCAATCTAAGTTTTGTCATTCCATTAGCAATCGTATCATTGACATGACGACACACCACAGAGATAACATGTGTTAAGGCCCTAAGATAACTACTTCAGGGCTGAGCCTGACTTCTATTTATTTAGAACAGGGGTGGACAACGTCAGGCCCGCGGGCCGTATAAGCCCGCGGGGCTCCCGCCTAAGGCCCACGGGGCTCTCCCGCCCGCAAACCCCGCCCCTTCCACACGATTGGCTCCCGCCTGCAAACCCCACCCCCCAGTGCTTGTGATTGGCTCCCGCCCACAAACTCCGGCCCCCGGTCCGTGGAAATCCCAGAAACCCCGCCCCCCCCCCCGGTCCCCGGTTATAAATATCCAAATGGCCCTTGGCAGAAAAAAGGTTCCCCACCCCTGATTTAGAATCTTACCGTTCCTCTACTCCAAAGTAATTTCCAGCCTGTGAACAAAGACCCACTTGTTTAAATCCATGTCAGATCCAACAACCAAAATGTATGCATTGTAATGACTTCTAACCCACTTCCACAACATACGTACGTTCTCAATTTATTTTATGTTAATAAGTGTCTAATCCAAACATATAAAGCCAAGTGAAGAGGATCCAGATTGGAACAGTCTACTCCACAGCCAAATTGAGTTTGGACACTAATTGCACCCTTAATCGCCACTTCAATCTGTAAAGTTTGAATTATAAGCACCCCTCAGTTTCTTAAGCTGCACTGTGCTTTGAAGCTGGATCTCCCTCCAGCCAAAGACGCTAGCCGCCGCATCACATGAGCACCCAGGAAAATCTTATCAACAACGCAGTCCGTTTTTTCAACAGTATCAAATCTTTCCTTCCTCTTTTCTAAACAGGAACAAAAAAGAAAATTCAACGTCAGACTAAGGACTGAGCTGTTTGTTTTCACAGCCCCAACTGGCTCGGTGGAACACCACGCTTGGAATTCATTTGGTAAAACTTTTTTAACCCCTAAAATCAGGGCAAACAGCAGAACAATGACTTTTATGGCTTAGTCTTGTGTTCCCTACCTTTTATCACTTACAGCGAACTATAATTAGGCCCAAGGCAAAAGACTAATTGTGTGCTTTCTAAAGCTGATTTCCAACCTCAGAACATCTTTCATCAAGTCAAGCTAACAGCAGTTTTGGAAGTCAGTTTTAAGTAAACAAATTGTATTTATTTTATCCGTTACACCAGGGGTGGGCAACGTCAGGCCCGTGGGCCATATAAGGCCCGCGGGGCTCCCACCTAAGGCCCGCGGGGCTCCTGCCCGCAAACCCCGCCCCTTCCATGCGATTGGCTCCCGCTCACAATCCCCGCCCCCGTGCTTGTGATTGGCTCCCGCCTGCAAACTCCGGCCCCCGGTCTGCGGAAATCCCAGAAACCCCACCCCCCACCTCCCCGGTCCCCGGTTATAAATATCCATGGCCCTTGGCAGAAAAAAGGTTCCCCACCCCTGCGTTACACTGATATCCTGCTGTTTCCTCCAGCAGCTGAAGTAGGCTTACGTGGAGACCTCCCCTTATTTTATTTTATCCACAGACAACAACCCTGCGAGGTAGGTAGAGGGGGTGTGACCAAAAACTCTTCCTCCATGGCAAGGATTTGGTGGGAAATGAGCTTCATTATTTGTTCCACTGTCTTAATTTTTTCCCCATGGGATTCATTACGAGCCTTTAGACTGCTTGAAAAGAAGCTGCCTGGTCTAATACACGGAAAATTGATTTTCTTTTAGCTTCTTATAAGAAAGAGACCTTGGTGGCCTGCTTTTAAAGTTTAGAATTATTTTTTGTCTTCTCAACAGTCGGACAATAAGGCTAGATTTATAGCTGTTATATCTTGTCTTGTGAAATCATTTCCATCTCTGTGGTACCCCATGCTCTAACAATAAAAACTTTAAAAAAAAACCACTCCCGTTCTGTTATAATAAAAAACTTCCTTTCCATTTCCAGCTTTGCCTTCTCAGCTGCAAAAGAGAAACTAAGAAATGATGAAACAGTATTCACTTTTAACTTCCTTGGGGGAGGTTAATGGATAACTTTGGGACTGTATTATTATGTCCTGTCTGAAGTCATTACGCACACAGGGTCAACAAGATCTTTGCAAAGGAAAAATATGCCCTCGCCTCCTCTATTTTTTTTGCAAAAGACAGCATGCATAGGAAACTGAAACAAGCAGACTTTCCAAACTGGGACTGGTTTTTTAAAGGGAGTGTCACAGCAAGGGGCTGATCTTGGACCTAATTCCTTGGATGGGGCACCAACAGGAAATCCCAGAGCTCCAGGAACAAGTCAGAAAACCTCCCAGGAGGTGGCCATTTACACTGCATTCCTCTCTCGCCACAATCCAAATGAGTGCTTAAACAATGGCAAATCACTTCTGTTCTGTTCCCAAGAAAACAGCACGGACACACCTGTGAGGTCACCAGGCGTTGAGCTCAACTGAAGATAATGTCTATTTCTTTACTTGCACAGAATCTGATGGACATTGCCTTGAGCTGTATCGTGGAAAAGAGGCCACAAGGAAAGTTATTGATTGGGCTTTTACATCAGTCAATAATTTCAGTTCTCCAAACAGTGGCGAAATCATCATATTATGAACAGCAGGAAAGAAAAGGAAAAGGGAAAGGGGAAACAAGAAAGGAGAAACAGTGTAAAAACCAATACGTGAGCTACCTTGAGTCATTTTTTATTGCAGTGGCAATCAAACATGTTTAATAAATAAAAAAATATAAAAACAGGACAACTAATTGAGAATTCCAGAAAAGGCACCACCACTAAAACGCAATCAATAAAATGCTATTATCTGGAATTTCCAAACAGCTTCTCATTTTATTTATTTATTTATTAAATTTATATTACCGCCCATCTCCCCCATCGTAGACCCTGGGCGGTTCACAATAGAAACTGTTAAAACATAAATGGAAAATTTATGAATGAAATTCTTGAATGATGCAGTGGGAAAACAATCCATGAGAACTGCTATGCTTTCCCATCATATTATCACATAACAATACAGGTGGTCCTTGCTTAACGACCACAATTGGAACTGGAATTTCAGTTGCTAAGCGAAGTGGTCATTAAGCGAATCCAACCCGATTTTACAACCTTTTTTGCGGCAGCCATTAAGCAAATCACCATGGGCGCTAAGCAAACCACGTGGTCGTTAAGCGAATCAAGTGGTTCCCCATTGATTTTGCTTGCCAGAAGCCGCCCGGGAAGGTTGAAAATGGCGATCATGTGACCACAGGACACTGCAAGAATCATAAATGCGAACAGGTTGCCAAGCACCCAAATTGTGATCACATGACCGTGGGGACGCTGCGACGGTCATAAGTGTGAGAACCAGTTGTAAGTTGTTTTTTTAACACTGTTGTAAGTCTGAACCATCACTAACAAATGGTTGTTAAGTGAGGACAACCTGTAATGCTGGTCTTCTCAACTAATGATGGAGAGCCAGCAGCAAAACATGTCAAATGTAACTTTGCCCAACCCCCTACAATGTTTATTACAAGGATTTTATGAGCAAAAGAGAAGGGAAATCAAATGGGGTGTTTTAAGAATTTCCTTTCATCAAAAATCTTGCTTTTGCTTTTCAATTGCAGGAATAGATGGTGCAAGAGTGAAGTTTTGCTGGATCAGAAAAAGTCTCCCTAGTTCAGCCTTTTTTCTCCATCAGCAGCAAAGATGCTCATTGGTTAAACAAAAACAACATTTTTTAAAAAAAGAAGAATCTAGAAGGAACAAAGAAAAGATAGAGCAAAATCAAGGAACAAATAACTATGAGTGGTGATATTATCATGTTACAGGAACTGAATCTGATTTCTTAAGAAAATTGTCACTCATTTACAGTAATTACTATTCTGTATATTCTTTTCTGATTATATTAGCACTGTTATTATTTTTGGTTGTGCTTCATCGTATCTTCTGGTGGTTATATTTTACCAGTAAAAGATTTAAATGCAAAAAAAAAATTATAATGTGGATTCCTAACCACAAACCACAATTCCAGCTAAATATAAGGCATGGGCGAAAAGAGAAAATATCAGTACATGCATCAAATGTCTCGGTTAAGGTTTGTCTCGTTTCAGTTTTGTATTTTGTATTTATTCAACTGGACATGTCAATCTAGTGAATGAGCAAGCAAAGGAGGATAGAGTTTCTTTGCAAATTTCTCTGCAAAAAAGAAACTCATTTGCATTGAAAAGAAGAACTAGGCACAGTGCAGCCTTCTAGTTTCTTTCTGTCTACAATAATGAGGGCTAGAACATTGTTGTATTTGTTGCTGCTTTAAATCAAAGACAGGATGGTTTTTTTTAAAAAAAAAAAAAACCACAACTCCTCCAATTTGTAGAATGAGAAATAAATGCCTTAGGTGCAGAAAAATCTCCCCTAAGGTAAGTATTCACGACTGGTCCCGCAGAAGTTCAATCATCAAGAAAAGATTGGAGGGCAATATAATAGCAGCAAACTTAAAAGGGTTTTATTTAGTGCTGGTGTCGTTTTCCTTTTATTAGACTTGGCATGTTCAAGTGTTATTGTTGCAGAGGGTGCACCTAATAAGGTTCAGAAACAAACAAATATTTAGACTTCTTTGGCGTTTGTTTTATAAAACTACCAAGCCCAGGGGGAAAAAATAGAGTATGTCCCTAAGCAAGCACTTATCTGAAGATGAAAGTTTGTAAATATTAAAATTGTTCTTTGGGGAGATTGAGCAGTAAAACTCATATGCATACAGCATCGGGGATAAAAAGGAGGTTACTATTAAGTATAAAATCCTGCACAATGGAAAACGACATGCATACTGCAAAACTGCACCTCATTTAAAGGACAATGAGAAAAAACCCAGCATGACAACAGGTCAGATTTGAAAAGAATATACTATGATCGTTTATGTCCTTCCCAATATCTGCACACAATACTGTATGCGTTGGAATCCTCAGCCTACTAAAACCGGTAGCAGAACCAGCTTCAATTTTAACCAAAATTAGCTGCATCAAATAAACAACTGCCTGTATCCGATATTTGCCACTTTTGTGCTAAGCCATAATGTGATTTTTAGGGGGGCGTGGTGGCTCAGCGGGTAAGACGCCAGGCTTGTCGATCGGAAGATCGCAAGTTCGGAGGTTCGAATCCCTAGCCCCCCGTGACGGAGTGAGCTCCCGAACTCGCCCCAGCTCTTGCCAACCTAGCAATTCGAAAGCATGCAAATGCAAGTAGATGAGTAGGTACCACTTCGGTGGGATGGTAACAGTGTTCCGCGTGCGTCATGCCGGCCACATGACCGTGGAAGCGTCTTCGGACAGCACTGGCTCTTCAGCTAAGAAACGGAGATGAGCACCGGCCCCTAGAGTCGGACACGACTGCACAAATGTGCGGGGGGAACCTTTACCTATAATGTGATTTGGCTTTGGCTTAAGTGTGTTGTGTGAACTCAGCCCCTCGGTTTAGTAATCCCTGATCTTCAGTTTAGGGTTATGGGTAACCCAGGCAGTGGTGGCTTACTCCTGAATCTTGGTTTAATGGCATGGGTCAATCCAGGCATAACGTTTCTCTAGGACCCCCTGCCAAAATGTTGCCTTTCTTTTGCTGAGTTTGTTTTTAATTGGAGGTGATTTGGATTGTTCTGGCTCTGACCTATGTGCAAAACATATACGGCGCCACCGAACTAGAGATCCTCCACTTTTATTCTTATATTATATGTAGTGCACAATCCACCTTTTGATTGTAGTTATATGTAGTGCACAATCCACCTTTTAATTCTTTCTCCTTTACCAAGGGCATCTCTCATCTCACAATTCTGGAAGCCACTCTGCACTAGCTGCCCATCCTGCCATTGACCAGATCCTGCCCAGCTTCACTTCAAACATATTCCCATCCTTTCAGCCATGCCTAGCTCCAGTCTAGCTCATTCAGAGATATTTATTCAATTTTTCCAGTTCAAACTCCTATTTCACATGCTTATCTTCCTTTCTAACACCCTTAAATCTCAAAAGTGGTTTTTCCCCCCCCAGGCTTAGCCGTTTTCACCAAAATATTATATATCTTCCTACATCAAGAAATTCTTCAATAAATGTTACATTAGCTTGATGGATTAGTACCTTAACTATTCTTAATACAGTCAAGCTATCACCATTACTTCTGCTCATGCTATATATAGAGATTAAAACGGCTATTTTCCAGGGATCGTTCTGAGATTGCAACCCTTCTCCTGTTTTGTTTTTCAGCTGCGGAGTTGAGTGCATGAATAAATAAATCAATTATACACAGTTTAGATGCATTTCCTAAAATCAAATCTCCCCTTTTTCCCTCCGTAGGTCCCCACCTCCATAGATGATGAGGAAACAATCTGAAAACTAAACTACAGTATATCAATGTTGTAACAGGCCAGCTCACCTTCAACGGAAACACAGGATGAAAAAAAAAATGTTGAAAAAGTAAACAGCCCAACAGATAACCGTGAAACAGACATTTTGGCAATGGTTAGTAAGGGTGAGACTCAAAACGTTGCTCCCTGGATCTCTCGCTACAAGCCACGCTTGCTAGGGAACAGCTGAAGAACCACACTTACCAACTATCTACCTGGGTCTTAAGAGCGGAAAAGAAAAGCTCCTGTGGACTGTGACATCATCACTTTCTAAAACAAGAAAATATAGCAGAAGACTTAAGTCTATATATACAACAGAGAACAATGGCACTTTGGCCTTTGATGTGTCAAGCATAAACACAATGGATACAAATCAGTTGGCCTTCTTGTTTCACTTCTACCCTACCTGTTCTGGAGAGCAGCAGGAAAAATGCCTCCATCTTTTGTCACGCACACACCAAAACAGAGGCAATTTTTTTAAAAAATGGAGGCTTTAAAGTGAAACTGGGTCTGCGTGCTTGTTTTTGTGCTGAGGAAAGGCTGAAGACTTCATGCTGGCGGCAGAAGTTAGGAGAAGTTAGAAGATCGCTGTGCACCTACCAAGGCCTGCGCTCTGAAGGGAAGAGCGCCACCGTTGATGCTCCGAACTTCTCCTTGGAAGCGCTGCTTGCTTACCTTCTTCCTCTAATCAGAAGAGGCAGAGCTTCATCGTCTCATGCCTCCTTCAGGGCAGCTGCACAAAGGGAAAGGACACATAGGGGGAGAATAGAACTGATGCTTTCGAACTGTGGTGCTGGAGAAGACTCTTGAGAGTCCCTTGGACTGCAAGGAGGTCAAACCAGTCAATCCTAAAGGAAATCAACCCTGACTGCTCATTGGAAGGACAGATGCTCAAATACTTTGGCCACCTAACGCGAAGAGAGGACTCCCTGGAAAAGACCCTGATGCTGGGAAAGACTGGAGGCAAAAGGAGAAGGGGACGGCAGAGGATGAGATGGTTAGGTAGCATCACCGATGAAATGAACATTAATTTGAGTATACTCCGGGAGACAGTGGAGGACAGGAAGGCCTGGCGTGCTATGGTCCATGAGGTCACGAAGAGTCGGACACGACTAAACGACTGAACAACAACAGTGACCACAGAGACTGATTCTACTGAATGTACCAATAATTGTAAGGGTGATTTCTTAAGAGTCCCTTGGACTGCAAGGAGGTCAAATCAGTCAATCCTAAAGGAAATCAACCCTGACTGCTCATTGGAAGGACAGAGGCTGAAGCTGAAGCTCAAATACTTTGGCCACCTAATGCAAAGAGAGGACTCCCTGGAAAAGACCAGTGAGTGCTGGGAAAGACTGAAGGCAATAGGAGAAGGGGACGGCAGAGGCTGAGATGGTTAGATAGCATCACCAATGAAATGAACATGAATTTGAGTAAACTCCGGGAGACAGTGGAGGACAGGAAGGCCTGGCGTGCTATGGTTCATGAGGTCACGAAGAGTCGGACACGACTAAACGACTGAACAACAACAACTTCCTCTCCTCCTAAGCCAGGGGTGGGGAACCTTTTTTCTGCCAAGGGCCATTTGGATAGTTATAACTGGGGACCGGGGTGGGGGTGGGGTTTCTGGGATTTCCACGGACCGGGGGCCAGAGTTTGTGGGCGGGAGCCAATCACAAGCACTGGGGGGGCGGGGTTTGCGGGTGGGAGCCAATCGCGTGGAAGGGGCGGGGTTTGTGGGCGGGAGCCCCACAGGCCTTAGGCAGGAGCCCCACGGGCCTTATACGGCCCATGGGCCTGACGTTGCCCACCCCTGTCCTAAGCAAAAGATGGAAACTTTAATAAATTGAGCCTGTCAGCGAAACAACTACTCGGGAAAAGAAATAGAAAGATGAACAGCAGACCAGAGATGGAACAATATTCCACCCCAGTAACTGACCTGCCCTTTGGACTAATGCTATGTAGATAAACACTGTGCAATTGATCCCCACTGTTCTCATTCAATTCAATGAGGAATTTGCCTCTGAACGTCTTTCAACGGAGAAGAGAATTGCAGTAAAAATTCTCAGGGGTGGAATGGGGTGGTCTTCCATTTTGGGGGGGTAAGTGAAGGTCTCATGTTTTAGCATACAAGTCTCTCGCCAGGATTCTGCAACTTCCCTGGTTTCCATTAAACCTCCAGGGAATTGTAGGCAGGGAGGGAGGGGGTGAGGGGATCTGGGGAAGCTGCTCAGGAATTGGAAGACGGGGGACTGAAAGGGTCAGGAAGGAAGGAAGGAAGGAAGGAAGGAAGGAAGGAAGGAAGGAAGGAAGGAAGGAAGGAAGGAAAAAGGGAAGGAAAAAGGGAAGGAAGGAAGGAAGGAAGGAAGGAAGGAAGGAAGGAAGGAAGGAAGGAAGGAAGGAAGGAAGGAAAAAGGGAAGGAAGGAAGGAAGGAAGGAAGGAAGGAAGGAAGGAAGGAAGGAAGGAAGGAGGAAGGATAGGTGGATGTGATATTCTTGGGCAGTAGGGTAGAAATACAAAGGCCTCTTTTGCAGGGGAGAAAAACTTTTAGCAAGTAATACATTGGATTAGCTGATATTCTCATGGCTGGGTTTTCTCTCCCCTTGATCAACAGACCCAAAAGCTGGGTCAAATATCACACTAAGCCATCAGGTGATTAGTTTGGTTTTGCAGGTAAGGTGAACCCAACCATTCCAAGTAAGATAATCACACCAAGGTTAGAGCAAACCATGGATCCGAACGCCATCCAAATCCAACCTAGATGGTTTCATAGGTTTTTTTTTTTAACTCCACAGGCTTTTTAAGAGAGCCACAGTAGAAATAATTATACTTTATATTATCCCCAATCACAGCTACAAGACTTCACTAAAGAATAAGCATGGCATTTCAGTTTGCTTTGCTCCGAAGAAAGAGAGGTAAGTCTACAGCTAAGTTAATACATCACGATACCCAACAACTATCAAACAGGGCTTGTCAAATAAACCACAACTGGAAAACAGCCTCGGGTTTTCTAAACCATAAACCCTGATGTAGAAAATGTGAGGGGGGGTTCACATAGCACACCAGACAAAGTCAGATGAACTTTGAAACCAATCATTCCCAGCCTTGGAGCACGTGTGGCTTGCAATGCTAGCTTTGCATTGCTCGGCCCAGCAATATTTTCAGCTGGCTATTCTGGCTAGGACTAGGCTTGATTAGAAAACACAAAGTATTAGGAAATCCTCGCCCACCCCGATCATGTGGACCAAATGCCGGCTTGTCACTTAAACCAGTCACAGAAAAAAGCCACACTTTACAAATGAACTGGAAGGAGATCTGAAAGGGAGATGGGGATAAATCGGAGAAAAATGAAGGCTGCAATCCATATACCCTTACTCAGAAGTAAACCCAGGGACACGACTAAGGCTCTAGTTCAGCTTTACTTCAGCGTGAGTCCTGCGTAAAGTTGGATTTCACTCCAGCCCAAAATGAAGACCCAGGGACTGAGTTGATACACCACGAGAAGTCATGGGAGGGGAACATGGGAGGGGAACGGGAATAGCTCCTCCTGGGGATGGCTGGTGCCATAGAGCCCTTTTAAATACAACCTTTCGCCTCCTGGATTTTATATTTAATTTATTGTATTTTATGATGATTGTATAACTTTTTATCTATTTTAATTATTGTCTTTTTTTGTAAACCGCCCAGAGTCCCCTTTGGGGGAGATGGGGCATTGATAAAAAAAGAAAGAAAGAAAGAAAGAAAGAAAGAAAGAAAGAAAGAAAGAAAGAAAGAAAGAAAGAAAGAGAGGGAGGGAGGGAGGGAGGGAGGGAGGGAGGGAGGGAGGGAGGGAAAGAAAGAAAGAAAGAAAGAAAGAAAGAAAGAAAGAAAGAAAGAAAGAAAGAAAGAAAGAAAAGCATAATGTGTGAACTGGCTACCCTGGGTTATGAGGAATGAGCACAGTCCTTGCACTATTTATATGATGCTGGTGAGTCACGCAAGATATAAAGAGCACCACCTTGATTTGAAGGCCCAAAGTCCAGGATAGTCATTCATTGCAAAAACAGGTAACTGCCGCTAACCTCCACCTGTGGTTGGGAACAATCAACTTCAGATAGCAAGCTGGAAAATGGCTACCTTAGAAGGCACAATTGTCGTGTTGTGCAACCACAGCAGAGCTGCAACGAAACTGAGTTATTAACCCTTTTGCTATTGACTCTGCAGCCCTTGCTGTATATTCTCTCGAGCCAGCTGCTCTCCGTCGGCCCACCTTACAAGGGTATTGTGAACTGGGAGAGAAGCCTGGGCTCCCAACATCTCTGCAAGAAGGCCAAGACAAAAAAACAGTCATTCAGTGCACGAAAAAGTAAAAGTCCAGGGTTCCTGAGCCGACATGGAGTCCTTTGTCTGGTAAAGAACAAACACTAAGGTATCATGGTATCTGCAATCTAGCCTAAATCCAGCAAGTTATATCTAAGCTGGGAGAGATCAAACGTATCTTCCATTCTCTGCAATCTAGCACAGGGGAAGGGGCATTTTAGGAGATTTAACATCAAATCCCAAGGGGAAGCAGCAGCTTTTTCCAACCTTCTGCTTTCTAGACAGGGTGGACTACACTTCCCATAATCCTTAGCTTGCTCACCCTCAATTAAGAAGCGCAAGAGGCAGAAAGGTCAATCCCGCCTTTGAAAGAACAAAGTCCATAAGGGAATCCAACTCAAGACCTAAAATGCATTTTGAACTAAAAGGATACCCCTGAATGTCCTATCCAACCTTTCCAGGTGTACAATTCCTATTTACTTTCCATTCAAGATTTGATTCGTTCTTCCTTTGATTATAAGTCATCGCTTTAAAACCCAGCCAACCTGATTAAAAAAAACAACAAAAAAACCCTTCACCGTTCAAAGAAGGAAATGATTAAAACCTAAGTAATCACGCATCTGTATGTTGAAGGGAAGAGGAAACAAAATTTTCCACCATGAGAAGTCACTGATGAATAATTCAATTACAATATACTGTACATCTAAAGAATGGAAAGACCAAACCTTACCTAAAGAGGGTTTTTGCCACCAGTTCTCATTTCAACCTCAAATATTCCAAACGGCCAAAGGACAAGAGGACACAATAGGATTAAGAAAAATAAAAAATAATCCTAGTAATAAAAAAAACTGGCCTAAGGTTGAAATACTGCTTCGGTTTGGGGCTTTGTTTAAAATCACCCTCAGAGACCATCTTTCATGCCCACCAGGTTTTGCAAAATTTTATTTCGGGTCGGTTTTCCAGCTCACACCATCCAGGTGTTAGAGGACAACTCTCCTCCAGCCCAGGGAAAGGCCTGGGTTTGGGAAGCCCGTTGGAAACCCAGAGGCGCAAAGAGAAGGGAACGGGACAGGGAGGGAGGGAGGGAGGGGGGGGGAGGAAGACGCCTCCTGCACAGGACAAGCAAAGTCTAGGCTTAGCAGGTCGTGTGAAAGCTACCCCTGGGGTTTCTGCAGGTCAGCAGGATGGGCCGACCCAACCCAAGGTGGGCTGAACGCCCAACAAGCCACGTCTTGGGGTGTCAAGCAATACCAGCCAGCTGCAATCCCCCCCCCCCAGCCCGATGGGCCAACCCAGGCCAGGGGGTCTTCTGGATGGGCAGCGAAGGTGGGGGGACTTACCGTCGCGGAGGCCAGGCTGTGGTCCGCCAGGGCCAGGTGGTGAGGCTCCCACCGCCGCAGGAATTTGGAGGTGAGGATCTTGCTGAGGAAAGTCCGGGGGTGCCGGATGACACACACCTGAATGTCCCCTTCCTGGAGCAGTTTGTACCTCATGCCGCTGCAGTGGACGCCTCTCCGGCAAGGAGCGGCCCCCATTTTCGTCCCCTCGGGGCCAGCGGGCGCCTCGCCCAGCAAGGGCTTACTCTCCTCCAGCGTCCGGGGGTCGCTCCCGCCCCCGCAGCCGCTCGTGCAATCCATGACGCCCCTCCCCGGCCTCGGGGGGCTCGCGGGCGGGCGCAGGCGAGGGGCGCCCGAGAGGGGCGCCGAGCCGAGCCGAGGGGCTCTAGCCCCGTCCGCCCCCGACCCTCCCCGCGGGCGCGCGCGGAGCACCCATGCGCAGCGGGGCGAGGCAGGGCGCTCCGGGCGGGAGGCTGGCGACCCCGACGCGCGCCCGGTCCTCCTGCAGCCCCGGAGACAAAAGGCGGCGGCGGCGGCGCTCCGGAGGGACCGCGGGGTGCGGGGCTCCCTTTGTGCGTGGGAAGGAGGCGGGAGGGACGGCAGCGGCCTCCGGCCGGGCTGGGGAAAGAGGAGAGCCGCTGCCCGGCCCGCCTGTGCACGTCTGGATGCGCGCGGACGCGTGTCCCGGAGCGCGGGGCGGCGTCGGAGCCCGCGGAGCCGCCGGAGGAGAGGCGAGCGGGGCTCGAGCGCCTGGCAGCAACCGCTCCGGAGCGACTCTGATTGGCTTCCCCGGTCATGTGCGGCCGCTCTGACGTCAATGCGAACCCGGGCAGCCGCCTGCCTGCCCCGCCGTCCGCCCCGGCACTCCGGGCGGGCGGGCGCGCGCCGCGTCCCCGCCTTGGAATGGGGCTGCTCCGGGTGCCGCGGCTCTGCGCTCCGGCGCCCGGGCTGCTGGCGTGGGGGCGGCGGCGGGGGGGGGCGGGTCCTGCTCCCCCGGCCCTTGGAGCCGGGGGACTACGTATCCCATCCCGCCCACCCCACCCCTGCAGGCGGTAGGATGGGAGTTGCGGCCCGTCCCCTCCGGAGGGCGCCGGGTTGCAGAACGGGGCATTTTTCTTTTCCTCTTCCCGGGCCGCTGCCTTTCGCCACCCAGCACGATGGGATGTGTAGTCCAGCGCTGGCCATGCAACTTTAAAAAGAAAAGAAGCCTGCACATTTGATCTTGAGCTGTCAGTCAGTTGCCTGGCACGATGGGATGTGTAGTCCAGAGCTGGCCATGCAACTTTAAAAAGAAAAGCCTGTACGTTTGATGTTCAGCTGTCGGTCAGTTGCCTTGATCGTGTGAATGCAGAAGTCGGTTTGAATAAAACATGGCTGAGCTAAAAGGTGGTTTTCTCAATTCCCCCATTTTTGGATTGACACTACACACTGAACCATGAATTAACTGCCCCAGCCAGCGGGATTCCCATAACATGCAAGATCAGATTCTAGTGGTTAGTTTGTGTTTTAGCCTGTTTTTCAAACATACCCTAAAACAGCATAGCTGTTATTAATCCTGATGAATTTGTACCCCCAGCTTTTATCAAAAACACACGCAAGATGTGATTGATAGAATGTCATGGTCAAAATAAAGACTATTTATATTCCATTTTGAACAGCATGCTTAATAATAATGGGAATTTATAGCTCAACCTTTACAAAACAAACCAAGAAAATAAGTATCGATTAAGTGTGGGGTAATATTAAAATTAAAAAAATAGTAATGGTTTATATAAAACAATGCTGTTTTTAAAAAAAGATTAAAAGGTAGCATAAAGAACCTCGAAATAACTCATATTAAACATAATAATGAATCTCACATGACATTGAAAAGCTTATTTACTAATAACAATTTTATACTTCAGTTTTTTACAAAATAACATATGCTGAGAAAAATTAATACAATACAAAATAAGTTAGATCCAAAAGTATTATGTAAAAATAACAAGGGTACAAGCAACAATAAAAACAAATAGAATACTCACATTTACAGATAAAACAGTATTATTGTCAAAGACCCCTTACTAGAATGTAGTATTTCATACTCGATTGTGTTTGAAAAGAGTTTGTCATGCTCAAGATGCTATGGTGTATCAGGAACTGTTACAACAATCCTTTAAGTTGATTTCATTTTTTTTAACTGTTATGAAAAATGCAAATCTTTAATCATTCGGTTTAAATCACAATCAGTACTGGGCTTGTTTTGGTTAAGATATTTTTAAACTAAAATCTGCACATAGAGACGACAGAAGAAGGCATGAGGAAAGTGACTCTTTCATTTCATCGTAGTTCATGTAATAAACCTTCACGCATTTCTTCAAGTGCTGGAAGAAAAGCAGGAGATAACCCTAACCATAAATAAACAAACATGGAATAAATAAATAAACATGGAACATTAGATGTTGAAAAAATAACAGAAACATTGCTACAGTTCTTCTCATAAATCTGAAGAAGTAGGAAAAAAGCACATGGGCCAACAGTGTAATTCCAATGTGGCATGTGAAATATATTGATGACTTATGTATATTGAGGGGGCGCAATGGCTCAGCGGGTAAGATGCCAGGCTTGTCGATCGGAAGATTGCAAGTTCGGAGGTTCGAATCCCTAGCCCCGCGTGACGGAGGGAGCTCCCGCACTCGCCCCAGCTCTTGCCAACCTAGCAGTTCGAAAGCATGCAAATGCAAGTAGATGAATAGGTACCACTTCGGTGGGGTGCGTCATGCCGGCCACATGACCGCGGAAGCGTCTTCGGACAGCGCTGGCTCTTCGGCTAACAAACGGAGATGAGCACCGGCCCCTAGAGTCGGACACGACTGTGCAGGGGAAACCTTTATCTTTTTATGTATATTGATGATTAGAACTGCAATCTTGTATGCAATTCAGTAGAAATAAGTAAACAAGAAAAGAATAAGGTATATTCTGCTATGCCCAGAAGGATTTATTTCTAAATTGACATGGAGATGAATGCACAGAGAAATCACAAGCAGTCTGTTCCTAGGCATACCTGTTTAGGAATAAATTCCATGAAATTTAATGGGATGTAAGAATATAGAAAGGCTTCTTTTTGGTTTAACACTGAACCATTCAAAGCTAACAAGATAAAGCAGGATACTGTAGGAATTTGCAAGGAGGTCAAAGAATTAGGCCCAGGTTCGTGGATATCCATCCTACAGGCCCTGGAGGGGCCACCAATAACATGGGTGTCATGATATCATTGTGCAAATGATGTGATTATATCACGTTTTATTTTGCTATTTCTTTGTTATAATTGGCTGGAACATAATAGTCTTAATCCCAACAAGCTTCAGCAAGTATCAGGCTTAATGTAAGTTAGCATAGCCTTACATTCTCGTAGGGTTTTATAACCGTTAGTGTTACTTATAGTTTTATAGTTATCTGTCTTCGTTTATAGCATTTAGATTATTCATTGTAAAACTGAATTGTAATCTCATAGGATTCTTTTGCATTTTAATACCTGTCCTCTGTAACTCTACCTTAATAATTTTATCTTTACCTTATTTTATTCTATCAATACGACTTTTTATTTTTATTTCTATTTTAGCGTAATTGTTATGTTATTAGTTATATATGCTGGTCTATGACCGAAATAAAATTGAAAAAATTGATTGATTGATTGATTGATTGATTGATTGATTGATTGTATCATGATGCAAGTACATAACTGCAGCATTCACATGATAACGAGAGCCAGTTTGGTCTAGTGGTTAAGGCAACGGGCTAGAAACCAGGAGACGGAGAGTTCTAGTCCCGCCTTAGGCATGAAAGCCAGCTGGGTGACCTTGGGCCAGTCCCTCTCTCTCAGCCCCTGGAAATTCAAAATTCAAGGAGACTTTCTTTGGCATCCGATTCTCTGCTGCTGCACAAAGATATGTTGATAGGGCTGTGCAGCACCTCCATCACTTAAAAGTGCTTCAGAAATATGGAAATGTGTGCATAGCTCCTGGGTGCAACATTTCAAAGCAGCTGCCCTTTTTCCTCGGCACTTCCGCGGTCTCAGGGAAGGGGCAGATGCTTTAAGGTGCGGCAAACAGGTGCTCCATTCACACAACCCTATAATTAAGCTAAGTCTGTTGGAGAGGCCATTAAGAAACATCTCAGTGACTGGGGTCACTGCTCAGCTGCTTTATATAACCATGGTCTACTGTAGAGCTTTCCAAACTTTTCATGTTGGTGACACACTTTTTAGACATGCATCATTTCATGACACACTCTTACAGCAGGGCACAAGGCAGGCACTAGGACCTGCGCGGAATCACAGCAGGTTTGGAGGCAGCAGGGCACAAGGCAGGCACTAGGACCTGCGCGGAATCACAGCAGGTTTGGAGGCAGCAGGGCACAAGGCAGGCACTAGGACCTGCGCGGAATCACAGCAGGTTTGGAGGCAGCAGGGCACAAGGCAGGCACTAGGACCTGTGCGGAATCACATCAGGTTTGGAGGCAGGAGGGCACAAGGCAGGCAGTAGGACCTGCGCGGAATCACAGAAGGTTTGGAGGCAGCAGGGCACAAGGCAGGCAGTAGGACCTGCGCGGAATCACAGCAGGTTTGGAGGCAGCAGGGCACAAGGCAGGCACTAGGACCTGCGTGGAATCACAGCAGGTTTGGAGGCAGCAGGGCACAAGGCAGGCAGTAGGACCTGCACGGAATCACAGAAGGTTTGGAGGCAGCAGGGCACAAGGCAGGCACTAGGACCTGCGTGGAATCACAGCAGGTTTGGAGGCAGCAGGGCACAAGGCAGGCAGTAGGACCTGCGCGGAATCACAGCAGGTTTGGAGGCAGCAGGGCACAAGGCAGGCACTAGGACCTGCGCGGAATCACAGCAGGTTTGGAGGCAGCAGGGCACAAGGCAGGCACTAGGACCTGCGTGGAATCCTGGCAGGGCAGGTTTGGAGGCAGCAGGGCACAAGGCAGGCACTAGGACCTGTGCAGAATCCTGGCAGGGCAGGTTTGGAGGCAGCAGGGCACAAGGCAGGCACTAGGACCTGCGCGGAATCCTGGCAGGGCTCGGCGGCAGCAGCAGCCGCGACACACCCAGACACTGCAGCCGACACACTAACGTGTCCCGACACACAGTTTGGAAAGCTCTGGTCTACTGGATGAACGATAATGGCTGGGTTGACAGTAATGTGCCCCAGCCTTAGCAACTTCTAAATTTGTGGATCTCAGCTTCCTGAATACTCAGCAGTGGGAACTTGGTGGGAACCAAAAGACGACTAAGCAATGATTTCCTCTTTGAGGTTCTCTCTCGAAGCCACCCTGAACGATACAGGCCAAAGTCTTCTTTTCTCTCGGTTGACCAGAGTTTAAGCAAGTGAAACGAAAATGGTTTAAACATCTACCGCAGGCGGGTCCCAAGGCTGTCATCCCTGTGTGAAAGAAGCGCCTCGTTTCTCTCAGGGAAAGAAATCACCCGCCTAGTTCTGTGTGGTGACACGCAAGGACAGCAAGCAGAACAACATTTGGGTCTCAAGCTGATTTTCTTAGCTCTTACGTCTGGCTCTGAGTATGTGTCACAGTCACGCTGAAAGGGTATAGCAGGAAGCTATTTACAGTAGGAGCTGCCTGTATCTTTGGTGAGCCATTGATCCCTGCTCTTCCTTGCAGAGTAACTCACTGAGATCCTGGAAACAAGTACACTTTCTTCAGCAAAGTACAAGACCTTCTCCTCTTGATGCTAGATATTAAATCTCAAGGTGTGGGGCCCAAGCTTGGTGCCAGAAAGTTTGGAAAACATTGGCATGGATGGTGGGGACGGGAAAGCAGACAAAAAAGGCATTTATGTATAGAAAAGGGTTACTTACATGCATAGGTATCGGGGATGAGCGCACTGAGGTTGCATGTGCCACGAGGTCATCGAGGATGTGACACGGGGCGTCGCTTGTCCCCTGCCCCATGGATGCTCATGGGCTACTAATTCAGTTTGTACATTGGCTTGTTCTGCAGCAGTGTTTCTCAGCCTTGGGGACTTTAAGATGTGTGGACCATGCTGGCTGGGGAATTCTGGGAATTGAAGTCCACACATCTTAAAGTCCCCAAGGTTGAGAAACACTGGTCTACGGTATTTAGTGAAATCGATGTTCTACATGAATCCAGCCACTGAATTCAGCTATTGAGCTGGGTTTGCACAACACATTTCACTAAGCCCAGCTAAAGACATAGACTGGAGGCTGGTTTTCCACAACTTGCACCCCTGATTAATTATAACCTTAGTTAGATTTTTAGTGGCTTAACATGGTTTGCAATCCCAGCCTGTTCGGTCAGTTTTCTGTTCAATGTTTTGTCCAAACTGAGAAAATGGATGAATTCAATAATCAAGTGTGGTGTCCAATTCAAACCTTAGTTTATTTAATCCATACTATTCAATCTAGCTGGTGGTTGATCAAGCTAAGGTCTTCCTCAGACATTCTGTTAAGAACTTCAGAATTGAAACAACTTTTCAGCAAAACTCTGAAATATGGCTTTCATTCCTTTTATTGAGACCTTGCACTGTTGATATTTAATCTATCAGATGCCATATATTTGTAGCATCTTCCTTGATTTCTTTCATATTTATAGGTGTCCTTAATGATCTACAGCAGTGTTTCTTAAAGTGTGGCCCTAGGACCCCTGGGGGTCCCCCAAGACCCTCTCAGAAGTCCCCAGAATAAAAATGATTTGCCAGCCTATGCTGAAAAATAATACAATATTAAAATCCCATCAAACAGTCATGGGAAGCAGCAGTGACCGCGTCCATTTTAATTTTTAATATGGTAAAAATTGATAAATATTGATAAATATAACCCATACAAATAAAAGTTCTGGAAGTTCCCCAGATTGGGGGGGGGGAAATGGTGCAGTCAATGTTATTTTATTTACTGTAAACACAACTCTTCTGACATGATTTATATGGCCACATAGTATATTATTTTATTCTATTTCATTTTCCATCATCAAAGTGTTTTTCAAAATATTCAGGACCTGTTCACAAACATGGAATTTGCAAAAAATGAAGTTTGTCACTGAGCTTTAGTGGACAGGAAGAGGAAATAAAGTAATATGTGAATAATGTTATGCAACAAGGCAATGACAGCTGTGGAACTAAAACTGAGCCATCTGAATACCTAATACAGATAGGATATAAAGGTAGGTAAAGGTAAAGGTTTTCCCCTGCACAGTCGTGTCCAACTCTAGGGGCCGGTGCTCAATTCTGTTTCTTAGCCTAAGAGGCAGCACTGTCCGAAGACGCTTCCGCGGTCATGTGGCCGGCATGACGCGTGCGGAACGCTGTTACCTACCCACGGAAGTGGTATCTATTTATCTACTTGCATTTGCATGCTTTTGAATTGCTACATTGGCAAGAGCTGGGGCTGGTGCGGGAGCTCACTCCGTCATGCGGCATGCTCGGGTCTCGAACCACCGACCTTCCGATCGACAAGCCTGGCATCTAAACCACTGAGCCATCGCGCGCCCCCCTACAGATAGGATATATTTGGAGATAATCTTGCTATTAATTTTCTGTTCTATGAAATAGGACCTAAATTGTCAAATTTTAAGCATGATAAGAATAGTCCAGAAAATCCTAAAACTTCTAGCAACAAGATAGTGACATGTGTAGCCCAAACAGTCTGCTAACCCATCCTTAGCTCTTACTGTTGTTCTGACAGCAAAAAAACCTTAAAAGTTCCCATTTTGGAATATAAAGGTCCCCATCCATTTCCCCTATATCTCATGAGCCCTGGTGCAAGGAAAGTCAATGGAGAGGTTTCCCTACTTTAACAGCTGGCTGGGGAATTCTGGGCGTTGAAGTCCATACATCTTAAAGTCGCTGTAGTTGAGAAAGGCAGCAATGAACATCATTTGGTTGTAGAAGCAATCAAAATTTGGCTGTTAGTTTTTCAGTGGAAAGTTTGACATGTTCATCTCATGTCCTTGGAGGACTTCCTTGGCAGTTCAAGTCTTCTGGCCCAGAGGGAGCTGCTTCTGGACCCAGCCAACATGCCCTCACTGTGGGAAGATGGTTGGATTAGTTTAGGGCAGTGTTTCTCAACCTTGTCAACTTTAAGATGTGTGGACTTCAACTCCCAACAACAATTATCATTATTGTTACTATTATTTAAATTTATGAACCACTGAATCCCTCTTGGTGATGTACAAATATGATAAAGAGGAAACAATACACAATAAACAAAAAAGTATAATGAAAAACACTGAATGTCAAATTCACCAAACTATAACTAAACCAAGATCGGGTCAAGACCCAAATGCCTTCCGGAAGATATCTGTTTTGAGCACCTCCTGGAAGGCAGTCCGGCTGGGAGCCACAGGTGAAAAAGAAGTTTTCAAACTTTCTCAGGCCACTGGACCTGTTAGTTTAAAAAAATAAATTCCCAGAACCCCTGATTAAGAGGCAAATCTCTACTGCAGTGTTTCTCCACCATGGCCATTTTAAGACGTGTGGACTTCAACTCCCAGAATTCCCCAGCCAGCAAGGATTCTCTAATTTCTAATTTCTGATTTAGAATTCTGGGAGTTGAAGTCCACACATCTTAAAGTCGCCAAGGTTGAGAAACACTGCTCTAGTTCCTTCAAGGGCTGTTTGCTGCATCATGTCTGATGTCCTAGTATGCTAGGACCAGTTTTCAGATTTTGCAAGACCAAATTCCTAAAGGCAGTGTTCAAAGGGTTGTTTCCTGTTTCAATGTTGGCTTTGCTTTGCATTCCTCTAGTACACACCAGCTTTGGTTGCCACACAGAAAACATTCACACCTTTTTCAGAACAGTGGAGAGCATCTGAAGCAGAAAAGCAAACAATCCAAGTTAGGTTTTACAATCCACACATCTTAAAGTTGACAAAGTGGAGAAACACTGGTTCAGGGTACTTTAGGATTGAATAGCTCCTCACTTGACCTGGAATTAACTGGATTTCTGCTCAAATCCCTGCACTTAGAACATCTACACATCCAATGCAAATAATACGCCAGTCGTTAGACTGCTGGGATGCAGACATAAGAATCAAATGAATGGATGAAACGCTACAACAGACGTCAATTCGAACTCTGTCCCCATCTCTATTCCAGCAGCACTATTCCACGGCCTAATAACTTTGCCCAGAACATCTGCAGCAGGTATATCTCTTCATCTCTGAATCTAATCAATGCCATCATCTTTTAGTAATGCCTCCCTGCACTCCATAGTCAATAACCAAGACAATTCCTATGCAAGGGAATAAATGAACAGTTCTAATGTCAGAATATATACAGTATATACTGTATATACACACAAGGGGCGTGGTGGCTCAGCGGGTGAAACGCCAGGCTTGTTGATCGGAAGATCGCAGGTTCGGAGGTTCGAATCCCTAGCCCTGCGTGCGGAGTGAGCTCCCGCACTAGCCCCAGCTCTTGCCAACCTAGCAATTCGAAAGCATGCAAATGCAAGTAGATGAATAGGTACCACTTCGGTGGGTAGGTAACAGCGTTCCACATGCGTCATGCCGGCCACATGACCACAGAAGCGTCTTCGGACAGCACTGGCTCTTCGGCTTAGAAACAGAGATGAGCACCGGCCCCTAGAGTCGGACATGAGTGCACAAATGTGCGGGGGGAACCTTTTATTTTATTTTGTATGTACATATACATATACATACATATACATACACAAGTACACACACACACACAGATACATACACATACATACATACATACTGTATATATATAAGCTGCTCAAAAAAATTAAGGGAACACTGAAATAAGACATCCTAGATCTGAATGAATGAAATATTCGTATTAATTACTTTGTTCATTACATAGTTGAATGTGCTGACAACAAAATCACACAAAAAGCAATGGAAATCAAATGTAAGCAACACCTGGAGGTCTGGATGTGGAGTTACACTCAAAAATTAAAGTGGAAAAGAACACTACAGGCTGATCCAACGTTGATGTAATGTCCTTAAAACAAGTCAAAATGAGGCTCAGTAGTGTGTGTGGCCTCCACGTGCCTGTATGACCTCCCTACAACGCCTGGGCATGCTCCTGATGAGGTGGCGGATGGTCTCCTGAGGGATCTCCTCCCACACCTGGACTAAAGCATCCCCCAACTCCTGGACAGTCTGTGGTGCAACGTGGCATTGGTGGATGGAGCGAGACATGATGTCCCAGATGTGCTCAATTGGATTCAGGTCTGGGGAACGGGCGGGCCAGTCCATAGCATCAATGCCTTCGTCTTGCAGGAACTGCTGGCACACTCCAGCCACATGAGGTCTAGCATTGTCTTGCATTAGGAGGAACCCAGGGCCAACCGCACCAGCATATGGTCTCACAAGGGGTCTGAGGATCTCATCTCGGTACCTAATGGCAGTCAGGCTACCTCTGGCGAGCACATGGAGGGCTGTGCGGCCCCCTAAAGAAATGCCACCCCACACCATTACTGACCCACTGCCAAACCGGTCATGCTGGAGGATGTTGCAGGCAGCAGAACGTTCTCCACGGCGTCTCCAGACCCTGTCACGTCTGTCACATGTGCTCAGTGTGAACCTGCTTTCATCTGTGAAGAGCACAGGGCGCCAGTGGCGAAGTTGCCAATCTTGTGTTCTCTGGCAAATGCCAAACGTCCTGCACGGTGTTGGGCTGCAAGCACAACCCCCACCTGTGGACGTCGGGCCCTCATACCACCCTCATGGAGTCTGTTTCTGACCGTTTGAGCAGCCACACGCACATTTGTGGCCCACTGGAGGTCATTTTGCAGGGCTCTGGCAGTGCTCCTCCTGTCCCTCCTTGCACAAAGGCGGAGGTAGCGGTCCTGCTGCTGGGTTGTTGCCCTCCTACGGCCTCCTCCACGTCTCCTGATGTACTGACCTGTCTCCTGGTAGCGCCTCCATGCTCTGGACACTACGCTGACAGACACAGCAAACCTTCTTGCCACAGCTCGCATTGATGTGCCATCCTGGAGGAGCTGCACTACCTGAGCCACTTGTGTGGGTTGTAGACTCCGTCTCATGCTACCACTAGAGTGGAAGCACCACCAGCATTCAAAAGTGACCAAACCATCAGCCAGAAAGCATAGGAACTGAGAAGTGGTCTGTGGTCACCACCTGCAGATCCACTCCTTTATTGGGGATGTCTTGCTAACTGCCTATGCTTTCCGCCTATTGTCTATTCCATGTGCACAACAGCATGTGAAATTGATTGTCAATCAGTGTTGCTACCTAAGTGGACAGTTTGATTTCACAGAAGTGTGATTGACTTGGACTTACATTGTGTTGTTTCAGTGTTCCCTTTATTTTTTTGAGCAGTGTATATTTGGGATAAGCTGAAGGGAGAATTTTTAAGTTCCTTAGGAGAGTCTGACATTCAACTCATGGCAACTAGGCTTGAGCAAAGGAATTCCAAAGGCCCATTTGAGAAATAAGGGAGATGGACTTTTTGTGGACAATTAACACTGGACACTGTGAATGGAACAGAGACAAAAGGTTCTTATCAAACTACTTGCCTTAATCTGCCCATGAATGCACAAATGTCTCTGTTTAAGGAATGGTCCCTATTTACAGGAAATTATCACTGTCTCCTCTCCCACATTTCATTTCCTTCTGGCCTTTCCTTTTACTGTTTTCCCACACCCCATGCCCCAACCAGGATTGTATCAGGACAAAAAAAAGGGGGGGGCGGGGAGGGGAATAACACCAACTAGTTGGAATAATTCCAATTAGAAAAAATTTGATTGCCACAGCTTAAAAAGGTAAAGGTAAAGGTTCCCCCCGCACATTTGTGCAGTCGTGTCCGACTCTAGGGGCCGGTGCTCATCTCCGTTTGTTACCCAAAGAGCCAGCGTTGTCCGAAGACGCTTCCAGTCATTTGGCTGCATGACATGCGCGGAACGCTGTTACCATCCCACCGAAGTGGTGCCTATTCATCTACTTGCATTTGCATGCTTTCGAATTGCTAGGTTGGCAAGAGCTGGGGAAAGTGCGGGAGCTCACTCCATCACGCGGGGCTGGGGATTTGAACCTCCGAACGTGCGATCTTCTGATCGACAAGCCTGGTGTCTTACCCGCTGAGCCACCACGCCCCCTTGTCACAGCTTATGTCATAACAAATACAGTCTTTAAGCAGGTATAAGACCCTTGTAAGATTTGCTTTGAGTAGTTTCCCTGTATTCATCTCTTTAAAAATATGAACACAAAGATTGGGAGACCCAAGTCAGTCTGCTCTATTTAATGGGTTATTTGGGGGAACCAGATTGTGATCTGTTGAATTTCTGGATCAATTTACCATTAAAAATCCAGAGAAAAATTCACCAGTTTGGAGAAGGACCTCACTTCTTTGCAAAACATATAAAATAACTTGCTTTTTAATCTGTTCAATCGTATCTGATTCTTGGAGACTGCCTGGACAAGTCCCTGCAGTTTTCTTGGCAAGGTTTTTCAGAAGTGGTTTGCCATTGCCTCCTTCCTAGGGCTGAGAGAGAGTGACTGGCCCAAGGCCACCCAGCTGGCTTTGTCCCTAAGCAGGGACTAGAACTCACAGTCTCCCGGTTTCTAGCCTGGTGTTCTCCCCTTAGGAGTTCCTTGATTGGGCTGTTGTTTGCTGGTTGGTTGATTGACTGAGTTAATAGTTCCTTGTATTAGGGTCTATTGTGTTGTTTGATTGCTCCTCTGGTGCTAATCTTGCTGTTAATCTTTGCCTATCTGGAATGACCAATTGGTACATTTTGAAAAGTAAATGTAAATCTGCGAATCCCCATCTGACCATTGCAGACTTTTCCTTCCAGGGAAGGATAAAAGCTAGCAGGACTTTGGCTAAGAGTTTATCCTGCTGTGTTTCTGCTGTCAGTAAAATAATAAAACTAGCTCCTACTAGGATCCATGAGAAGACTCCTTTTAATACTTACAGTTCATCTTTATAAGAGGAAATGTGGTTGAATCATGTGTGGAGGAAATAAATAAACCAAGGTGTCAAAAGCATAATTATTTCATCTGTTCCTTTTTTAAAGATATATTTTGTGAATGTACCTAGCAATTCGAAAGCATGCAAATGCAAGTAGATAAATAGGTACCACTTCGGTGGGAAGGTAACAGCGTTCCACGCGCGTCATGCCGGCCACATGACCGTGGAAGCGTCTTCGGACAACGCTGGCTCTTCGGCTAACAAACGGAGATGAGCACCGGCCCCTAGAGTCGGACACGACTGCACAAATGTGCAGGGGGAACCTTTGCTTTACTATAAGCACCTTGCTGGGTGTAGGTAAGTCCATCCAGTTCAATCCAATCTTCCATAAGGAGAAGGACAAGGATGAAAATGGGGAGGGGGGAGAGAAGAGGAGGAGGAGGAGGAGGATGGAAAGGGGGAGAAAAATGGAAAGGGGGAGAAAAATGGGAAGGGGGAGAGAAAAGGAGGAGGAGGAGAATGGGAAGGAGGAGAAGGAGAAGAAGAATGGGAAGGAGGAGAGGGAGAGAAAAGGAGGAGGAGGAGGAGAATGGGAAGGAGGAGAAGAGAAGGAGAAGGAGAAGGAGGAGGAGGAGAAGGAGGAGGAGGAATGGTGGTGGTGGAGAAGAAGGAGAAGTAGGAGAAGGAGAAGGAGAAGGAGAAGAATGGGAAGGGGAAGGGAGAGGGAGAGGGAAGGAGGAGGAGGGGGGAGAATGGGAAGGGGGAGAGGAAAGGAGGAGGAGATGGAGATGGAGATAGAATCCAGCAACTTTGGAGGTGGAGATGGGTGGAGGATACCAAAACTCAACAGGTTTCACAGATTGTCCATTTGTGGTTATTGTAGTGTTGAGTTGGTTGTGAGTCATTTGGTTGCTGTTAAATAAAAATCAGATATTCTCTTGCAAAACAGAATAGATCCATAGCCATACTCCTGGTTCTACAGGAGGCTTTTTCTCCTATAAATGAAAGGATAAAACTCTGTGTCTCAACTCTGTGTCTCTTTCGGTTTGGTGAAAACCAATGCAGTAATGTTTGCAAAGGCCGAACATCAATCCTGGAAGAAAAAGACGGGAAGATTCTGGCAGTTTGGTGGCTGACAGCACAGGTTTTTCCATCCCCTGTGGAACACCAAAGTAGCACAACAGAAAAAGTCTCAGCAAATCTAGACCCTGGCTTGACAAGGGAGCACCTGAGCTACGTGGTTCCCAGTAGACAGACAGGGAAACTCTGAGCCAATTTGGAACCTTGTTCCCAATCAAAACATATTCATTGGCCAGACGAGAGGAAATCGTGAGTTGGATGGCTTATTTTATTTCAGCGAACACATTCCTAGGCCAGAATCAGAAAAATAAAGTCCTTCCTGCTGTTCCAAAGCCTCTGGAGCAGTGTTTCTCAACCTTGTCAACTTTGAGATGTGTGGACTTCAATTCCCAGAATTCCCCAGCCAGCCATGCTGGCTGGGGGATTCTGGGAGTTGAAGTCCACACACCTTAAAGTTGCTGAGGCTGAGAAACACTGCTCTTGAGCATAGAAGACATTAACCATTTAAGACAGAAGCCAGCAACCTTCTTGGCCAGGAGCTACATGAATGTCTTTTGAGAAGACAAGAGCTGTTATGGGGCTATGGGGCCCAGGTTACCATGGGAAGGGGAAGAAGAATGGGAAGAAAAGAGAAGGAAGAGAAGGAGAAGGGTTCCCTGCCCATCAGCAGGGCCAGGATTTTCTATTTTGTTCTTGAATTTGGGAATTGGTTTGAGATATTTCTCTGATCTTCTTGAAGCCCTTTTTAGAGTTCTTCCAATTTCTTTCATCTCAACTGTAGCAGGAAGCCGTGTCCCCGAGTGTCATAATTTGTGATCAGAGGGGACTCCAGTGCCGCAAAACAATCTCCAGGGCTGCAGGTATCCCTGAGCAGGTATCTCAGATTACCTCCCCTGATTTAAGTCTCAGGGGCTCTGCCTTTCCACACCACCCCTCCATTTTTTAGCTCCTACATTCTGTTTTCCTTCAGGAGATGGGAAACTGTGGAGATAGCATTGACCTTTCAGCCACCAAAAAGAAAATGTCACCTTCCCTGTCCAAGGTCTCATTCACTCACTGTGAAAATGTTCAGCTGATCATGTGGGGAGGGTTCAATAGGCAGGGTGAAGTTTCAACCTTTCCCCCCAAATTAAGAAAACCTATTTCACCTCTTCAGCCACCTTGATGGAAATGGAAAATTGTCATAACCGAAGGGGATCATTATGGGCAGTGAGCCCCACCCCCACCCCAAGCAGTGTCTGGGGACCCCAATGTCCCATAGATTTCTGGTGCCCATCAATCTCCTTACCCCTTTTCTCTGTGCCAAAATGAATGGAAGAAAAGGAAACCAAGGAAAGCTGGCTGCTGCAAACCATCGGCCACTAACGTCAAAGAAATGCATGTGTGTATGAAACTTTCCCTTGTAGCAATTGTAGTCAGCAATTAATCCATGAGTACTTTTCCAGTCAATCCTAAAGGAAATCAACCCTGACTGCTCATTGGAAGGACAGATGCTGAAGCTGAAGCTCAAATACTTTGGCCACCGAATGCGAAGAGAGGAGTCACTGGAAAAGACCCTGATGCTGGGAAGGACTGAAGGCAAAAGGAGAAGGGGACGGCAGAGGATGAGATGGTTAGATAGCATCACCGATGTGACGAACATGAATTTGACTAAACTCCGGGAGACAGTGGAGGACAGGAAGGCCTGGCGTGCTATGGTCCATGGGGTCACGAAGAGTCGGACACGACTAAACGACTGAACAACAACAACAAAAACTTTTCTTTCCCCCCAATTGGTAAACAGCTTTGAGCAAAGCATCAAAAGGCGCACACATTCTCCTTAAACGCCTTCTAGCCTAGGCTGCGCAATTGCAGCATGGTCGTCAGAACTCAGCTGTTTGCATGTTGTTTGGCTTCTCAGAAAAGGCAGGGTGATGCGGAAGATTGAGGATCAAAGTGTCCTCCTGGGCATTGCATAATGCTTTGTGACCTCTGATATCAGGCGAGATCTGTGGTGGCAATCCATTTCTTTTGGAAAACTGGACCATGCTTGTTACCCCTCCAATTCTGACAGCATTTTTGGGTTGTGTCTATTAGAGCAGTGTTTCTCAACCTTGGCTACTTTAAGACGTGTGGACTTCAACTCCCAGAATTCCCCAGCCAGCATGGCTGGCTGGGGAATTCTGGGAGTTGAAGTCCACACGTCTTAAAGTGACCAAGTTTGAGAAACACTGTATTAGAGACTCTAAGAGCTTTGCTTTGATCCTGGGTATGGAACAAGAAGAAGAGAGCCAGTTTAGTGTAGTGGTTAAAGGTGCTGCATTAGAAGTCAGGAGGCCATGAGTTCTAGTCCTGTGTTATGCATCAAAGCCAGCTGGGTGACTTGGGTCAGTCTCTCTGTCCCAGCCCTAGGAAAAAGTCACTTCCAAAAGATATGTTGCCAATGGACTTGTTCCTGCAGTCATCTAGAATCAGTGTTGACCTGGGAGATCATAACCACAACATAGTGGTTATTTCTAAAAGTGTTGTAGCTAGGGAGTTGTTGGTTCTATAGGTACACCATTACAAATATTCAGTTATTTTTAATTGAAAAATATATTATAGTATCTCTTCCAATGAAAGCATAGCTTTGCAAAGGAAGTCCCCTTAAAAGGATTTAATCCAGAATCTTTAATTACTTAACTATACCACTGTTTTGGCCCCATGTGCGATGAGCTTGTGACTGTGTTCATGCTTTGCCCTAAATATAGTGTGTTTAACTAGGCCTAGCAGGTGGGAACACCTGCCCTGGCCCACTTTGTCTGAGCTTGGAAGCCGAGCAGAGTTGGGCCTAGTTAGTACTTGGATGGAAGACCAGAACCAGAGGTCAGAGTGAGATGATTAAAAAAAAATCTTGGAAGGAGGAAGTTGCCAACAGGCGCAGCATGGATGTGGTACTAAGTCACCAGCAGCACAGCTTGACTCAAAGGCGGCTTTGCTTTTCCTTAATTGAATAAACCTCACTTGGCTGGACTTGCGCAAGAAGCTAAGCCATAAATCGTCACTCCCAAACCACAGTGGCTGGACTCATACATGTTAAGCCAAACTGGAAGAATCACACGGTAGCTTAATGGGATGGGTGCAGCAGGGCTAGGATTTAGAGCCACGGCAGCTCACATAGGATCCTCAGTGATCGATCTGGATGCCAACATTGGCTAAGTGAGGGAGGGAACATCATTTAGAGACCAAACATCAGTTTCTACTCTTAGATGGAGGGACCCCGGTCCCCACAGCATGCTTTTCTTCTAATTTCTAAAAATGTTGTAGCTAGGGAGTTGTTGTTTCTGTAGGTACACCATTACAAATATTCAGTTATTTTTAATTGAAAAATATATTATAGTCTCTTCCAATGAAAGCATAGCTTTGCAAAGGAAGTCCCCTTAAAAGGATTTAATCCAGAATCTTTAATTACTTAACTGTGCCACTGTTTGGGCCATGGGCTTCTATCCACTTCTGTCAATAGTTCCAGCGTCATAAGAAGCAAAAAAAGTCAAGCTTTCTGGGACATAACCATGTCATTTGACTTTTGAAGTGGTTTGCCATTCCTTCCCTGGGATGATTTGACTTCCTAATCTTGCTACAGTACTAGAATTCCCAAGTGGCCCCCCATCTAAGTAGTAACCAGGGCTGACCCAGGTTAGCTACTTAGATCAGCCATGGTTGACCAGATGCTACTGTCTGTGAACTATCAGCTTGCCTTATGGAGGCACTGGCTGGATTCACCCAGCATGTCAAGATACAGTGTACTTGAAGTTTAGCTGTATTAATCCAACTGTTGTCATTTGTAAATCGGGATTTACGGCTTAGAATGAGCTGCGTATTCATCCAACTGCAATTTAATCCACAGACTCCAAATAACAAAATCATTATCTGGTGCAATGTCTGAATCAGCCATTGTGTCTTATACAGCAGATCTGAGCATACTGCAATGTATGAACCAGCCTGTGTTTATATGTACAGAATGCCTTTATTTAGCAAGGAAAAGCCTAATTTTCTGAATATTTTCCCTTGCTGAGTTGCAATCTATATCTTTTCCATTTTGGAGATACCATGCCAACGTGTTATTAAAGCTTGCTGATAGTATTCTGGTTCTGCAGGTGTAAATTCCTTCCCACAGCTTCATCAATCAAAGTATCTGAGGGTCAATCTAAACAAGAGGCCAAACGAACAATTAACAATTGTGCAAAGCGCTTTGTAAAACTAAAAGGCAGATGCAATGCTCCTGACCAGGATTGTCCTGCAGTGCTCCTCAGGTCTCTCCCTCTGTTCAGGATTTCTATGAAACCATAAGAGTTTGGGACGGAATGTCATCCATCTGCAAATGACCTCCAATTGTATTTCTCATCTTCAAGGCCAGCTACCATGGCTGCAGGCATCTTGAGCTGACTTCTGATGGTCTAGGGCAGTGTTTCTCAACCTCATCAACTTTAAGATGTGTGGACTTCAACTCCCAGAATTCCCCACCCAGCATGGCTGGCTGGGGAATTCTGGGAGTTGAAGTCCACACATCTTAAAGTTGATGAGGTTGAGAAACACTGGTCTAGGGGATGAAGGGTAATACGCTGAAATCAAAATAGAACAAGATAAAGGGACTTTTCATGCGTGTTAAAGCAGATTTGACTGTTTATCAGACTTTGCAAGAAATGGGGTTTGACAGGGTTGGATGGTTCTTTGTTTAACCATGAAAACATCCCTTCTGCAGCAGCTGAAATATCTGGAATTATTTCAAGATCACTCTGACCTGCCACGGGAGGGAACCTGGAAAGCAACAAGCTACACAAGTTGAAGAACTCCCTAATGGAGAAGGCTGATCTTACATGCCCGTAAACTAGCTTAATTCTCTGCTTTATTACCACTTTGCACATTCCAAAGTCAACAATATTTACCAAGCCTGATCCGACCTTTAGTGCCAATTAAATCTAAGGGGTAAGGAAGATGTCAGAGCATTTGCGTCTTGCGTGACACATTTACCGCTGGTTAACCAAGAGTTACTCAATGAACCCAATGTTCTGGCCTTTGCAGAACAATAAAGCAGCCATTCAAAACTGAATTGGCCCCAATTGCAACCATCTTGATTGGGCAGATTGTCATTCAACCTGTTACACAAACACAGCCCATCTGAAAGATCTAGCTAAATCCTTTTTTCCTTTTAAAGGAAAGCACCTTACCCAGTTTCACCCTTCCCCATGGCAATTAAGACCTTTTACCTCTTCAACTGCAGCAGTAAAATAAACAAGGAAGGCCATAAACAAACTTCTAGATCAGAACATGCCAGAGATTCTCCCTAAGCATTTCCCAGGATGAGTTCAGGATCAAAGGAGTGCTGCAGAGGAAAATAAGTATAAGATGCCCTGACCTCACATATCTCTCATTCATAAAACCTTCTGGGACTGAGATCCTTAACTCTCCCCCTTGCTGGGGTGGAGTGAAAGACCAGGTCATTCAGGCGTGTCCAAAAGGTGAGGTAAAATATGTCAAGATGGTGGCTGAGGTGGTGTGATCAAAGCTTAGCCTGTTTTTTTATGTGGGTCACACACGTGATGCACATTAAAAACAGGTGGAGCTTCAGTCACACCACTGCAGCCACCATCTTGATTTCTTTGACCACACTCCTGTGCTCATTCCTCGAAGTGGGAAAGTGGCCATCCTCAACTGACACCCTACAAAAAGAACATTTCCAAGAAGAGGGCCCCAACTCCCATTTCTTAACTCATGGGCAATTATGCAACCTGCCCTAATAACAACTGTTTGGTTTTCTTGCTCCAACTTTCACCTAATTGACACAACCCGCCTTTCCACTTCAAGTTTCTTCACCACCAAGGACAAACACATTTTTGCTTGATAACCTTTCTCTCAAATCTCTGCTGCCTATTCTTTGGCTTTCTGAGATGATCGAAGTCTAAGTACGGAAGGGAAATATAAAAACAGACACCAAGAACTAGAAACTGGATCATGATTATTTTTTATGGGTTTCTAAAGAAGAGGGATTGAGACTTTTTCACTCACTGTTGACAAGGAAATGAGAGTTAGGACGAAGAGAAAAAAAAGGATCATCTTTTAATAGTTTCTCTTTTAAAAATGGCATATTGTTCTTTAAGCACTGGACAGCTTTTGCATTCCAGTTCGGTCAGCTCAGCAATTAATTTCCACAGAGATAGATTCATAAGCCAGCCACTCATGTTCATACCAAACGTCCTGCAAATTTATTGCGAAGAAACTGGGGTGGATACATTTCTTTAATCTGGTGTAATAACAAAAAGTTGGAACTTGGAGCAGAGATGCCAAAAAGGGCCTGATTTCTTGCTTCTTGCTGTCCTCCCAGGATGCAAGAAATGAAGCGAAAGATTGGCTAAGATTGGGATCTGGGAAGATTCCATTTCAAAATCTTGCTTCAGACCCAAATCCATTAAGGAGCTTTCGATAAAAGCCAGCCTCCTTTGTACAACGTTAGGGTAATAATTCTGGCTTGTCTTGCAAAACCAGGGAAAGATTAGGAGAGTGTGTGAAATGAGATGGGGGAAAACTCAATAGGGCTTGAAAATTATCTAATGCCAGGCAGATATGGTTTTCTCCTAGTTTTCATCCAATTTGATGAAAAGGCAGCTGCTTTAGAAATTCTTTCAAAGAGAAGAGAAACATCAGTGAAATGCTCAGGGGTGGTATGTGGTGCGCTTTATTTATTTATTTATTGACTGACATACTCCACAAGACTCTACAAATGCTCTTGTATTTATTTATCTGTTAGATTGTGATCCGATGCATCTTCCTGAAGCTCAAAGCAATATACAAAGTATTCCTACCTTCAATTTTTCCCAAAAACATTGTGAGGTACTTTGGGCCGAAGGCTAGAGGCTGGCTTGAAGCAACCAAGTGAGCTTCTGTGGCTGAGGGGAGACCTAAACTTTGGTTTCTAAATTCCTAATTTAGCACCTTAAAACCAGGGTTCTAAGAAGTCCCAACTTTGGTTTTACAATGTTCTGCACCACCTTGGTCTTTCCAGCTTCCATTAAATCCCAAGGAAAGATCTTATGAAGGAACTCAAGTTTTTAAGTGTCCTCCCTGCCTCCCCCCCCCCCAGTGGGGCTCTTATCCCTGCCAAGACGGGAAAAGTCCTGTCCTTCAGAAAAGTTTGAAGAATTTGTCCATCCCATGGAGAAATGTCTTTGCTTGCAACTTTGAAGGAGAATTCCAAATGGCTTCTACATGCCATTCTAGATCTTTCCCTTCACATTGGACGGATTGCATGCTGAGTTAGAAGCGGCACGTTGTACACACATTTTCTACTAGGTTCGTCTAAGCGTTGCAGCAGTGTCTGGAGTGGTGGTGTTCAAAGCAGGCAAGATGGTGCATTTGGTGTCACTGTGGGACCCCTGCCTCTTTGTACATGCATGCAACATTGCCCCACATACAGAAGGAGCTTGGATTGCAACATCACATTCTTCATCTTGCTTTTTTTTTTTTTGCCCCCCTCATACCACTGAAGAGTTGGTTCCAGACTGATAAAGATTCAGGAGACTAAGTAAGCAGCCAGCTGCTATCTGTTATCACTGAGAAGACCGGCCCCTTGATAAATCATAGGAAGGCTGCTAAAAAGAAAACCTGTAAGTCTCCACCTTAAATGTACCAGGGTATAAATTGGCTGTAAATGGAAATTATTGCTGAAATTCCTTTTTTTAATAATAATTTTATTAAAAATTAAAATTACAAAGATAAAAACTAATACAAACTAAAAAAATGATAAAAATAAAAAAATAGAAAGTGCAGAAAATAAAAAATAGAAAGGAAAATAGAAAGGAAAGAAAAAATAAGAATAAAGTAAGGAAAATGAAAAGAAATATATAAAGAAATGATTCCCCCCTTCATCACAACAAGTATAAACAATTTTAGTAACTTATCACCTTCTCTTAAAATGCAACAAATGATAACTTCTTCCCATATCCCATCTCTTATCTATAAACAAATCCTTAAAGCCTTGTTTCAGTCCTGATCAGTAAAAGTCCATTAAGGGTTGCTAGAGATAACAACATATGCAATTTAACCTTGATCAAATAAACCAACTTCATATTCCTTCCTTTTATTTTTAACAATCTTGATCTTTAGTCCCTTCAAATAATGTCTTAGAGCTTGATTTCTTTTCATTTTTTCTTTGTCCCTTCTCACAAAATTTTTCAAAGCTTTAACAAGCCTCTTTGGTAAATCCAATATAGGAAATTTATTTATTTATTTTATTTTCTATCCCACCTTTATTATTTTTATAAATAACTCAAGGTGGCAAACATACTTAATACTCCTTCCTCCTCCTATTTAATACTCCTACTTAATACTCCTTCCTCCTCCTATTTTTCCCACAACAACCACCCTGTGAGGTGGGTTGGGCTGAGAGTGAGTGGCCCAAGGTCTCCCAGCCAGCTTTCATGCCGAAGGTGGGACTAGAACTCTCAGTCTCCTGGTTTGCCATTGGCTCCTTTCTAGGGCTGAGAGAGAGGGACTGGCCCAAGGTCACCCAGCCAGCTTTCATGCCCAAGGCGGGACTAGAACTCACAGTCTCCTGGTTTGTATATCCCTTTTAATTATTAAGACATCAGCTGGTTTCTTTTGAGTGTAGCATCTTTTTCCACATCATTCTTGTCATTTTTGAATTCACATTCAGATCAGTCTCAATCTTGTCAGGTAAAACTAGTTTCTCTTTCATAACATCTTTGAAACACAGTCTATCTATAGAGACAGACAAAATTAACTTCTGGGTCCATTGTTCAAAAATATCCTTCAATATATCCAATGATAAAATATTTTGCTTCATTCTGTATTAGTAAGTCAAATTTAAGTGTTCTCCTTTAATTGCAATCTTTAGTTCCCTCTAGTGTCCAACCTTCAAAGTCTCATCCTATCATGTTTTTTTTTTAAAGAGAATGCAAAACAAAAGCATTTTCCCACAGGAAGGATTCTTATAATTAATTCCAAAATCTTATTTCAAATCCACCTGGACCCTTAGTCTGTTTGTAACTTTCCAAAATCAAAGTTCTAATCACCCTTTTGCTATTTATTCCAAAAGAAAAAAAAAGTAAGTCCTTAAACTTGTATTTAAAACTTCTTTTGCTAAGGATTGAAAGAAACTCACCCAGTGCTATAAAACTTGTCGACCCAAAGGATCCTAATAGTTGAAAAGCAGTTAACAAGCAATTTCCAAAAGTGATTAGAAAAGGAAGTATGTGAACCCAGTGTCCTTTTGAAGGCGCCAACTGTGTGTTGAGCAAGATGGCTATTCCCTCATCTCCCAGAGCTCTAAACCCACCAGAGACCACTGTCTTGCGGTCTCCTCACGAGGAGCAGCTGTCTGGAGCACTTGTGGGCTATCTCAAGTCTTCTCCTTGTTCAGAGAGGAATTATGAAGAGCCGGTCTACTTGCTAGCTCTTCATTCCTCCACGGTCGTCAACTCCGCTTTTAGCGGAGCCATCTTCAGCTTGCCAATTCTTCCCCAGAAGTCAGCTCAGTTGCTGAAATTCTTGTAATCCCATCCCTTTCTTGTCCATTGATCTTGCTAAAGAGAACTCTGTGAGAATAATGCTGGGAAGAGCCGCTTTCAGATTTAGACAGCAGTCAAACAGCCGGCAGATTATTTGTTCATCTCACCCAGGGGTGGTCATCTATGCCCCCAACCTATTTTTGTAGCCCCCTAGTTTCCCCCCAAGGCAAACAAAATTCAGCTGCACACATGGCAAGTTTCAGCACTGATGTTTTTTTTTTTTAAAGAACAACTAATTGAGACCTAAGGTAGATGTGCCAAGACTTTAGTACGCTCTGGGTATCTTCTTGAGAATGAATGAATGAGGAAATCATACTACCAACCTACTCTGGAAAGGATGAAGATTCAGTCCAGTCCTGCCTGAGATATTTCATCTCCATTCAATGCCTTGCAGACTCCTGAAGCCTTCAAAACACAGTGGGACTGAAGGCAAAAGGAGAAGGGGACGGCAGAGGATGAGATGGTTAGATAGCATCACCAATGGGAGACAGTGGAGGACAGGAAGGCCTGGCGTGCTATGGTCCATGAGGTCACGAAGAGTCGGGACACGACTGAACGACTGAACAACAACAAAAATCCCAGAACTAATTCATTGTTTGTAACACCCCTCTGAGACATCTAGATGGAGACTCATTTTCATCATCTGCAGCCTTTTTTTTTTAAATGGGAAAACTCAGGAGTGGAACCTGGGACTGATGCAGGGAACAGGGTCCCACCATTCCTCCCCCAGCTGTCCTTTGCATTGTTAGACCCCAAGGAGACCTTTGGCAGGAAGTCACATACAGCCACAAAGGAGCAGCCAGATCAGACAAGAGACGGGAAGCAGTGATCTGGACCTGTCAAGAGAGGTTTGGGCAGGTTAGACCAACACAGAGAAAGACAAGCCATTGGTCAGTGAGAGGTTTGGAAGAAGGACGTTCATGACAAGAGAGAGGTCTCAGTTTGAAAACTGAGGAGCATGTGGCTTTTTGCATCCAGTCACCAAGGAATTTCAGAGCTGTTCCTTGAAAGGACAGCCAAGAATGTCACCTTTTTGGAACTCCTCTCTCCTTCAAAACGTGCAATACGGGATTTCACTGCACAATGAACTCTCAGAAACGTTCCCTTGTCTCTTGCGCGGTGCAGCCAATTCAATTCCCGGAATCCAGAGGAGGAGGAGGAGGGACAATAAAACTCAAAAGGTGATCTTTCACCATAGCATCCTTTTCCAGAGGACAGAGCGACACTGCGGCTTCTATAAATAACAGCAAAGCTATTTTTAAGCCTGGGGCAGGGGCTGCAAATGACAAGGGTGGCTGGTTTGAAATGCTAAATCCTGTTAGGGGGAGGATCGAGGTCGTAGAGAGGGCAGCCCTCCAGCTGCAGGCTCTCCGCAGGGGGAGAAGGTGGCCTCTTTCACATGGCTGGAGAAGGCTCAGCCAGCCTTCACCTGTCCTCGGATAACTTCAGCAGCTCTCTTGTTCATGTCAAAAGCTGCTTGCCTCATTTCTTCCCACTCATCAAGTTCATTCATGTTATTTCTTGACTTCTCTCAACGGGAAGACATCGTGGGAGGAGAGCGGTGTTCGTTGATGGTAGCTCGACCTCAGGAGGGGTCTGGTAGCACCTTTCCAGGCTAACTAATTTTATTAAAAGGCACAAGCTTTCACGAGCTACAGCAGGGCTTTCCAAACTGTGTGTCATGACACAATACTGTGTCGCCTGGGGCCCCCAAGTGTGTCGTGTGACAACCCGGAAGCGCTGATGAAAATGCCCTCGGTTCTGGCAGGGAGGCAAAAACCGCACGCGCACGCTGCCTGGGGTGGATATTCTCCACGCCAATCAGCTGCGTGCCGGGAAGCCCGGTAGCGTGCACGCGTGTTTTTCGCCTCCCTGCCGGAACCAAGGGCATTTTCAGGGTCCCCGGAGCCTGCCCCTTTGAAGGGGCAGCTGCTGCCGCTGCGGCAGCAACCCGGGAGCACCGCTGCTGGTGCTTCCAGGATTTTGCGCGTGGCGGCGGCGCTTCTGGGTTTTTGTAGGCCAGCCGTTGGTGTGTTGCCAGCGGCAAACGTTTGGAAAGCCCTGAGCTACAGCATAATTCCTTTTAATGAAATCTGTTAATCTGAAAAGGTGCTTTTTTGTTGTTCAGTCGTTTAGTCGTGTCCGACTCTTCGTGACCTCATGGACCATAGCACAGGAAGAAGCCTTCCTGTCCTCCACTGTCTCTCGGAGTTTACTCAAATTCACGTTTGTTACATCGGTGATGCTATCTAACCATCTCATCCTCTGTCATCCCCTTCTCCTTTTGCCTTCAGTCTTTCCCAGAATCAGGGTCTTTTCCAGTGAGTCCTCTCTTCGCATTAGGTGGCCAAAGTATTTGAGCTTCAGCTTCAGCATCTGTCCTTCCAATGAGCAGTCAGGGTTGATTTCCTTTAGGATTGACTGGTTTGACCTCCTTGCAGTCCAAGGGACTCTCAAGAGTCTTCTCCAGCACCACAGTTCGAAAGCATCAATTCTTCAGCGCTCAGCCTTCCTTATGGTCCAACTCTCACAGCCATACATTACTACTGGAAAAACCATAGCTTTAACTATATGGACCTTTGTCGGCAAGGTGATGTCTCTGCTTTTTAATATGCTGTCTAGGTTTGCCATAGCTTTCCTCCCAAGGAGCAAGCGTCTAACCAGACTACTTTTCAAAGGGAAGAGTGACATTCATTCCCCACCACCCTTCTGGAAGATAATTTCCAACTTTGCATTAAATTCCAGGGTTCAAACATGAAATGCAAAGAGGGTTGCGGTTCCCAAACTGTTTTACAACACATACAAGTGCCTGTTAGCTCCAACCCCCTAGGTCAGTAAGATGGAGTCATCCCACCCACACTCCTTTCTTGCTGTTTAGTTGTGTGGCCAATGTTCAGTGCTAGAGGTTTTGTTCTTCATGCCAAAGGTCACCATGTAATTCTTCACATCTTCTGGCAGGGCTGGAAGAATTCCAGGATGAAATGGTTTCACGTTGTTCTAAGCAGTAACATGGCTTGCTCGATGTTAGCTTAGCATGTTGGATGACTATTGTGGTTTGTAAATCATGATTTATGAACTATGGTAGAAGTGAACAACCTTATGGGAGAACAGCCCTTCGTTCCTTCTTGATACCTTCTGAGCCTTTTCTGACTGTTAGGGCTGATTATGAGTAACCTTGACCATTATAGCTTGTTTTAACCGTGGTTAAAATGAAGCAAAATGTAGCACAGGATGTCTCCAGACAGACCTCATGGTACCCAACCTGACCCTCTCAATATTTTTTTTTAATGTGTATTTTAATAAAGAGGAAGCTCTCCTGTTCCAAAGCAAAGGAACAGCCTCAAGCATCTTAATTACTTCCCTCAATGCCTTTTGTACTTACAAAGGTCCTACTGAGATGGTGGAGCACACTCCAAGGGGTTGGAGACTGGTTTGCGTCTGGGAAATAGGGGTTGTGTGCTAAGTTATGACTACCATAGCATCCACTTGGCAAACAGGCACATTTCCAAGAGTTATCCTGGGGCGTGCACCTACCCGAGGCTTTCAAATTTTTGCCATGGCCATCACTGAAGCTTCTCTGTAACTCAAGATCTCAAGAAAGATCAAGAAAGAAATATGGTGATTACAAGGGAAAAGAAGAAACTGTGTTCAAAACATCTTCCTCCCTGCTTTGTCTTCTGTGCCTAGGAAGATTAAGACCATTTCACAAGCTCAACAGCAGCATGGTGATCTTAACGATCCTCCTTTAGATGATAAAAGGACTTAAAATAACATCTCAATATAACCATGACCTAGCCCCAGGTGCAAGGTCACACAGCCACCTAGAAACATATTTAGGATTCCCTTACTAACTTTGCTCAGACTGAAGAAGCTCCTTGGATAAGGAGCGAAACGTTTCCACTGAGAAAATAGAAATCCAGTTGACATGATTCAAGCTACAGACAATTCCACCTGGACGACTGAGAACCTTCAGACATATCTCAAGACAGAGTCTTTGCGAGGGCACCCCACATGCCGTCCCAATTTCAAATGTGTCCTTATCCCCAACAGTTGTCATGACCTGGGTTAGCAGGGAATGTGAACCTAGCCAGTAGATATCTAGCCAGGCATTTGGGGCCAGTTGAGTGGAGTCTTCTTCTGGTTGCTTTTATTGTGGTGCTTGGTTGCCATTTTATATTCTGCATTTCATATTCATATGTATATATTGGGTACGTTTTAACGTTACTTGGTTCTTTTTTAGTTTGTTTTTTGTTGTACACCACCCAGTCATATTGTTTGTTGGGTGGCTAATTAATCCAGGAAACATCAAAGAAATGTCAATGTCCCAGTTACATCCACACCACCCCCACAAAACCAGGAGGGGAAAAGTTTTTGTTTCCACCCCCTCTCCATCAGTTCTACCCCAGCTTGCTATTTTCCCCCTGCGAAGAGCAGCATGCAATAGCAACTGCTTGACTTGGGTGTTGCAGAAGACACCCTGCTGTCCCCACTGTCTTGATGACTGCCCTGTTCAACAGTGTTAAATAGCAGGTAAGCTTCCATGACTGTCTGGGAGGTAGCATGATATTCATGTCTTAAAAAGATTTAGGATCAGGACATTTGAAAGATCTCCTGTTATACAAACCTGCTTGTATTTGATGATCTTCTAAGGTACTTTTGGATGACCAACCTTCAAGAAGAAAGAATAGGCTGGTTGTAACAAGGTCTCCTCTGTGGTGGTCTTCCACCTGTGGAATTTTCTCTGTGTAATATAGACTAGCTATTTCTTTAACTAGTTGATCAGTCTTGACTCCTGGCAACCGCCTGGACAAGCCCCTGTGGTTTTCTTGGCAACGTTTTTCAGAAGTGGTTTGCCATTGCCTCATTAAGGCTGAAAGAGAGTGACTGACCCAAAGTCACCCAGCTGGCTTCATGCCTAAGGCAGGACTAGAACTCATAATCTCCTGGTTCCTAGTCTAGGGCTTTAGCCACTACCAAACTGACATATTTTTTATTTACGGCCAAAAGACCCAAATTAGTCCTGGGTGGCCTCAAAGCTTGTTTTTATCCTCAAAGCTTTGAGAAAATTTTAACATTTGTCTGAGTGGAGTCCTTGTTGCTCTCTGAGCTTGGTTGTTTGCTTGCAGACATTTCATTACCCAACTAGGTAACATCATCAGTGCGAGTGAGGGTGGGGTTTGCTGCCTGTTTCTATACTGTAGCTTGCCTTGCCAGTGTTGGTGGGGGTGTGGTTTTCTCCTTGGGAGTTCCTTGATTAGGGTATTGTTTTCTGCTTGATTGTTTGCCTGGTGTTAATCCCTGTTTATCTGTGTGTTGCCTGCTGGAGAGGATGTGCTCTGGTCTTTTTGTTTCCTTCTTAGCTTTTTTATTGTCTAAATGTGGTTTATCTCTATGTGTCTATTGATGGCTGATTTCTCTGAATGCCAAGCTTCCAGGAATTCTCTAGCGTTTTTGGATTTGGCTTGGTATAGGATGCTCAGTTTCCCAGTTGAAACTATGGTTGAGTCTGTCCATGTGTTCCGAGATTAAGGAGTCTTTATCGTGTCTTCTGACTGCTAGTTGGTGTTCTTGGATGCGCTCTGCTAGTCTTCTGCCTGTCTGTCCTACATAGATAAATACAATCTTATCGCCCCTGGATTTTATATTTAATTTATATTTATATGATGATTGTGTATTGTATTACTTAATAATTAAATAGATAAAAATTATTGTCTCTTTGTAAACCGCCCAGAGTCCCCTTCGGGGGACATGGGGCGGTGACAGAAATCGAAAGAATAAGTAAAATAAATACCTCCACCAACACTGGCAGGGCAAGCTACTATATATAAATAGGTAGCAAACCCCACACTCACTCGCACTGATGATGTTACCTAGTTGGGTAATGAAACGTCTGCAAGAAAACAACAAGGCTCAGAGAGCACCGAGGACTCCAGAGCTCACCCCTGAGCTACATATATTCTCTTCTATTGGAATTTGCCTGAGTTCCATAGTTTTCAAATGATTGGCATTTCCCCTGTTCTTTATTTTGCTATGGATGAGCTTTTCTAGACCTAAAGAAAACTGAGAAATAAAGGGATAAATCTGAGCTTAAGGCAATGGCAAACATACATTCCAAGTGTAGCGGGAGTTTGTACACTTCCTCTCTCTCATTTTTAACCACAGAATGTGCAAACCAGCTGAGGCTGCTACTCTTTAAAATGTCTGTTGCAACCCTTCACTATTTTAAGCAAACAAAAAGAAATTACTGTACTGCATACAAGTTATGACTGTATAGATGTTTTAATTGCCAGCAGGCTAAAGACCAGGGAAATGAAAAATAGTCCAATTTATGCACAGAACCAGCCTTCCAGATGCACATCAAATGCAGCTACCAATTAAGGGAATTGCACTCAGATCTGTATACAGCCTATTCACACTGTGTAACTCCAGAAGATGCACGTATAAGTGCACCTTTGAATGTGCACATCTATCAACATTCTTCCCCAACTTACTGCTGTTTCAAAAAGCATCTAGAACAAGAATATAGGCATTGGATACACATGGATGCACATTAATACACATGCCTGGTAGAATGTTGATTTCTGAGAAGCAATACCATGTTTTGCCCCAGAATTCTAGGAAAGTATTTCATAATGCGGAAGAGGCTTCTGCAAAATAGAGCTCTTGAGTTTGGCTATGTAAATTTGCAGAAGAGGAAGTTTGGGAGAGTTCAATTTTGTGGAAGCTAAAGATTATTAACTTTTGGGCCACGTGAAGCATGCACCTTCTTTCTCCATCCTTCTGTTTCCAATCGCAGGAGAAGGTGCGACAGAATGAAAAACAAATCTCTGCTGCAATGGAGGCTCTATTAGGAACATACCAAAAGTGGAAGAAGAAGAAGATACTTGATCAGAAGAACTCTTATTTCTTTGTCAACCCAGCCCTCTGGCAAAATTGGTGCCCTTAATCCTCTTACAAAAAACCCACAAAACTTTCACACCCAAATCTCCCTATAATCCTCACTTTAGACCCTTCTCTCTCCCAGAGAAAAAACACAGGTTGGGAATCACAAGTTTGTATGCATTGCTGAGCCCAGTTCCATTTTTGGAAGGTGAAATATCACACTCTGAGTCAATATTCCAAGCTGCTGGTCCCTTACACTTTTGGGCCAAGCACAGCGATAGAAAACAACTTGTTACCTTTTCATGTGTTTAACTATTCTGTACCACGTTATATATTTTGTTACTTTGGCCTTGGACACACCTAGAGTGCCTTGCAGCTGAGGTTAATCAAGTGTTTCAATAAATAAATTATTTTAAAAATCTGTTCTAACTGCTAGACGAAATGCTTTCTCTGCCTTGGTTAATTTTGGATCGAAGGATACAATGGTAATGCTGCTGCCTTGGAGCATGCACTGACTTTACGGTTTTCAGTGCCAAGTAAATATTAACGTTCATACAAAATGAATGGCTGGAAAGCTCCAAATTGTGAAGAACCTTAGGAAAGCTGAACTCATAGTTTCAGAATTCCTTCTGGCTCCAAATCCATACAACCTATTTTTATATTGTTGCAAATGGATAATGTGTGTGTTTGAGAGAGAGACACACACAGAGAGACTTCCAAACTAGAGACTTCCTTTTGCTAAAATCTGCCCTACTGGACTAGAGCAAGGAAGTTGCAACAGCAAGGATTTCAGATTTGGGGAAAGGCCATTTCCTATTCCTCTCTCCCAAGAGCCCGTGCCAGAACCCTACCCTTTTCCTAAAAGCGTATTCGCAATTCAGTCGTTGCTTCTGATAATGTGTATCCTGACGGGTAAAAATAAAGTTTGCCCGTACCGTCAGTGCAATCATCCTTTGCCCTTTCGTGGATGCGGAATGTTTTTTCCGTCTCCTCCGCTCGTGAAAAAGCTCGTGGTATTAAGCATTTGAACCAAGGCTGTCAACGGATTGCAGGATGTTTTTAAAATACAATTAATTTATAGGGATTAAATATTACGTATCACAGCCAGGCCTGCCTGCCTTTGCTCCACGGTTATGAGACTTCCATTCAGTAGTACTGATCTGGACTGAGTTCACACCCCACATTTAGCATATTTTGTTTAACTGTGGCACATGAATAAACCATAATTGGATGGGCTGTTGCAACAGACAAGCCATAAATAACAGTTTACAAACTATGGTGACTTAGAGTTCATAGAAGATGGTAAGCCAGAAGCAAATAAAATTTAGGGCTTAAGGACTTAGTTGATTAGGCCTTTAGGGGACTGAGAAGCACAATACTCTTCTAAGATCTAAGCCACCATCTGGAGAATACTGAATTGACCTTTAACAGCAGAGATGATGGTTATCTCTACACTCAATTACTCCTGTTGCTTGTAGTCTCTTGTCACAATCAGGGCGGCTCCAGCAAACATCCCATTTATCTTCACTCCCTATTTAGTTTCCATGTCACCCTTTTATTTATCAAATAAATATAAGAAAAGGTTTCAGGCCAGAGACAGCATATGTATGCAACCATAAAGTGTTTATTTGGTTAGTTCATTAACCATCTGTAAGACAGCTCAATTTTGGTCTGCATCCTTCTATAAAAGAGTTCAAGTTTTCAACAAACCTCCAATACATAAAGCAAAGTAAAATTACTGCACACAATTCAGACCAAAATACAGCACTTTTTCTTACATTTTATAAAACCCGGTCGATACAAACTACATTAAAAAAGATAACACACTTTCACTTATCCTTAGTACAGTATTTTGCCACATTTTGCACAGTGGCTACAAAGCCCGTAGAGCACAATCCATGTGCTTTAAATTAAAACAAACAAACAGAAATACCCTTTACTTACCCAACATTGTATTGAACATGTAAACAAAGTGCTACTTAATCCAAGAACCATTTTGTCATCCGTTTTGTACTTTTGTAACATGTAAACCTCAAAAGTATGCCAATGAGAAAAAAGGAATGATGGGTTTTAAACTGCCCACATGCAAAATTTTCCATGAAAACAGACAGACAGACAGACTGAGGGCATGTGAAATTATCCTAAAGCACTGTAAATTTACATAAATTGAGTCTGGTCCAACATTTTAAAACCCCAATTTATACACAGAGTTCTATGCTCTTCTATGAGTGAAGACAGACTCCAATCTTTGTAGATCTGTGTGTGTATTAGAGAGAATTAGTGTATGAGGAGCTAGGATGGCAGTGAAGGTATCTAAAACCCAAACTTTTTCCAAGCTCTTTAGCAATTCTCACAACAGGAGACTTCAATGTGGTTAATGTATGAAATTTCTCACACTCCCTCCCCAAATTCCTGGACCAACACCTCACATTTATTCATTTATTTTGCAGCTTCGGTTTAAATGAAATGAAAGAAAGCAGGTATGTGGTGTGAAGAAAGTCTTTCTTTAGGAAGAGGAAAGATGGTATCAGGCAATTCCCCGTGCTGTCAATCATACAATCAACAAGCCTTAGATTTATTACCTTCTACATGCCCATCAAGGCTACTTGATCATAGCCATTGCTTGCCCAATTAATAAATAAAAATTCAACATGATTTCTCAGAGTCACCCATTTTTTAAATTAACAACCAGTTAAACACTTGAAAAGGATATAAAAACAGCACTGAGAACACAACTCATTACACATTAATATCATTTGTTTTATTGCAAAGCCCAGTTTTCACTAACCAATCACAAAGTGCTATTCAAATTGCACTTCTTCTTTCTTCAAATACAACCACAGAAGTTAGCATGCACAACATTCCAACTAGCTCCTTAACTGTTCCTAAAATCAAAATCTATGCAAACTAGGAATCCCTTAAACCAGAAAACAGAAAAACAAGTATACTACGCATCAAGTATTTGTTCAGATGCCATAAATAGGGGTTGAAGAGACCTCTGTTTCTTTAACACAAAAATCACTTTAACATTTGGGAGGGAAGGGAAGGGTGACCATCTAGGTGGGAAATACCCCATGACTGGAAGAAAACACACACACACACACCAGTGTAAATATACAACACTAGCACTGGTTGATACTTAAAGTGCAAAGGGTAAACAATAAATAGAAAAGGGGACAGGAAACAACACTGCAGTTTTCCACAAACAGGTTTCATGAAATGTTTTTCACATAGTTTTGTAGACAGATGCTCCCCAAGTTCAACACTAGGTATAACCTCAGGTATCTTTAATTTAAAAATGCAAGGCTGGAAAATTTAAAGATGGCAAGGTTGGGAAAAGCTTCAATCTGAATCTTAGGAAAGCATGGATGGTCAAAATACATAGGTCATATCTTCCACCCCAGGATTCACTTCACGTAACACAATTTCCTGGTGACATTGTTATGAGTTAGCTGGGACTGATGTTTGGCAACATCTATTTGATGTTATAAATGGGCCAAGATGGATGAAGACAGATCAGCTTATTTCATTTATTTATTCGATCTTTGATGCCGCCTGACTCCAAAGGACTCTGGCCCCTCACAACGTAAAATACAACATAAAATGAGTAAATAAAAATACAATAAAAATCAGTCCAAAAAGAATTACGAAATAGTACTTGTTGAGCTCTCTTAAGGTAAAATATGACATCTGAACAAATCGAGTTGACCCGAGTTAATAATGCAACAGTGATTTTGGAGGTCTACTAGTTAACACGTCCCTTATGTTTTGCAGAAGACTGTGAATTAATATTGATAATACAAGGGTATTATTATTGGCAATCTATGGGTCTCCTGTAAACATAGGACATCGCAATTATGTTTTTGGCTTAAGTCCCGCACCAGTTCTTCCTTACATGCGGACAAGCCCTCAATATTTACTGAGATAATAGTCATCTTTGGTCCTGAACAGGTCCTTTGTGGGATACACATTTTGTCACACAAAGATAAAACTTTAGATGCTTTAGATCCAAAGATGCTTTGGATGCTTCTGGAGTGAAATATTTAATATTAATACTCTTCAATATTTACACTAATGATCAACCGCTCCCTGCAGGCACTAATAATTATATATATGCTGATGATCGAGCAATGGCTGTACAGGGAAAAATATTTGAGGAGGTAGAACAACGATTAACGGAAGCCCTGGAAGAGCTTGATCAATATTATTGTGATAACCAGCTAGGACCAAATCCAGCAAAAACCCAGGTATGTGCCCTCCATCTTCGCAATAAGCAGGCTGCTAGGAAGCTGCAAATTACATGGAAAGGAGTATTACTGGAGCATTGCCCTAACCTTAAATATTTAGGGGTTACTTTAGATAGGGCCCTAACATATAAACAGCACTGCATCAATACTAAATTGAAGGTCAATTGAAGAAACAACATCCTCAGGAAATTAACGAACTCTACTTGGGGAGCCAAATCAAAGGTTCTTAAAACAAAAAAAAGCATTGGCCCTCTGTCACTCGGCCGGCGAATACACTTGCCCAGTTTGGTACAAATCATCACATGCTGGGTAAGTAGAGGTTGCTCTGAATGAAAGCAGTAGAATTATTATCGGATGTTTGAAACCTACCTCTCTAGATAAGATCTACCATCTAGCCGGTATTGCCCCGCCTGCTGTTCGTAGAGAAGCAGCAGCATATAAAGAGAGGCTTAAATCATCAATATCCAAACAACACCCTCTTTACCGCCTACAACCAGCCCCTCAGAGATTAAAATCCAGGAAAAGTTTCCTTAGGTGGAGGGAAGATTTTGATGAATTTAAAAGTAGAGTGGACCTATGGAAAGCTACAAAGAACCAACATTGGATGGAACCAGCAGAGGAGCTGGCACCCGGTTTTGGCGAAAGCTGGGAAGTTTGGAAATCACTGAATAGACTGTGCATGGGTATAACAAGATCTAGAGATACTCTGAATAAATGGGGTTATCCGGTGACCTCTGCCCTTTGTGATTGTGGAGTCTTGCAAACAACAACACATATGTACACTTGTCCATTGTGCCCAGATCAATGTACACTTGAGGACCTCATGACAGCGCAACAGAATGTAATTAATGTTGCCAGTTTCTGGGCAAGATCTGTCTAATTTTTATATATTTTAACTTTTAAAATATAAACTATAAAATGCTGTGTTTTACAGTATGTTTTTAACTGTGATGCTTCTGACATGAAAATATATATATAGGCAATCTACAGGTCTTAGTACTGTGACCACTCTCACGGCACTGCACAAGCAACGTAAGGTAAATTTGCACCCCGTTTTTACATCAAATCTGAATCTTATTCCTATGTTAATCTTCTAATTATCTGGCTTCCAATTTAACTGAACATTTTCAGTATCTAGTGGAATTCACCAACTAACATAAATTATGCACAAATTAATAGATGATATGTACAGTATATGTGGGACGTCTTAATGCTCAGTTTACTTATCTAGTTTTGATTCCCATGTCATTAATGACTCTGGATATTTCGTGTTAAGCATTAAGATAGCAATTAGAACAACATCTACAACAACAATATAGTAGTCTTCTGAAATTCAACAGTTCAACTGTAAAATTCCAATGGATGGAATGAGTAGTGTCTCATAAATACAGTCAGATACAGTAACAATTGCTTTCTTTTGTAAATCGCTAGGCTATGAATCTCTCTTCCTTCCCCAATGGGAAAACATCTCACACTCTGAGATTGGCCTCTACAGCTGGACATTTCAAGCTGTATTGCATGTGTACAATTCACTGCTTTGATACTGTAAATCAGTGCTTGGCAACTTTAAGGTGTGTGGACTTCAACTCCCAGAATTCTGGGAGTTGAAGTCCACACACCTTAAAGTTGCCAAGGTTGAGAAACGCTGCTGCAAATATATAAAACTAATGCAACCGAATGAAGCATCTTACAACTGGCAAACAACAGCCCTGTTCAGCCATTTTGCACGGAACCTCTTTCTATTCACTTTTAGAGAAGGCTAACGCTCTTTGTTCTCCAGCACTGATGGAGAATGATGACCCCATCATGCGGAGATCCAGGCAAAGCTTCTAGTGTTGGACAATAATTGTTTTTTCCCTCCTTCTTTTTTGCCCATTATACCTGCATGGGTCTAGCAAAAGAGCATATTATTGATTGAAAAACGCATATATAAACGCTGTAGTACAAAATCCTCTGAAATTACACTGCTACACCATGCTAATCGATATCCTGTGCTTCCTGCAGAAAGGCCCCTTTGAGAAAGTATAAAAATTGCATGTTTCCTTAAATAAACTCTGATTCTATTGATAAACACTGTGGTTATGTTGGAAGCACAAGAAACATCTAATTACCTTTTGGCCTGGCTATACGTCAACAAGTCAATACAATACAAACTCCTTAATCTCACAACACATGGACAGATTTAACCATACTTTCAACTGGGAAACTGTGAACATCTTAAACCAAGCCAAATCCAAAAACACCACAGAGAATTCCTGGAAGCTTGGCACTCAGACAAAGCAGCCATCAACAGACACATAGAGGTAAACAACATTTACATACCATTCATAAGAGACAATAGAAAAGCCAAAAGACCAGAACACCTCCTTGCCAGCAATCAACACCCAGATATGCAAAGATTAACACCAGGATTAGCACCAGAAGAACAATCAAACAGCACAATATACCCTAATCAAGGAACTATTAACTCAGTCAATCAACCAAGTAACAAACAACAGCCCAATCAAGAAACTACTAAGGAGAGAACAACACCCCCACCAACACAGGCAGGACAAGCCAGGGTATATAAACAGAGAGCAAGTCCCACTCTCTTTTTGCACTGAAGATGTTGCCTAGCCTGGCAATGAAACGTCTGCAAGAAAACAACAAGTCTCAGAGAGCGCCAAGGACTCCACAGTCAATACAATGCTTAAAACCTATCACTGAACGCATTTTGGGTTTCATTAAAAGAACTCCAAGTTTACCTTGAGCCTTCCTAAAGATGGCTGTGAACACAATTCAGATCAGATGCATTTAAGCCCCATTGAAAGCAATAGTGCCACAACCCAGTTAAAAGCAAGACCCTCCCATTTTACTCTGACAAAACCGAGATGCCTACACATTTCTCCAAATTGCAGTTTTCAGTTTAAGAACGAACTGAGGTCACAAGGAATATGAATTTCCCTGTTGCTACGTCAAGAACTAGTTCACACAACAAACAGCACGGAGGACGTGCCCAGGGGTTAAGGTGCAAGCAAGTCCTCAATCTTCTGCACACAGAGAAAGGCTAGCCTGCCTCTTTCTGTAGACATACCTCTTTCAGGGCACTATTGTCAGGGAGATAGCTGGTGGAGAAGGAGGGGGCCCTCTCCAGGGAGACAAATGCATGCGCAGTACGGAGTCTCTTTGGTTCCCTCCTAAGAGAGTCAAGAAAGCACCGCCTTAGTTTAATGGACTTTTCCCCTTAGCGTTTGCCAATTCATTTCAGTTTAGCTGGATTCTGTCTAGAACAGTAAACACTAGAGCTTCGACACTTCGTCTCAGCATGGTTCTTCACTCTTAGTCAGGACAACTATGCCCTAAATCAATGTTTCTCAACCGTGGCAACATGAAGATGGGTGGACGTCAACTCCCAGAATTCCCTGGGAGGAATTCCCTGGCTGGGGAATTCTGAGAGTTGAAGTCCACCCATCTTCAAGTTGCCAAGGTTGAGAAACACTGCCCTAAATAAATAAAAATCAACTCCATTCAAAGCCTGGCTCTTTCGACTGGATACTGTAGTCTGCCAACGAGCAGCAAGAAATAAATGGAACAAGGCAAGCATCACCGACTGCTTTCATATATGCATAGAGAGTTTGCCAACTCCCAGACTAGCAGAAAGCGCAAGGACTCGAGAGAATTCGGAGGCTGTGGCCTCTCGCCTGTATAGCCCTTTCCTGAACAGCGCCCAGTCCACGGTTGCATAGTTATGGAGGCAAACAGTGAGCTCACAAGGATTGATCATCGGCTCACGCCTTTGCTGCAGAATAAATACTCCTGCCATTGCTTTGTCCCTCGTGGATTCTGACCAAAATGGGGGAAGGGGGGAATATTGACCTGAATGTGCCGCGAAGCCTGCATCTGGGGTGGAAATTGGAAGTGAGCAATTCAGTAATCTGAAGTTCTGATTGAAAGGAAAGGAAGAAGGACGCATTAGAGGTTGCCTAATGAACAAAAGACGACAACTTCTGATGGCCTTTCTGATGGCAGGCCAATTGGGAACTAAGGGTAAATAGGGGTATCCACCAGAAAGTGGAAAAAAGGCAAGATGGTGGCTACAACTGTATGTTAAAGTCCCACCTACCCCCTTTTTTAAACAGGCGTTGCATGTGTGGCCACCGTCTTGACTTTTTTGACCCCCCCTTAAACGTCGAGCTCACTTAGCCATGCAAACCGGCAAGCTCAGTATGGTGAAAGAAACTGAATCACATCACAGCTTGTCTCTTGCTAGATCCTAGTGTGCACTTGTCAAGCTCAGCTAAACAAGCCATGTATGGTGGCGCAAAGTAGGCTTGTTCTCTGATTAAACCGTAAAGCCAGCTTTGTGTGCTGTCTGCTGTGACCTGTACCACATCATTTGTCTTGGAGTGTTACCCACAGTATTTGAAAAATCCAAAGACAGGCATCCTGAACTCCCCCGTCGAGGGAGATGGGCGGTAATAGAAATATGAACAATAAATAAAATAAATAAATCAAAACTCAGAGGTATCTCAATTTACCCAGCAGCTTCGCAGGACAGAGTAGCCATACCTTTATTTTATTAATAAAACCAAATGTCAAAAACATTATTGTTAACACTGCTTTTTAAAAAAAGGAGTGTGTGGAGTTATAAAGTAAATACTGTAGCAATACAACTATATAGCTGCTATATAAAAAGATATAAAAATGAAACCTCTTATATATAAAAAAGGTTTATAGTGAAGAGGAAAGGATAAAGAAAAAAAAAGCCTAAACTACTTGGAGAACAAGAAAAAAAGAGGAGGAAGGGAACCCTCCTGTGGAAAATAGGAAAACAACAACAAACTATAAGCAACTAAACAAAGCCACAACTTTAAAAAAAACAAAACACTACATCTAATTCTAAACATATCTATGTATGTTTAGAATTAGATGTAATTTAAATTGGCTTATATATATAATTTAAAGAATGTATGTGTAGAACTACATCACAGACTAGTACCATTATATATCTTTCTTCCATTTTTTTCAATGTTGAATCAGATTTTCAAACCATGAGTTCTACTGTACGGAGCACCCACACCTGCATGGACAGGCGCCCAACACAAGGGGAAAAAGACTCCCATGGAATGAGCCAGCATTTGCAGCAGAGCCTGAAAAGCACCCTTTCGAAAAGGAAGGTACGTTTATTAGTGATGGAAACAAAGATCCAATTTGGACTTTTAAAAAGTTACCCTGAGACAGCAAGCAAATCCCAGGGTTTAAAAAGACCTAATGAAACTCTCCCCCTGCCCCAACAAAGTGCCAGTAGATGAAATGTGGGGACCCCACAAAGAGGATTAAAGAAGCCAGAATAAAACATAGATCCATATTAATTCCTCAGCCTCATCTGGCAAAGATGAGAATGTTACCAAAATGACATCCTGTTTGACAACTTGGGGATGAGGTGCAGTTTTTTCACACTGACGGCTGTCATCTCAGCTGTTAAAGTATGGCTGGCAGTGCAAGAGAGATTCTTGCCTGCTTAGCCTACCTATCAATGGAACTTCTAGATCGAGTACGCTATTTGTGTTTGTGTGTGTATGTGCGCATGCAGAAAAGGAACCTCAACATTACCACCCACATTTAATAACCTCCACCCTGAGTCTATTGCTTCCTCTAGTTCTAAACAACAGTTTGCTCAGTTGACGTCAAAACAGGGCCAAAGAGCATCTCTGTTGGGCCACATTTGGGTGGCGAGGCACAGAGAAATGATACAACCTCCTTCACCCCCCCCCCCAATTGTAATCTAGGTGGGGATTAGGGTTGTTGGGTTTTTTTTTGTCAACACAGGGGTGGAGAGACAATTAAGACCAATGACGTTCTTAACACCCAGTTTAAATGGGGTGGGTCCCTTCTTCCATGTAAGAACAAAGCTCTTTAGAATAACATTCAGTCTCCCTAACATTTCTTTCTGGCCTTCCTTGTATTTGGCAAGTCAGCTCACCTTTCCTGGGCCAAAGTAGTGATAGATGAATACACCATCTGATACTTTCCTGATGTTTTAAGCCAGTCTCTTTCAAATTTGGCCACTTTATGATGTGTGGACTTCAATTCTGAGAGTTGAAGTCCACACAACTTAAAGTGGCCAAGTTTGAAAAAAACACTGGTTTAAACTATAACTTTTAGAATCCTTAACCGCTAGCCATACTGACAGGCATGGGTGGGAACTGAAATTCAACACAAGCTATCTACCCATGAAGTCAACTTTGGGAGAAGAAGTCCTCATGCAAAGGGAAACTTTTCAGTAAATAATTATTACATTTATTGAAAGGTATAAATAAGGTTTGAGTGATGGGTGGTTATCAAGATATTGTCAGGATTGCACTGATGTGAATCCTGCCAGTACTAAAACACGCTTGGGACGCTCGGTAAGATGTGTGTCAGCCGGAGAGAAAGTTCAGCGCTTGGGAGGGGGAGCGCATTCCAGCAGACGGCTGGGACTGTTAAGAGACTGTTTTCCTGAACGCCAAGGTCGCGCACCTGCAAGACGGAGAGAGTGGCCGCACTAGAAAACAGGATGTCTCGAGTGGATTACGAACTGGAGACAGTGAGTCAACAAGTGGCATCTATCAAGCTTGCAGTAGACCGGATTTTACAAAAGATGGAGGGCAAAGAGCCTAGCCAGCCACCGCTAAGCCCGCTTACTACATCAGTGGAAGAACAGCCCACAGATGACAGCGGTGAAGAAGAGTCGGAACCGGAGGAGCCCCGTCCAGAACGACGGAGGTCGCGAGCACAGGTGAATTGGCCACAAACCCGACCTACGGGGGCAAGTGAGTTGAAGATGAAATTCGATGGGGATCCGAAAAAACTAGCCTGTTTTATGACTGACGTAAAAGGCTTCATGGAAGAGTTTGAGGAATCTTTCAGTGAGGAAGCCAAGGTGAGATACCTCGCGGGCTACCTGGAGGGAGAGGCTGCAGATTGGTTGGTGTTAATGCATGAAGCAAAGGCGGGAGAATTAACAGATTTTAATGCGTTCATGATGGCCCTCCGAAAGCGGTTTGAAGATACCTTATCTAAAATGACAGCCAGAGTTGAATTACAGAATATCCGGCAGGGAAATCGTACCGTGGCTGAGTACACGTTGGAATTCAAGAAGCTAGTGAGCCAATTACCCGACTGGCCAGAGACATTCCAAGTGGAATATTTCCAAATGGGTTTACGACCAGATGTGCTGGAGGTGGCGCTTGGCAGAGGGGATCCAGAGACGCTGTCGGAATGGATCCACCTAGCTGGCACGGTGGAAACCACCAAACTACGACTCAAAAAGCATCTACAGGTCCAGGCAGCGGGGAGGAAGCCGGCAGGAGGCACGCAGCTGGGAAAACGAGAGCCGAAACAAATCCTGGGAAGAAGAAAAGGAGCGTCGCGCAAAGAGTGGATTATGTTTTAAGTGCGGAAAAGAAGGTCATCGCATCAGTAACTGCCCACAAGCTACGAACCCCATGAAAAAGAAACTTGAGAAGAGCAAGAATCCGGTATCTCCTAAGCGTAAAGGGGCGGCTGCCGTGGTTGAAGAGAAGAGAACCCGAGCGCCATTTGAAGAAGAAAGCGACTTTACTGATGAGGATTTTTTGCCGGCGGGAAACTCAAACTGCCTGTCCTAAAGTGTGCCGGAGAGCAGGCATTTTCCAACAGGCGCACCGACCCACTGGTGAGTGGAGATTGCCCCACAATGCAAGTGGGAATTAGCCTTGAGACATTGGATGGGGGGGGATAAAGCCAGTTTGTTAGCCATGCTGGACTTGGGGTGTTCCCAATGTTTAATCCATCCTGCCATAGTCAACGGACTGGGGTTGAAAGTACATAGACTCAAAGTTCCTACCATTTTTTGTCAACTGGATGGGTCTGATATGGGTCCAGTAGAATTCTATACTGATGCAGTAAAAATGAGAATTGGGACCCACGAAGAAACTTTTGAGATTTATAATGGCCCCAATTTCGAACCAACCAGTAGTGTTGGGGTTAAAGTGGTTGCGGGGGAGAAATCGACACATTGACTGGGTCTCTGGAGAGATGATATTTGCGGATGGAACTTATGAGGGACTGACTCAAGAGGGTTCAGGTCCTGGAACTGAGTCAGGGGCAGTTGGAATCGAGAGCTGTGGGAGAGAGGAAGTGGGCATCCCGGAACAGTAAGGTAAAGGTAAAGGTACCCCCCGCACATTTGTGCAGTCGTGTCCGACTCTAGGGGCCGGTGCTCATCTCCGTTTGTTAGCCAAAGAGCCAGCGTTGTCCGAAGACGCTTCCACGGTCATGTGGCCGCATGACACGCGCGGAACGCTGTTACCTACCCACTGAAGTGGTACCTATTAATATACTTGCATTTACATGCTTTCGAATTGCTAGGTTGGCAAGAGCTGGAGCTAGTGCAGGAGCTCACTCTGCACGCAGGGCTGGGGATTCGAACCTCCGAACTTGCAATCTTCCGATCAACAAGCCTGGCGTCTTACCCGCTGAGCCACCACGCCCCTTCTCCCGGAACAGTATCAGGATTTAAAAGAAGACTTTGATGAAACTGAGTCAAATCAGTTACCTCCCCATAGAAAAATGGACTGTGCGACTGTGCGATTGAAATAGAGTCAGGAGCAGTTCTGCCTAAAACAAAGCTATACTCCATGATTCATAAGGAGATTCAGGAGTTGAGAAAGTTTATTGATAAAAACTTGGAAAGAGGGTTTATTGAACCAGCTACTTCGCCCATGGCCGCTCCCATTTTTATTTTTTAAGGTCCCCCCCGCACATTTGTGCAGTCGTGTCGGACTCCAGGGGCCGGTGCTCATCTCCGTTTGTTAGCCGAAGAGCCAGCGTTGTCCGAAGACGCTTCCGCGGTCATGTGGCAGGCATGATGCACACGGAACGCTGTTACCTACCCACCGAAGTGGTACCTATTCATCTACTTGCACTTGCATGCTTTCGAATTGCTAGGTTGGCAAGAGCTGGGGCGAGTGCGGGAGCTCCCTCCGTAACCAGTTATTAATATTGAATAATATTCAAACAGTCTATGTTTCACATTTTCAAACAGAACGGGAAAAATTCCACATGTAAAAACAGCACCTTTAAGAATAAAAGATCAAGGCCCCTGGCATCAAGTAGAACAAAACATGACTAATTATACTAAACACGGTGAGCAAAGGCTAGCTTTGCATTTATGCGGATTATTCCTCTTTTCCTGAGCAGCAAAGACTGGAAATTTCCTCTTTAAGCTGCACTCTACTTTTTTGTCCTTCTTTTCGCCACAGTTAACTATTCAAATTCAAGTGAAGAAAAAACACTGGTCATTTATATTGCGATGTAGCTGAAATCAAACACAGTGGGATAGTGGGATGGCGTATTTTATATTTTCCAATAGTGAGGACATAAATCTCTGTGTAGCAGACTACTGTATGTACAAGGGCATGTGTGTATGCATACATATATTCCCTTCCCCCCCAACAGTATGACGCTGTCAATGAGCAAAACAGACATTGCTCAGTGTAAGCTTGTGAAAGGAGTCAGGTTTTTTCCACTTTTGGGGGTGGGGGTGGGGGTAACTGATAGTGTCTGAAAGAGGATGGCCAGTCCAGGAGAATGGAAGTGGCCTAACTCTGCTCTTGCGGATATGGATGTTTCTCTAACAACCTGTCTTCTAGGCGTTTTACATGTATAGCCAGTACGTGCTCTACTGATCAATAATTGTGCATAAGAATCTTTATTTAATACAGGCACCACTGTTAGAATGGGCAATGGCCTAGTTTCTAAAGAACTAGCGGCTCATAGACCCCTTTGGCTCATCTCAGAAAAGCTAAGCAGGGGAAATACACACCTTTAGTACATGGGTGGGACACCACCCGAAAATTCAAGGGCTGTAGTTTAGACTAGGAAGTTGAAAAATATCCTAGGACAAGGCAGTGGCAACCTACTTCTGTACTGTTGCCTCAAAGACAATGTGCCCGTGTCATCACGGAGGGGGACTTTGCCTTTAAGTAACTGGTAGAAGCAGTAAAATGCCATTCTATGCAGAAATTCGTGGTAAACTACCCAGCAAGAAAAGGGGACTTTGTGTGTGTGTGTTAATTTCTGTTCTTTCTCTACTAAAAGACAACTTCCAATTCAGGTTGTTACTTCCCAGACCAATTAGGTCCTTCGGACTTGGTAGAAAATTTAAATTCCAATGAGAGCTGGTTTTTATCAAGGTGCCATTCTATAGAATGTGATTTTCAACTATAGTTCAATCTATGTCCTCAGGCTTACAGCATACTTATATCAGCATTAGCAATATTACTACTGCTTATGGTGGGTTACAAAACTATTTAAAAGCACCAAAAACATCTTAGGAAGAGCCAACTTGAAGATGTGTGGACTTCAACTCCCAGAATTCACTAGCTGGCATGGCTGGCTGGGGAATTCTGGGAGTTGAAGCCCACACATCTTCAAGTTGCCACGGTTGAGAAACACTGCCTTAGACAAAGCTCCAAGGAATAAACTTGGCTCTGTGATCTCGCCTGGGGCAAGAAGGAAAGTGTTCAAGCTTGGGGATGGCTGATTTCTTAGAGCCGCCTCCAATATTTTAAATATGTTTAGCTTCACTGTAAGAACCACCTGCCACATGGATTTTATTTATATTTTTATTGTTTTTATTGTATTTTAATGATGTTGTTGTGGTTGTGAACCGCCCAGAGTCCCTCCTTGAGAAGGAGATGGGCGGTCATAGAAATTTAATAAATAAAATAAAATAAACCTCTAAAACAAAGCCATAATGCTTTGAAAGCATGGTTGATATCTGGAAACCAAGGAGGGAAAACCAATGAAAAGACACATGCTAGTTATAACATGCCAACTGTATCTGATCAACACCTCTGGTGTCCTCAGGGCAGCTTAGACTTAAGATGGACCATCTTTCTTCTAAAAATAGAATAAATTAATGCAGCGAACAAGATGTGTTGGCCAGCTGGTCATTTAGGAATAAAATGTGGGCTGCTGCTCTCTGCCACCACTTGTCGTAGGAACTCTACGCACAATTCCAGCTTTCTCAAACACCTTAAGAACCAGGCCAGCAAATTACTCATTGCACGTCATGGTTGTCCTGCTCCAGAACATACACAATCCTAAGACCAGCTGTGGACGCAATCTTTCCTAAGCCCTATGCCGTTGACGTGCCCTAGAGCCCGCTGTAATCCTTGAAAACAATCGGTTTTAAAGAAGGATGAAATAAAAGCGGCCAGTTTTCACTCATTGTTTCCAAGGACGGCACTATTACAGCACAGGGACAGCGGTGCCCACGGGTGCCACAGGTCGTGGTGTTGTCCAAGGCAATTTTGGAATCGAAATTAAGACAAACAACAAGAACTTGCACAACCTTAATTTAAACAGTTTTTACGGTGCAGCTCAATATTGCAAATATCCCTGCACTTTTAATGGATGAGTTTAGCAGCACCTGTATTGAAAAAGAACAAAAATGTTGGCATTCCCTGCAACTCTTTGTTATTGTATACTGCATTACGTGTGGCAAATGCCAGCTCTGTGATTTTGGAAACTATGGATGTAAATATGGAAGAGAGAAGATATATTACATAAACAAATCTTCATATCTGCATCTATGGATGTTGTTTTAATCATTCAGAGCTAGAACACACTGTCAGGATTGCACTGATGCGAATCCTGCCAGTACTAAAACATGTTTGGGACGCTCGATACGATGCGTGTCAGCCGGAGAGAGAATTCAGCACTTGGGAGGGGGAGCGCATTCCAGCAGACGCCCGGCGTCAAGGTCGCGCACCTGCAAGACGGGTTTAGAAATGCTTTGAGTTACATGTATCCGTAATAAACCTTATTCTGCAATTCAAATGAACTGCATTGAGGAGTGTATATTGGGGATTTGAACTCAAGTTCATCACACACACATAATGTAAAGAATGGTGCGTATTTTTCCCCACCGTTAATGCTCATTTTTAAAAATAAAATTAAAGTTTGACTATCATAAACCAGACACTTGAGAGCCAGTTTCAATATGCCTTGTTAATCTTTCCAAACTGTAAAACAGAGTTTGCATAAGGTGGACAAATAGTTTTGACTGTGTTGTAAAGTATACAAATTAACAATACACCCTAAAATAAAATATGAACAGCTGCTATCCATGCTAAAACCATGAATCACACTACTACTGGTTGTCTAGGCATGAGACTGTACTTGCAAAAGTTTAGGATGGGATATTATTCTGGGTAAAACCCAATAGAAATTTAAAAAAGAACAATAAAAAACCCCAAGACTTTTAAAGAGTAAAATTAAACATAGCAAACATTTATAAAGCAGTATGGGAGACAAAACTTTGTCCTTTTCTTCTTAAATTGCTTCTCCCCAGCAGAAACACAGACACAGAGGACTGATTTTAAATCAATCAATCAATCAATCAATCAATCCATCATCATCATCATCATCATCCCCCTGCTTTATAAAGGTCAGGCAGCAGCAACTTGATTTAAAGATGCAGCTTGACTCGCTTAACGTCTAGTTTGGTCCCAAGACCACGTCAGGAAAATATTCCTACAGACTGATGGAAATCATGAGTCACTGCAAAACCTTTCCCGATGAATGACAACGTTACCCAAGGCCAGCAAATGAACTGAACTAACTAAATGTCCTTGTCCAGCGGAAGTTCCTCCATGAGGAGCCTTTGAGTTTATAGAATGACACCAACTTAACTTGTTTTGGGATGCAATTTACTTTTGCAAGCAACTCCCAGTCGTATTTGAACGGCCCTTTTGCCCAAGCAGGGGACTTGCACCCCTTAGTGCAGGGCTTTGAGGTTACTTCACTGTAGTTGAAGCACTGCAAAAGTTCAAAAGTTGGCTTCTAGAGAAAAAGAAAGAAAAACACCCTATTTGGATAATTGCAGATTTCCTTACTACCCTTGTTTTATTAGCAAGGAGCTTATATTTAATATTTTAAACAGAAACTAACCCCAAGCCCTTTGAATTCTCAAGGAAACCAATAAAAGATCCTTCCTAACATTATTAGGCTCAAAAGTATGGAGTCTTGCTTCTGGAGCAGGTAGTCTGTCTTACAGATAAAACATGGTGTAATCTCCAGGTAGGGCAGCAATCACTTCCAAGCATTGGAGGAAGACTTGTTTGGGGAAAGAGAGCGCTTTGGGTCAAAGGAAGGAAAAAAAATGCTAACTTCTCATTGTGCTCCTGCTGAGGACTTCCAATGGAGGGGAGACAATTAAAAAAAAATATGAATATAAAAATGGCAGACTTGAAAACACACCGGAAATTTTCTATCCAAAATGAGAAATTGTGCCAATAAAAAGGAGACACAGAATACTGTATGGGTGATCGCCTAGCATTTAGCATGTTTCTCCAAACTAAGCAGGCAACACACATATCTCCTTTTCTTGTCAGTTATTTCTTTTATGCTTTCAAATAAATTGTTCTTCTTTTTGTCCCTGTTGGAATGCAATGATACTGGAGAGAATCCCAAGGAAAGACAACTTATAAAGATCCAACTGGATTGTTCTCTAGGTCCGGGGTCCCCAACCTGTGGGCCACGGCCCACTAGTGGGCCGCAGGGCTCCCTCCTGCAAACCCTGCCCCCCGGTGTGCGTGATTGGCTCCTGCCTGCAACCCCCCCCCCCGGTGCGTGCGATTGGCTCCCGCCTGCAAACCCTGCCCCCCGGTCTGTGGAAAATTTTTCTTCCACGACCGGTCCCTGGTGCCAGAAAGGTTGGGGACCGCTGCTCTAGATTTTGGATATGAGTAGACCAAGAGAGCCAGAAGCAACTCAAGAGAACCCTTGCAGATCTTTTGTTGCGTGTATCCTTGAAGAAGCCCTAGGCATTAATCTGCAAGGCAAGGTGGGTGGGGATTGTGAGGAGGGGAAATAGTTGGCTATATTTTAGGACACGTATTTCAGTAAGGCAGAGAGAACCATTCGGAGACTTTGGGAGAAGGTGGAATACTCCAAGGGGCAGCTTTCAAACTTTCCACAAAACTTCTGACGTTGGAAAAACAAAACAAAACTTTGGAGCAATATTTGCAGCCACTTCTTGTGGCTTAAATGTGTGAAACATATCCTTTATCTGAATGTTACATGGTGTGATTTTTTAAAAGAAGAACAAGATCCAGCTAACCCACAGAGGACACGGTAAGCATGTGCTTCTGATCTGAAGACAAGCCCTCGACAAATTTAATGGGTTTCATATCTGTGAGCAGACATACAGAGGAATGCATAGCAGATCTCTTCTCTCAACATAAACACAACTTTATAATGTGCTCAGTATTTGACTTTGAACCCAGATATTACAGTCTTGCTGTTGTGTACTGATTACAGCCTTCCTGTCAATATATGGATTTTCTAAGATAAGGTGGGGAGGATGTGGACCTCCATATTCTGGGACCACAGCTGCTGAAGCCCCAGCCTTCTGCAGTGAAGGATGATGGGAGCTGTATTTCAGGAACATCTGGAAGCCATCTTTGTTCACTCCCTGCTCTAAGACATCAACAGAAATTCCACCGGATTCACATTACTGTAAACATTTGGCCCAGTAATATGCATTACTGGGGAAACACGTACAACGGAAAACAATGCCATTGTTGCAACGACACCATTTCTAGAATCTGGAGTGCAAGACGATGGACTATTACAACTGTGTAACCCCCTTTTTTTGCTTTTAGATTATAGAGCTTCACTAACAATGTAACAAAATAACATTTAAGTAGAAAGGTAAACAGTATTGTCACTAGCAAATTATCTATATTTTAAATATTAATATCTATGATCAAAAAATAAAATTAAAAAAATGGAAAAAAATAAAACCTTCACTGTAATTGTATTAACAATATTCAGCACAATTTTCTTAGAAAGAGGTAATTTTTACACCAACATTTGAACCCGATATAATTCTCCAGACAGTGTCTGAAATGTATTAATAGTTTCACCCGCCCCACCCCGCAAGAAGATAAAAAATGATCTTCTGCCTTTCTTCCCTTTTTTCTATACTGCCACCGTTACTAATATTTTCACTCCTGGAAACCTGCAGCATCTTTCATTCAAGGTGTCTGGAAATATCCTCCTTGCATTATCATTCTCCCACCCCCCAAATATATGCTATCTGCCCCAAATGTATGGCACTTCTGAAATTCATCATCTCATTATTTGAGACCCATTACTGAGATCCACAATGGCTGCAAAGTGATCCACAAATAACAAAGACCTGTGTAATCTTTAGTTCCCTTTTGTAGTATATAATGCTTAGCTTGGTTTAGTTCAGTTCAGTCCATTTAATTAAAAAAAAAGATTCCCAGGAATGAAACACAGTGAACAATGGCTTATATATAATTCCGCCCTTTCAGGCAGAGGCCTCAAATTGCAAGGAAATCTGTGAAATAAAGGTTCGGTTGCCCATTTTTCTCCTAGTGGAGTTAAAAGTCCCTCTTGGCATCACAGAGAGATTGATTTTCATTCAGTATTTCTTGTACCAGCAATGCTTCCCAAGGTCAGCACAACATCGTTACTCACAACCATTCCCCCTCGGGGAAAATACATCCTGCAGATGCTCCCCCATTTCAACAGTTTTCCTTGTTTTACACTACGGTTCTTCACTGGAAGCAAAGGGAGGGTCCCAGCAGCATGGCTTAATATATTTAAATAACGGGACCTCTCGTTGCCTCCCTGACCATTTTTCAATCTACAGTGAGCCGCTCCAAACAAGGGCCGAGGCTTAAGCATTTAAGCAGTTAAAGAAAAGTCAGAACGGTTACCATACCAAAGCCGAGCATACTGTTTAAATTTCTGCTGCAAGATGTTTGTTTCTCCGTTATATAAAGCTATATCGTTACAATGGACTTTCTCTAACGCTCTTCCTGGCTGTGTGGAGACCGGTCAAGGAGAAGGGACACGGATACGGAACAATCCCTGCTGGAGCTGGAGGCGGAAGAGTTTGCAGTTGGCTATGCGCAGCGGCGCGCATCCGGTGCGGCGAAGATCTGATGGAAAGAGAGGTTTCGTAGGGTGCCATGTTCCAGTGCTCCTTCTGAATTCTCGAACGTAATCGTAACTGGTACCTATCAAATGGTAGTGTTAGTTTGAGAAGACAACGGCGTCTCAGAAACAGCTTTGAAAATGAAAAGCAAAACTGAATTCAGTGGCAATGCATTCAGGAAAGAAGCATTTGGCATCTTTTACAAAAGTAAGCAAAAGACGTAAATAAAGATGAGAATCACGTCTGTAAGCTAACCTGGGTTTTTTTAAAAAAAAAAACCTTTCCCTTATTTGCCATGACACTGATAACACCAGAAAGAACTAATCGTTAAGGAGTACGGCATTGGAAAAGGGCAGCATTTAAAAACTAAGTGGACTATTCACAAGTGAGCTATTCACATCCCAGGAATATTAATTATGTATCTGCTTTTGAAGTGTTTATTATAAAAGGTTACAGAATAATAAAAGAATAAGATGTGAATTGCTTTGTCTCTTGCAAAATGGCTGGCATTGAGGCATCTGAACTAGTCTTCTGGGAAGGGGCCAGATGCATGGTTCGTAATGGAAGACTACGAGGCACCATTTTATGACATAACTTCTAATGATCCTGTTTATGACGGTAAGAGAAACACACTCCGCATGATTCAGTAAAGGCAGCATAGACTCAGCTGAAGGTTTTTCAGAGTCTGTTAGCTCCATCGGCAGAAATATCTGCTCTGAGCTTCCAAATAGGCATTGACCAACAATTGTGATGAACATAAAAAAAACAATGCAAATCCAATGGCATTTTCAGCTTCCATAATTGGTACAAATGAACTGGTCATGGCAGCAACCTTCACTGGCTGTCTCCTTCCTGAATGATACTCAACTAAAGGCCATACCACTGGAAACTATTTGCTTGGCTTCAAGATTCTCATGGCTTCTTCTCTACAATGAACTGTTAGTGGTTTGGTTTGGTTTTTGGATAGCCCAAATTGTATTGCTTTCAGTTTGATAGAACAGTTCTGGTGTATCCCCAGAAAGGGGACAACAGGATGAAACATCAAGATGGAAATATTTTAAACATTTCTGTCCTGCTCTAACTTCATAAAAAGGATAAATTTACACATAATGCTAAGTAATAAAACACAGGGATGGTTGAATAAATCCTAGTGGCCAGATCGACCGATCATACTAAACCATAATGGATGTGTTGCCAGCCTGCACTAAGCCAAAAATAGATGGAACAACATTGTGGCTTACAATGATGTGTCAAATAAAGACAGACCAACCTGGTTGTAAGGATGGAATATTTAACACGTTGATTAAAGGCAGCACCTATAAATCAGCGGAGCTTTCCAAAAGGCACTTAAATGGAATAGTAATGACCATCTTTTGACCCAGTTCGTGATATATTTGCAGCTTGACCAGAGAAGAGGAGTTTAAGTTTTTAAACCAGAAAATAATTGTGCTTCACACATCCCACAGTACTACTAAAACATAGGATGCCCCTTGAGAGGTTCTGCGAGCCTATCTTGTAGCAATGGGCTATAGGACTCAAAAAACAACACAGAAGTACGTTACCCGTTTAGCCACTAACCTGTATCAAGATCCCCAATCACATATATACTGGCCCCAATGGGCACAGCTCCATACACAAATGAAGAACTGGCTGGGATGCATAGATTCTGATCACTCAGATAGATCCATCTGCATAGAAAGGCAACATGGAGCGGATGAAAATTTGCTCAGTAATTCGTAGTGCCCAGAGGACACCTAAGAAAAAAGTATCTACCCCACAAATGTTCTCATACAGTGCAAAATACACTAACTTACTTACTTACTTATTTATCTATTGTATTTTTCCACCGCCCATATCTATCTATCTATCTATCTATCTATCTATCTATCTATCGTATTTTTCCACCGCCCATCTCGTAACGACTCTGGGCGGTTTACAACAACTTAAGACAATAAAAATCAGATGTCAATTAAAAAGATACATTAAGAATATAAATATACAAATATAATAAAAGCTCTAAAATATAACAAAATCTAAACCCAAGATGGTGAATCACTGTCTTTGTTAAAATTTTCTGGGGTCGGATCACAGTGCCAGCCACCCCGACGAACTATCCCCCCTTCCACCTCAAGCGAGGTGGCACAGCCACGTCTTGAGTCCCTTTTGGAAGGCCGGGAGAGTGGGGGCTTGTCTTTATCTCTGGGGTAGCTTATACTAGAGGGCGGGGGCTATGGCAGAGAAGGTCCTACTCCTGGACCCTGCCAATCAACACTCTCTCATGGACAGGGTCTGTAACATGCCCTCTGGGACGGGTCGATGTGATGGGGGTGAGGCGGTCCCTCAGGTACCCTGGACTCATGCCATGTAGGGCTTTAAAGGGGATAACCAACACCTTGAATTGGACCCAGAAGCAAACTGGCACCCAATGCAGCTCGCACAGCAGAGGTGTTATATGGGCCGTCTTTGGGGCTCCTAAAACTGCTCGTGTGGCCACACTCTGGACCAGCTGTAGCTTCTGGATGCTCTTCAAGGGTAGCCCCATGTAGAGCGCATTGCAATAGTCTATACGGGAGATGACTAGGGTGTGAGTGACTGTTCGGAGGGCATCTCGATCCAGGAATGGACGTAGCTGGCGCACAACACGAAGCTGGGCAAAGGCTCCCCTGGCCACGGCTGCCACCTTTTATGCTCCTTTGTAGGATTTTAAAACCGATGTTACACTTCACACTGAGGCCACCTATCCGCTGGACAAGTGGAGAGCTATTATCAAAATCCTTTGCTTGCACGCAAGACATTTCATGTCACGGCAGGCAGGTGGATACAGCTTTTATAGAATTTGCAGCCGAAAGCACCAGAAATAGATTATGCACTTCCTGTTTTGGTCAACGCTCCCCTTTTTGTGTGGGGAAGTTAACATTTCGTTTAATAGCTGCCAACATTCATATGCTGGGTGAATCAGTGACAAAATGCAAGTTCTGTACACAGAAGGTTTGGCATTCAACTTCCTGATCAAAGTATTTCAGGAAGCATCTCTGGAAAATATTTCTAGCTTGAACCTCAAAGAAGTGCCATTAGGTACAATAAACAGGGCTAGACTAAGCTCATCAGCAGCATAAAGGCTGTGAATTATTATTATTATTATTTTGCATTTGTTTTCATTACTTTCTTACGACGACTAGCTACAGAGGACAAGATTCTTTTGAAGAACAGAATATTCATCCAAGGGCCAGCCCAGTCATGAGACAGGGTGACATGGCCACCTCAGGCAGCAGATTTGGAGCATTATCAAAGGATAGAAATTCTTATTCGTTGTTGCTATATATTTTATGCCATATTTTATCGGAAGTGATCCTTGTGGCATTGTCTGTCACCTCTGCTGAAATACCTGGCCTGGCCCTGAATATTATACGCCCTGACCCAAATGGTGGAAATTGCAATGGGTGCAATTCCCTGCTTCCCCAGTGTCAGGCGGTGAAGTATCCTGCATCAATTCTTCAATAGTTCTATTTGAGACCATGTGTTTTGAAACGAGAAAATGTACTGGTGCAGGGTCAAGGAGATACCCATCTGTGAAGTTACACTTCCAAAGAAAAGTCTGGAATTCAACTACAATGAAACGCAAGAGTCACAACACAAAAGTCAACTGAACAATCCACCATAACAGACAGAAATAGATCTCTTCTAATAAGTTAGTAGCCATCTTTTTGAAATCCTACAGCTCACAGCATCAAGCAACAAAGGCTGCTGAAGTAAGCTACCAACTCTGTACAATGGCACCCTCTTCTGGTTAACAGAGACATAAGTCGTCCTGCGTTTAAAAACAGATACTGTAATGACCACAACCATACCTCCAGCACAGGAAGTTTAAATTACATGATGTTTTTGGTGCCACTATTCCTATGTTCAACATTATCATTTCAAGTATAACCTACTAGGGTTGTGCAAAGAATTCAGAAGAGCATGAAAGCAACGGGGTCTTTTGAGAGGCCTGACACAGCTGCTTTGAAGGCTGTCTCTGGCTGTCTTTGGGTGTTCGTCAATGCACGGCCATTTCATTTCTCTGGCAAGTTTGAGGGTGTAAAGGAACTTAGAGCTGACCTAAGCCATTAATGAGTGTCTTGGACAAGAGATCCCACGGTCTGGAGACAGAAGGGAGGATGAGAAAGAAATCCAAAATAAATCTGCATTGAGGTTATTTAGTGTAAGATGGGCACAGAGAAACTTGGACAGGCTTTCAAGATTCTGCTATTATACCCTACAACAGTGTTTCTCAACCTTGTCAACTTTAATATGGGCGGAGCTCAACTCCCGGAATGGCTGGGGAATTCTGGGAGTTGAAGTCCGCACATCTTCAAGTGGCCAAGGCTGAGAAACACTGCTTTATTGGCTAGAGCAGAGCTTTCCAAACTGTGTGTCGCGACACAAAAGTGGGTTGCCACACACAGTCTGGTGTGTCGCCACACAACCCGGAAGCGCTGATCATCATCAGCGCTTCCGGGTTTTCCCGTGGCGACACACCAACGCCGATTGGTGTGTCGCCGCGGGAAAAACTTTGGAAAGCCCTGGGCTAGAGGGAGAACAATTGGCAATTCCCCAGGTTCAGTCCTGTTAACACTCTTCGATGAAGTTGCCAGGGACAAAACAAGATAACAGCCACAGTTTAGAAGTTCATCAGTCTCTGTTATACAGAAAATGGTTACCTTTTAAATTCATCATGGTAGAATTCAGATTTGCACGTCACCATCTCACTGGTTTGATTATCGTCACGGCTTCTTACTCCACCAAAGACATAGAGCTCTGAAGCAACTCCACACGCCACGGCCCCAAATCTGGAAAACGGTTGAAGATGAGAAATGTAAGCTGGCACATTAACTCAGCACATCCAATGTTGTCCTAGCTATTTCGCCCAACCCCACACATGCTTTCGTAGGAGCCCTTCCATAGCAGTAAACTCTTATTCTCTTGCATAGCTCACATTATCTTACAAAGATGCTAGCTGAGCATCTTTTAACTTTAGCCTACGGAATCTCATTAAACTGTTTAGCCATTCTTTTTTTTTTTTATGTCCATAGTAATGTTTCTGGCCATGGATTAATTTACACACCATCACAGTGGCATGGAAGTCAATTTCCATGAGAGGCTGAACCCTTTAATCCTGCTCACTTGTAGCCCTCGGAGACAGCAGAAAAAGCGCTTGCCCATCCTACTCAGCGCAAAATAGAGACCCAATTTGAATGTATGTAAATTGCTAATTGCTTAGGAGGCGTGGTGGCTCAGTGGGTAAGACGCCAGGCTTGTCGATCGGAAGATCTCAAGTTCGGAGGTTCGAATCCCTAGCCCCGCGTGACGGAGGGAGCTCCCGCACTCGCCCCAGCTCTTGCCAACCTAGCAGTTCGAAAGCATGCAAATGCAAGTAGATGAATAGGTACCACTTCAGTGGGAAGGTAACAGCGTTCCACGCGCGTCATGCACCTGCATGACCATGGAAGCGTCTTCGGACAACGCTGGCTCTTCGGCTAACAAACGGAGATGAGCACCGGCCCCTAGAGTCGGACACGACTGCACAAATGTGCGGGGGGAACCTTTACCTTTACCTAAATTGCTAACACACTCTTTTTGCTCTCTAAAAAAATGATAACCGTTATGGTCAATCACACAGAGCAGCTGAAGAAAACCATTCAGTAATTCCATAGTGAGAGCCAGTGGTGTAGGCACCAGGCTAGAAACTGGGAGATTGTGAGTTCTAGTCTTGCCTTAGACACGAAGCCAGCTGGGTGACCCTGGGCCAGTCGCTCTCTCTCAGCCCTAGGAAGAAGGCAATGGCAAACCACTTCTGAAATCTTGCCAAGAAAACTGCAGGGACTAGTCCAGGCGGTCGCCAAGAACCAACACTGACTTGGAGGCGCCCACAAAAAATGTCACAGTGTGGCAGGACAGTATCTTGGATAGTGCGGCAAGGAATAAGCATGAGTTAAGTATGTAAACGTGGCTTTTTAAAAAGCTTTTAAAAGTAAAAGAAGAATTAAAAAACCCTAGCCAACCAAGATGCCATTCGTTCCTTCTCCATAGCCTGCAAGGAAATACAGGATGCTAGTCTACTGTCAGGCTAGAGGTGAAAATGCCTTTTACCAAGGACAGGGAGAGACAAAGGCCCCCGGCCCCCTGCAGCAGACTTCTTACTCATCTGAACAGAATTTTCAGTCACCTGATAAGACCACCCCAGGTTTAATCTGTGGAATGTTGGACGGTGATTAAGGAGACGGTAGAAGTGTCCAGTAATCTGGGCAGTAAATCTTCATATTTTACTAACCTTCTCTCTTTCAGTGGGCAGATGGCTGTCCACTGCTGAGTCCTTGGGTCGTAACATTCCACAGACTCAAAGAGCTTGCCGTAGGAACCGCCCCCCATTGCATAGATCTTCTTTTTCATAGCTGCATAGCAACCAATCTTAAAAATGAAAATGGACAACATCTGTTACACACGGCAAGGTGCGGGTCACTCTGCAATAATGACAGAATGAAAGGCAGTAGCACAACAGTAACACAAATAATGAACTTCTAGAGGGAAAGGGGAAGTCCTCTCGCACATTAATCAGCAGATCGGTAGAAGATTCCATCCCTGATACAATTCCATCCCTGGTACAATACAAAAAGAAAAACAAAAGTGTCCACTATACAAGTGCTTTGAGATCTGGATCACTGTTTGGAACATATGAAGGCAACTCCAACAAGACGGCTCTTCTGAAATTCAGCTTTCCTCTGTATCAGTTTAAGGGTTATTTCTCTTTCTGTATTGCTTGGAAAGAATTTAATCAGCTATAATATGCTCTAATGCAGGGTTTCTCAACCAGAGTTCTGTGGCACCCTAGGGTTCCACGAGAGGTCACTAGGGGTTCCCTGGGAGATCACAATTTATTTAAAAATTATTTCAAATTTGGGCAACTTCACATTCAAGAGATAAGTTTCATTCTTCATTTTTAGTTTAAGAACACTGCTAATGCATATGAACAGGCCAACACATGAAACAAATATAATAATTTCGTAACTTCTGGCCTATATTTGAGCCTGAATGTGCAGGGGTTCCCCCAGGCCTGTGATATATTTCAAGGGTTCCTCCAGGGTCAAAAGGTTGAGAAAGGCTCCTCTAATGTATTTTGCTCTTATTTTCTAAAGGCAATGTGTCACTTAACACTTGCATCTTGTGTAACACTAGATTCACACATCATTTTACATTCTCATACTGAGAAGAGAAGAGAAGAGAAGAGAAGAGAAGAGAAGAGAAGAGAGGAGAGGAGAGGAGAGGAGAGGGAAGAGAGGAGAGGAGAGGAGAGGAGAGGAGAGGAGAGAGAAGAGAGGAGAGAGAAGAGAAGAGAAGAGAGGAGAGGAGAGGAGAGGAGAGGAGAGGAGAGGAGAGGGAAGAGAGGGAAGAGAGGAGAGGAGAGGAGAGGAGAGGGAGGAGAGGAGAGGAGAGGGAGGAGAGGAGAGGAGAGGAGAGGAGGTGTTGTGACCAACGTAAAGAACGCAACCTTGCAATAAGATTATGACCAGGATTTTATTCCTGATGTAGCAGCCTTGTAATGTTTTGAGCTGTCTCGATCTTTTGATTGATTTTATCTGGCTCTGAGGCCTCCTTGCAGCCAAGTTGGCAGGATACAGAAAAAAATGTGCCATGTCAAACCTGCAGGAGAGGTTGAGGTAGTATTTCTGCTTCAGACACAATAAAGAAACAGACAGGTGTTGCTTTGATAAATGAAACCAGCAGGTGTTTCCTCATGAAGGTAGCAATCCTCTAAACTATTTAAAGAACAGTAAATCTGGAGACAACCAGCCAATTAAAAAGTGCCTCTTTCTTTTATTCCCTTCTTCCACCTTATTTTATCAAAAGTCATACGGGATGTTAGAGACCAAGGTTTCAGATCCCGAGAGATGGTAAAAAATCTGTACCGCCCATTACAGTAAGCAAGACTTGGCCAAGCTCGGCACTAAGTTATCTAACTGCACTTCCATCAGCCTCCATTCAGCTTCCCAAAACAATTCAGCTTCCCGCTTTTGACTATTAAAACCTTTTATATCAAAAGGGAACAGCTGGTGCTCTCACAATTGCAAGACCTCAAAGGCTGCCTCAAAAGATCTTCAAAGTTGTTGCCAAAATAATATGTTTTAAAGCAGGGGTGGGGAACCTTTTTTCTGCCAAGGGCCATTTGGATATTTATAACCGGGGACCAGGGGGCGGGGGTTTCTGAGATTTCTGCGGACCGGGGGCCAGAGTTTGCGGGCGGGAGCCAATCACAAGCACTGGGGGGCGGGGTTTGCGGGCAGGAGCCAATCGCATGGGGGGCGGGGTTTGCGGGTGAGAGCCCCACGGGCCGTATACGGCCTGCGGGCCTGGTGTTGCCCACCCCCATTTTAAAGTAACAGCAGGAGAAAACTAGTAAAGGTACAACTAGCCAGGAATCATAATAGGGACATTTCGATTAATTTAAAATACCAATGAAATGAAGTGGATTTCTTGGCCTGGCTCCAACGCCTTTTGGAAGTCAGCCCTTGCGTATTATTTTTTTCAATTTTTAAACTTTTATTATTTTTTAAATATTATATTATATTGCACTACGCACAACAGCTTTCACATTCATTGATCAAGCCATTCCAATTTAAAATGTCTATAAATCCTCATAGTATTCATTATGCCATTTATACAACAGATAAAATCCTACAAATCTGAGTAGAATGATTTCCCATGGTCGTTTTTTAAGTGTGAAAAATGTTATCAGAGTCCTTCTCAAACAGGACAATAGACCAATTCTATCATTCCATTTTTCAGGTGACAGCTTATCCAAATATTGGTGGGCAAGACTTGACTTAGCTGCTGGAAGCAGGTAAAGAGTAACTTTTGGGTTTATCTTGCATGTTAGTTAAAGGCTAAGGGTGGTCCTCAATAAAGAAACAGCTGCATACCCTTGCTTTCTAGCTTTGGGGACGGATACTTTATGTCAAGGAGATGGTGGACTCCTGCTGATTTGATAGGTTCAAGTGGAAGCTAGGCAGCCATTTGCCTGATGCTTTGCTCTGGATTCCTCTACATAGGATTGGATTCCACGGCTTACATGACCCCATGATTCTTGAACCATTTGCACTGACACTGCCTAGAGCAGAGCTTTCCAAACTTTTCATGTTGGTGACACACTTTTTAGACATGCATCATTTCGCGACACTCTCTTACAGCAGGGCACAAGGCAGGCACTAGGACCTGCGTGGAATCACAGCTGGTTTGGAGGCAGGCAGGCAAAAGGCAGGCACTACTAGGACCTGCGCGGAATCCTGGCAGGGCAGGTTTGGAGGCAGCAAGGCACAAGGCAGGCACTAGGACCTGCATGGAATCACAGCCGGTTTGGAGGCAGCAAGGAACAAGGCAGGCACTAGGACCTGCGTGGAATCACAGCCGGTTTGGAGGCAGGCAGGCAAAAGGCAGGCACTACTAGGACCTGCGCGGAATCCTGGCAGGGCAGGTTTGGAGGCAGCAAGGCACAAGGCAGGCACTAGGACCTGCGTGGAATCCTGGCAGGGCAGGTTTGGAGGCAGCAAGGCACAAGGCAGGCACTAGGACCTGCATGGAATCACAGCCGGTTTGGAGGCAGCAAGGCACAAGGCAGGCACTAGGACCTGCGTGGAATCACAGCCGGTTTGGAGGCAGGCAGGCAAAAGGCAGGCACTACTAGGACCTGCGCGGAATCCTGGCAGGGCAGGTTTGGAGGCAGCAAGGCACAAGGCAGGCACTAGGACCTGCGTGGAATCACAGCCGGTTTGGAGGCAGGCAGGCAAAAGGCAGGCACTACTAGGACCTGCGCGGAATCCTGGCAGGGCAGGTTTGGAGGCAGCCAGGCACAAGGCAGGCACTAGGACCTGCGTGGAATCCTGGCAGGGCATGTTTGGAGGCAGCCAGGCACAAGGCAGGCACTAGGACCTGCGTGGAATCCTGGCAGGGCAGGTTTGGAGGCAGCCAGGCACAAGGCAGGCACTAGGACCTGTGCGGAATCCTGGCAGGGCAGGTTTGGAGGCAGCAAGGCACAAGGCAGGCACTAGGACCTGCGCGGAATCCTGGCAGGGCTCGGAGGCAGCCGCAGCCGCGACACACCCAGACACTGCAGCCAACACACTAACGTGTCGCGACACACAGTTTGGAAAGCTCTGAGCTAGAGGCTGAGATAATTTTCAGAAGCCCACTGGCGTTGCCCTCATCAGATATGAAGCACAGGGTGATCAGTGAGGAAGCTTACTCTTTGGGACTCCATCCTCAGCACCAACTGTAGAACTCTTCTGGAACCACTAAAAGAGCTACCAAGTATGACCTTTTCGATGCAATTTTTAAGACAGGGTTTAGGTGGTAGTTCTGAGGCCTTTTTAAAGAAGAGCTTGTACTCTTGCTCTGGTTTCATTGCAGTTTTAGTGGCTTTTTAAAAGTGCTCGGGAGAAACATTTGGATCCTCTTTGAGGCCGAAGAACAGGGAAGAACCACACAAAGTGAGCAAAATAAACCTCTCCCTCTTATTTTTTTTCTAACTGGCTGGGCGAGGTCTTTCATATGAAACTACCACTAGCATTCCAAAAGATGTTACAGAACCTGACACGGCTGTTAAGATGGTGGGAACAGATGTGTGTTGAAAATGAGGCAAACACTGAAAGCATTTCCCTTGTTTTGCTTAGGATAACCCTCTCGAAACAAGCCATGGCATAAATTTGTACACCGCCCAGAGTTCCCCGTTGGGGGAGATGGGCGGTTATATAAATTAAATAAATAAATAAATAAAATAAATAAATTGCTCCGAAGGCCCAACTGCTGAAGCTTTAAGCAGCTAACGGAAGATCCGGCCCCCGGCTCTACTTCACTTTTTTCAGCACGACGATCAGCAACCAAAACATCCTTTTACAATATTAATATATGGTGTAAAACCTCCTGGCAGCTGCAGCAGCTCCATCAACATGGAGGCTTGGATATTACATCATGTTTCCTATTCTATCCGGCAGTCCAAGGAATGTGGGTTTTGTTTATTGTTTTGAAAGGTAAGGGCAGGGCTTTCCAAAGTTTTTCCCGTGGCGACACACCAACCGGCGTTGGTGTGTCGCCGCGGGAAAACCCGGAAGTGCGGCAGCGCGCAAAACCCCAGAAGCGCTGCTGCTGCTTTCAGGTTTTGCGCGCTGCAGTTGGTGTGTCGCCGCGGGAAAACCTGGAAGCGCTGATGATCAGCGCTTCCGGGTTGTGTGGCGACACACCAGACTGTGTGTGGCGACACACTTTTGTGTCACGACACACAGTTTGGAAAGCTCTGGGTAAGGGAAAGGGAGAGCACTGCTGTGAAAACGAGGAAGGTCTCTTGCAGCGTAATGGCTCTCAGTGAGCAATAGACTTACACAATCATGGCTTTAATTCAGCTGGAGCCATGAATCCACTAAGTGGGGTTGAAGCACTTTCACACAGAGCTTTGATGCTGTACCACTGTGTTCCTATGAGGTCTGGCCCCTTGGGCAGCCGATGGTCTTCTGAGTCAGCTACAACTATAATTTCTATTTTGCTGTTTGCAATGCTGGAGCTCAGCATGGGGGCTCAGGATGAGGCCCTTTTACCACTTGTAGGGAATTTTGCCTTGCCACCTGAACTCCAGGTTTTCTAGGAGGTCTCCCAAGCACCCAAGGACCAAACCTCGTCTTACGCCTTCTAGACAGTTTTGCAACTTCTAATTTAGGACAACGACAACAATGGTGCTCCCACAAGCAGCAGGCACCGAACCTGGGTGCCCTGCCCTGCCACCCTGCATCTGGACCCAAGCAAGCCATTAATCAACCTCACCCCCCCAAAAAAACCCCTCTAGACTGCACATGGTTACAGATACCTGCACGTGACTGAAAAAAAATCATGTCAATACCATAGCTTTCAGTAGGAGTCTAAATGCAGGAAAAACGATGTCTTGATGGCCAGAATGCTCCCCCCCCCCCCCCCGGTCCCAATAGCTCTGCCGTTTTGCAAAATAGCCCGAAAAGCAAACACAACATTTACACAAAGCACAGGAGATAGAAGAGCTAGCCTTGTTTTTCTCTCTCTTACTGTAGGGGGCAATATCTCTAATATAGAAAAAATAGCAGTCGCTCCCGCCCTCTGGAACATCCTGCCCCCGGAGGTGAGGTTAGCCCCGTCGCTGCTGACCTTCCGGAGGAACCTGACGACTGGGCTCTGCCACCTCGCTTGGGGCCGGGAGGGGAATAGTCACTCTTGGGGATGGCTAGTGCCTTCGAGTGCTCCTCACACAGATGGACTGTATCAGATCTTTCTGCCACTTGGATTTTATTCTTATTTTGTAACTAATAACTCTATTTATATTTCACATATTGTACTTGTATTTTATGATTGTTGTTTTAATAGATCATTTTGTTGTAAACCGCCCAGAGTCCCTCCTGTGGAGGGAGACGGGCGGTGATAAAACTTTGATAAAGAAATAAAGAAAAAAGTAATTCTGTTTGGTATAGTGGTTAAGGCACCAGGCTAGAAACCAAGAAACCCGTGAGTTCTAGTCCCACCTTTGGCACGAAGCCAGCTGGGTGACCTTGGGCCAGTCACTCTCTCTCAGCCCTAGGAAGGAGGCAATGGCAAACCACTTCTGAAAAACCTTGCCAAGAAAACTGCAGGGATTAGTCCAGGCAGTCACCAAGAGTCAACACTGACTCGAAGGTGCGCGCACACACAATTCTGTCCTAACCAACCTACTGGCTGAAAGGATTACCAAGAAAAGTTACAAGTTATTCTGAGCGCATTACATGATATCAATATGCACAATCTTTACATTATCAAGCCAGGAAAAAATCCAGGATTTCTGAGACAAGTGAATGAGAAGTACACAACCAGGAATTGAGAACCTGCAGCCCTTTGACACAGCTGGAGAACTATTCTCATCATTCTTGAATATTAGCTATTATGGCTGGGATTTATGGGTGTTGGAGTCCAATAAGATGGGCCATAGGTTCCTATCTTCAATGAGCTGATTAAGAGACCAAACCACAATTGGTACTTCTAGTCCCTGATCCAAAGTTGCAGCAAGACAAGTTTAGGGATTTATTTATTTAATTATAAAGCCAGCCAACTCACGATGACTCTGGGAAGGTTTATAACTGTGATTTATAAATAAATAAATTCCTCAATCAGTACTTAATTTTCCTTTATTTCTTCCTCGTTCCTTTTTCCTTCTTGTGTCTTGCTTATTAGGTAATAATGCTTGCAGAAGGGATTGCTTTGTTCAGTTTTAAATCTGTGTATCGGCCATTAGTGCATTTCGGGCACTTTAAGACAATGTGGAAATAAGCTACCAAGACATTTAAAACTTCTTAATTCAAGTGCATCTTTTTTGAAATAGATTCTTGTGGGTTGGGGAACAGTGCAGGAAGGGAAACTGAGGAAATGATAGCTTATTGTTTTGTATCATTAACTGTATAATTGGTAAGAGTCTTAGTAAAAACAAAATCTCTAAACCTTTAAGTAAACAAACAAACAAACAAACAATCAGAGAGAGAAAAGGAGTGCGGAAAAAGAGAGAGTTTCAGAAAGAAACATGACCAGCTTGCCTTCTCCTTTTGCTTGCCTCTTACCTTCCTAATCATGGTTAGGTCTGGTTGCTTTGTCCATGTCCTATTGTAAATATCATAGGACTCCATAGAGATGAGCTCCTGTTCTCCGTCCTCACCTCCCAAAACATATAACACTCCATCAATCTCGACCAGACCAAAGTTGTGCCGTGCCTATTGGAAATATGTGACGTAAGAATGTAATCTTAATCATACTACAAGTAGTCCTCGCTTAACAACCATTCGTTTAGTGATGGTTCAGACTTACAACGGTGCTGGGAAAACTGACTTGCAACCAGTCCTCATACTTATGATCGTCAGTGTCCCCGTGGTCATGTGATCACAATTTGGACGCTTGGCAACCGGTTCACATTTATGACCGTCGCAGCGTCCCGTGGTCATGTGATCGCCATTTTTTACCTTCCCGGTCAGCTTCTGGCAAGTAAAATCAATGGGGAACCCTGTGATTCACTTAACAACCACATGGTTTGCTTAATACCCGCTGTTATACGCTTAACGACCACCGCAAAAAAGGTTGTAAAATCGGGTCAGATTCGCTTGACCGCTTCACTTAGCAATCAAAATTCTGGTCCCAATTGTGGTTGTTAAGCAAGGACTACCTGTACAATTTTTGTTAGATTATAATACAAACTATGAAGCATATAAACAACAAAAGTACCATTCACAGCAATTTAAAGCTACCTCAGTCATTGGTGGCAAAGGGCTCCATGAATTTGTATCTGGATCATACTTTTCACCCGAATTTAGTGTAGTTTTATTTTCATCTTGACCTCCAAGGACAAACAGGAACCCCTCTGAGAAGCAGACCATAAAGATATATTTCAAAACACTAGTCGTAATGGTGGAACATCAAGCTAGCATATACATTTTATAAGAAGGATCAACAAGTGAACGGTGAGCGAAAGCAGCACCGGAATTAAATTACAGAGGCTATGAAAAGGTACTACATCTTCAGGTTGACCAAGCATAATCAACAGTTTTAGTGACTTCTTCCTAGCAGGCAATAAGATTCCTGTCCAGCCATGCCATGCTGTGTACGAGAACTGTAAGCTGAGTCTGAATCTAGAGCCTAATCAAGTTGTACCAACTCCAGAAAATTCTGCCAAAATCTTGCCATGAGCTGACAATTGATATGCTGGACTACAATTGCAATTATCTCAGTGGGTATGAGTGATTAATCCAGCACATGTAGTGGGCACCAAACTGGACACTAGTCTAAACTATTCATGTATCTGCTTGGGTTTGGCTTAGTATGTTTTGTGAACACAGCCACTGTGGTTTGTAAAACATGGCTAAGAAAACCATGGTTTAATACAATGTATAACCTAATTTCTGGCTGTAAGATGTTTAACTAGTTTCTATTAGGCACCAAAGAGAATGATTAAGGCCACAAGGATTACTTCCAAAGAGCAAAAGAGCCAGTTTGATGTAGTGGTGAAGGTGCTGGGCTAGAAACCAGGAGACTGGGAGTTCTAGTCCCGCCTTAGGCATGAAAGCCGGCTGGGTGACCTTGGGACAGTCCCTGTTTCTCAGCCCTAGGAAGGAGCCAATGGCAAACAAGGAGACTGAGAGTTCTAGTCCCGCCTTAGGCATGAAAACCGGCTGGGTGACTCTGGTCCAGTCCCTCTCTCTCAGACCAACCCAACTCACAGGGTTGTTGTGGGGAAAATAGGAGGAGGAAGGACTATTAGGTATGCTCGCCGCCTTGAGTTATATATAAAAAAGGCAGGGAAAAAACAGTATGGGTACTTGTGAGACTATCATAGTTAATGAGGAAATATTAAACAAAATAAAATTGGCAAAGTATATACAACATGACTGGGTTCTTAAGACAAGGATGTACTACCTGTTTAGGGTACTTCCTTGTACATAGATGTCTGAGTAGAGAATAGTAGCATCTGCAAAGGAGTGATCAAAATGGACCACATGGCCACACAGTATCGCAATCCAAGCCCTAACCTTATTATACTTGCACCCACATCATACGTGCATACGAAAGGGCGGGGACTGGATTGTGATGCTGTGTCTACCATCTTGTCTGTTTTCACTTGCACAAATGTGTGCCCTCTGCAGATGCTGCTAGTGGGAAGGGAACAAAGCATTTTTATTTTGGTAAAAGCCTCTTAGAATACAATAGCAAGGGGGTAAAAAACTGAAAGGCTCTACATACATAAAATTTCCCACTACTCTCTTTTGGATGTTGGCTTGTATTTATTAGATAAAAACAGATAATGCCCTGAACACATCAAACATTTATTTATTTAATTTACATACCACACGGGCCTGGCAAAATTATGATGGCCTTGGTTTCTTCCCTCTTCTCATTCCCATGTTTTTTCCTCTAAGCTAGAGAGTGTCCTGCTTAATTATTCACAGGTTAATACTTGCCCAGGATCTGATCCAAAGTAGCTAAAAGACTATTTGACTTTATAAATATTTAAAAGTATTAGATTTTATTAACGGGGAGGGGGGGAAGCCTTTTTCCTACCTGCAGAAAGTACACTGTGATTTATTCTGGGTATACTCAATGGAGCCAGTTCTATCCACAATTGTCTGTGAGGATCATACAGAGGACACATGCATCGCATTGTAGCGGAGGGCTTCCTGGAGCTGAACAGGGAGAAAGGACAGAAATTAACTCATCGGTATAGAATAATTCATTGTTAAATGCTTTAAAAAGTGCCCACCTCTCTCTATATTAAATATTTCAGGAAGACTTGGCCTCCATTGAAGATTCTGTACAAACTAATCAGTATTGGGAAAGACAATAAGAAACTGAGATAAACATATCCCAAATCAACCATTATTTTCTTTATTTGTAAAAACTTATCATTTGATTCCTGGCTATAAAACAAGCCTCCATCAGAACACAATGATGTTTTTCTTTGAGGTGGGGGGATAGAGAGAGAAAATCCAGGAGAACTCCTCAGCTATTTTGACGTGGAAGTATTCCCCCCCTGGGCACTTTTGTTGGAGATTTAATCCATTTTGGGGGTGAGGTGGAGGATATAGTAGATCACAATTCAGCTACTGCATTTTGATCACCAAGTATAACCCAGCAAGGAATCAGTCTGGGCTGCAACTAACCACCCTTTTTAGTTTCTACAAAAGTTTATGGGGCCAACTTTGACCCAAAAGCTTTTCTGGAAATAAAATATACCACTTTGGCCACAATGTGCCATTTTCCCATTTTTAAACATTATTTCAATATAAAAAGTGAGATGGGGCAGCGAGACTGGCAGGCGCCAAGAGACTCTCTCCCCCAGTTGCTACACTGAGATCCCAGACCTTGGCTTGAAGACAAGGAGCTAAGCCACTGTGTTGAGTGATATCTGTGTCAAAGCAACCCCTAGTCTCAAACGGGTTGGGTTCTTGGTCTTTTCCGACCTTGTTTTTCTTCTTGCAGATGTTTCATTACCAGGCCAGGCAACATCATTAGTGCACTTGATGATGGGTCTAGCCTGATAATGAAATATCTACAGGAAAAGCAAGCTCAGATTACCAAGAACCCAACATTTCACCCCTAAGCTCCAGATATCCTGCATGGATATATGCAGGGAGGGCATGCTTTGGACCCCATCAACAAAAGAATTCCATCTAGCGGGGTCCAGGAGGCGTGCCTTCTCTGCGATAGCACCCGCCCTATGGAATATCTTGCCCCCGGAGGTGAGGTGGGCGCCCTCGCTCCTGGCCTTCTAGAGGTCTTTAAAGACCTGGTTCTGCCACCTTGCTTGGGACAAAGGAAGTAATAGTTCCTCCTGGGGGTCGTTGGCTTAGTGGTGTCCTCCTTTTAAGATCTTACCATCATTTGGATTTTTATTATTTATTATTGGATTGTATTTTAAGATTTATAGGTTCTTAGTTTTAATATTTTATTGTAAACCGCCCAGAGTCTACTTTTGTAGAGATGGGCAGTGATAAACTTGACAAACAAACAAACAAACAAATATCCTCCACTACTGCAATCTCAAACTCATCATCAATGGAGTATTGGCCTTTGTTCAAATTGCTGTCTTCTGTTTCTTTGACTCCTTCCCTACCAAATGAGATCCATAGTTGCTTTCTTGAATTACTTACACTCTTTCTTCGCCCCCAACGGTCACAATGCACTCCGAGTATCCCCTGGGTTTAAAAGAAGCAAGCATTGCCTCTCCTTGCTGAGGAGAGGTGAGTGGAATGTTGCTACATTCTCTGACAATCTCCCGAACTAACGGCTCGTTCATCATTTGCTCACGCAAGTAGGCAGAGTCCAATCCAGTTACCCACACAGCCGACATAGCATCCTTCATATGAACCTGGAGAGCCACAAAGATACTTTCCGTCACAAAATGACCCTAACCGCACGAGCTTTACAGACAAATTAGTGCTTAAAATTCCTGCTGATGGACTTTCACAGGAAGAGGCAACTTCCGGGGGGCCAGAGGCAGCACTTAACGTTGTTTGTGAGGGTAAGGACTGTGTGGCACCGGGCGGAACCGTCTCAGAGCACACAGAGGTGTGTTTCTTGCCTCAAAATGGCAGGAAATCCTACACCAAGTTTCAGCAATCGTAGGCAGAAGCAGGGGTCTTATCTAAGTCAGACAACAAATGGTTCCAAGCACTACGCTTGTAATAAATGAAGGCATGGGGAGGTGCTTAAAGGAAAAAAAGCAACGACAAGAAGAGAAATACTACAGCTTACTGTATGTATGAGTTGAATAATATACACAATTGCATCAATGCTCTGATTCTGCTAAAATTTAGAATATGACCTTAGGGCAAAATTCAGCTGTCTCTCATTCCTACTCTTCAATGTTTTGATTAATTTTCTTGATTGTATAGCTAAGAAGAGGAGTTTGAAAGTGAGTGAACAATGCCTGCTGTTATCTTGGAAGCCAGAGGATTGTTGAATACATTTTTCAGTGACTGAGTCAAGGCTGAGGGTTTGGCAGAATTATGCAATTAAGTAAAATACCAAATAACGTATGAACTGCAGGGACAAGGAGATTCAAAGCAAAGCAAACATTACACTGGTAATAACCATGTTCGAAAGCAGTAAGCCAAACTTCATACAATTAGAAGCACCCAAGTAGACCAACATGAGCAAATGTGTCTATGCAGCCGTCTTGGGTAACTTTAAATCCTGTACCTTTCTTAATTCAGGATCGTGGGAGATCCACCGAAGGACTGCTTCAAAAACGTGTCTTTCGTTCCCAACGTTCAACTTCTCCAAAGACAGCACTTCTTTTAGTTTTTGAGGACTGAGTTCCAGGAATTCTTCTGTACTGCTGACATCTCGGAAGTGCGTCTCAAGGTATTCCGAGGCCAGGTAATGAACATGGAGCAGGCAGTAGTGTAGTGCAAACTCCCGGATTCCAATACAGTTCTCAGCAGCAATGCAACCCTCCAGGAACTCACAGCAGAGAGTTTTTAGGTCTGTCAGCAGCAACAGGTCAGCAGCTTGAACCACATCCTGGATGGTGTCTTCGCTTAGCCTGATCTGCAAGAGTTGTATTTGCAGGATGGAAAATTACAGCCAGTGATGAAGGTCGCCTGCCTCAAACTCCAGATAGCTATTCCCGCCTCCCACATTAGCAGCCAACTGCTTTCTCCTGGTTTGCTTTTAGACTAGTAAACATGTAAGAGTGGAGTGTTAGACCAGAGCTTTCCAAACTGTGTGTTGGGACACGTTAGTGTGTCGGCTGCAGTGTCTGGGTGTATAGTGGCTGCTGCTGCCTCCGAGCCCTGCCAGGATTCCGCGCAGGTCCTAGTGCCTGCCTTGTGCCTGGCTGCCTCCAAACCTGCCCTGCCAGGATTCCGCACAGGTCCTAGTGCCTGCCTTGTGCCTGGCTGCCTCCAAACCTGCCCTGCCAGGATTCCGCGCAGGTCCTAGTGCCTGCCTTGTGCCTGGCTGCCTCCAAACCTGCCCTGCCAGGATTCCGTGCAGGTCCTAGTGCCTGCCTTGTGCCTTGCTGCCTCCAAACCTGCTGTGATTCTGCGCAGGTCCTAGTGCCTGCCTTGTGCCCTGCTGTAAGAGTGTGTCGCGAAATGATGCATGTCTAAAAAGTGTGTCACCAACATGAAAAGTTTGGAAAGCTCTGTGCTAGACAAATACAAGAGTACATGTGAGCCTGCCCTAGCCATGCCCAAAGGCTTTCCTCTTCTCCAGTAGGCCCACATTTTCACTGTCTATGTCATGTAATATACATTCCACAAGTTGATCACCAATAATACAAAATGTTTCCTGGAGTCAGAGGAGAGTTGATGTCAATCCTGCACTGCGTATAGCTCTCACCTCACAGAATCTATTGCTACAAAATGCTGCAGTGGCATGTGGCTTAAGAGGGGACCAAAAAAGTCCATGAAAAATATGCCTGTTTTCAGACATTAGCCATGGCAAATAAATTTGGCTTTCAGATTCATGGAACACACAGGAGATGTCTGTATTCCCATACAGTTTGCAGCTTTCACCAAAGCGTCTGGCTGGCTACTGCAGAAGTGAGACGCCACACTTGGACTTCCAATCTCACCCAGCTGCATTTTCTTAATGGATGAGAAAGCATATCCGGAATTCAACAGATAAAGCATAATCCTCTTTAAATGACCATACTGATGCTTAAGAATGTAAGGAGCACTTGACAGATTTGGCCAAAGTCTATCTTACCCAGCATTCTTTACAAAGTCCCAGTGATCCATTAGGAGATCCATGGAAACTGGCCAGGATCCATTGTGGAATACTTCTACTTTATGAACATAATTTCCTAGGAGATTTAGCTTACAATTCTAGCTTACTTTTGAGCAGACATGGACAGAATTGTGATTGGGTACACATACACACACGGAATATTCCTGAAGATATATGGAGGATTAATATTAGGAACACACACCTGACCACTGAAGATGTAGTCCAGAATCTCTTTCATGGTGTCAACAGATATCCCTTCAAGTTCAATTTTATACATAGATCCATCATCCTTGGGAGGATTATAGTTCAGTTTTGTTCTGTAAAAGGCAGAGTTTAATTTTAAAAAGCAACAAGAATAGGACAAACGTTACAGAAAACCACAGATCAAAAACATCTCAACTTCCAGTTTGTTTTCAATTATTTAATCTTCCATATACACTTTCAAATATTCCAAGACACAAGTAGAAAGTCCTTGGTTAAAAATTACTAAGCCAGGAGACAGAGAGTTCTAGTCCCGCCTTAGGCGTGAAAGCCGGCTGGGTGAGGTGAGTTGGGCCAGTCACTCTCTCTCAGCCCAACTCACCTCACAGGGTTGTTGTTGTGGGGAAAATAGGAGGAGGAAGGAGTATTAGGTATGTACGCCGCCTTGAGTTATTTATAAAAATAATAAAGGTGGGATAGAAAATTAAAAAAAAGTACAGCCCCGTCATGCCGATAGTCCCAGAAGAACTGTTCTCTTTGCCATGCACACACAACCAGGGACAGCTTTTGTGTGCAAGATTCCAAAGGATGCAACTGCTTTATACAACTGACTAATGCAACTGCATTTTCCTTATGAGTGCTTTACACAGACTAGCCTTTATGTCTCAGGGCTGTAATTCTCCACTTGAAAACTCCAACCTAAACACATTCTCAACAAACTTCCATTCAGAAACATAATCAGCCACATTCAGAACAGATACGGAAAAGCCAGCAAGTTACAAAAAATGCAGTAGAAATAAATTCCTTATTTCTTTCTGTTTCTTTTATTTCTTTCTAACTTGCAGTCGACTGTTTTTAAAGAAGGGTCCCAAGCTTTAAAATGTAGGTGAGGAAGTTTACTGATGAGTTGCTCAACTAACCAGTAAGAAACTCATATGCTTTTCCAAGCAGCAAACTTACAAGGAGATAATATTCAGACTGGCAAGGATTATTTAGGGAGAGAAGATGGGAGAATATAATTCTCAGAACTGCCAACTAAAAGTGAACCCTCAGTGAGAAGTGACTAAAAATAAAATGCAGATTCCCATAGCTATTCCCAGGACTTGGTTCAGAATATACATTTACATACACAAAATATACAACCAGCTACAAAGCACCCAAAACCACTGAGCATCAATTATGCACGACGTAGAAGGAGAACCATAAATTTATCCACTGACATCAATTTAATGTAATTTAAAGGCTTGCTCACCATCAAAAAGGCCCTCTTTCAACATCCGACATACTTTGTCAGTACGTTAGCCTCTAACTACTTGGTGATTTGTTTATATACACGAAGTTGTAAGTTGTTGAAAGGTTTGTTTAGACATTTCTGTCTGTATACATTTATTTACTTGTGTGAACCTGTGTGTGCATGCAGATGAACCTATAGCAGAGATTCACTTAGCAGTCAGGAAACACAAGACACAAAGAATTAATCTAGAGAAACCATTTATGAGACCATGCACGTAAATCCAGCTTATGACACATTCCTCGGAGCACCGAGTCAGCATTAAGCTATTGTTAAAGGTGGCAGAAAACAAGGGGAACATTTTCAGCAAAGACATTACTCCAATTCCTTCCCTGTATTCTAAGTCAGAATCCCCACTGACATTGATAGCGCACCCCCAAATTCTATTCAGGCATTAGAGGAGAAGTTTCACTCCAGCATGCATCTTATTAAATTTAAGGGCAATAAAAGATAATGGCAACATCTCATGAGTCCTTGCCCCAGTCACTCAATATGCAGATAAGAAGGAATGTGCCTTTCCTTGTCTGCTTTCCTTCCCCCCCCCCCTAGGCTGGAAGGGATTCAACATCAAAGGAAAGAACCTCAAAGGGGAAGCACTGCAGGGAGGGCCAGCAGCGCATACTCCTCCCTGCCCATGCATTTTTCCAGGCTTTTATAATTCCCCTAAGATATGACTGGGGCAAATCCATGTTTAGAGAGACACACACAGCCTCTTTGCCCTGTGGAAGCAACCATATAGATTTCATTACTTCCTAAATCGTAGCTACAGCTGCTGGTCTAAATGAACTTCATGCCACACCACAACTAAGCAAACTTATTTCTTCTTAGTTAAATCCTGCGTCAAAATTTGTGGGCTGCCAGAATGATTTCCACACGTTCACCCTAATTAAGCCTTGCTTAATTATGTAATATACAAGGTGGCTTTGATGTGGCTTGCTTTTGCTGTACAGCTATAATATTTTCCCCTTGTCATTCTAACTTGATTTCATTAAAAGACATTTTAGGGGGCTTTATGTTACAGGTTTACACAATGAAACAGATTTGCAGCCCTAAGATCAATTCCTGTCCCCCAAAACAAACAAGGGTTTATTTTTATTTTTCCCCACGTCATACCCTAGCCCTTTGGCAGCACACATTAAAGATATGAGCTTTAACCACACCCTATTCCCACTGCCAGTTTTCTGAGAGTTATAGTTATATGTTTATTTTCAGGTGTTCTGTTCAAGAAGAGCCACTTAAAACAAAACAAAAAACAAACACTTTGTATAAAAACCAAGGGACTCTAACCTTCCATTTACAGAAGGAGCTACTGCAATATTTATACTTATTTTACACTTCAAGAACTATTTCTGTTCCCCCACCCACCCATTCTCCCCTAAATGCACGAACAGGGCAATGGTATCCTGAAAATTGTGATGTTCTCAATTTATAAAAAACTATAGAAGTTTTACTTTTCTTCTCCACCTTTTAATGTCAGAATATGACCAATCTAGTTCTCTTTCACACAGAGAAATACTAAATAGCTCAACATCAAAGTAAAGAAACACAATGAAGTGCTGTTGGCTTACCAACTGGGTGCAATAAACCAAGATTGTGAACGTTGGGCATCAAGTCTGTAGTTTGAATCATGCCAACTGGATTTCTATTTTCTCAGTGGAAACGTTTCGCTCCTTATCCAAGGAGCTTCTTCAGTCTGAGCAAAGTTAGTAAGGGAATCCTTAAATTTTAAGGATTTAAAATTTAAATTTTAAGGATTTTAAGGATTCCCTTACTAACTTTGCTCAGACTGAAGAAGCTCCTTGGATAAGGAGCGAAACGTTTCCACTGAGAAAATAGAAATCCAGTTGACATGATTCAAACTACAGACAATTCCACCTGGATGACTGAGAACCTTCATAGATATGTTGGGCATCAAGCTAAGCTATCAGTTTCTTATTATTTTTATTCACTCATTTGAACTGGGAGGAAATGAACAGATGCAGTCATCTTTCATTCACAGTTACCCATAACATCAGGCATCCTGGCTTATGTGTCCCTTGCAAGATGTCTATGAAGGTTCTCAGTCATCCAGGTGGAATTGTCTGTAGCTTGAATCATGTCAACTGGATTTCTATTTTCTCAGTGGAAACGTTTCGCTTTTGGAAACGTTTTGGAGCGAAAGGTTTCCACTGAGAAAATAGAAATCCAGTTGACATGATTCAAGCTACAGACAGTCCCTTGCAAGATGTTTGCCAGGTATCTTGCAACTGTGTCCAAATGGTGTTGACCAGACCAGTGATTAACCTGAATCAGGTTTAGAATCCTAAATTCATGGGAGTCCTACAAAAGAGTCACATATCAATTGCAACCAAGTAAGTCCTGGTTCATTTTTATGCTTAGAAACAAGCTGGTCAAGTTCTCCAACTGTATGCAATAAAGCTTTAGAAAACACCAATATCAGCAGCATGGTTTCACAGGAGATGAGAATTGGCCATGCCTCAAAGCCAGTTCAAAATCTCAGTTACAATGCTGTAAAATTTCCAGTCTGGAATGAAGATAATGCTGTCCTCTTGCAGCACCTACCCAACAAGGGGAGGTAGGGACATTTCTCTCTGGAATTCTGTCCTTAAATAGGAATGGCTTTGTAGGAGAAAACAAGTAGTCAACAAAACAGACTTCAGACCAACATAGCTGGGAAACAATAGAGCAGTCATTACTAAAAAAAAATATATACATATAGTACTGGAATATACACTAATACAGTGCTTTCCAAACTGCCGCCGTTGGCGACACACCAACGGTGGCAGCGGCGGCGGTGGAGGGGAGCGCACGGTGGCGTGCACGGCAGCAGCCTCGCTAAAACGCGAAAGCACTGATGGTGCACCGCCGCTTCGCGACACACTAAACTGTGTGTTGCGACACACTAAAGCAGAGCTTTCCAAACTGTGTGTCGCGACACAAAAGTGTGTCGCCACACACAGTCTGGTGTGTCGCCACACAACCCGGAAGCGCTGATCATCAGCGCTTCCGGGTTTTCCCGCGGCGACACACCAACTGCAGCGCGCAAAACCCGAAAGCGGCAGCAGCGCTTCCGGGTTTTTGCGCGCTGCCGCACCTCTGGGTTTTCCCACGGCGACACACCAACGCCGGTTGGTGTGTCGCCGCAGGAAAAACTTTGGAAAGCCCTGCACTAAAGTGTCACGACACACAGTTTGAAAAGCTATGCACTAATACTATAGATATTTATGCTCTTCAATTAGAAGCAACGTCTAGGCAAACTTCCCCAAACTTAGAAGCTGAAGCAGCAAAACTAATAGGCATGACTTCCTCAGAACTGACTGTAATTTCATCTAACTTGATGACATAATTTCTTTGTTGGTCAATTTATCGTAATTCTGTATCTTGGGCATTTCTGTTAGGAAAAGGTAAATTAGGAGTGTATAAAATGAAGTGTAAAGGGGGCGCGATGGCTCAGTGGTTAAGATGGCAGGCTTGTCGATCGGAAGGTCAGTGGTTCGAGACCCAAGTGCCGCGTGACGGAGTGAGCTCCCGCACTCGCCCCAGCTCTTGCCAACCTAGCAATTTGAAAGCATGCAAATGCAAGTAGATTAATAGTACCACTTTGGTGGGTAGGTAACAGCGTTCCGCGCGCGTCATGCCAGCCACATGACCACAGAAGCGTCTTCGGACAGCGCTGGCTCTTCCGCTAAGAAACGGAGATGAGCACCGGCCCCTAGAGTTGGACACGACTGTGCAGGGGAAAACCTTTACCTAAAATGAAGTGTAGAGTAGTATTTTTCATTAGGGCTGTGTGTGTGTGTCAAAAAAATAAAGATGGTGGCCACATGTGATTGAAGCAGGACCTGCGCATAAGAAAGGGTCAGGCTTTGCATGGTTACAGCCACTCTCTTGACTTTTCTGACCCCATGGATGCCCTGATGTTCATATTGTTTGGGGGAAAGTCTGAAACAGGGACTTCTCAGTTTAAGCCTCAATGTAGTAACACATTTTTAAAACAATATCCAGCAAAGTGGTTTAGATCAATATAAAAGAGGAAAAAGGGTACCATCAGACTTACAATCCAAGAATACAAGTTCCAAAGAAAGGGGGTGGGGGAAAATCAGTTATCTGCGCCCAGAAACAGAGCACTGGGCCGTTAAATGGGTTCACACCAGAAGTGCAGCCATTTGGCAGTCGCGTAGCTTCTAAATCTAGTAAAACAAACAAACAAATAGGCAAGCAAGCCAGTATGCATCCACTCATCACTGTTCATTAACCATGACTGAGGGCTGTGCATTTTCGGCACCATGAAGAGCACCAGAGAAGGTCCTCTGAGTTAGATCGCCCACTTCTACTTTCCAAAGACCAGTCCTCTCCTTAAAGGACCGCCAGAGGAGAATCCTCTATTTGAAAGTAACCTCTGTCTGAAATTCAAGGCTGGTTTAGAGGCAAAGCAGTTCTAAAGAAACAGGGATGCAAAATCCCCGTCAAGAGTTAACATCTGAACAGGAGACGAGGTAGGAACACAAGATATTTGGGTATAGTCTCCCTGTTTATGGTAAGACATATTGTATTTCTATTACATTGTGTGTGCGTGTGCGTGTGTGAGAGAGAGAGAGAGCCCTAATTGATCCAGTGCAGGGTAAAGGTTTCCTCTTTATTGAAAGTTACGGACCATAATCTATTACACTGATCCACAGATACAGTAGATAGATGTTGGTAGATAGATGTTTTTCAGCATCCAGTCTACGGCTGAGAATTAGTGCCTAGCCCAAAGTCACCCAGCCAGTTTCTGTGCCTAAGGGAGGACTAGAACCCGGGCCTCTTCACTTTTAGTCTGGCACCTTAACTACTATGCAACACTGGCTCTTATATATACAGTATACACATATGGAAGATTAATATAAGTCTGTACCTGGTTTGTCTCCTTTGGGAACCTATTTCTCTTTTTGGACCAAGGCATAAATGGCTACTTAGAGAACATGCTCCACTTGCGAGACCATTTTCAGAACCAGATCTGGAGCACTATTCTTCTCTTGATTTCAACAGTCTATGTAAGTCAACCACTGGAACCATAAATAATGACCAGTTTACTGCACACTGCCTGGGAATCCACTAGTAGATTCCAAACTACCTTTCTGTCCAGCTTTTTTGCTGGAAGGAATACATCCATGTGTGACGACATCTTTCACTTGATCATTCAAGCGAATGATCATCATTTAATGTTTGTAAACCGCCCAGAGTCTACTGTCGTGGAGATGGGCGGTGATAAATTTGAATAATAAATAAATAAATAAATTCACAATAACTCCCAGATCTAGACAACTTGTTACATGAGGGAACCATGAACTACCTCCAGAGGCAATATCTTTCCTTCCTTCCTTCCCCACCCCATTTCCCCCATCTACTTATATGCACGTTTGAATGATCTCAGCTCTTATGACAAAAAGAAGTGATTTAAAAGCACCTTGTGGCCAGAGATTCACTTTCAGCTCTGAATCATAGTTTGAAAACATAAATACTGGAAATAAATGTGGGTTATCTCTATAGGATATTAAATACTCTCCCAGGATACTTATATAAAATAAAGAGATGTTTAGTATATAAACTATGGCATATTCTCAAAAGTCTGGTAATGGGAAGTTCAGCATTTTGTAAATCTTGCTTGACCAACTGATTAATAATTTCCAGAATTATTTGGGTGAAGAAACAACTGAATATTTCATAGGCTTATTATTAACAAGACTTTATGATTTCCAGCAACCAGGCAACTGAGATTTATTCTCGGCAATTTTATGCAGAACAGGATTTGTCTGGCCTCTCTTTTTTTAACGAGGCTTGTGGACCATTATTCATTTTTCACCCTTCAACATTTCCCTTTCCCTTGCCTATCCAAGGGCATATCACATCTACAGCACTAACAAAATATCCTATTATAATAAAACTGTTTAGGAGAATAAAAGGGGCCGTGATGGCTCAGCGGTTAAGACGCCAGCCTTGTCGATCGGAAGGTCGCAAGTTCGGAGGTTCGAATCCCTAGCCCTGCGTGCGGAGTGAGCTCCCGCACTCGCCCCAGCTCTTGCCAACCTAGCAATTCGAAAGCATGCAAATGCAAGTAGATGAATAGGTACCACTTCGGTGGGAAGGTAACAGCGTTCCACGCGCGTCATGCGGGTCACATGACTGCGGAAGTATCTTCGGACAGCACTGGCTCTTCGGCTAAGAAACGGAGATGTGCACCACCCCCTAGAGTTGGACACAACTGTGTAGGGGAAAACCTTTACCTTTTCCCTTTATTTAGGAGAATAAGTCTCCTTAAAATAATGCTAATGTAATAATAGCATATATTTCTGTCTCAGATCTACAGAACAGATTCCATTGCAAAAATATCCCAATCTACTTTTGCTAACCATATTATCAGAATACAATCATTGTGTACATTGAAACTTTTCTTCTGCTCAATGAAAACTGTAAGTTATTAACTTTTATTTAAATTCTACTTCCATGAAAAGAAAAACAAATCTTTAAGGTAGATTTAAAAAACAAAGTATTACGTCAGTAACATAGTGTCTAAATCAGTGTTTCTCAACCGTGGCAACTTTAAGATGTGTGGACTTCAACTCCTAGGATTCTCCAGCCAGCATGGCTGGCTGGGGAATTCTGGGAGTTGAAGTCCACACATCTTCAAGTTGCCAAGGTTGAGAAACACTGCTCTAAATTAACTACTATTTAGGGTAGATTTTTTTATTGCATGGATGCTGTGTAAATATATAGTGATTCAACCATGTTGCAGGGCACAAAGCAAGCAAATTAGGAAAGCATGCATAGTGTGGCTTCTGAAGTTTCTTCCAACCTCTAAATTGCAACTCCATTCTGGTTCATGTGACCAGAAAGGAGAGGAAGAGCAGCTTCAAATGGAGCAGCCAACCAAGGTTTGGAGTCGCTGCCCAACCTCCTCCCCCATAGGAAGGTACTGTGGGATTGTTTCTAGAATTCTTTTCTCCACTGGCCCCAGCTCCATCTGGCCCCATTTTAAGCTTGATCTTTCTTTGGCCTGCTTCTCCTCTTCCATCAACATTTTGTTGTGTTTTGGAGAGCTATCCTGCTGATGGACAAGCAGACGTACAGAGTTCTAAGCCCAGTTACATCATTTTTTCCCCCAACATACTGTTGGGTTGGAAAGAATAAAAATGAGTCACCTCCTGAATTTCTGTTCTAAATGATTAAAAGCCAAAAGTATTCTTGAAATATATGTTTATTATGCACACCCTTGAAAAACAATGTTTATAAGACTTCTTTCTTTTGGGGATGTAGACAAAAACAGTCCAAATCTGGGGATAGCTACATAGGACTTCAGATTAATTCCACCCAACACCCCCCCACAACATTTTCAAGTTGAAAAATACTCCATCTCTGCAATTATTTGCTATAAAATTTTAAAGAAAACAGCAACTGCAGGGAAGAAAACTATGAAGGGAGGAATGGCTTATAATACTATTTCTATTCTACTCATTCAAGATTGAGGCTTTGATTTCTATGCCCATATGCCCAGTGCTATCTTAGATGCCAGCTTAGAAGAAAGTATGATTCAGTCCTAATAATAATACAGACTTATGCTCTTACTCTTTCTCTAATTACCTTTCATCTGATAAAAAAACTGCATGAGTCAGTTACAGGCACACTCCCATTGCCATAGAAGATGGCTGAATTATCTTTCACCCACTGTTAATCCTCAGGAACAGGAACAGATTTAAACGTATGTTCACATCTATTTCCAAACACTTTATTTTACATGTTATGGACTAAACGTATGTGTATATTTGTATTAATAAACAAATATATCATTGTTTCAAATTGTGTTGGCTAAAGCTTAACAAATCTAACTAGGCAAACTGTTCATACCAGTCATAAGCAATATTTATTGCAAACACTTCCATCTGTTAAAGACAATCTATTCCAGGAATTTAAAAATGTTCCACTGGGCCTAAACTACTGTATATGCTAAAATGATAAACTAGATCGATCAGCAAATCACAAGACATGTTGTAAGGCTACATTAAAACAGACATTAAGAGACATCTGAATTCTATGTATGACAGTCCGTTTCAGAGCTCTTTAACAGCATCTGAATATATACATACATACATACTCAGCATCATAACTATTAATTTCTTACATGTAAACTAATAAAAAGGCCTAATTTGCATACTGCCAATGCCAGATTGAAAAATGACAGCTGTCAAACAACTGCTACTTAGCATATTTATCATAGTGCTTGTAAAAGTCACACATTATTCCAAGTTATCCAGATGTGGAACTTATCCTACATAGCAGAGAACTAACTAGTATTGAAATATCATAGATAGGACCTCCCTGTCAGGTCAGAGAGCCGAAGATGGCAATTTATTTACCAGATCCTCACATGGAGAAAATACTGTAATAAATCATCGCTCTCTTTCCAAGGGTGTCACAATATTGTGAAAACACTAATTGGCATCCTATAATACCCAGGCATCTTTTAGACAGAAAAGTTCTGTTGCTTTATTTAAAATGAATATTTAAATAATGTATTTAAAGCACAGGAAGGGAAGAGGAACTACACAGTTTAAATTATATGTGACACATCTTCAACTTCATATGTAAGAAATATTTATGTAATCAATTGTGAAATTCCCATCTCAGCTGTTTACTGCCATTCTCCATTCCCAGCATTAACATGCTTTCTAGCATTTAAACCATGAACCCTCCAAGAAAGGCCTCTTCAATTACTTGACAGTCAGCAGTTCATAACTCTCCTTCACCATGAAAAAGGCCATCTTTGATCTTTACAAATGAGCTTATAACTGTAATTACCAACATTACCCACTGAGAACTTGGTAAACAACAGATGCCCTGCCTCTTTTACATGCATGATACACATGAATTTGGCAGTAACTTTCCCACTGCAGCACCCACTCATCCAGATGCAAGAGGCATACTCTAAACCAATGCTTCTCAACCGTGGCAACTTGAAGATGTGTGGCTGGCTGGGGAATTCTGTGAGTTGAAGTCCACACATCTTCAAGCTGCCAACGTTGAGAAACACTGCTCTAAACTTCTTCCTGCCTGAATCAGCTGATTTCTCCCGTTGACAGCAGAATGAAAGGACTGTGATGTTAAGGGGCTCAGAGAATTAAAAGATGTGTTGCCCACAAAAAGAGATCAACCGCTTAGGGATCTCTACACCGCCAGCTCTGTGTGCCCATCTGAGAACAGAGAGGGCTTTAATCTACTAACTTTCTAGTGCTGGAGAAATGTGTAGAGAAGTGGGAAATGGCAGGACAAAGGAAAAGGAGGAAGAAAATGTGTGGCTGGGGTGTTGGTAACTAACTGGGCCAGCAAAACATCCATGAAAGCAAAAAGACAGAAAAAGAAAACACCTGGATCCATGATGCGGTTCCTCATACATAACTTTACCTATGCTATGAATTGCTCTAAATTTTAAATCAAGCAGTATGAGATTTCTCATCTGATTGTTCTTAGACCTGGTCTGGACTCATGGTTTGAAGGCACACAAAACAAGCATCTTCTTGAATCAATCAATCTTTATTTCGGTCATAGAGCAGCATAGAACTAATAACATAACCATTATGCTAAAAGAGAAATAGAAATAAAAAACATATTGATAGAATAAAATAAGGTAAAAACAAAATTATTAAAGTAAAACTACAGAGTGCAGATATTAAAAAGAAGAAGAATCCTATAAAATTACTATTGCTTTTGCAAAGAATAAATGCTATGAATTACTAAGATGGCTAACTATAAAAGGACATAAGTAGTACTAGAATTTATAGAGCACTATGAGAATGTAAAGCTATGCTAGCTTATATTAAGATAGATAAACTTTATTCCAGTCAAATACATAAGGCAATCAGAGCTATCCCCTAGTATCAGTGACTGTTAACAACCATTTGTAAGTGCAGCTTACATAAAATGTAGTAGAATTTTGCTATGTTCAGAGAGATACCTTTGTCTTCCTTGTTTAACAGGAAACGCAAGTAAAAATTATCAGAACGACCCGGGAATTTAAGCAAAAGGGGGGTAATCAGCTGGTGGCGAATGTCCCTATAAAACTGACAGTATAAGAGAGTGTGGGCCGTGGTCTCTACAGCACCCGTATCACAGGGGCAAAGACGGGTTTCAAAAGGGGTTTTCTTATATTTCCCCTCTAAAACAGCTGTAGAGAGGGCATTCAGCCGGGCTAGTGATAGGGCTCTCCTAAATTTGGGAACTGTGATATAATATAAATATGGGGCTGGTTTGGGCAGTAAGATTTGATTATTGACAAATATATTACTGGTAAAAGCAGCAGTTTCTGTTTGGCCTCCTATATCTAAGATCCTTTGCCTTAGTAGTGATCTCGCGTGGTCTGACTCTAAGGCTAAGATGGCATCCCTGGAGAAACCCCAGAGGCTCCGTCTCTTTTGGATAGCTGTTTCCCAGGAAGATTAAAAATTATCTGCCAATATTAGGTGGGTCAGTCCACTCGGGTTATGATGTCATTTTAACCAATAAGTAAAGATATTTATCCAGAGGTTAGATTCAAGTTTACTAACTCCTGCTTCCCATAGAAGCAAGAGTGACAGTATTTTTAGTGAGCTCTTAACACTTCTATTTTAGTTACTCTTTTATTTAGTTTTAAGTTAGTTTATTTAGTGATTTTATTTAATATCAATCAGTAAATTTAGTTCTCTGTATTAAGATTTGTAATTTTAGAATTGGAAAACTAGGATTAGGATTCTGGACCGATATGGGAAGGAGAAAGAAATGAGAAAGAACCAGCCCAAGATCTCTTCCTTTGCGGAAGTCAGCTAAACAACCAAAGATCGACGAACACTTTACACGAAAAGGGCCTGTGAGTAAAACAAACTTCCCTCCTACTTCCAACAAATCTGAAATATTAGAATGGGATTTGCAAACAGAATTGGAGAAACAACAGCTGTCAGAGCTCTCCCTGTCTCTCAGGGAAGAGTTAGAGGGGAGTCGGGATTCCTCTGTGGGCTCTCATTGTGTATCACCACTGCAAATAAACAGTCCAACTATTAGCCGTAAAGATAAGAAGCAAACCCTGAGCAGGGAGAAGCTCCCTTCGGAAAAGACAACTGAGTTCATGGCAAAACAATGCTGCTCACAGCCCAGACTGTTATTTCAATATTTGAGCAGCTGTCAGCCATCAAATACGATTTGGAAATGCTGAAAAGAGATACAGAGTATGCAACAACTTCAACTAAGTGCCACAACCTGGGCACGAGTGCTGTCAAAGATCAAGCAACCAAAGATAAAGTGAAGCAACTCTGATGAAGTGCCACAGCAACTAAAAGTGTGCAGCAATAACTCTGTAATGCTGGAAAAGGTAAAGAACAGGAACCATTCATACATTAAAGCTCCTCTGGATGTTAAGGAAGCACCCTCTATGAAACCAAATGGCATACTGCAAACACACCAGATTGCCCTCAGCATTTTCCTGAATAGGTGTAACACCGGACGCTGGAATTCTAGGAGGGCAATTGTAGTCTCTCTAGGACAACTTCTCCATTGCCAACACGGCCAAATTGATTGACGTGCTTTTGAATGGCTCCCAAGTGCCCCTCATCGCAAGCGGATTCTTTTGACTTTTAAACAATCCACTATTCCACTGATGTTACTTAGGATGAGGGCATATTTAGCTTCATTCCAAATCTCCCCTACCAGAGTTTTTCGGGAGGAAAAGATTAAACCCCTATTTGTTACCACATCACCTATATTAAATAACCACCTTAAGCCGGCTCCAGAGGCACCCAGAGCTGCCGCCTCCCTGCCTGGGCCTTGAGAAAGCAAGGTTCAATCTGTGGGAGACAGTCAGCCTCACCTGACAATGACTCCTCAGACTCAGCTGGAGGAGGTCTCATTAGTGCTTTTGGCTCCCTACCAAGGAATGAACAGAATAATAACGTCTTCTTGATGTTAATCAGGCATGGTCAGTACCTGGATGAACAGCCCCACAGAGATGGCCAGGTGAGCGACTATCAGCTCCATATTGGAAAACAAGATACACCATGAACTTAAAGCTAATTTCAACAGCCCCTTTCCCCCACGACTTCACCCTTCAGTCCTTCTCATGGAGTTCAGTAAATGTCTGTTGCAGAATTCATGCATTAATTTTTATTTATTTATCATACTTATATCCCGCCCATCTCCCTCACAAGGAGGGACCCCGGGTGGTTACTTGTTACCTGTGCTTAATGTGTCCAATGAGAGGTGACAGGGCAACATTACAATGCAGAAATGTTGGGGAAGGGGGAGATTCTGCACATGCTCAGGGAAACCTTCCTTCCTAGCCAGGTGAAACACTTCATGTATTATATAAAGGACAGACCACCATAAAAAATGGCTATTATTGTCTTATTTGCTGAGTTCCCAAATGGTGTGAAAGCATAAAGTAGTTTCAGCTACCATACTTCCAAAATTATTTCTTATAGTTTAGCATTGTGAGTAAACCGAGCAGTTCCAGCTTGTTCCGCATATAGTTCAACAATTTAAGGTTACATACAAAGCCAGACATCAGCTAGCAGGCAACGGATGGAAAAATCGTGTCAACAATTGTCAAGAAGCTATGCAACTCTTCAAAACTCACAGGCAGGAACTTGTTTTGAAAAATCCAAGGCCTGCTGGATGGCTGCCAGTTCAGCCAATGCTTACTAAGGATATTTGAACAGCCCTGCCCATCCCATTCTATGTCCAATAATGGCTAATCCTTAATTGGTCACTGGATTTCAGCATTAATGCTTTGCCCTGAAACAATCAACATTTATTTATTGTATTTAATCAATATATTAGCCACTTCAATTGCTGAAGCAGCTCTAAGTGCTATGCAAAGATAAAATAACAATTTAAAACAAACTAAACATAGCCCACAAGAAGCAAATAAAAACCACCAATGTTGGCAAACAGGAGTACAAACACACACTATCAGGACCATCGATCTCCAAATCTCGGGGCCTGTTAAAAAAGCTAAGTCTTCATAGTTTTCCTAAAGGACAACTGGATGAGGCGTGTTCCACAGGGCAGGGATGGCCAGAGAGAGCGAGCATGTCTCCAGGGTCCCACAAAATGGCATCGTTTTCCTCTTGGGACCCAGAGCATGCCCACCATTAGGAGGAAAGGAGTTGAATGCTCCTTTGCTGTGCATTCTTCACCTCTCCGTCCTTTTTATAAAACAGTTGTAGAAGATCATCAAAGCCAGAAAGGTAACCCTGGTATCACCTAGAAAAGCATACTGCGAAGTTAGGAAGTGCCTTAACTCAGGGGTACCCAACCTTTTTGGCACCAGGGACCGGTCGTGGAAGACAATTTTTCCACGGACTGGGGGGCGGGGTTTGCAGGTGGGAGCCAAATGCATGCACAGGGGGCCAGGGTTTGCAGGCGGGAGCCAATTGCGCACACAGGGGGCCGGGGTTTGCAGGTGGGAGCCAATCGCGTGCGCCGGGGGTGGGGTTTGCAGGGGGAAGCCAATCACGCGCACTGGGGGCGGGGTTTGCAGGCGGGAGCCCCGTGGCCCACTACCTAACAGGCCGCGGCCCACAGGTTGGGGACCCCTGCCTTAACTGACCCAACTAGAAACATCCAAGTCCTGTGGGAGGATGTGAAGTGAGACCATCTAATCCTGCCTCTTGTTTCCAATAAAAGTCAGTCAGGGAGCTTCCCAAAAATATCTGATCGGCCTATGTCTCCAAGTGTTAACTGAGTAACGTGTCGACCTTAGTTATGATGCTGCTCTTCTGGTATTCTTAAGAACTGTGCCAAATTTAACTGAAAACTCTGATCCAACAAACCCTAACCGTAAGTAAATATATTTAAACAAAAACAAACTCCTTAAGGAAACGTGGGGGGGAAATCTGAAGAATAAATAATAAAAGCAATAGCAATTTTGCCCATGCCAGCTTCCGTGCAACATCTCCTCATGGTTATCACAAGCTAGCTAAGGACATGTACGAGTCTGTCACAAAGAAACGGAAGGTTTACTTTGTGCCTGTCCCATGTATCATCTTCATTACTGACTTAATGCAAATGCATGCCTATGTAACCTGCTTTCAAGGAGCTCAAGACAGCCTATTTGGCTATCTGATCACAGACACTCTGCCAGGGAGTTTGCATTCATCTTGGTGGATCCTTGGGAACTGAATCTGGGATCAAGAACAAAAGACTGGATTTCTGAACACCTCAGCACACTGGGTCACAACTGCGCCAGGATGCAGTGATGGGGATGAGCCAGTGGGTATGGAGCATGGGGTATCACGGCGCCATGGTGGGAAGGGCGATGTGTTTTTATGTCATTGTTTATTGATTTTGTTGTGAGCCACCTAGGATTAGTGTATAAGATAGGCAGCCAGAGACGTCTTATAAATCAATAAACAAACTGCCTCACATTTAATACTCTGAGCCATTTACATCATAGAATATTAAGAATTTAAGTATATTATACAAATATCATTGTAATCGAAATAACCTCTGGTACTAAAATTGAGAAGATGGAGCAATAGATGGTCTATATGGCTAGATTTAAAAATACGTTACAAGAACAAGCCAGTTTTATCTTAACAATTTATGCAGATACTTTTAGTTTCTACAAACATTACTGCTTACTTATTCGTTATCCTATATATATATTTTCTGATTTTACTATAATTTTGGACATACTTCTCATATCTTCTGGTTGTTATACTGATCAATAAACATATTTATTATTTATTTATTATTTATTATTAGAGCCAGTTTGGTCTAGTGGTTAAGGAAGAGCTTTCCAAACTTTTCCTGTTGGTGACATACTCCAACGGCGGCGGCGCGCGCGGCAGTGTGCAGGTGTGTCGCGCAAAACCCGGAAGTACTGGTGGCGCGCCGCCACCGCCGCGCATGCTGTTGTGTGCGGCGGTGGCAGTGCGCCATCAGCGCTTACGGGTTTTCGTGCAACACACCTGCACACCGCAGGCGACACAGTACTGTGTCGTGACACACAGTTTGGAAAGCTATGGGGTAAGGCAATGGGCTAGAAACCAGGAGACTGAGAGTTCTAGTCCCGTTTTAGGCATGAAAGCCGGCTGGGTGACCTTGGGCCAGTCCCTGTCTCTCAGCCCTAGGAAGGAGCCAATGGCAAACCAGGAGACTGAGAGTTCTAGTCCTGCCTGAGGCATGAATGTCGGCTGGGTGACCTTGGGCCAGTCCCTGTCTCTCAGCCCTAGGAAGGAGCCAATGGCAAACCAGGAGACTGAGAGTTCTAGTCCTGCCTGAGGCATGAAAGCCAGCTGGGTGACCTTGGGCTAGTCACACTCTCTCAGCCCAACTAACCTCAAAGGGTTGTTGTTGTGGGGAAAATAGGAGGAGGAAGGAGTATGTTCGCCACCTTAAGTTATTTATAAAAATAATAAAGGCGGGATAGAAAATAAACAAACAAACCAAAATAATAGTAACAATATGCAATTTCACAGCAGGAGCAAACAAGCAAGCAAACAAACTGCCTTGCATCCCACTCTGAGAGAGCCAGGTGCTGGTTAAGGTGCTGGAGACAGCCAAGACACAGTCTGTCCTCCAACAATGGAAGCTCGGTGGCGGACTTTGGGCCAGTCCCTCTCTAAGCTCAACTGACCTCCCTCACAGGGTTGTTGCAACAGTGGGAAACAGAGGAGGCGGCCGCCTCGAACTCCTGAAAGAAAAGGCGCAAAACAAGAAGTGGAAGTCTTAGAGCCGTGTTTCTCAACCTCAGCCCCTTGAAGATGGGTGGACTTCGACTCCCAGAATTCCTCAGCCAGCAAGACTGGCTGGGGAATTCTGGCAGTCAAAGTCCACCCATCTTCAAGAGGCTGAGGTTGAGAAGCACTACACGGGAGAAAGGGGCGCTGGACCAGCCCTGGTGAGCTTTCAGCTGTCCCCCCCAACCAAGATCCCAAGAGGGGGTTCCGGGGATGAAGCCCCTTTTTTGGGGGGGAAATAGACTAATTAATTGGAGCAATGGCAATGATTGAGAGGGGTTCAACCCCCCGATGCCCCCTCCAGGCCGGGCGTCCCCTCTGCTCTGCTCACCGGATGTAGGGGCTGGCGGCGGCCAGGATGTTCGTCTGCACCGGGATCTCGTGCCCGTCCAGCACCAAGTGCGCGTCGCAGAAGCGGCCCTCCTGCCGGAAAGAGCTCAGCGCCCGCAGCAGCCGTGCCGCGTGCTGCGGGTCGGAGACGGCGCTGCCCGGCGCCCCGCTCGACATGGCGGCCGCGGCGCTGCCCGACCCCGCTGCTTTCCGCTCGCCTCGCCGGTCCTTCACAGCCGGCCGGAAACCGCCATCCTGCCTTGCCGCGCCGGCGCCGCCTGAGCAGCATCTCCGAGCACCGGACACGCCCCTCGGAGGAGGGGCCGCGGGGATGACGCGGCGCGGGGGCGGGCCGCGAGGGAGGGAGGGACACGCGCACGTGCTCAGCGGCTGCGGGGGGGGGGGCAAGAGGCGGCGCGAAGCAGCCTTCCCCGACTACAACTCCCCTCGTCCCCAGCCGGGAAGCAGACGGGGGGAGGCTGACCTGACTTCTGCCCCTTTAATGCTGCTCATAGTGGAAGGCCTGGCTCTCTGGACATACTCAGAGGGAAGACAGGGCTGCACCACAAGTTTGCAGTCCACCTTTCTCCAACTGGATATGCAGGACTACAACTCCCATCACTCTCAGCCGGCAGGACCTTCACTCAGGCGGCCAGAGGAAAGCAGAGCTAACTTGATTTCACCCTCCTCCTCCCCAACTAAATATGATGGACTACAACTCCCATCATTTCCAGCCAGCAGGGTACTACACAGGGTGGAAGCAGATGGGGAGATACTGATCTGATTTCTGCCCCCTTCATGCTCCTCACAGGACATGCTCCGAGGGAGGAGAGGGCTGCAGCATGAGACTCCAGTCCAGCCTTCCCCAACAGGATGTGTGGGACTACAGTCCCCAGAGTTCCCAGCCAAAACATGGTCTCTGGCTTTATGGCCCAGGGCCTCCTGGAGGACAGCCAACTAGGGAAGACTGACTGTGTCCAAAGGAGTGATGATGTTCCATGGGCAAGGCAGGTAGGAACGGTAGGTAACACCAAATACAGATTTTCAGACTGAGATGCCCCATGTTGGAACTTGGGAGGAAGTTGCTCTTTTCAAGGGGGTCCTGCCCAGGAAGATGGGCATAGCATCACCACTTCACTTGCGGTGTGGACTTCTGTGGAAGCTCCTTGTTCCAAGGCACAGAGGAGACTCAAGCGCCACAACGCTAAGGCCCAAGTTGAACAGTTGAAGAGGCTATGGAAGATGGTCCTCATTAGGAGCACCATTTAATCAACAGCCTTGGATAGCCCTGACATTTCCAAACATCTCTACTAAAATCAGATGAGCCCCATTGCTCCGTGTAGCCGACAAAACGGGCACAGGCCCAGAAATCATCTGTTAACCATCACCGAGTGTCACAAAAGTCTTTGGGAGCATAATTGCAACAGACAATCACAAGGATCTGCCTCAAGGGTTCCAAAGTTTCCAGGATTGCTATCTTGAGAAGCGTCCAAAATCCAGAGTTGGGCAATGCTTTTATTAGGGCCAATCACCTGCACAAATTGTGCACTAGTTTGGAGATTTCCAGATCTTTTCAGTAGTCATATGTTTGGCACAACAGTCGTACTTGATGCAACCTGAAACCTGCATGACACCTATCGAGTCAACTCTAGCTAGTGATTCCTCTCCTGATAGCAGAAACTTCCGGTTTTTTCTTCCTTTCCCCCTTCCCAAATAACATCTTGCCAGAGGAAACTATGTAGAGATCCCTAATACAATTTTGTACACACTTCGTTGCTCCTGAAAAGTATTGTCTGATCATGGAATTTTTTATGGAATGGACTTTGCTACAGTCCCTGGTAGTCTCCTCCAATAAAGCTTTTGTTGTATGCCCTTATTCCTACTTTCTATTTTATTCTCTATTATTTTATTTTGATAAAGCTCTTTCTTCTGGAAGAGCTCACAGCAGTTTACAAGTGAACGGTAACCTTTTAAAAATAAAACTGTCAACAATAAATCAATAGTCCTAAAATAAATACAAAAAGAAAACAAGGTTTGCTATTAAAAAAAAGGACAAATAGTGTAATAAAAAGAGAAAGACATCCTTGAGCTTGGTTTGGTGATTACATGGACTGTGTTCTTGGCAATAATATGAAAATAGTTTGCCAGGACTGCTTTCTTCCAGAATGGTTTTTCAACTTCACATCTAGTTTGCAGCCCTGGATCCTCCTATGGTCTCTCATAAGATAGAAGCTTGTTTATCTTCCAAGCCTAAACAAAGTTGATACCATAAATTTATTTATTTTATTAAATGTATAAGGCTGCCCAACTCTAGAGTGACTCCGGGTGGTGTACAATAAAATTATTGCTAAAATGCTAAAGAAGAAAGAGCTATTTGAAAACAATACAATGCACAGAACCCACTACTCACTTTAAAGCAGTGTTTCTCAAACTTGGCAACTTTAAGATGTGTGAACTTCAACTCCCAGAATTCCCCAGCCAGCCATGACAGCTGTGGAATTCTGGGAGTTGAAGTCCACATATCTTAAAAGTTGCCAAATTTGAAAAACACTAGTTTAAACTAAGGCCTGAGGGATGAGCCAAGTTTTCAGAATGCAGACTGTTTCTGGACTGCTTATAAAGAGGTATGTCCAATTATCATATAAAAGACGACAGCATAAAGGACTAGCCATAGTTCCCTTAAGACAGTATTTATTTATTTGTTGGTTTATTTATTTAAAATATTTGTATGGCCGCCCTTATAAAAACCAGAACTCTGGGCAGCTTACAACTATAATGTAAAAGAATATCATAGAAAAAATCAAAATAAAACCCAAAAGACTTGGTGCCACAACCAAATTTCCTTGATGCAACACACACCACTCTCTTCCATATCTGGGGTGCCTCCACTGAGAAGGCCCTGCTTTCTTTGTGAACTAACCCAACCCAACATACCACAAGCAGCGTCTTGAAGATAGTGTATTTGGAGTGGCAACCTTGGAAAGACCTTGTCTGGGTCCTATGGAGCACTCCTACTGTTAAGCTTGTGAAGGCATGAAAGTGGGTAGTTGTGACAGCTGCTACTTCATTTGTTCATTCATTCATTTTTAATCGGTTCAATTCTGTCCAATTTTCAGAGACTGCCTGGAAGTCCTTGCAGTTTTTTTGGCAAAGTTTTTCAGAAGTGGTTTGCCATTGCCTCCTTCCTAGGGTTGAGAGAAAATGACTGGCCCAAGGTCACCCAGCCGGCTTTGTGCCTAATGTGGGACTAGAACTCACTGACTCCTGGTTTCTAGCCTGATGCCTACACCAAACTGGTCTCAGTTCCTTATTGGTTAGATCTTGTTACTAGGTTGAACTGAGGTCTTGGAACGAAGTTAAGGTTCAACAATGTCAATATTTATTTATTTATTTATTTATTTATTTATCTTATATGACCGCCCATCTCCCCCAACGGGGAACTCTAGGCGGTTTACAATAAAACTGATTAAAATAGAATAAAGAATATAAAAATACAATCAAATAATACAGTAAATAAATTATAAAATCCAAATGGCCAGATAGTTAAATAAAAAGAAGGACATTATGAAATTAACCACCCCCATGAGGAACTATTATTTCCTCCTTCCCATGCCAGGCGGCAGAACCAGGTCTTCAGATCTTTCCTAAAGGTCGGGAGGGAGGGGATCTGCCTCAACTCTGGGGGCAAGGTGTTCCAGAGTGCTGGTGCCACCACAGAGAAGGCCCGCCTTCTAGACCCCACCAGATGACACTCTCTTATTGATGGGGTTCATAGCAGGCCCTCTCTGAATGATCAGGTGGGGCGGGTCGATGATATGGGGATAAGACGGTCCCTCAGGTATTCTGGTCCCATGCCATGTAGGGCTTTAAAGGTGATAACCAACACCTTGAATTGTACCCGGAAGCAAACCGGCACCCAATGCAGCTCGCGGAGTAAAGGTGTTATATGCGCTGATCTTGGCGCACCTAGAACTGCTCGCGCGGCTGCACTCTGAACCAGTTGTAGCTTCCGGATAGTCTTCAAGGGTAGCCCCATGTAAAGCGCATTGCAATAGTCTACATGGGAGATGAGAGCATGAGTGACTGTTCGGAGGGCATCCCGATCCAGGAATGGGCGTAACTGGCGCACCAGCCGAAGCTGTGCAAAAGCCCTCCTAGCCACGACCGCCACCTGCTCTTCGAGCAGGAGTCATGAGTCTAGAAGGACCCCCAAGTTCCGCAACGGCTCCGAATGGGGCAGTACTACCCCATTGAGAACCAAAGATGATAATTTCCCAGAAGACGCTAAGCCATCAATCCACAGCCACTCGGTCTTGCCAGGGTTCAACTGAAGCCTGTTGTTCCCCATCCAGGCCCTCACAGCCCCCAGGCACTGAGACAGGGTGGTCACTGCATCACTTACTTCACCTGGGATGGAGATATACAATTGAGTATCATCAGCATATTGATGATACCTCATCCCATGATGTCAGATGACCTCACCCAGCGGTTTCATGTACATGTTGAATAGGAGAGGAGAGAGAACCGAACCCTGCGGCACTCCATATAAGAGCGGTCGCGGGCTGGATCTCTCCTCCCCTATCACCACCGACTGGGAACGGCCCCGGAGGAAGGAGGTGAACCAGCGCAAAACTACGCCTCCCACCCCCAACTCCCTAAGCCGACCCAAAAGGATACCATGGTCGATGGTATCATATGTTCTTAACTATATTCCAAATATTTGCCACTTACTGATTTGTGAACAAATTTGGATGAACTGTGGCTTGAGTGTTGCGAAGAAGGTGATCATGGCTTCCTGGGAAGATGTTCCTGTACTGGATTCTAAATATTTGCTCAATTTGTCAACTCTCAGTCTTCGAACATGATTCTGTAAGGTCAGTGCTTAAATGTTGAATACCATTTGCATAAATACATAATTAAGACTTTCAGCTCTCCTCTTTTACTTTTAAAGTTTGTTAATTGTTTTGTTCTATACTGGTCTTTGACTGAAATTAACTTTGACTGACTGACTCATTAAGACTTTCATACTGAAGGAAAGTACTAAAAACTCAAAATCTTGAATACTTTTTGGGTGGGATGGCTTTTTCTAGTTTTTTTTAATCCTGCTTTTACTTTTTTCTTTCTTTCCCCCCCCTATGTTTCTATGCATTTTGCTTAGGTTTTTAGTTTTACGCGTATAGTCTTACCTGTCATCATGTTATACCTTCTATATAAATTTGTGATCAGTTGTAATGTCCTTATAAAACAATAGCAATTTTAAAAATGGGTTCTGCAGAGCACAAAAACTTATAGCACAAGCAGTCTTGCAGAAAATAATCTTAGGACAAAAACGTTCTTGGAGGAGGAAGACTTTGCCTTGTGGGATTCATTAAGCTAAAACTACAAGTTCTGTTGATCAACACTGGAAATATGGGCGTCTGTGGTGAATGGGGGAAAGTGTGTCAGGTGCATCATGGCATAATTGCACAAAAGACATTGATTATGCAAATGTTGTCAGTCATTACATAGTTTGCATGATGATATCCTGGCCCACATGACTTTATCATGGCTTCTTACAGATACCTCTGTCCGGAAGCGATACTCTATATCCTTTCCTCACTAGCGTTTATTTGAAGGTATATTCCTTGCTCCAACGCAAGGCACCTTGGGACATGTAGTCCGGAAAGCCAGGAAGAACCGGTTCCCTTACCCCCTCCCCTTGCGCGCAGATTGTATAATGAAAGAACACTGTATAATTTGATGTATAACGATGTATGTAAGCCGCCCAGAGTCCTCCGTTAGGGAGGGGATGGGCGGGGTATAAACACAAATATAAATAAATAAATAAATAAATAAATAAATAAATAAATAAATAAATAAATAAAATATTCTAGTGAGTGAATTTCAGATTACAAGAGCACTTGTGACCCAATGCTCATCTTAGAAATTGCTTTCAGCATCAAAATGGAAATTCACAGTTGATTCAACACCACCTCCGTATCCTCCTCCTCCATCACACCAGGTGTCCAGCTGTGGCTTCATAAGACAGGCTTCCTGTCCTGATAACTTCTCCAGCATCCCACTGCCAGGTGCTTAATGAACTGCTGACTCAGACAAGGCTCACTTGTTGTGTTATGCCATAATGTGATAAGGCTGGTGAGCTTAGCACGCTGTGTGAATTCAGCCACAACTTACAGCTCAGTTTCGTAACTCATTTGTTCAAGGATGATAAGGCCAAACCTTGGCTTGGTGCAGGGTGTGAAGCCTTCCTTGTCCCTCTGCCAAATTCTCAGTCCAAGACTTCTTCCAATGAATCATTCTGTGACCAAGAATAGAACGGAATAACTCTTTATAATGGTCCAAGATTAGTCTAGAGTTTGTGGCATTTTGGAAGAAAAGAATCAGATGATGCAAGCAAGACTAGCAATAAGCAAGCACTGGGGTGGAGCATTATCGTGGCCACCATCTTTATTTTTTTTGACACGCCTTTACTCAGGAGAATGGGAATAGTCAAGGAATTCAGAGAGAATTCCTGGGGAGGGGCTTTCTGACTTTCTGCCTCTTCTCTCCCTCCCACCCCCATCAGCAATGGCTACAGATTCATCCTCCCCTCTGTCTAATGGTAGGACTAGCCTGGAAAATAAGACGGGAAGACATAAAAGACAAATGAGATTCTGAAATCCATTATGCACCCCTGCTTCAGGCATGAGCATTACATGTTTATTCGACTTAAAGCTATACTCAAACACTTAGCTTGGTTTTGAGCTTCTCGCCTTAATAAAGATGTGCCCAAACTGGAAAGGTGGCCTTGATTTGGAGGAACCCTGTTCAGATGTTGGAATATATCTGGATATTTCCATACTAGATGGATTACAGGAGAATCAGAGATCTTAACTAGTGCAGATTTGAGTCTTCCTGCTCCCATGGGGCCGAAGCCAAGACTGCTCCACCCATCCATAGAAAGAGGAATCAGCAAGTTGGATTGAAAGAACGCCAAGGCTCTTTTGGCAGAGGGACACCATAAGGAACAAAGACAGAGACCCAAACATCAATCATGGCTCAGTAGCATGTAAGGTTGAAGGAAATGGGGAAAACACGAGAACTGGATAGCACCAGAAAATGAACTGGGTCAGAAAAGAAAGGGGAAAAGGTGGCACAGATCTTTAGAAGGATAAAGTCATTTCATTGCCATCCTGGTCACTTCCTGCTTCACCCTGTGAAGTTATTTTGAACAGCAGCAGGAACAAAACAGAGATGTCTAGCGAAACGTAAGATAGCTGGGATTCAGTCCAACATGTCCACATCTCCTAAACAGAATCTGATGTTTTTGATGTTGCAATTATTTGTTGTATGACCCATTTCAGTAAAAATATGGTTGGCCACATCATTCTAAGTGTTTATCTTTGTCCAGAACAATGTTTCTCAACCTTGGCAACTTTAAGATAGGTGGACTTCAACTCCCAGAATTCCCCAGCCAGCATGCTGGCTGGGGAATTCTGGGAGTTGAAGTCCACCTATCTTAAAGTTGCCAAGGTTGAGAAACTCTGATCTAGAAGAAGGGTAGGGAACCCAATGTATTTGCACATACCTTCCTTGACACTTAATTCTACTTTCCTTTATATTTTTTTAATTAATAAATGGGGAAGTGTCATGTTGAAAAGTAAAGTACCAATAATCAACATTGACTCTGTCTCCAAGAATGCCTCTGGGCCTCGTTTAGGATCCAGAGGGAACATTACAAAATACAGAATCAGCGAGTTGTTGTTGCCATGCAGCACAGTAGAGGAATTTGCTTGCAGATAAATCGGTGCTTTGTAACCAGCCATGCCCATCATGGCAACCAGTTTAAGAGTGATCCCAACCCAGTGACTGACAACCCTTTATGGGCTCTTGGCTGAAGACAGAAAAAAATGAACTTGTGATTGATGGCTTTGATGATTAGAAAGGGTAGAATATTGTTGTAACCCGCCCAGAGTCCCTTGCAAGGGAGATGGGCGGGGAATAAATTGAAATAATAAATAAAATAAAATAAATAGAATATGGAAAGAAGGGAAGAGTCATGATGTAACCTTAGAGAGAGAGGATAAAATATAAATGCATTTACAACTGCTGTAAAGATTGGAAGACACTTCTTTCTATCTTTTTTTCTCTTTCTCTTTTATTTTTTCTTTCATTCCTTTCCTATTGACTTATCACTTTTTTAAAACTTTTCTTGACTTTCTTTTTTCTTTAAATTTGTATTGTTTTTACTTTGTAAAAAAATTCTTTAATAAAAATTAATAGTAACTAGACAACCCGTGACCTCTTGGGTCATCGTTTCAAAGATATTTCCTGACCAGATTCCTCAATGCCTTCAACAATGGCAGAGATTCTAATGTACTGGAAAAGTTCTTAAAAATTCAGGGAGAGATGTATCTGCCTTGAAAGTAGCCCATGTTGAACTGTATAGCCCAGTCAAACATCAGGAGTTGACCACAGGAAATGTTTCATGACATTTTTATGTCATCAAATATTTTATAAAATTTGCTAAATTTCTATTCCACAGGAGCCATGGGTCCTGGATTTTGAACACATTCTGTAAGTTAGCCCATTTGAGGTACCTTGGTTGAAAAAGTATTGCCCTATGATGCGCCATTTCACCCAGTTAGAGGTTACAGACATGAGAGTTTTAGTACTATATAGATAATAAAAGAAGGATCCCAAACTGCCCCATTTGGCCCAGTAGGTGGGGCATGCTCTGGGGCTCATCTATTAAAGAGTGTCATCTAGCAGGACCCATGCCTTTTGGAACATCATCTCACCTGAGATTACACTGTCCCCAACCCTGTTGGTCTTCTGGAAAGTTCTCCCAGGCATGGAGGTCAGGAGGTTAGCTGAATCTGTAAGATATTATTTATTGTTCATGGGTTTATCCTTGATTGCCTTTTTTTTTTGCCTATGTTACCTTTATATCTCTATTTATTGAAAAGGACAGGTGTACAATTTCTACCCCAGGGTTTCTCAACCAGGGTTCCACAAGAGGTCACTCGGGGTTCCCTGGGAGATCACAATTTATTTAAAAAAATATTTCAAATTTGGGCAACTTCACATTAAAGAGGTAAGTTTCATTCTTTATTTTTAGTTTAAGAACACTATTAATACATATATAAGGTAAAGGTTCCCCCCGCACATTTGTGCAGTCGTGTCCGACTCTAGGGGCCGGTGCTCATCTCCGTTTGTTAGCCGAAGAGCCAGCGTTGTCCGAAGACGCTTCCACGGTCATGTGGATGCATGACGCACGCGGAACGCTGTTGCCTTCCCACCGAAGTGGTACCTATTCATCTACTTGCATTTGCATGCTTTCGAATTGCTAGGTTGGCAAGAGCTGGAGCTAGTGCGGGAGCTCACTCCGCACACAGGGCTAGGGATTCGAACCTCCGAACTTGCAATCTTCCGATCAGCAAGCCTGGCGTCTTACCCACTGAGCCACCACGCCCCTCTCTAATACATATATACAGGCCTACATTTTATTTATATATATATATATATATATATATATATATATATATATGTGTGTGTGTGTGTGTGTGTGTGTGTGTGTGTGTGTTTGATTCTGCCTTCACAGGCAGGCAGGCAGGCAGGCAGGCAGGCAGGCAGGCAGGCAGGCAGGCATATATATATAACTGGCTTCTATAAATTTTATATATGTATAGAATTTATAGAAGCCAGTTTGGTCTAGTGGTTCAGGTGCTGGAGTAGAAACCAGGAGTCTGTGAGTTCTAGTCTCGCCTTAGGCATGAAAGCCGGCTGGGTGACCTTGGGCCAATCCCTGTCTCTCAGCCCTAGTAAGGAGCCAATGGCAAACCAGGAGACTGAGAGTTCTAGTCCTGCCTTAGGCATGAAAGCCAGCTGGGTGACCTTGGGCCAGTCACTCTCTCTCAGCCCAACTCACCTCACAGGGTTGTTGTTGTGGGGAAAATACGAGGAGGAAGGAGTATTAGGTATGTTTACCACCTTGAGTTATTCATAAAAATAATAAAGGCGGGATAAAAATTTAATTTATATATATATATATGTGTGTGTGTGTGTGTGTGTATGAAAAAGAACCAAAGGAGAGGTGTACAATTCTCAGGGTCAGCTCCAATAAGTGAGGTCTGCAGATCTTACCCAAGGAAAGCTGCTATTGCCGGGGGGAGGGGGGGAATCTTGTTGTTACGATCCTTTGTAGAGCCAATGACCAGTCACTCTAGAATTCAGGAACCCTTTCCTGCCCTGCAACGCTCTCTGCTTTCACCTCCAGAGCTTAACACTTGGGTAACAGAAAAGCAACAAATGCCATCCCAGTCTTAGCTACAACATCGCAGCATTTCCTAACACCAAGAGCATCTGAGATCACAGTGTAGATCCTGGACGTATCTCCAGAGCTAGCTTTTAATTCTCTCCATCCCACGATCAAATGCAAAAATGTAGCTATGCCCTGACATTAGACAGCAAATGCTGGGGGATATGAGGTTAGCAGCATCCTTACTCCATTTTGCATCCTAGTTTAGCTTGTTGCCTTCAGGTCTGATGAAAAACAGTATTGTGCTGTAGAGTGTAGACAACTGCATCTTCCTCTTCATCTTAGGCAGCAAAGGACAAGCCTGCCTTTGAAGGCAGAATCAAACATGACCTACTGTATGTGTGCAAAGATACCCAGGCAAACATGCATTTACACATGCTTGAATATTTTTGGTGTGTGCACAGACACCATGGCTACATTCATACAGTGCTCCAAACCTGGTTAAAGACTTAGCAGTTGCTGCTGCATATGTAATGGTATGTGGGAATGACTTTGGGAGACAGGAAGACAAGCCACAGACTAGACCATAGCTTTCCAAACTGTGTGTCGCGACACAGTAATGTGTCGCCTGCTGTAAGGTCCCCCATTGGAACCTTCCACCCCAACACGTGCGCCAGACAATCCACATTGGGATACCGGCTGCAGGAGACAGAAAGGAGGAATGCGGCTAGCCGGAGAGCGATCTTAACACCTGTCAATGTCAGACAACCCAATCATCTACAGCCGAGACAAGAGAGGCGCCAAGAAGGAAACTGACAGCACTGGCAATACACATTGAACTAAAGGGGGGAAACACAATAAAAATCAATTGTTTACCAAACCGGGGCATTCAGATCTTCACCGATGTTAGGGCTTGTATGTTTCCTTAATAAAGTTCATTCCGTTTAACTTGGCGTGAGGAGCTTTCATTGGGACATAACACCCGGAGTCATCACACCTGCGGTGTGCAGTGCAAAAACCCGGCGGCACGCCATCAGTGCTTCCGGGTTTCGCACGAGACACCTGCACACCGCCACTGCCACCACCGTTGGTGTGTGTCACCAACAGGAAAAGTTTGGAAAGCTCTGGACTAGACAATGGTCTGATTAATGAAATTTGAGTCTGAAGGAGGTGGGGTGGCAAAGGTGTCTCAGAAGGGACCCTCCCTAGTTTTCAGGAGAGTAAAAGTGAGGGACAGGAGGGGAACTTTCAGACTTGCAAGATTCTGTTAGTGTAACCTTACAGTAAAGATAGAGCTAGTACTTCTGGTTGTGCTTCTTGTCTGGACTTCCTCCTAACAGCATGACACATTAAAGCTTGGTTGATGTTCAACTTTGCAATGTTTTCTGAGGCTTAGCATACTATGGAACCCAGCCTGTTTGGTTAGAGTTCAGTGTTGTGTAGTGCAACCCAGAAAAATGGGCTCACCCAGTCACCAGATTGAGTGTTTGTGCCAATGCAGACTTGGAGTATACAGTAACCTATTTCCAGTTGGCCTGAAGGAGTGAGAGAGAACTTTATAGTCGTACCTCCCTTGGTTGCTGAGGATGTTCAGCAAGAAAGCACACAATGCATTTTGCCCGGTCTTATAGCAGCTTTGAGCATTTTGTAGCCAAGGGAAATATGCTTTAACTCTAAAATCATGTGAAAACCAATAATTAAGTGTTTCAATTATTTCAAGATGAGTAATTGGCTTCTTTTGCTGCCATCTGCTCATGGACACATTGTAGGGAAGCAGAACTGGCATTTTGGTTTGGTGACTAGGTTTCCTCAAACAGCCTATTTGGTCAATATAAGAAGCAGATGATGTAACCGACAAATCCAGGAAAAGCAGGCTCAATGCAGAAAAGCTGAAAGCAATCTGCTGAAACCAAAACAGGAAATGGCACCGTCTCTCTTTTCCCACCTGTCTTTTGGCTCTTCTTCTTTTGGGAAAAACAGAATAACAAGCCAATGCTCTTAAACTTTTTCCAACCTTGTTCCCAACTTTAAATGTAATAGAGCAGTGTTTTTCAAACTGGCAACTTTCAGATGTGTAGACTTCAACTCCCAGAATTCCCCAGCCATCATGCTGGCTGGGGAATTCTGGGAGTTGAAGTCCACACATCTGGAAGTTGCCAAGTTTGAAAAACACTGCAATAGAGAATCCATCTTTGTTATTAAATCTCTATTTATCCCAAAGGAAGATGAATTGAAAACAACTCCACCCCACAAGGAACATTAGACCAAGAAAAATAAAAAGAGGGTTTTTTTAAAAAACACACACATACCCTATATACCACATTTCTGTCTTATTAACTACATTGGCTAATTGCCACTGAAAACAATTCTGGAGATTTTTTGTTTTCCTAAAATTGTGCGCATGTGACAGACATGATTGCACAGATGCTTTTATGTATTTGTATATATGTCCTGGCCAGAGGCTACATTCCCCAAAAGGGCAGAGCCATAAGGAACACATAAATTAATATTAATTGCTTTAATGACTACTAAGACTGACTCCCAAATTTAGTACCCCATTTGCAAAATTAATTCCTCCTTCATTTGCATACACACACACACACACACACACACACACACACACACACACACAAACCAGTCACTCACACACAAGGACACAAACAGACTCTACAGAAATCTAACTCCACCCCAGATCAACATATGGATGCCTACTCTGAAGTATGGCCCATTGAGTTCAATGGCTTTTACTTCTAGACCAGAGCTTTCCAAACTGTGTGTCGGGATACGTTAGTGTGTCAGCTGCAGTGTCTGGGTGTTTTGCGGCTGCGGCTGCGGCTGCTGCTGCCTCCGAGCCCTGCCAGGATTCCGCGCAGGTCCTCGTGCCTGCCTTGTGCCCTGCTGCCTCCAAACCTGCCCTGCCAGGATTCCACGCAGGTCCTAGTGCCTGCCTTGTGCCCTGCTGTAAGAGTGTGTCGCGAAATGATGCCCTGCTGTAAGAGTGTGTCGCGAAATGATGCATGTCTAAAAAGTGTGTCACCAACATGAAACGTTTGGAAAGCTCTGGTCTAGACAGTAGGCATAAACAGCTGCTATCTTGGCAAGAGTTTTGTGTAGCCCAGTTTATTCCACATAAGTTATGGTGGAACCTGGGGAAGAGAACCTTGGGACCTTGAGCCGTTTGCAAAAAAGGAATCGTTTAACAGAGGAATTTCTGCTGGGCTATAACCTATGCATGCTTCCAATGTCATAAGCCCTGAGTTCAGTGCCTCTTGCTCCCAGGTAGGTATGCTTAGAACTTCTAGTCCTGTTCAGTCAGCATACTAGCCTCAGTTTCCTCTTGTTCCCTTCCATGTCTAAAGGATCATTGTCTTTAAGAATGATCCTCACTACTCACAGATTCCATGGATAGAAAAGGCTTTCCAATGCAGACACCAGCATTTTTTCAGCAAGATTAATGACAGCCCTACAAGGTAGACCATGCCAAGAAACAGACACCATGTAGGCCTACTACTACTTTTATTAGAATGGCTGCAAGTCTGAATGTGTCAGAATCTTTCAAGTCTAAATGTGTTTCTCTTCCTCCCTCTTATCTTCATGTGAATAGAGGGGTGTGTTTATGTGTCTGAAGCATTTTCATAAATCTCTTTCTTGGTCTGGGCTCAAGCTGTGTTTATCTGATCATTGCCTTGGTAATGGACCTTCCCTCTGTCCTTCAAGGCCATCCTCTGTACTCCCTACAGCTGGAACAGCTGGTTCAAATTCAAAGGGGGCACTTTGAGCTTGAAATGCTTCAAGTTCAAAACATTTCAAATTCAACCTGTTTGCAAATCTCTGGTAAATAGACCAGAAGGCATCACATACCCAATGTTGTCCTTATTGGGACTCCTCGGATCTGGGTAGCCAGATGTTGTTCTATGGGGCTCAAACGCTCTTCTGGGAATCGAACTCACAGACCCTCACACTGTAGAGCCCGTGACACCCCTGTTCAGGTCCCATCACTGGATACAGACATGGGGCAGTAACTGGTAACAAGACAGTATTTGCAGTACAATATACTTAGCTTTTCTGTGGCCCCCTTGGCATGTGCCGGGGCCCGTTATGTGTTTTTCACCATATGGCCCTTGGTTGAGAACCACTGCTTTAGATGACAGTGCACCGTGTCTTATATATCTAAGTCCTGGCGGTCAGTTTGTGCAGGAAGAAATATTTAGAAGCGCTATCAAAATGGTATATCCACCAGGGCATGAAATAATATAACATCTGCACCTCTCTTCCGTGAGAGCTTAAGGGGAGGTAGACTGTATATACCGATCTGATAGTGCTCCTAGTAAATAAAGTAATTTCTTTGACTGGGTTCACACATTATGACAAGCCAAACTTGGATTAAAATGCCTCTGGTGGGGTTTGCATAATTCATTGCCATAAATCATGGTTTACAAATCACAGGGGATGAATTCACAGAACTCGTGAAGCTATGAAGAAACCCCATTTTGGCTTAGCACAGTGTACAAACGAGTCTCTCACAACGCTTCTAATGGCTTCTTGGACCCCCGTTTAAAAGGTGTGAGGCGATTCTGTCTTTTCTTCTTTACTCAAATTTCTGTGCCAAGCAAGACGACAGAAAAAATGGGGAGAAAATTTGGAAGGATTTATTTATTTATTGTTTATTATTTCTAACTTATATCACCGCCCATCGCCCCCCACAAGGGGACTCTGGGCGGTTTACAATCAAGTCAGCAATTAAAAACACATAAAATACTTTATACAATCATTAAAAATATAAAATCCAAGAGGCTGTATGTAATGTTTACGAACCAAACTTTACGGTGCGAGCCATCCCCAGGAAGAGCTATTACTCATCCCATCCCAAGCGATTACCAATACATTATCATTCCCCACAGTCTCAGCCAGCAGGGCCAAGAATTCCAGTTGATTGTTGCACACAAACAGAGCCAGCGTCCATTATAAGCACAGACATCACACGTGGCAAGTGGCAATGGTTGTGTTTTTGTTTTCACAGAGATGAGTCCCATCAGTGAAAAACATGACACATAAAGTTACTTATAATGGAAAGCAGGCTGGTATTTGGGTCAGGAGATGAAGCAAATCTTCCTGTCTTATTCATGCAGGTTAATGGCTGTGTTACTAGCTGACTCCAACTCCGTCATCACAATAGCATAGATGTGGGGTTAAGCAGGTTAACCCCACAGGGAAATTAGAGAGGCTTGCCCTACTCCACAAACACACCCACACCCTTTTATACAAGTGACAGTGCATTGCCAACTTCCCCGATTATAATCTGAAGTCAATTTCAGTGTCTGGTACAACTCCCGGAGTGGTTTCATTGATCTGAACGCTGGCCACCTCCTGACTTTAAAGCTTGAGCATTTGTCCCTGAAATTTAGGGGCAGCCAGTTGCTTCAATAGAGATAGAAAGAACATGCCAAAACTGATCCAAATCAAGATGGCCAGACATAAATATCCAGGAGAAACGGAGTGTTCCTGGAATCAGGCAGTTTGACATTGCTGAAATTATTGCTGTGAATTTCTTCAGCATAACATAAAATAAAAATAATCATAATCCTAGGACAGTATCTTGCATTGAATCAGTTTATGTTAATAAAGATGGACCCGGTCTGAGAGCTGCCATTTTAATTTCCCACAGTACACCACTGTATAGCACTTTTGAGAATTAACATTCTAGAACAGTGTTTCTCAAACTTGGCAACTTTAAGATGTGTGGGCTTCAAAACCCAGAATTCCCCAGCCAGAGTTGAAGCCCACACATCTTAAAGTTGCCAAGTTTGAGAAACACTGTAGAAGTTCCCAGCAAGCTCATTCTAATGATGGAGGGAGGAAATTATTAAACACATGGGAAAGCATATTCAGTGAAATTAATGTCATCTTAATTAATGTTAAATCAAATGTATATTTATTCCTGACCTTGCTTACTTCTTTATCCAGCCCCATCTACTTTTTGAAGTACATCTACCAGCCCCCTTCCCAAAAGCCAAGGATGGTTGACCTGAAAAAAGTGATGCATCCCTTGATTATGGTTTACTTTGTTATACAAACATACTAATTTTCTAAAATTCAAAACAATGTCTAAATAAAGCACAGCTTAGGCCGGTAATGAGCAAGCTTAGCCAGCATACTACTACAGACATCCTTCATGTTTAATGAATATGCATTTATGGATGAATGCCTGTTCACTTATATTACCATGGACAAGCCTTTAAAACACACCCAGTATGCAGTGAGAGTGACAGTGAGTTGATCCTAGATTGCTAATAATCAAAAAGGCAAATTTGGTGCCTTTCATGTGTGTTCAGCTCCTGTAACCCCCACCAGCATGACCCAACTGGTTGAAGGAGTTTTATTCCCAAACATCTGGAGGCGACCAAGTTGGGAAGGCTGATCTAAAAGAAACATGAAGGCTTGTGTTAAATTTAGATGGATTTTTATTCCACCCCACCCCTGGGAGTCTCTGTAGCAAATATACAGTATATTCTACCTTTTCAAATTCATCAAAATAATATAAGAAGGAAATCTAGGCTGATAAACATTACAGCAATCTTCAAGATACTTCCCTTTGGAGCACTCTTCAAGCCAAAAACCATTTATTGAGTTCTAGATGGAGCAGAATGCAAAGCAACATTAGAATCAAAATAAAGGATTATGCTATGACATTCTGATCATAATCTCTTTGCATTATATCAAGTTCCTTGTCAAGGCAAAATAAGGTTTGATTTCTCTCTATAGGACAGAGTGGTATCAGAATATGAACTGAATTCAGACAGAGTCATAAAAGAGGCTTTTATATCACAATGAACTATAAAACTCCTGACCTTCCGAAAGCAAGTGAAGACCTGGCTCTGCCACCTTGCTTGGGATGGGAAGAGTAATACCTCTTCTTGGGGATGGCTTGCGCCGTAGAGTTCTCGCAAACATTACATAACAGCCTCTTGGATTTTATATATTTAATATTTAATTTATGATTGATATTGTATAATGTATTTTATATGCTTTTAATCACTAACTTGATTGTAAACCGCCCAGAGTCCCCTTGTGGGGGGAGATGGGCGGTGATATAAGTTGGAAAAATAAATAAAATAAATAAAAACATGGTTTATAAAGCATGGTGGCTGGCCTCACATGGCAACAACATCCAAAATAAACAAACATTTAATATGAATCAGAGTCATCCTTAGATTACTTTAGCAAACCCTTCTAAACTATAACCACTGTAACCAGATTCATGGACAGGTAAAGTGCAACCAAGCAAACTACATTATGGTTTAGTTCATGTCAACCAAAACTTAGGATAAACCCACGGATTTTTTAAAAAATGTCAATGACAATATAAATGCAATGAATTTCAGGGGGTCTACTCAAGAGATAAGCAACATGGTGTTTGTGAGCACTCTTGTACCACTCTGACCCATCCAATTTAAAAAAATACAGGAAGTTGAGAGATGCTCTAAAGCAGTGTGTCTCAACCATGGCAACTTTAAGATATGTGGACTTCAAGTCCCAGAATTCCCCAGCATGGCACCATACACCATCTCCTAGCATTGTATTTTTTTGCAGGAGTGCCTCTGAACCCCCAAAAAGGCTTCGCCAGGATGGGTGACAGAATCTTGTAGGTTAGTTCATCTTTCGGTAAATGGGTGATATGTGACTAGGCCTGTCCATAGTAGCCATTTTGGGAATTTGTTCCTCCATGCTCTCAAAATTCCAAAGATACTCCCTTCCCAAAATGGTTGTCTACCCTGGTCTTCTGTATGAATAAGTCTAGATCCAACAACTACAAAGCATACATGAACATGTCAATGAAGACATGTATGAAGATACATGAACATGTGCAGATGCCTAGTATGAGAAGGAGCAAAGATATCACTGCTTCTGAACGTAACTCTATACCTTTGTTTCTAAACTTTACCATGCTATTGCAAAAATTATCCAGTGAGCATCTTTGTGGCTTCTCACCATAAAAAGGTGCATCTTGAAATTTTGACACTCCAGTCTTACCAGGCATTGTGTTTTCAACCACTTACTGGCTTATACATCCTACAACATACATAATATACCTGTTCAGTGAAGGTTATTGTAGTTCTGTTAAAAGAGTTTGCCTTATGCGCCTTAAGGAATATCACGTGAGAGACTTTTTAGGTTATTCTGGGTCAAATCAAATTGTGTGGCCGCTGCTAATTGTCAGGTTTGCTGGATACAAAGCTTGGAACTGAGTATTTTCTGTTATATTAAAATGGAGAAGCCTGAACCACCTCACTTCTGTTAAATCACCCGAATATTACTTATTTTTGAGACCGTAATCCCACTGAACCGATATCTGACATTCCTGAACAAAGGCAAGTACAGCTGAAAGAAAGAACAAACCTTGTTGGAAATAAAAAGAAAATAGCATTTGAGACAATATAAAATCATACTGAATTTGAAATTAACAATTCTTCTGTTTGGAAGCAGAACAGACTGGGTGGGGGGCAGGCAGGAAAGAGAGGCCACATAATGAAACAATAGAAAAGTCTATTGATAAATGTGTGTATACGGGTGGTTATTAAAGGTATTTCAATATTTTTAGCGTTTCACTTTGTCATCCGACTTAGGAAGTTAAGCCCCAGAATAATAAAACAGAAAACACCACTTGCAATTCTGACAGATCATACAAGGATATGTGTTGTTTGATTGCACACAGTTCTGTGATCATCTGTGAAGATTACATAAAGTGTTGTGCAAAGGCTCTGATAAACACACTTGCTCAAGATTACCTATTACATCTCTTCAATTCCTGCATGTTGTTGACACCAGATGTTTACTTCTGGGCATAAGACAGGCAATTTTTGAATGCAACACACATTTGAAAAGATACTTCTTCAAACGACTGTTGCTTTTAGGTGCTCCTGATTGAAGATTGACAGTGATTGAGGTACAATTCATGCAAAACAGCGATGAAGGAGTAAAAACTGTTTATGGGGCATTTGGCTTTAACAACTGGCTCCCATAATATGCTTTGGATTTTAACTTTCCCTCCCAGTGTGGCTTAGAAGTGAAAGGATCGTTCTAGAGCATAGCTTTCCAAACTGTGTGTCGCGACACAGTGCTGTGTCGCCTGCGGGGCCCAGGTGTGTCATGAGAAAACTCGGAAGCGCTGATGGCGCGGCGGTGGGCCATCAGTGCTTCCAGGTTTTCGTGCAACACACCAGGACGCTGCCATGGTGGTGGCGCACGAAAACCCGGAAGCACCGCCAACGTGGAGCTTCCGGGTTTTCGCGCACTGCCGTTGGTGTGTCACCAACGGGAAAAGTTTGGAAAGCCCTGCTCTAGAGCATGGCTGGCTGGGGAATTCTGGGAGTTGAAGTCCACATATCTTAAAGTTGCCATGGTTGAGACACACTGTTCTAGACCCATGGAGACCTCACTTCAAATCCACTTTCAGCCATGGAAACCTACTGCACACTCTTTCCAATCAGCTTATAGTTGTGAGGATAAAAACAGAGGTTCCATGTTGACCTTCCTTAAGCATTTGGGGGAAAGACAGGATACTGTATATTGTAAAACACCCAGAGTCCCCCGACTGGGGGAGATGGGCGGTCATATAAATTGAAATAATAAATAAATAAATAAAAATATAAATATGAACTAAACTAAAACTGAACTAAAAATAGAGTGTCTCCCTTGGAATACATTGATACCTCCTATTGTGCAGCATGCAATATCTGTAAGCAGGAAATGATGATTCATCTGTTAACACTTGCTGGGTTCACACACCATGGGAAATGCTAATGAAGGTTGGTTGGTTTTGCCTCAGAACGTAGTAGACCCCCAACCAGGGCTTTTGTAAAACAAGCTTAAAACTTGGGGTATTTATAAACCCTGACTTATGTAGCAAGTAAGCAAGATGACCTTGAACCCTTGAAATATTTTTTTAAGGCCTTGGGGAACTCCTACACATTCAGGCTCCAATATAGGCCAGAAGTTACAAAATTATTATATTCATTTCATGTGTTGGCCTGTATATATGCATTAGCAGCATTCTTAAACTAAAAATAAAGAATGAAACTTACCTTTTTAATGTGAAGTTGCCCGAATTTGAAATAATTTTTTAAATAATTCATGATCTCCCAGGAAGAAGAACCATCTCATCCTCTGCCGTCCCCTTCTCCTTTTGCCTTCCATCTTGACAGAAATATACAGGAACTATTATCTAGGCAAAAGGCGCTAAGACATTTTTAAGTCCAGAACAATGAGGTAAGACTTGGAAGCTGCTCAGGCAAAGGCCTCCCTAATTCACTGGTAGGGGCAGGGGGTCCAGTCCAGTCAGACTTGCAAGATTTTATTTATTTTATTTATCTATTCATTCTATTTCTATGACCGCTCCATCTCCCCCGAAGGGGACTCTTTTAGAGTCTCTGTTAACAGACTCCGAAGATTCGTTTAATATAGCCCATCTCAATAAAAGTCATTTCAACCTTCCTGTGGAGTTGATTTTCTGCTCTGGACTACCTAGTAGGGCTGACACTTAAGGCTTGGCATGTTGTGGAACCCATATCAATGATGGTTGATTCCATACCCATGTTTAAAGAAGCCATGCCTTATTATGTTGCATTAACAAGGCTGCAGCAAGTTAGGTTGCCCCATCTGAACCTACAAGTTGGACATAAATACCTACTTGTCCTAGTAGAGGGTGCTATGGGTATGGTCTCCACATCATCCAAGCAGAAAGGGGAAGGTAGTAGTAACCAGTTTGGTGTGGTGGTTAAGGCATCAGGCTAGACACAGGGAGACCGTGAGTTCTAGTCCCGCCTTGGGCACGAAGCCAGCTGGGTGACTGTAGTGGCAACGCGGAAGACCATTGTTATTTTGAGGAGTTTAAGTGACATATTTTGCTTTTTCTCCTTCACACGAAGAAGCTTACAGTTTATTTTGAGTTATACTAATGTTTAGCTGGCTTGTTTTTTATTTCTGTTTGAAATGGGTATGGGGGAGAAGAGAAAACCCCAAGGTTTGTTTTTGTTAAGCAGTAGCTTATTTGTATAGCTTCCCAGGCTCTTGGATTATGTCATAAACAGGTGCTCCAGACCCTGGGAACTGTCCAGATCCTGCAGTCTCAGTCCCATGGAAACAGGGTCACCAGGTTTTAGGGCCAGACTTTGATAAAAACCTGAGGATTGCCTTTCGAGTTGGGGAGCTTGGCCACAGACCCTGATGCCGGGTGCTGTGTGCAAAATGGGCTTGGGAAGCTTCCCCTCGGACTTAGGGCTGAGTACTCCGGAAATGGAGCCGCCCTGGGGTATGTTTGCAGGGAGCTTCTGCACAGACCTGAGCGCTGGGTGCTGTGGAAATGGAGCTGCCCTGGGGTATCTCCGCTGTCTTTATCAAGGGGCTCCTGACGGCCTCTGGGAGCTTGGGTATCAACTTGCTTGGTATGTTATTTTTCTTTAGGCTATGCTTTTATGCTTCTGTTTAATCTGCCTAAACTACGTTTCTGTTTAAATCTGTTTAAGTTAACAATAATGCTTAAAATCTCTTTATCCACTGGTGTGCTTATTGTCTCTGCATCTAAGAGAACCAATTGTCTGAGCACCTGATCACTGCTTGGACACTTGGCAGAACAGTGACCTTGGGCCAGGCACTTTCTCTCAGCACTACGAAGGAGGCAATGGCAAACCACTTCTGGAAAAAACCTTGCCAAGAAAACTGTAGGGATTTGTTCACACAGTCTGAGAATTGGACACAACTGAACGGATTAAAAAATAAACACTGCAAGGTAGTTGCAGTTCTACACTATGATGAACAAATCACTGCACTTACCCAATGTCAAGAACTTAACCATTCCTCCACCAAATATATGTTCAAAAGCATGGATGAAGAACTGGAGGATAAAAAAAAACATTTGCTCTTTTGCAGCAAATCTAATTTGTGTTTAATCTTCTACTGAGATTCTTCCTCCAAAACTGTCTGCAGCATAGATTTCAAATCCTTCTTAAGGATGACAATTCCATGAAAATCCATGTGCACTTCAACATTGACAGTGGGTCAAGCCATTTCCTTGAATATTTTAGCACCCGGTATCAAGACATCTGGGGTTCTGAGGTTACAGTGGTCAACAAGATGACACCTGAAGTTACAAGATAAAGTATGCTTAACTTGGATGTTTGCAATTGAAGGTAAGCTGAAATACATCCCTGGGTTAAGAACGCCCAGTTTACAGATGACCCATAGTTAAGAACGGAGCCTATTGTAGCAAAATTCGAGTTAAATACACAATGGTTCGAGTTAATTACACACTACTACTTATTCAGTATTATAGACAAATACTGTTCCGGCTTACATACAAATTTGACTTAAGAACAGACCTTGGAATGGAACTTGCTCTTAAACTGGGGACTACCTTAATCCACTTCCTTCCCCAGTAGGGTTCTTTCCAAAAGATGAAAGAAAAAAATACGTTAATGTTTAGTGTTCAGTGCTAACTGAAACCCAGCAGGTGGATAAATGGATTGTGCTAAACCATAATATAAATTGCGTTTAGCTTTAATTATATATCAACTCAGACAATGAGATTTATTTACTAAATCCTGGTGATGCAAACCATTGGTTAGTGCAGTGTCATTGCTTCTTCTGATATTGTAATAATACTGCTGGCCTATACCATATTGCAAAATTGGTGTATATGTAGTCATTCTATGCAGGTAGTTTTTGATAGAAATAAATCTTGATCTCCTTGGGCAACCCAATTTTCTAATACATAAAATGTTATGCTTGGTAAATTATATTTACCCAGACATACTTGAGATCAGTAAGCTTCTGTTATTTTATACACACATGTCAGTTTGTATCTTTTACATCTCATGATACTTTGGCTCCATTGCGTACTACTTTTCTTTGTCAACACACTACAATAATAGGTAGCCATTATACTTAGGACTGGAATATTTGACTGATTAAAAAGCTCAGACTTAAACATTCTAATTAACGGAAAGGCGGTTTCAGATTATTCAGACAGTAGATGAAAGCAAGTAAATAAGTTAATAAGTTAATACTTACAATACTTACCACTTCATATGTTACCCTAAATCATAGTGTAATTTATTTGTGTTCTGTGACTCGGCTATTGTTGTTTGTGGAAGAGGAAACCCTACGCCCTTGGGCCAGTGGGCAGTCTTGGAATATTTATTCAACTTGCATGTACCAAATCCCCAAAGATTTCCAGCAATTAATGGTGGTGTACAGATCCAGATTTTCACTGGAAAAGACCCTGATTCTGGGAAAGACTAAAGGCAAAAGGAGAAGGGGACGGCAGAGGATGAGATGCTTAGATAGCATCACCGATGTGATGAACATGAATTTGAGTAAACTCCGGGAGGCAGTGGAGGACAGGAAGGCCTGGCGTGCTGTGGTCCATGAGGTCACAAAGAGTCGGACATGACTAAACGACTGAACAACAACAACACCACAGATCCAGGGTTAAAATCAATACAAGATACATACAGTAACATCTCCACACTAAGAAGCAAAATAAATAATTAGTCATCCATAACAAAAACATACATTAATTCACCCAACTAGAGCAGGGTTTCTCAACCAGGGTTCCATGGAACCCTCGGGTTCCGCAAGAGGTCACTAGGGTTTTCCTGGGAGATCATGAATTATTTAAAAAATTATTTCAAATTCGGGCAACTTCCCATTAAAAAGGTAAGTTTCATTCTTTATTTTTAGTTTAAGAATGCTGCTAATGCATATATACAGGCCAACACATGAAATGAATATAATAATTTTGTAACTTCTGGCCTATATTGGAGCCTGAATGTGTAGGAGTTCCCCAAGGCCTTAAAAAAATATTTCAAGGGTTCCTCCAGGGTCAAAAGGTTGAGAAAGGCTGAACTAAAGAGTGTCAATCTACAAATGTTATAGAGAACAACTGAGTTCTGAGCATCTTTCTAAACGAATATCAAGGTGAGAACAAGCCTTACCTCAATGCATTGATATTCACTTCATGGAAGCGGGGTACAACCAGAAGGTTTTCCTGGGATGACCATGGCCGCTGGGACAACTGAGGTAAGATTTATTTATTTATTTTATTTATATTGATATTTATACCCCGCCTATCCCCTCCCTAACGGAGGACTCTAGGCGGCTTACATACATCGTATACATTTTTTTATACATACATTTCATAGATTTTAAATCCGCGCGCTAAGGGAAGGGGTAAGGGAACCGACTCTTCTGTGGCTACTGGACTACATGTCCCACAATGCCTTGCGTTGGAGCCGGCTGCTGACGTCCTGTAGATGAAGCTGCTCTTTCCGGGATCCGTCGTAGCCACCGCCATTCCAGAGATCTTCCGTTCGGTGGGCGACCCCTGACAGGACGCCAGCAAATTTCCCCACTTAAGGTGGTGCCCATTTATCTACTTGCTAGGCTTTCGAACTGTTGGGTTGACAGGAGCTGGGATGAGCAACGAGAGCTCACCTCGTTGCGCGGGGATTCGAACTGCCGACCTTCCGATCGGCAGTCTACAGCTCAGCAGTTTAACCCGCTGAGCCACCGCGTCCCTAAGATGGTTGTCCTGAGTGCATATTGTTTCATCCAAAATAGCTGTGCTAGAGGGACTCCTGAGAGTTCACAAAGTAAGTGTCAACATGAGGGGGGCCAATCACAACCTACTCCACCAACTCTCCCAGGATGTTCCTTATAATTTCCAGTTTACTTTTGTCTTTGTGTGTGTGTGTGTTCTGACCAAACACCTTTCTGTATTTTCTAAGAATGCCTAAGGGGGCCATGTGCGCCTTGGTAGCATTCTTGTAAATAAAGACATTGCTAATGGTTAGTGTTTAATTTTACTGCATGTGCTCTTCCTTTTTGAGAAAGACATTACAAAAGATAATTTAAAAAGTACTATGCTGTGTCAGCTATAATTGAGAAAGCCTCTTACCTCCTCTTACCATCTAAATCTTAGGCATTCTTATTCTTGCTCAGTCTAGCTTACATCATCCAAAGAGGTGTTATACTAGAGATAAAGGGGAAGACATAAGAACACCACCCTGATTTTTTTTTCCAGAAGGAGGGTGGGACACAGTTGTACTAAATTGATGCAATTGGGCTAAATGACAAAAGTGACACCCGTCTAAAGATAAAATGTAAAGATGTCAACACTCCCAGCCCACACTATTAACAGGAGGAACAATAACAGGTGCGCAAAGATTAAGCACATTCTTAACTAGGAATGTGGCCTGGTCTATACAGGACTTTTCTTCATGTCCATGGCACGAAAATGCCACAATATATATGTTTAAGGGACATGTCCCTGTGATGTCACCTCTGCCTCATCCTCAGCCTTCTGTGAAGGCACCTTAAATTCTTTAGTTGTTCTGCTGTTAAAGTGTTTTCTCTTTTCTTGCAGCGCAAACCTTGCCATACAGACACTCTATGACACTTTGTCAATGACAAAGTCAGGAGCTGGGACCTGCCCAGTTCCAATTGGCTACTTAAGCCTGGTCAGGGATAAAACAATAAGTACTTTTTTAAAACACTAGAAACTTCTAATGAACTTTTTGCTGAAAATAGAGAAAAGTGAAGTGATGTTAAAAAAAAAAAGTAGCCAGTTTGGTCTAGTGGTTAAGGTGCTGGGCTAGAAACCAGGAGTCTGTGAGTTCTAGTCCCGCCTTAGGCACAAAATCCGGCTGGGTGACCTTGGGCCAGTCACTTGCTCTCAACCCAACTCACCTTACAGGGTTGCTGTTGTGGGGAAAACAGGAGGAGGAAGGAGTATTAGGTATGTTCGCTGCCTTGAGTTATTTATAAAAATAATAAAGGCGGGATAAAAATAAAATAAATAAAATGATTTTGGATTTAATGATTGAAAAAAGACTAAACAAGGGGCGGAAGGGATTTTTATAATATCGAGGGAAGTTTGTTAATTTCTGTTGCAAAGAAGGTCAGAAGTCACTTATATTTCTGACTTTTCTTAGTTTTTTTTCTACCTTCCTTTTTTTGTTGTTTTCTGCACTTCTTTTCTTCTCTTTATTTTTTATTCTTTCTCCTATTCTTTCTTTTAGATTTGTCTTCTATTAGCATGTTTAAGAGATAAGCCAATGGATGATACCTTGTTGACTCAAATTAAATTTTTACAAAAGCAAATGTCAGTGATATTGATACAAGAGATAGAGACACAAATGAAATTTACAAAACAAAAATATTTTGAATTTGCAAATAAACCAGGTAGATGGTTAGCTTATAAATTGCGGAAACAAAGACAAAAGAGTTCAATTTCTAATATACAACATGAAGGGAAAATTTTGGTGAATAATATAGATATACAAGAAGCTTTTCATGATTATTATTCAAAATTATATAAAAAACAAGATGTTAAACTAGTCGATATAGATGAATATCTGAGTAAGCAAAAATTAACTATTCTTAATGATCAACAAAGAATAATGTTAAATAACCCTATAACAACAGAGGAAATGGTAAAGGCTTTTAAGAAAATTAATAGTGGAAAAGCACCCGGACCTGATGGCCTTTCAGCTGCTTACTATAAATGCTTTGAGGACGAATTATGTTTACCCTTACAGAAGACTATGAATTCGATTTTGGAAACAGGAATCATGCCAGAGACTTGAAAAGAAGCTCATATAACATTGATCCCAAAAGAACAACAAGATTTGACTTTAACTAAGAACTATAGACCAATATCTTTATTGAACAATGACTATAAGATATTTACAACGATACTGGCGGAAAGAATGAAAAACATTCTTAAGAACTTTATTCATCAAGATCAAGCAGGATTTTTACCTAAGAGACAAATCCGAGACAATGTGCGAAATATATTAGATGTATTGGAGTACTTGGAACAACACAATGAAAAACAAGCTGCCTTGATATTTATAGATGCTGAAAAAGCCTTTGACAATTTAAATTGGTCTTTTATGTTTAAAGTACTGGAGAATATAAATTTTGGAGGAAATTTTATTAAGTGGATTAAATCAATATATACTCCTCAATTTGCAAAAATAATTGTTAATGGAGAATTTAGTAAACCATGCGAAATACAAAAAGGTACAAGACAAGGTTGTCCTTTATCTCCACTCTTGTTTATATTGGTATTAGAGATTTTACTTAGAGACATTAGACAAGATGATGGTATTCATGGTATTAGAGTTAAAAAAGTAGTTTACAAACTAAGAGCTTTTGCTGACGACCTAGTCATTACTTTGGAGAATCCATTAGATGGAATTGAGTTATTGATACAGAAACTGAAAGACTTTGGGTCGTTAGCAGGGTTTAAAGTGAATTTACAGAAAACAAAAGTTTTGACTAAAAACATGGATCATCATCAACAAGAGAAATTGAAAGAAATAACGGGATATTCAATGGAAGAAAAGGTTAAATATTTGGGAGTATATTTAACATCCAAAAATGTTAAATTATTTAAAAATAATTATATTCCACTTTGGACAGATATTAAAAAAGATTTAGATCGATGGGAAAAATTGCAATTGTTAGGTAGAATATCAGCGATCAAAATGAATATTTTGCCAAGAATTGTATATCTTTTTCAAACATTACCTATATTGGCATCAGAAATACCTTTCAAACAATGGCAGCGGGATATTTCTAAATTTATCTGGCAAGGGAAAAAACCAAGAATAAAATATAAAGTTTTGCAAGATTCAAAAGAAAGAGGCGGCCTAGGTCTTCCGGATTTGAAATTATATTATGCAGCTTGTTGTCTGGTATGGCTTAAAGAATGGATAGTTTTGAAAAATGAAAAATTATTGAATTTGGAGGGTCATGAATTAAGATATGGATGGCATGGATATTTGTGGTATGACAAAGTTAAAGTTAATGTGGACTTCAAGAATCACTATATTAGACGATCTTTGCTAAGGATCTGGAATAAATATAAACCAATTTTATGTTATAAGAGACCACTATGGATTTCTACACAAGAAGCATTTCATAGAACAGAAGTAAGAAATAAAGATAAATGGCTGACTTATAAGGACTTTTTAAAAAAGGAACAAGGACATTACATAATTAAATCATAAGAAGAACTTGCTTTAGAAGGATATACCTTTCAATGGCTTTCCTATATGCAACTTGCAGAAAAATTTAAATCAGATAAAAAAAATCTCGAATTCGAACAAATTAAATCGGAATTTGAGATACAATTATGTGAGACGGATGATCACTTAATTGCTAAAATGTATAAACTATTGTTAAAAGGAGAAATGGTAGAGGAACAAGTTAAAGATTTTATGATTAAATGGGCAAAAAATGTTGGCCATAATATACAAATGCAACAATGGGAAGATATGTGGAATAAAGGGCTAAAATTTACTTTGTGCTATAACTTGAAGGAAAATTTTTATAAGATGATGTACAGATGGTATATGACCCCACAAAAGCTTAATAAAATGTATGGGAATGTTTCCAACTTGTGTTGGAAATGTAAAAAACAAGAGGGGTCTTTTTACCATATGTGGTGGACATGTGAGGTGGCAAAGAAATATTGGACTCAAATACAGTCATTGATGCAAGATATATTACAAATTCGAGTTCCATTTAAACCGGAATTATTTTTATTGGGAATATCAGAAGAACAAATAGGAAAAAAATTTACTAGAATTATACAATATATGACCACAGCAGCAAGACTTCTATATGCACAAAATTGGAAAACCAATCTTTACCAACAATACAAGACTGGATGATAAAACTGATGGATATGGCAGAAAATGACAAACTGACATGTTTATTAAAAGAAAACTCAAATTGTTACTATCTTAAAGAGTGGAAACCACTGATGGACTATTTACAAAAAGCAGGAGGGGCAAAGCTTACATGGGGTTTTGAAGATTAAAATATATATAAATAGAATATATTAGACAGGAAATGTTTATGAATGTTATATAAAAAGCTAGCATGTAAGATAACTTTTTTATTCTTATGACCAGAGATAGATCGGAAGTTAACCAATTTCTATGCTCTTTTTTTTCTTTCTTTTCTTTACTTTTCTACACTTTTTCTCTTCTTTCTTTAATTTGTATTTCTATTTCTGTTTCATTTCTGACTTTTAACTATGTATTTTTAAAACCTTAATAAAATTTGGAAAAAAAAAAGATTTGTCTTCTATTGCTTGAAAAAATCTTTAATAAAAAAATTATAAAACCAATTGGCTACTTAAGCCTGTTGTGGGCACATGCCTTCCTCATCCATTGCCAAGCACTGCCCTCTATGCACTGCCCTCATTACACCTTGACATCTGCCAAGCAGGTTAATATTAAGCATCTGCCCACATCCTGCCCCGACTGGCGCTTTGTCTTGGCTCTTTCAGAAGTGTGCCTATCATGGTAAAACCCACAAACAGTAGCACTCAGAAATAGCTCATGGGACATGCTAAAAGGCATGGGAAGTAATAAAACAATCCATTTCTATTATTTTAATAGAAATAATAAAATAATAAAAACAATAGACAAGCCATGTAAAGCTCTTCATCTCCTGATTATGGAGAGTAATTAGTAGTTGTTTTCCCCATCAATAGATGATGCGGGGTGAGAGGGGAAGTATAACCAGGGAATCCAGCAACTACTGTTCTGAAACGGTCCTGCGTCAATTATGTAAGGCAGAGCTTTCCAACTTGTGTGTCGTGACACGTTAGTGTGTCGGCTGCAGTGTCTGGGTGTGTCACGACTGCTGCTGCCTCCGAGCCCTGCCAGGATTCCGCGCAGGTCCTAGTGCCTGCCTTGTGCCTTGCTGCCTCCAAACCTGCTGTGATTCCGCGCAGGCCCTAGTGCCTGCCTTGCGCCCTGCTGTAAGAGTGTGTCGCGAAATGATGCATGTCTAAAAAGTGTGTCACCAACATGAAAAGTTGGGAAAGCTCTGATGTAAGGATAGCAAGTCTTATTAAGCCCCCAAGTCTTATTCCTGACACCCAATAAATCTCAGCACTTTATTCAGCACTTATTTTGGAGTAGATACAGAACTACTTTGAAAACCTCTGTAGATCATTTGTAGAATCAACATACTTCTTTGGTTTCCTTCTGAAGGTTTTAATTCAGATACATGACAAACGGGATCCATGGTAAGATTTGAACCCAGATTTCCCTACAAGCGTAGGGTGATTTCCTTGAGTGTCTTCAGCTTCTGATGTGATGCTGCAATAATGTTCTAACTACTGCCAGCAGGGCTGACCTGAAGTATTTTGTAGTTTAAGATGGGCAAGAAATAACACCTTTCCTCCCAGTTGAGATCAATCAAAGAACATACAAGAATTTCTTCCTGCAAATAATATAATAGATCAGAGCTTTCCAAACTGTGTGTGGCGACACAAAAGTGTGTCGCCACACACAGTCTGGTGTGTCGCCACACAACCCGGAAGCGCTGATCATCATCAGCGCTTCCGGGTTTTCCCGCGGCGACACACCAACGGCGGCGCACAAAAACCGAAATCAGCAGCAGCAGCGCTTCCGGGTTTTTGCGCGCTGCCGTAACGGCGGCACTTCCGGGTTTTCCCGCAGCGACACACCAACGACGGTTGGTGTGTCGCCGCGGGAAAACTTTGGAAAGCCCTGTAATAGATAAATAAACTAACAATTTGTTGTCATTTTACACGGCATCTAAAAATCAGTTAGGGGTTTGTCTATCAACTTCTCTAAAACTGATTATATATATACTGATTATTGCACATTATCTAATTTTCCAGCTCCTGAAGGGCATAGTAAAAAGGGCCATGTCAGAAAGGTGGGGTTTGTAATTGTTAGGGTTTTCTTCTCTTTTTCCTTCTGACTTTAAAATAATTTTTACATTAATGGAAACTAAAAATGGGTGTCTTATTTGTTCCAACTATCTTGAGATCTTCCAAAACTTTAAAACAATTTTAAAGCTGTGGAACATCTCAAGATGCCATCAACGTATTTAAAATAAAGAACACACCCGTTTTGAGGCTCCCTTAATGTAAAGATACCCATCAATCAGTTGAAAAGCAGTTATTAAATCAATTAAAATGCATCTGGCGAATTAAGTCCCATTCAGTCACACCACATACATCTTTTGGCTTCTGTAGCTCTGCCAAAACTTAAAAAAAAAACAGGTGACAAAATCTAAAATGTTGTAGAGTGTGCTGATTCTGCACCTTTACATTGATAAAACTCTCTTAATCATAAGGGTTCTATTAAACATTTTAATACGAGCTCTTTGAAGTTAAGCAAAAGATCTAAACACTAGAAGCAGCTTTGCTTGGTTCTTCTCAGGGCATTGTCACTTAGCAAGCAGTGATGCCTGCATGTTTTGGTTGACAGCACAAAGGTCATCTAGGGCTGTTTCTGAAGGAAGCTTTATACCAGGGATGGGGAACCTTTTTTCTGCCAAGGGCCATTTGGATATTTATAACCGGGGACTGGGAGGGTGGGGGGCGGGGTTTCTGGGGTTTCCACAGACCAGGGGCCAGAGTTTGCGGGTGGGAGCCAATCACAAACACTGGGGGGTGGGGTTTGCAGGCGGGAGCCATTCGTGTGGAAGGGGCGGGGTTTGCAGGCGAGAGCCCCGCGGGCCTTATACGGCCTGCGGGCCTGACATTGCCCACCCCTGCTTTATACAATGTAGTCAATAAAAATCCAGCAAAAATTCTTTCTGGCATTGGCGATAATGGCTCGGTTTTGCACATCAGCTGATAACAAAGGCTGTAACCTGAACTCAGGTGGTACAATTACAAATGAATGCTCACTGCAGACTAAGCCATTGTCAAGCTTGCTTTGTTTGGCTTGAGTATGCATCTACCGCTGGAGTTTGCAAACAGCGATTGATACCTTAAGGTGATGTGGGCCAATTGGAGTTTCTTCATTAAGCCGTAGCTTAGAATACAAGAAACACGACTGCAGTAAAGCTGAACTCCTGATTAATATGTAGGAATTTCCAGGTTTATCCCCACAATGAAGTCCTTCAGCTTCTAAACTCAGCCTCTAAACCAGGGTTTTCTAAACTTTTCAGTTGGCGACACACCAACGGTGGCGTGTGAAAACCTGGAAGCGCTGCGGTAGTGGCGGTGGGCAAAAACCCGGAAGCGCTGCCACTGCAGCGCTTCTGGGTTTTCACACGCCACCACTGCGGCGCTTTTGGGTTTTTACGTGTGGCAGCGGTGGTGTCCTGGTGTGCCGCACAAAAAGCCGGAAGCGCTGATGGCCCGCCACGTGCACTGCCACGCGCAGCGGCGCGCCATCAGCGCTTCTGGGTTTTTGCACGGCACACCTGGGCCCCGCAGGCGACACAGTACTGTGTCACGACACACAGTTTGGAAAGCTATGCTCTAAACTATACACAGCCAAAAGTTTGGATTACAAACTGCAGATCTAAACTTATTTCACCATGTCGTCCCTTGTTCAAGAAACGAGCAAATATTTTTTCTGCCCAAAGTCCTATTCTCTTAGGGTCATCGGCTCCATTGATAGGCGGGGCCCCTCTTTCTTTATTGCAGTCCCTCTTTTGCACACCCAGCAACAAGCACCAGGGAAGGGGCAAGTAACTCTTACCTGCTGCCCTCATTGATCACTTGCACCTTTGAAGGTGTTCTGTGGGCCATACGTGACTCCTGGGATGAAATCTACCCATCAGTCTTAACGCAAATCTAATACTTTGACTTGGTCCATCCATCCATCCATCCATCCATCCCTCTAAGTCATGGTGTGCTGAACAAGCCATTGTGGTTCTTTTAAGCCAGGGATGGGCAACGTTGGAGAGCAATGGCTGCAGCTTAGCCTCCCATCCTTTTGAACAGCTGTAGCAGGTTGCCAAGGTCCCAGCAACGTCATTGGAAGAGATACGGCTGATCCTTTTAAAACCATGGTTGGGCTTTGGGAATATGTTTAAGAGGGAAGGAGAGCAGAAGGCCTCCAGAGGAAAACTGCTCCCGTTCCCATGCCTAAACCCATCCAAACTCTGAAAAACAGGCTGATAATTTTCAGCCTTATGAACTTGGGGTACTGGAGGACCACAAATTGCCTGTCTTTAACTTAAGCTATGAACCCAAAGTTGACAAGTGCATCCTTGCCCACATCCTCCCCACTTCCTGTCTGAATGAGACTATATTTGTTTGCCTGCACACACAAGTAGATCAGAAACTCAACATATCCGCACATGCAAATCACTGGCACATTCAAAATTACACGAGATCGTCATTGCGCCTCTTCTCAATCCTTATTTCACTCGAGCACTCAAACTATAGAGTCAGATTTCGCAGAATCCTACAATAGACCTGCCAAGCCTGTTGGACCAGTGAGCCTTAACATAATAAATAATGTACATCATCATAAACAGTCTGTGCCTCTGTTCTGCTGCCTTTAACTCTTACAGACCATAGTCTGCCTCCAAACGTGGGTAGTAGCCACCTCAGAGCATTTTCTGGTTTGCTTCACCAACCAGAACGTAGTAATGGGCAGAAAACGCACCAATCTCCTTCCTATCTATAGGATCGTGGTCCCTACCAGCATCTCTCTCTTGAAGGTGGGCTAGGAAAAAAAAGATGCCAACGATCTTCACATTTGCAATATTTTTGTCCTTTTTATTAAAAACTCAGATTTAACTAGCTAGGGAGAGATACATCCCTCCTTTTTGCCCTTATCACAGTCAGTGGGAGGGAGTTCTGTTCCTGGAATTGAAAAATGTGTGCCCGTATATAAAAAAAAAAATTGGATCACTGCTGATACACAGAGACTGACAATAAATATGAATCACCAAATATTAATTTAAGTAGAACTATCGGCTGTATGGTTCTTCTGAATTGAATAGAGGCTGCCCAAAAGTGAGACTACATAGTGATTAAGGTGTTGGATGGGGACTGGGGAGGTCCTGCTTCAATTGCTACTCAACCATAGATCACACTGATCTTGTTTTTATAACACTTAACTAGGTCAAAAGAAGGTTCAGTGTAATGGGAACATTGCACAAAAGGGCTTAAATGAGCTAGTCCGCTAACCCCAATGGCATTCTATTTAACCCCAAAGAAATCCAGTCAGGGTTAAACTAACTCTACTCAGTCAACCATCTTCTAGGAAGGCTAAGCTTAGTCAGCTAGCATTCCTAGTCCTCTAAGTAAAAGAACTGGAATGAAAGGATGACTGATCAGCAAGGAGATGTAACTGGGTTAGCAGCACACTGGGTTAGCAGCACACTGGGTTCGCACCACACTCTACCCTTGGGTGAACGAAGCACAGTTCCTATGTCCACATTACATGCTTCATTACAAACCAACTGTATCATGGATTAACACAATAGGCTAGTACAGAGCTTTCCAAACTTTTCATGTTGGTGACACACTTTTTAGACATGCATCATTTTGCGACACACTCTTACAGCAGGGCATAATTTCACGACACACTCTTACAGCAGGGCACAAGGCAGGCACTAGGACCTGCGTGGAATCCTGGCAGGGCTCGGAGGCAGCAGCAGCCGCGACACACCCAGACACTGCAGCTGACAAACTAACGTGTCCCGACACACAGTTTGGAAAGCTCTGGGCTAGTAATTCACACCACATGCTAAGTCAGCAGCTGGGTTCCTAGAATGTATTGCCCAATCCCACTTTAGCCTAGCTTGTTGTGTGACTCTTGCCATGGTACTAGGAAGAGTAATCTGTAGTCTTCCCCATAACAAGTTGAACAGGGCCTACCTTAAGAGTTTTGTCCTTCCTATCATACTTCTGGCCAGTTTTTATTTTGAAGGCGAAAGTGCAGCAAAGGAAGCGCTCCCTGCAGATTTTAATCATTTAGATGCAAATATTAGTGAATCCAGTACAACTCCCAAGAAAATTAGTCACAGGCCTATGAAACAGAACAATTTGGAGAAATGCAATTAACGACTAACACGATAGAAAGCCATTGCTTTGCATTACCCTAAAAGTATCACAAATGCAGGCAATGAAAGAAGAGCAAAACCTAAAGACCTTCTCCAGGTGCCCAGCAGGCAGAAGCATGGCCTCTTTAGCATTGGCACTACCTGTCTGTGAAATCTTAATGATTCCTTTTAGCAGCCGATACAGATCTTTTCATTCTACCCTGTGATTTTCCCCACCGGAGTGGTATCTATTTATCTAATCGCATATGCATGTTTTTGAACTGCTAGGCTGGCAGGAGCTGGGACAAATTGCCGGGAGCTCACTCCGGCACGCGGCTCGCGCTCTTGGGATTCGAACTGCCAACCTAGCAGTTCAAAAGCATGCAAATGAGATTAGATAAATAGGTACCACTCCGGTGGGAAAAATCACAGGGACATGAAAGGAGCCTCCTCGGGCGTCCCCCGGGCTACGGTGATGTCACCGGCAAATCCTTTCATTACAGAAGCACCTTGATGCTTCTGACACACACAAAAAAATTCTACCAGGCATTTTAAGAGCTCTTTGGTATTGTTTCTTCATGCTGTTTGTCAAATCAGGATGTTGCTCCAAAATTTCATCTTATCTGCTGCACTGTTCCCTATGTACATTTCAATGCCTTCTCCCCTACTTTTGCATTGTTTTTAGTTAGCTACATTTGTTTATAATGTCTTCCTGACTCTACACTGACCTGAAAAACTCCTGTTAGCAGCATGACTAAAGCATAATAAATAACAGAAGCAGAAGATTGCCTGTGTTTCCCCGAGAATGCCTCCTGATGGTTCATCCCTGAACTCTTAGACTGCAAAGTCTGGAAGTAAGAAAATGTAACACGGAGGAAGCCAATTGATGCAATCTCTGCAAATTCATTCAGAGCTGTGTTCAAAGCATTCATATAACCTTATTTTGAAAGCATGACAAACCCGCAGCAGGCTTAAACTTGTTGGACAGGTAAAAGGGCAAAATCTAGGTAAATAAATCCTGCCCACAAAACAATGTAAAATAAGCCAGATCAGGGCAACATCAGATCCAAGAATGTTTCCAGCTTGCATCAGACTCCTGTGTTAAGAGTCCTGCTCTACCAACCTTGCATAACAGTTGGCCTTTATAGGGCTGGATTGGAAAGTTCTTGGTTCAAACCTCACCTTAGCCCTAACCATGATATAATGGCTTCTTCATCCTAGGATGGTGGATCTCATTCTACTGGTGGGGAACACTTTAGAGGGGAAGGACCACAGTAGGAGGGTCAACGATGCAAAACAGGTAGGGCAATACCATGAATGTAGACAGGGCTATGACTGTATGGCTTTATGAGATTCTGGTGTCCAAGTACATTAAGACTATTTTACATGCAGTCCTTGTAACTTCCCTGCTGCAAGATGGTGAGAATCCATGTTGCCAACTCTACAGTAGTTAAAGGGGGTTGGCCTTTGGGACTCACCCAAAGAGGTCTAGTCCCCACATGTTGAGCTTGAATGGGATCAGTTATGATGTGGACATTCTTCTAGATTTAGATATTTTTTAGATTTAGATTTTTTAAATCCTGCCTCTACTATCTTTATAAATAACTCAAGGCAGTGAACATACCCAATACTCCTGCCTCCTATTTTCCCCCACAACAAACCCCCCTTTGAGATCAGTTGGGCTGAGTGTGTGTGACTGGCCCAAGGTCACCCAGCCGGCTTTCGTGCCTAAGGCGGGACTAGAACTCTCCGTCTCCTGGTTTGCCATTGGCCCCTTCCTAGGGCTGAGAGACAGGGACTGGCCCAAGGTCAACCAGCTGGCTTTCATGCCTAAGGCGGGACTAGAACTCTCAGTCTCCTGGTTTGCTATTGGCTCCTTCCTAGGGCTGAGAGACAGGGACTGGCCCAAGGTCACCCAGCCAGCTTTCATGCCTAAGGCGGGACTAGAACTCACAGACTCCTGGTTTGTAGCCTGCTGCATTGACCACTAGACTACTTCTAGAGTTCTCCGTTTGGTGGAATTGTGGCATCCCTTTCAAAATAATCCTAAAATACAGAAAGACCTTCATTTAAAGTTGCATATCCATCCCTGCATCATTCCTGGAAATATTCATGCAGATGCAGGTATAATAAAAACCGCTTAGCAGAAAGAAATTGTACATGCGGCACTCAGGAGGTTGAAAACATCACTCACGTTCTATTGCGATGTAAATATTATAGGGATATTAGATCAACATATATTTATCCCCAAATGGAAAGATGTCCAGGGAGACCTGATAGTTTTTATGAGAACCATCTTCTTCAGGATTCCAACCCAGTTATTACACGCGCAGTAGCAAAATTCTGTGCTGCCGCAATGATAATAAGGTAAAACCGGTTAAAGAAGTAGGGAATTGTGTATATTTTTCTATTTTTATTAATGCTTTGTATAGCCATTTTTTAATAATTTTTTTAGGATATATATTTTATAACATACTATTAAAATGATAGATCTATTAATGTTTAGATAAATAAACATGTCATTATTGTAATAGGGTTTTATAGATTATAATTGTCTAAATTTATAGTTTTATTCCATACAACAACCTATGTATAATTGTATTTAATTGATTAATGTGATTTTAATTATTTTAATTAATTTTAAGTTGCTGGTCATTGACCGAATAAACAAACATTTATTCATTCATGCAGATGCACAGAGAAAGTGGGAGACGTTGTACAATCAAACTTTGGCTGTATAAGTATAGGCATGATGTATTCTTTAAAGTTAATCTCCCAGATAAGGAAGGGTTTCTTAGTTAAATCCTAGGGAGCTCCATCCAAGATAGATAGAACCATAAATACCAACCCATTTGAAGTACTTTGTGCATGCTAAGTTCCACAGCTCCCAGTGAATTTATCAGATCTGGAGTTTGGCTGAAAAAGTGCTGAATTCTGGAATAAAGAGGAAGACCAGGGCAGTGGGAGAGATTTGAGGGTCTGGTGTTCATCTTGAGATAACCAGCAACAATAATAAAAAAAATCCAAAGTAGAGTTGGATCCAGTACACAAGAAAAGAAGGTAAGCACCAGAGCAGCCAACCCGGGAGGCAGAAATAGGTTCATCCAAGATCAAGTGATGGAATTGTCGATGCTCAGATGCCAAAACCTGGCCACAGGACTCAGTCCAGTATTTTTTATTTTTTTTAATTTTATTTACGTATTTATACCCCGCCTATCCCCTCCCTAGACGGAGAGCTCTAGGCGGCTTACAATTGTTACAATTCATATATATTATACATCTCATATATATATTAACAATGTACCGCGCAATTTAGGGCAGGGGAAAGGGAACCGGCTCTTCTTCTACAGCATCGGAACTACATGCCCCAGAATGCCTTACTTCTGAGCTGGCTGCGGACGTCCAGGAAGTTGTTAACTCAGGATCCGCCGTCCTCTGCCGCTGTCCACAGCCGACATCCGCGGGATTCTCCAGATCTTCTTCGGTCCGAGGGCGATCCTCCGAAAGGACGCCAGCATATTGTCCCAGGTAAGTGGTCCCCATTTATCTACTTGCCTAAGCTTTCGAACTGCTGGGTTGGAAGAAGCTGGAGCTAGTGGCGAGAGCTCACCTCGCCACGCGAATTCGAACTGCCGACCTTATGGTCAGCAGACTAACGGCTCAGCGGTTTAACCCGCTGAGCCACCGCGCCCCTGTCCATACTCAGTCCAGTATGTAACTCAGCCTAACTAAAGAATGGAAGAAACGATGATTTATTATACTTGGGTGGTGCCCAAGACATCCAGATGACCAGACAAGTTCCTGCTGGTAAATGCAAAAATAAAAATATTCCACCAGATGAGACAGGAAGACCAGCTCACCCCACAGATATAGCAGTGCTTTCCACACATTAGTGTGTCGCAACAAAACCCGGAAGTGGTGGTGGTGCGCGGTGGCAGGGGCACGCCATCAGCACTTCCCAGTTTTAGCACAAAACACGAGGCCGCACGCGCCCCCACCGGTGTGTCACCAACGGCGGAAGTTTGGAAAGCACTGGATATAGGCTGCTGCCATCTTGAGTATTTCCATTGCAAACGGCTTTTTGAAGAGGATGTAGCTTTTCAAAATGCTGCTGTGATAACAGCTTGGATCAAATCTCAGATCACATGATTTCCAAGTTCTCCAAGTGCTTGGAGAGATAACACAGGAGAGATTCCACCACTTTAAATAATTCCAGGCAGAAAAGATCTAGTCTGAAAAAGGGGTAGAAAACTCTTTGAGAGATGTTGAGTCAAAGAGGAAGGCCAATGCTTTTCCACGCATTTTAATCTATGGCAAAGTTCAGAGATAAAGCAACCGAGAAAGCATCACATAAGCTTTCAGCCCCAGGCTGATCCCCAAGCTGTTTTCAGTCCATCAACTGGGGTGATTCCAAGAAATTGGGAAAACCAGTTCCACAGGCACCACTGTCTCAATGGCCAGGTTTTGATGTTCGCTTCAAACCGAAACCCTGGAATCTTCATCAGAGAAAACGAGCCTGTTGGTTGAAATCATTGCTGGAACTTGTGTCAATCTCCTGCTAATAAGAAATATTAGACAAAGGGCAGTAATGGCCATAACAAGCTGACATTAGCAAAATGAACCAATTGAATTAAAAAATAAAAACCACAAAACCTGAGTGATATTCTTTATTCATTTGGTTTCTGTGCATCTTCTGAAGAACTGATTTTAATTCTTCCTGGTCCAGCCAGAAGTTTTTTTCAAATATACAGTTTCTATTTTATCTGTACAACTTAAGGTAAAGGTTCCCCCCCATTTTTGTGTAGTTGTGTCCGACTCTAGGGGCCGGTGCTCATTTCCATTTGTTAGCCAAAGAGCCAGCGTTGTCCGAAGACGTTTCCATGGTCATGTGGCCGGCATGACGTGCGCAGAACACTGTTACCTACCCACTGTACGACTTATATGTAGGTTAATTTGAGAGAAAGTGGGTGGGTTTCTAAGCCATAATTAGACCTGTTTTGTTCTACCCTTGGCAGAATGTGCAAAACCAGCCCATTCTGGTCTTTAAACCACCATTTATGGCTTAGCAGAACACTTAGCATTTGGGAATAAGGCTAGAATAGATGGGACAAAGACTAATATTGGGCAGCGCTAGAAGTTTTTCCAACTAGGTTTCATGGGAGTTCTGGTCTCCTCCATCTATGGGGTTCTACAACTGCTCTTACTCCACAACATGGTTCCAGATGTGCATTCCAACGTCTCTAGAGTATACAACATTGGGAAAGGCAGCTGTGACTACAGGCTTTCTGCATGGAATATGGAGAAGTGAGGCAAATAACCACTATACAAGCCCCCACTAAGATTAAAACTAACCAAACTCAGCACATTGGGTGCCCACAATTACTAGGCTTGTAACTAACCTGGTGTGGTGGCTCAGCGGGTAAGGTGCCAGGCTTGTCGATCGGAAGATCGCAAGTTCGTAGGTTCAAATCCCCAGCCCTGCATGACAGACTGAGCTCCCACACTCGCCCCAGCTCTTGCCAACCTAGCAATTCAAAAGCATGCAAATGCAAGTAGATTAATAGGTACCACTTCAGTGGGAAGGTAACAGCGTTCTGTGCACATCATGCCAGCCACATGACCGTGGAAGCTTCTTCAGACAGCACTGGCTCTTCGGCTAACAGACAGAGATGAGCACCGGCCCCTAGAGTCGGACATGACTGCACAAATGTGCGGGGGGAACCTTTACCTTTTAACTAACCTGGCTGAGTGTGTTCCATGGATACAGCCTACTGTCTGTGAATGGGGAGAAGAGTGAAATGTTTTGGCAGATAACTAAGAATGGTTAAAAAGAAACACAGAGAGAAATGCAACTTTAAAAAATCTGTGCCTGAAAATTGAACAGAGTAGACTTCCTAGGTCATATCCAAAGCCAGATCTAAATCTTGATCCCAGATCAAGATCAACTTAATCCAGACAATCATATAAGCAGCCAAGTATTGTGTCTACAGTATCCAGTTCAGTGCCTTTGGGATGAACATAAACACCAGGATGAGATAGTAAACAACACTAGCATGTGAATGCTTAGGTCAGCCTTTCACAAACTGGTGTCATTAACTTGTGTTGGATTTCCACACCCAAAACTCCTAACCAGCTGTCTGGTTGTTGAAAATTTCTACTCTTCTTAAAGGCATTCTATTCAATTCATCCCTAGTGATGTCTCTCCATCTTGTGGTCATTTAAGGTATTCCAGCCTTTCTCAAATACCATCCTTAGAGCCCATATGCCGAATAGCTTCCAACATGCCCAGCTTTCACAACCTAGCAAAGCTCTTGCAGAAAATTCAGACTAATAATCAAAGTCACTTACAATCATAGTGCTTGTAAAGCTGTAAGTCAAGCCCCAGCTTTCCTTGGGTTGACAGAAGTCAGTCAGCAACAGCAATTAGCCTGAGAGTCAGTTCCAACAAGCAGATTATGTGGGGTTCCATGTAGGATCGAGGACCATTGGCACGTACACACCACCACAAGAGAGGTCTATCATCAAAGTTGTTCCAGAAAGGAAGTGCCCTTCCCCAGGAGCCTTAAATAGCCAACCCAAGGGCCCTTTTTACCCCCTACCCATGCACAGCTGAAGCTGAAGCTTTGGTTTGCTAGGGTCAGATTCTGCAAAGCTTCACCTCCTCTCAAGAACCTTCTCCTGCAAAGAGCTACTCCTTTATCTTCTTAACTTCTGGGTCTCCTCAAAACTGCCACCAAGGTTCTTAGGAATGGAGGTCTTGCCTCCAGTTTCAAGGTCAGAGTGCTCAGTATCAGGGTTCAGAGCAACAAGGCCGGCATTCAGACTTTCAGCACTGGCAATAAAGCATGGTTCTTCAGCATCTGAACTGCCAGGTGTATGAGCTTAGTCCTCTTCTGGACATGTCAGAAAAAGCCATGAGCAAGCTAGGACATATTCTTTCAGGACCAGGGCAACAAGGAGATGATAGAACCAGAGAAGCAGACCAGAATGTTTGTCCCCTTTTGGCATCTTCTCAGGTGGAGTCCCCCCACCCATCAAAGAGTTGCATTAAGATTTTCAGGGGTGTAACACATTATTTTCTCTACATCTGTAGAGATTACAATTAAATATGGTCATCCTTTATTGAAACTGTTGTATAAAACTTCATATGTCTATTGAGCCCTTGTGCAGTTTTTATTTTTAATCATTTCACTTCTATATAAGATTTACAGACTGTTTATATTTATATAGGGAATTTAAGATTTACTAGATTTAGACCTGAGCGCCGCGTGACGGAGTGAGCTCCCGCACTCGCCCCAGCTCTTGCCAACCTAGCAATTCAAAAGCATGCAAATGCAAGTAGATGAATAGGTACCACTTCGGTGGGAAGGTAACAGCGTTCCGCGTGCGTCATGCCGGCCACATGACCGTGGAAGCGTCTTTGGACAACGCTGGCTCTTCGGCTAAGAAACGGAGATGAGCACCGGCCCCTAGAGTCGGACACGACTGTGCAGGGGAAAACCTTTACCTTTAGATTTATTTGGAGGAATGTTAACTTCACCATATCCACCATCATTTTGGATACAACTCATAAAACTAATTTGAAGTTCTCCAAATATGTTCTGCAGATTCTACAGCACTTGTCACATCTGTTATCCTACCATTTTATTCAGTATCCATTTCACTCTCTCTTGGATTTGACAGATTATTTACACTTTATATAGAAGTTAAATGATTAAAAATTAAAACTGCACTTCAAATATACTATCTATATACGTATCTATCCCTTATATATATTGTATGTTATCATTGTTATATTACTTTCTTTTTTTTATTTTCTCTTTACGTTATTTTTATTTTTCATTCTGTTTTATTAAATAAAGAAGGAAGGAAGGAAGGAAGGAAGGAAGGAAGGAAGGAAGGAAGGAAGGAAGGAAGGAAGATTTTTTTACTTGCCTTTTAAACTGCATAGAAAGCACACTTTGGAAGTTTGGTGTTGAATGTTGAGAATGCAATCTGGGCTGCTCTTGGGCAGAAGAAAACAGAAAAACTAAAGAACTAAAGCAGAGCTTTCCAAACTTTTCATGTTGGTGACACACTTTTTAGACATGCATCATTTCGCGACACACTCTTACAGCAGGGCATCATTTCACGACACACTCTTACAGCAGGGCACAAGGCAGGCACTAGGACCTGCGCGGAATCCTGGCAGGGCAGGTTTGGAGGCAGCAGCAGCCGCGACACACCCAGACACTGCAGCCGACACACTAACGTGTCCCGACACACAGTTTGGAAAGCTCTGAACTAAAGATTCGGTTTCCAACCAACCTCTGCCATTGTGGTTCTGACTTTCTGCCTATTACACCCACTCAGGTGTGTATGCAAAGTCAAAATGGCAGCTACACATAAAAAAAAACCAAGCGAGCTTCTCTTGTGCCATCTTGGGTTTTTTGACTACAGCCTGCAGATAGCCCTCCACCCATTTTTTAATCTATGGTCCAAGATCTTTCCATCTAAGTGACTATTTATGGATAACTTCATCCAGTTTTAAATTAGGCTAGCCACTCTGAATATCTGCTGTACTGGCTTATTCCCAATGAATAGGAATGGATTTCTACGATATCAATGGCAGGCAACATTGACATCATGAATTCTTGTCTGATGATAGTCAGTCCAAGTATAAGGGATGGTTCTGAATGCTGAAATTTCACAAGCATGTCTCCTTGATTAGCAAGAGTTCTTGGTAAGCTTCACAATAGTCTTCATTGTACTGTATATTCATCTGTCAAAGACTTCGCAGCCACATGCATTTCTTCTGGTGAGAACTAACAGGTTCATCCACAGGCCTAGAAAAAAGGAACTACAAAGAAATTAAAAGCTCCATGCCGATTAAGAATAGAAACATTAGAACTAAAATAAATTGGTCACCTGGTCACTGCTTCTATAGAAAATTAAACTAGTTACAGCTGAAAAATCATCCAGTTTTTCCATTCTTAATCCAGATTCTTTCTGCATCTCATTGAGACTTAACCAGCATTTTCCAATTTCCACACACTTCCTTTGATACTTTGGGTGGCGGAGGAAAAAAAGATTCTTACCTGATACAGAAATTCAATGATTCACTCTCAAGATGCTTTGTATATTTTTATCTAAAGGATACTAACTCCCTTCAACACCAGAAGTGCTTGTAATTTTGTGGATTGTATCATGTTCTTAGACATCTTGACAGAACAGAATTCAAACATTTCTGTTTTCACTTTTTAAATTGCAATGGAGCATCTTTTGATGTGTTAAATGGGCCTGAACTGGACTCTATTTACAGCCAAGAAAAAAGAGTTACAGATGGAAGGAGGGAGGGAGAGAGATGCTGCAATTACTGCATTTGATCTCCTTTGCCTTTCCATTTACCCAAACTGTTTTCAAAGTCTTACAGACCTCACATCTACAGATGTCTCAACATCATTCTCCTCCCACAAAGCTGAAAATGAATTTCCTTAAATTATCACTGACAATTCCGTAAGAAAGTCAGCCCATTGCTTACCTGCAATCTATATACTACTAAAACTTTCATGTCTGTTTGATAGTTTATAACCTTCAGTTGGACAAAATGGTGCATCATAAGGGCAAAACTTTTTCAACCAAGGTACCTCAAATGGGCTAGTTTACAGAATGCGTCCAACATGCAGGACCTATGACTCCCATGGGATTGAAATTTGCGAAAGTTGTGGCCACTTCAGCGCTGCCCCGATGACGTGCTCCCATGCTGCTGCATTCAGTCGAGGTCACATGATCATCATGGGCATATCCCCAACCTCTTTCCCGCCTCCCTCTGGCCCCTGCACCCAATCGGCTGGCAGCAAGGCCCAATGGGCGAGCGGCGATTGGCTGCTTTGGAACCAAGGTCGAATACAAATACAATACGGGGGTGCGGGGATGCACGGGGGGCGGCGGCATGCACAGCAGCGGTGGCAGTGACGATGGCAGCGGTGCGCCATCAGCGCTTCCGCCGCCGCCGTGCACGCCGCTGCCGCGCACCCCCCGCGCCGCTGCTGTGCACGCACGTGCCGTTGCACGCACCCCCACGCTGCCGCTGCTGCCGCCATTGGTGTGTTGCCAACGGCGGCAGTTTGGAAAGCACTGATCTAGAGCATAGAACTAAAGAAAAAAGAAAGAAATATAAAAGTGCAAGCAGATAGAAAACAGAAACAGGAAGTGACTTCTGACTTTCTCCAATACAGATATGAATAAATTTACAGATATAATCTCTTACCATTAATTAAATTTTAGTAATATTATTTCTATCAAAATAAACCATTTAATCACTAAAACCCAAAATCAAAGCTTCATTTTTTTCTAGCACAAGCAAGTAATCTAAAAGTGGTTGCCAAGTAGAAATAAATCCAGAAACAGTGTTTTCTCTTATTAACGCTGTTAACTTAGCCATTTGGGCCAAATCCATTAGTTTAATAATCCAATCTTCCACTGTAGGTATTTGTGAATCTTTCCATCGTTGTGCATATAAAAGTCTTGCTGCCGTAATTATATATAAAAACAAAGTCCCATATTATTTCTCAAGTTCTTTCTCCATCAAACCCAAGAGGAACAGTTCTGATTTTTTTTGTAAGTCCACTTTGAGGAAGTTTTGAATAATAGCACATATTTGATCCCAAAATTTTTTGGCCTTCTCACAAGCCCACCAAAGATAATAAAAACATCCCTTCACCCTGTAGACATTTCCAACAAACATTTGTTACACCATTATACATTTTTGACAACTTATCAGGAGTTAAATACCAGCAATACATCATTTTATAAAAATTCTCTTTTAAGTTATAATTCAAAGTAAATTTCAAACCTTTGTTCCACATGTCTTCCCATTGCTCCAACATAATATTATATCCAAAATTCTTAGCCCATTTAATCATACATTCTTTAACATGTTCATCTTCTAAATTCATCTGTAACAACAGTTTATACATCTTTGTAATAACATGTTCATCATTTATACAGAGTTCCATTTCAAATTGAGTTGTTTCATTAAAAAAATTAAAATTCTTTTTTTCCACTTTAAAACGTTCTGACAATTGCAAATATGTAAACCAATGACATGTAAAACCTTCCAAATCTAACATTTCCCTTGTTTTAAACTTTAGTTCACTGTCTTCAAAATTTAACAAACCTTTATAATTTAACCAACTTATTCCTTCCACATTTTCTCTTCTAACAAATGCTTCATGAGGTGGCAACCATAATGGTACATTAGGAAACAATCTTACTTTATATTTGTTCCAAACCCTCAGTATGGCACTCTTAACAAAATGATTTTTAAAATCCTTATTAACTTTAACTTTATCATACCACAAATAGGCGTGCCACCCAAATAATAGTTTCCTGTTCTTCAAAGTTATCCATTCCTTCATCCAAAGCAAACAACAGGCATCAAAATACAATTTTAAATCATGCAAACCCAAACCTCCTCATTCTTTGGCATCCTGTAACAATTTATATTTAATTCTTGGTTTCTTGCCTTGCCAAACGAACCTCGAAATATCTCTCTGCCATTGTTTAAATGGTAAATCTGTCATAAAAATCGGTATAGTCTGAAAAAGAAACAGCATCCTAGGCAAAACATTCATCTTAATCACAGATATTCTCCCCATAAGAGACAATTGTAATTTTTCCCATCTTAGCAAATCCTTTTTCACATCATTCCAAATTTTAACATAATTGTTTTGAAACAACATACTATTCTTAGTTGATAAGATCACCCCCAAATATATAACTTTTTTTCCAATCTTATAACCAGTCTTACCCATCAACAATTCTTGATTGGACGAGGTCATATTTTTGGTTAACATTTTTGTTTGTTTATTTACTTTAAGACCTGCCAGTGACCCAAATTCTTTCAGTTTCTTCATCAGCTGTTCCACAGTATCCAAAGGATCCTGTAATATCAAAACTAAGTCATCAGCAAAAGCCCTCAGTTTAAAAACTTATTTTTTAATCTTTAAGCCCTTTATTTGTTCATCTCTTCTAATATCTCTACTAAAAACTTCCAGCACCAAAATAAAGAGCAGAGGTGATAAAGGGCATCCTTGTCTTGTTCCTTTTTGTATATGGCATGGTTCAGTTAACTCATCATTCACAATGATATTTGCCTTTTGAGGTGTATTCTCTGGATGAGATGTTCTCTGAAGTCCATAATTTCCAAAACTTTAAACATAAAACTCCAGTTCAAATTATCAAAGGCTTTCTCTGCATCTAAGAAGATAAGAGCCACCTGACACTCATTATGATATTGTAGATATTCTATAATGTCCAAAACAACTCTTACATTGTCTTTTAACTGTTTTTTGGGTAAGAACCCACATTGATCATGGTGAATGAATTCTTGTAGAATTTTCTTCATTCTTTCAGCCAGTACTGAAGCAAATATTTTGTAATCATTGTTCAGCAATGAAATTGCTCTATAATTCTTAATTAAAGAGGGGTCTTGTCCTTCCTTTGGTATGAGTGCAATGTTAGCTTCTTTTCATGAATCTGGCATTGTAGAACCTAACAAAATAGAGCTCATCAATCTTTTAAAACGTTGAAGAATTTGATCCTCAAGACATCTATAATATAATGCAGATAAACCATCAGGTCCTGCTGCTTTTCCCAATTTAGTTCTTTTTATGGCTTCAGCCATTTCAAAAGTAGTTATAGGATTATTCAATATTAGTTTCTGTGACTATGATAGTTTTGGTAAATTTTGCTTATTCAAATATTCATCTATCTTCTCCAAGGAGACTTCTTGTTTTTTATATAAGTTAGAGAAAAAAATGAAATGCTTTCTTAATTTTCTCAATATCCAGTAATTCCACATTTCCTTCTTGAATCTTTAATATCATTTTATTCTCTCTTTCTTTCCTTAATTTATATGCTAACCATCTTCCTGGCTTATTGGCAAATTCAAAATGCCTGTTTGGCATATTTTTTGTTTCTATTTCTTTCACAGTCAACATTGACACTTGCTTATGTAATAACTTAAGTTGATACACAATGTTATTATCTGATGGTTTTTTCTGTAACTCAGTTTCTTTCAACTTAATCTGATCCAAAACCATTTGTAACTTTTGTTGAGACTTTTTCTTAAGACTACGGTTATGATAAATAAAATGTCCCCTCATAACCGCTTTACTAGTATCCCACACAATTTTTAAGTCTATTTCATTATTTTTATTTATTTATTTATAATTCGATTTATATCACCGCTCCATCTCCCCCTAGGGGGACTCCAAGTTAATATCAAAAAAATCATTTAATTTCCTCTTACAGTCCTCCACAACCTTTTCTTCTTGTAGAATAGATTCATTCAATCTCCATCTATATGACACCTGGGTTAAAATCAAGGCCCAGGAAGTACAGGCCTTCACGGACCACATAAACACCATAGATGCCAACATTAGGTTCACCAGAGAAGACACCAAGGACAACAGACTGGCATTCCTAGACTGTGAAGTCCTCATTGGGACCGGTGGCAAGCTAGAAATAGGGATCTACAGGAAACCCACACACACAGATCAATATCTGATGTTTGACTCCCACCATCCACTACAGCACAAACTAGGGGTCATCAGGACATTGTCATACAGAGCAGAAACCATCCCCACCTCCATGGATTCCAAAAAGAATGAAAATCAGCACCTGAGAACAGCTCTGAAGGCCTGTGGATATCCAAATTGGGCCTTCACTAAATCTAAGTCTACCAGACCTAAAACAGCGACAGACATGGCTGAGACTCAGAGTAAACGGAAGAACCTGGTCATTCCTTACATGGCTGGCGTGTCTGAAAAGATAAAAAGGATATTTGGCAAACACCACATACCTGTATATTTCAAACCCACCAACACACTGAGACAGAGGCTTGTACACCCCAAAGATCAAACTCCAAAACACAAGAAAAGCAACGTAGTGTATGCAGTTCAGTGCAGTGAGGAGTGCTCTGAGCTCTACTTTGGAGAAACCAAACAACCTTTGTACAGGAGGATGTCCCAACCCAGGAGGAGCAACACCACAGGACCAGAGTCAGCAGTTTACCTTCATTTAAAGGAAAAAGGACACTCATTTGAGGACATTAATGTTCAATGGACAGGGAAGATAAGTGGTTTGAAAGAGGGGTCAAGGAATCCATTTATGCCAACTTGGAAAATCCTTCCTTGAATAGAGGTGCGGGCCTCAGGCACAACCTTTCCCCTATCTTCCTTCCTGCTTTGTCTTCTGTGCCTAGGAAGATTAAGACCATTTCGCAAGCTCAACAGCAGCAGGGTAATCTTAACGATCCTCCTTTAGATGATAATGGGACTTAGAAATAAACATCTCAAAATAACCATGACCTAGCCCCAGGTGCAAGGTCACACAGCCACCCTAGAAACGTATTTAAGGATTCCCTTACTAACTTTACTCAGACTGAAGAAGCTCCTTGGATAAGGAGCGAAATGTTTCCACTGAGAAAATAGAAATCCAGTTGACATGATTCAAGCTACAGACAATTCCACCTGGATGACTGAGAACCTTTATAGACATATCTATATGACCTAATTTTTTTTTATTGTCATACTTACAGGATTATGATCAGAAAAGGTCTTTGGTAAAATATCCAGTTTAGAAACTTTATTCACCAAGTCTCTTGAAATCCATATCATATCGATTCTTGAAAAAGATTTATGTCTCTCTGAGTAAAAAAGTATAATCCTTTGCCAGTCCATTTTTATATCTCCAAGAGTCCACTAATGCCAAATTATCCATCAAATCAAAAAAGGATTTTGGTAATTTCCCTTGTTTAATTTTAATTTGTTTCTCAGATGTTCTGTCAATCAATGGGGAAGTAACTGCATTCCAATCCCCCATTAAACACCAACTTTGATATGAAAAAGATGACAATTCATTCAAAAATTCTGTAAAAATTTTACTTTTATCTTCATTTGGTGCATATACTCCCACAATAATAGATTTAAGTCCATGAAATTCCACTTCAACAGCTATGTACATATCTACCATGTTCATCAACTAACAATAAACGTGGTTTCAAATATGGTTTAACATATAATAAAAGGCAATTAAATTTCTTCAGACCTGCTGAAATAAATTCTTGTCCCAAACTTTTATTTCTCAAATCTTTTGTATCTTTTTACTTTATATGAGTTTCTTGTAAGCATATCACATCATGTTTCAATTTTTTTCAAATAATGAAAAATTTTTCTTCTTTTTTGAGGTGCATGAAATTTGAAATCTCTTAATAGCAGTGGACACCAAAGAGTAGGACAAGGGAGAGACTTGGATGCCTGGATTGTTATATATGTCTCTCACATGACACATATGGTGTATGTCAGCACCTCACTATGGATACTGAATTTCTGGCTGATTACAGTGATGAGTCAATGTTCTGGGTTTTTAAATTCTTATTTTGGAGTAAAATGCCCAGCACCTAAAAATACAATAGCTTATTTTACTGGGTCTTTTATCTGTGGTTGCCATACAGCTAGTGTGCCCACTTATCAATGTAATCTTCTCAGTTCACATGGAAATGTATCCATTAAAGCTTGCCGTTTATTCTTCTTGATTTGTAACAGACATTCACACAATAGCCTTTTTCAAATCCATTGGTACATTATTAGCATCAGGCCATTTTTTTCTGACCACTCACAGAAGCTTCATTTTTTTTTTAATTGAAGCAAAAGGTTTTGCAGGTTGTTTTAGGCAATAGGAAAAGAGGTTAAAAACAGAGGAATAGCTTTAGAAAACCAAGTTGAAAAGTGTGGTGAATTGGTGGTGGGCTTCACCAATATGTCTCTCAGTGTAGGAGCCTGATCAACTGTTGATCCAGTCATGCATCTTCTTAGTATGATTTTCATCCTCCTCGTTTCCTGGTCTATGGCAGAGGACTTATCCCTTGCAGAAGAGATCCCTTGTTCAAAGTATCAAGTGGCTTTCAATCACTCGTGCTACGAATTTGTGAGACTCCAACGCACATTCACAAGTGCTCAGAGCTGGTGTGAGAGAGGAGGTGGCCATTTGGCCTTTATTGGGAATGAAGAGACTCAAACGTTTTTGGAGGAACACATCTCTAAGGACAAGGAGTGGTGGATCGGTATAACCTATACCTCTTCAAATGAAACTAGTGAAGGTAAGAAAAATTGAGAACAGTTGTGTGGTTGCAGCAAGTTGTGGTTAGACTCTTAGATACAGACTTGAGAAGTAAATTTTAAAGGGAATGAGAAGCACAGCTTCTGGTGACTTGATGAACATACTGTATATAGGTAATTTTCTTGGCAACACTACAGAAGTGGTTTGCTACTGCCTTTTCCCTTCCCTTCCCTTCCCTTCCCTTCCCTTCCCTTCCCTTCCCTTCCCTTCCCTTCCCTTCTTTTTCCTTCCCTTCTTTTTCCTTCCTTTCCCTTCCCTTCCCTTCCCTTCCTTTCTTTTTCCTTCCCTTCCCTTCCCTTCCTTTCTTTTTCCTTCCCTTCCCTTCCCTTCCCTTCCCTTCCCTTCCCTTCCTTTCTTTCCCTTCCCTTCCCTTCCCTTCCCTTCCCTTCCCTTCCCTTCCCTTCCCTTCCCTTCCCTTCCCTTCCCTTCCTTTCTTTTTCCTTCCCTTCCCTTCCCTTCCCTTCCCTTCCCTTCCCTTCCCTTCCCTTCCTTTTTCCTTCCCTTCCTTCCTTTTTCCTTCCCTTCCTTCCCTTCCTTCCTTCCCTCTTTTTAACTTCCTAACTAGCCTGGAATCTATGATGCCTTAGTGGTCTCCCACTCAAATATTATCCTGGTCCCACCTGCTTAGGTTTTCAACAACTTTGGGACACTTCTCTTTGCAGCATAAAATATGTTGTGGTGCATCCGTATGCTATATCAGCTTCCTTCTATGCAGGATCCATGATTTGGCTGGATACTTCGAATATCACCTATAGCAAGTGGTTCCAAGATCCGCCGTCAGTCTTTGCATCGTCATGTGGCTACATCCTGAAGAATGCTGGCTACCAGTGGGGAGTAACTGAGAACTGTAGCCAGGAGTTTGACTTTATTTGTGAGTTTGGTAAGAGACTGAACCCACACCCATGCCTTCTAAGACACACACATAACCATCTAGAATATATTGGCCAACTTTTGATTTCTAAGCTTTTGCTACCTAGGGATGGAAAAGCGAGCATACGAGATGGCAATAGGGCAAATTAGGTGGAGCTGGTTTCTGTCTGAATCAGTGGCCAATGCAGCTGAGTCAGCCTGTGCTTCCTTTCTAGAAGATGGCCAAGGAAATGGAGAACAATTCCTATTTTTGTCCTAACAAGGTTGCAACAGTTAGCTGGGACAGGAGGTAGCAATTATGGAGGAAAGTTCTCGGATGCCTCTTCTACAATTGCATGTAAGAACTCAGTATTGATAGAACAAGCATGAACATAGAACCATGCTGAGTGATGCCATTTGTCCGTTAAGCTCAATGTGGGCTACACCGAACAGCAGAGTTCTCCATGTCTGCAACAAGCACCTTTCCCAGAGATGCTTGTATTTTGCAGGCCCATGCTCTAAGCTAAGCCCCTCCCTGATGGTTTTAGCGTGCAGCCCAGTAGTGCTTTCTCTGACCAGCAGTCTGCCCAAGGTCTAAGAGCAGAAGGAGGCAACGTGATGCGTGATGCACGTAGGTTCTTCTCTGGGTACCACCTGCCATTCCTCTCTCTCAACTGATTTTAAATGTATAAAGATTCTTTTAATTGAAAGAAAGAAATGGACAGAAAAGTGGCTCATCTTTCTTCACAAAAATGTCTGTGGGACTAGTTAAGGCACTCACTGAAAATAAAAATGGTGGCTACATTTAGCCCAGGCTTTTGTTTAAATGCATGCTTGTCCACCCAGAAGAAAGACAGAAAGTAGCTAAGATACAGGCAAGGAATAACTCCATCCATTTGCTTTCTGGGAAAGGTATTTTGCATCTGGCCCCACCCAACATGGCAACCGTTTGTGATAAGCAGTTCATCTGTCAACCATTTGGGGGGCCCAAACATGCTCACAAAATCCCCAATGTGTCCCCAAAGATAGAAGACTTAATGCTGCATAACATCTTCCTAAGTGGAATCTGGATTCTTCTTTGGGCAAATGTCCACCCTTGCTGATGCTAAACTCTGCAGGGTTGTTGGCAATCTGCAGCAGCTAGGAGCTAAGAGAAAGATGCTTGCATACTCAGGGGAACCCTTGAGATTTACCATCTTACCTCTTGTCTACGTCTTGGCCAATGACATTCAGTGATTCTCAAAACATGGCAACCAGATGTTTGTCACTTTTGTGTGAGAAGAGAACCAATGGAGGTTTGTGGCCCATTTCCAAGAGATGCCAGTTTAGTGCCCTGGCTTATTGCTTCAGACCAGCCCAATATCTTGATTAGCTCACAGTTAATATACCGTATTCTGTAGGGCCTTTACATTATTGTGGTTTGACATCTTGTCATCAGCTATACTGGAGGGCAAGTTTCAGAAAGCTCCCTGTGCAGGAAAAAATTCCCCCTGCCAGTCTGAGAACATTGAATCGCTGACCCACATGTTACTCCATTTTAATGTCTATAATGATACTCAGGGCAAGCTTCTAGCTCCCCTCATTAGGCCATTTCCCAGGCAACTAGATGAATGTAACGTGAAACTCCTGGCAGACAAAGCTCTAAAACAATGCAAGCTGTCACTAAATTTGCATTTGCAACCCACAGAACCCATGCTTTGCTAATGGCACATTAATCTGCAACTGATTACTGGTTATACTGTGTAGATTATTAGAGGGTTGTATTGTTCATTTTACAGTATTTTATTTTACTGTTTTTAATTTTGATTTGCTGGATGGATCTCTGACTTGTAATAAAGTTATTCATTCATCCATCACGGCAATAGCTTCAGCCTTTCTGTCTTGTTAGCCATCCACATGTGTCTGAAAGACAATTCCCAGCTTGTTAAGGCTGCTGGACTCCTGGGAGTGGTGGTCCACAGCATTTCTGACCCTGATCCTTTCTCATTCACCATGAACTGTGGGAAACGGTGCCACAAAGCAGCACAAAACTGACACAGACTGGGCGTCTTCCAGCTTCTCAACAGCCTTACCTATTGCTCCCAAGTGGACCAGTTAAGGAAAGCTTTCCCAGCTTGGCCCACCAGATGTTCTGGAATTGAACTCCCATAATTCCCACGTAGTCTGGTCTTTGGCTGTCCTGGAATTTCACATACTGAAGTCCAGCATATCTGGAGGGAACCTCATTAGAGAAGCTGCATTAAGAAGGTAAAGGAACCTTGAAGGATGCTTTCATTATTCCTTATTGTCCAGAATCAGGCCACAGTATTGCTTGTGACAACTTCAATGCCACCGTGCAGTGTGGATCAGGAGAAGTGATTCAGATCGGAGACAGCTTCTATGGGCGGAAAACTCCTCACTACTGTGTCCTTGAGACTCCCCTGCAGTTTGATGATGAAGAAGAATGTAGCTGGATTAGCGTGAAAGATGAAGTTGCAGGTAAGCCTTTGGAAGCCTAAAAAGGTCATAGTAAAGACTACCTTGAGTCACGTTTGACCCACTGTGATCTCATGAACATGTCCATGTAGTTTTCTTGACAGCAATATTGAAATGCCTTTGCCTTCAGCCTGCATGGTTTTGCAGCTTCCTGGTCTAGCCTACAGCCCAAGCATTCCCTGATGGTCTCTCACCAATCCGGATGCTAACAAATCCAATTCTGCTTAGCTTTTTTGAGATCAGAGACACATCTCTGTCTGTCTGTCTGTCTGTCCATCCCTCCCTCCCTCCCTCCCTATATCTATATCCATCCGTCCATCCATCCATCCATCCATCTCCATCGCTACCCCCCCCCCTCTCTCTCTCTCTCTCTCTCTCTCTATCTCTATCTCTATCTCTATCTCTATCTCTATCTCTATCTCTATCTCTATCTCTATCTCTATCTCTATCTCTATCTCTATCTCTATCTCTATCTCTATCTCTATCATCTCTCTCTCTCTCTCTCTCTCTATCTCTCTCTATCTATCTCTCTCTCTCTCTCTCTCTCTCTCTCTCTATCTCTATCTCTATCTCTATCTCTATCTCTATCTCTATCTCTATCTCTATCCCTCTATCCCTCTATCCCTCTATCCCTCTATCCCTCTATCCCTCTATCCCTCTATCCCTCTATCCCTCTATCTCTCTATCTCCCTTCTACCTATTACATATATGTAGCTATCCATCCATCCATCCATCTACAAAAATGAGAAACTGAAATCAGAGGTGTGTGTGTGTGTGTGTGTGTGTCTGCATATGAAGGATTGCATTTTTTGGAACCCCGTTCCATGGTCTAAATTACTCAGACTTAAAACGATGCCCTGTCTGTTTTGCAATGTTAACTCAAATGGTCATCTTCATCTTTGCAGGGCAATGTCACGGGCTCCAAGCATGCCAAGTCGCGGCTGATGGAACCTTTTTTGGAGAGCCTTGCCCAGGTTTGGGAAGCTACCTCTCTGTCCAATACCAGTGCATGGAAGGTAAGCAGTCACTGTTTCTAGCCACAGTCCAGGGAGGCCAGGGTTGGTTGGTGACATCTGTGTAGAAACCTAGTTTTGAAAATGCCAACCAGCCGTCTGTTTTTTCCAGCAGCAAGCAATGAGATGTCTGAGATACAGAGAGTTGTGAGCCAGCCTATAATAGTTTACAGAGTTGTTCAGATTCTTGCAAATGTTGCATTCCTGGCTGGGGATTATTTTTAATAGTGAAAAAGCTGGATTTGAACGTTTGTCAAAATCACCTTAACTCAGAGCTTTCCAAACTTTTCACGTTGGTGACACACACCAATGGCGGCGGCGGCGGCAGTGGCGCGGCCTGCGGTGTCCTGGTGTGTTGCGCAAAAAACCCGGAAGCGCTGATGGGGGGAACTGGAAGAAGCTGGCGGCGGTGGCACTGATTGGTGGGGGTGCCGCTTCTTCCGGTTCCCCCATCAGCTCTTCCGGGTTTTTGCGCGACACACCAGGACACTGCAGGCGACACAGTAGTGTGTCGCGACACACACTTTGGAAAGCTATGCCTTAAGTAGACAGCGAAGCTGCAACCAAACAAATCACTTTACTGTTAGGGGTCTAGATACTGTTACTATCTAATTCTTGTCATGTTTATTACAGCCCTAAGGCCAGATACAATCAAAATATATAGTAGTTACAATTTTGTAAGTCCACTTTAAGGATCTTTTGAATAACAACACAAAGGGGATGGCATCCTCTGTGGTCTTTTACAGGCTTGCGGTTGGCGGTGACCGAGACCACTTTTGTACTGGAAAACGTCACCATCTCCCTGAAGTGGCTCCTCTCACCGTACTCTGGGAACCTCTCCTGCATAGTCAGCACTGGAGATGGAAACACGGTTGACCCCTACTATCCTCCAAGGTCAGTGGAAGCTTCTGGAGAAAATGAGGCTGAGACTTTTAAGAAACTGCAGTTGCACCGAAGAGTCAGTTGAGACTCAAGAGCGGGCTTTGCCGAACTGACAACCTCTGGATGTGTTTAGACAACCATCCCCATCTCCCCAGCCAGTGCATCCCCACGACCCATGTGAAAAAGGGCAGGACTTTGATTGCATGGTCACAGCCACTGTCTTGACTTTTTTGACCCCCACCTAATCTCTAAATGTAATGTCCTAGAAAAAGGGATGCCTGGCCAATCTGGACCTAGAACCAACGTATTACAGTTTTCAGTGCCTTGCTGTAGGTCTCATGATCTGCTGATAATTTGTCCGAGTTTGTGTTTACAGCTTGCATAGCAATGTGACTCATTGCTATACAGTGCCGGGGGAATTCACCGTCTTTGTGGAATGCACGACCAGTGAGTGGCATGTGACTGCTCAAAAACTCATCACTGTTCAGGATAAAATGGATAAGCTCACTGTGACCGGGTGCTTCAACAAATACGAAGTGGGGAACAGCTCTCATTGCAGGACCCTTTATGAGGAGATATTATGGATTCAAGTAGAACTTGATGGAGGTTAGTATAGTCTTTCTCTTCCAGTAGCCATTCAAACAATATACCTTCCCAGTGCATAAGGTAGACCTCTGCTAATCAGAATCGTTCCTTAAAGCAGGGGTCCCCAACCTGTGGGCCATGGCCCACTAGTGGGCCGCGGCCTGTTAGGAAGTGGGCCGCGGGGCTCCTGCCTGCAAACCCCGCCCCCCGGTGTGCGTGATTACCTCGCCCCCAGTGCGCGTGATTGGCTCCTGCCTGCAACCCCCCCGGTGCTCGTGATTGTCTCCCGCCTGCAACCCCCCCCGGTGCGTGCGATTGGCTCCCACCTGCAAACCCCGCCCCCCGGTGTGCGTGATTACCTCGCCCCCAGTGCGTGTGATTGGCTCCCGCCTGCAACCCCCCCCAGGTGCGTGCGATTGGCTCCCGCCTGAAAACCCCACCCCCCTAAGTCCGTGGAAACATTTTCTTCCACAACCGGTCCCTGGTGCCAAAAAGGTTGGGGACCGCTGCCTTAAAGCATCCAAATCTTTCCTATAAAGAAAAATCTCTTGGGGAAAAAAGCTCATAATTCCAAAATTAGGGCCAACTGTACCAGTAGGGAAAATTGGAAAGACTGTTTCCAGCAGCACATTCTGAGAGCAGTAGGATGAACTACCAACTAAGTTCATATTCGTTCATAAACTGGAAGGAGAAACAGCCATTTTAGTTTTTTGGCCACTGGGAACAACATTTTTTATTAAGATGAAAAAAAATCTGATGATAAATATAAAAGTGTATGTGGTATGTATCTGCTTTCTGCAGGAAGGTAGGCAAAAAAGGCAATTAAAAAGAAAACAAGAATGAGAGACAATTCTTCTGTAACCAGGATTTAGAATGCTTATCTCAGCTTTCATTAGCAAGGTGATTGGTGGGTGCCAGAAATGCAGAAAAGATATGGTTGCTTTAAAGAGTTGCAACCGGGTTTGTGTTAAATAAACAAATACATTTGTATAATGAAGGCATATAGAGTTTGTTATAATTAACACCACCATCCATTTTGGATTTTTATTTTTTTGTCTTTCAGGGACTGGAGTAACCTACACTGTATTATATGATAACAAGACTGTGTTGGAGTCCAGCACAAAAATAGGAACTGTTCCTCATAATCTGACCTTGGACGGCGTGCCTCAGCGGTTGATTGGTCCTGGGGTGCACTCCCTTGAAATAGTTGCCACTAGCAACACCACAGATTCAGAGGTCGTAGAAATCCTCACTGTTCATTTAGTTGAGCCGATTTCAGGACTCCAAGCCATGTTAACCACCGACTCCTTGGAATTAGGAGAAGACTTGGAAATCAAAGTTTCTGCCCGTCGTGGTTCTCCTGAAAAGTTGAGATTTGAAGTGAGCGGGATGAATGAAACATTTTCTCACCTGAAGGACTTCCTTGAAGGAAAGTCTGAAATTTATACAATCCCAGTGAATTCTGAAGGTATTGTAATGCAAAGACTCTATCTATATCAGAGCTTTCCAAACTTTTCATGTTGGTGACACACTTTTTAGACATGCATCATTTCGCGACACACTCTTACAGCAGGGCACAAGGCAGGCACTAGGACCTGTGTGGAATCACAGCAGGTTTGCAGGCAGCAAGGCACAAGGCAGGCACTAGGACCTGCGCAGAATCCTGGCAGGGCAGGTTTGGAGGCAGCCAGGCACAAGGCAGGCACTAGGACCTGTGCGGAATCACAGCAGGTTTGGAGGCAGCAAGACACAAGGCAGGCACTAGGACCTACGCAGAATCACAGCAGGTTTGGAGGCAGCCAGGCACAAGGCAGGCACTAGGACCTGCGCGGAATCACAGCAGGTTTGGAGGCAGCCAGGCACAAGGCAGGCACTAGGACCTGCACGGAATCCTGGCAGGGCAGGTTTGGAGGCAGCAGGGCACAAGGCAGGCACTAGGACCTGCGTGGAATCCAGGCAGGGCAGGTTTGGAGGCAGCAAGGCACAAGGCAGGCACTAGGACCTGCGCGGAATCCTGGCAGGGCTCAGAGGCAGCAGCAGCCATGACACACCCAGACACTGCAGCCGACACACTAACGTGTCCCGACACACAGTTTGGAAAGCTCTGATCTATATCTATCTGATTTATATGCTACTTTTCATCCAAGTGTTCAAGGCACCAAACACATTACTCCCAATTTCTCTCTCTGAAAGAGAATGTTTAGCACAGTCAGTGAGGGGATTTCTATGAATGAAGCCCAACCTAGGTTTCTCCGTTCCTAGCCCAACCCTCTAAATAATATATACAAAGGTAAAACACCATGGTAAAAAGGATAAGTGAGGGTTAGGGTTAAGAAAGCGGACAAATTCTGAAGTGTCTTGATCAAAATATGAAAATCTTGTTTCGGTTTCCATTGGGCATAGCCAACTAATCAACATTTTACCAGTCAGGAAGAAATAGACCCCTGGCTTGGCATTGCTGGCCAACTGCCAAGGCCCATCCTTGGCAGGGAGGACATTGCCAATGACTAGTGTTTTCTGGCTTTGTTAATGCTTCTCTTTTTGTTGCTGATTGATGAACCATGAGATGGGACTGAAAAGAAGAAGCAGAAGATATCAGAAATTCAGTAATGATAGGAGGGAAAGGGCAGCTTGTCTTGAATAGGACTCTCTACTCTCAACAAGCTACCCTTTTCCTCCTAAAGATTGCCCAAAATTTGCAGGGTGCTTGGTTGTCAAAGCATCAGTATTTGGGATGAAAAGTTCATTCATTCGAGTTCTTCCAAGCTGTAGCATAACCTCAAACTTTTGCCATCAGACTGAACTTTTCATTCATTCGGCTTTGCTTCTATCTTGCCATGGTCTCTGACATCCATTATGTCTAGACCGACCTCTGAAATACCAAGACCTTCTACCCAGCCAAGCTTGCCTTTGAACATTCAAGATTCATAGTTCATTGTGAATTTTATTCATTATTTATTTATTTGGCCATGTGCTCTTTTCAGGTACTTTTCGGGTCAAAGTGTTTGCGATGAACGCCTTCTCCAACATGAGTATTGATGTTGGAACTGTCACAGTGTCTAACAGTTCTCATAAAAAAGGTAATCATGGTCCTTGATCATGCGGTGCAGGGATTGGTGAGGATAAAACTGTTTAACAACACAATGGGAACTTTCAGGATCAACTTCACTGGGTTGGACCCCATTCCCCCGCCCCCAATTTATATATACTGTTCTGTGCTCCCAAGACCAAGTGATGAAAAGTTTTCAGGACAGAAGAAGTCCAGGTTTAGCAACGGTGGAACCAAAACTCTTCCGACTGAAACCTCTCTTCCTTTTTAACTTATTCAAACCCAGTCTTTCTAGAAACCATTTTTAGTCATCTTTCATATAAAATGGGTGGGTTGAGCAAGGGAGAAACATCCATGCTGTATAGAGAGAAATTCAGGCCTATCTTGATTGGTGATGTTTAAATTTTCTACTGTGTTCTTTGCACTGAACAGATCCTCCGGTGGATGAAGAGCAATCCAGCACAAATGGTAAAAGAAGAGTTGTGAGTATTGGCAAGACTTTGAAGAAAAGGAAGTGCATAAAAAGGAGTATAGAGGGGATAGATAGCTGAGAAATTAATCTTAGCAATATTTCACTGATGCTATTCATGTGTCATATTAAGAGAGACTAATAATGCAGTGAACAATGTACGATTTGCAGCTGTTGCCTCTAACCCAGTGTTTCTCAATCTTGGCAACTTTAAGATGTGTGGACTTCAACTCCCAGGATTTCCCAGCCAGCATGGGGAAAGGCAGTGAGTGGAATGGCAAGATAAAAATAGTTGTAGGTTCCTTTCCAAGGGTCATTAAGGAGACAATGATGATGATGATGATTTTTATCCTGCCTTTTTTATATATAACTCAAGGCAGTGAACATGCCTAATCTCCTGCCTCCTATTTTCCTCACAACAACAACCCTGTGAGCTGGGTTGGGCTGAGAGAGAGTGACTGGCCCAAGGTCACCCAGCCGGCTTTCACGCCTAAGGCTGGACTAGAACTCTCAGTCTCCTGCTTTGCCATTGGCTCCTTCCTAGGGTTGACAGACAGGGATTGGCCCAGGGTCACCCAGCCGGCTTTCATGCCTGAGGTGGGACTAGAACTCTCAGTCTCCTGCTTTGCCATTGGCTCCTTCCTTATGCTATTCAGTTATGCCTTTAAGCAAGGAAGTTTGGAAGGGTCTACTGCCACTGATAAAATACTTTGCAGAGGGATGTTTCTGACCTGATTCCTACCATTCCTGTTGCTTCAGGATGACAAGGGGAAAAATCGGATATATATTTCACCCAGCCGCCATGCTGGTGTCTTTGCAACAGTTATCCTGGGTTGGCCTGAGGCGGACAGCAACAACTCGCTCTACACTTGGTCTTGTGGTAAGTATGTGTGTGTGGTGTGTGTGTGTGTGTGTTTCCTTGCCTTATTTCTTGGGCTGTTTAAAACAAGGAAGAAAAGTTCTAAGCAAAAGGTGGCCAACCTGGGGCCCTGTATCTCCCAGCATCCTCCCTGTTTCCTAAGGCAACTTCAAGTTGAAGTTCAGCAACCTTTGCAGGTTGCCTAACCAATGGGCTGTCTTCTCTTGCCCTCTCGCTGGTTGACCTGGAGGGCTGAAGTCATCAGTATGCAATGAATTCAAGAACACCAGGGAGGCCTAGGGAAAAGAAAGCTCATCTGCAGAACTGCCAGAATTGTTGACTATCAGAGATATCCCTCTCTCATAGATTATTCCCCTCTGTACCCCAATCCACTTGGGTTTTTAAATCTTTGTACACTGCCCAGAGTCACTGTTGTAAGGTAGGTGGCCCTATAAATTATTATCATTGTTAACATTATTATGATCATTATGATCATCATCATCATCATTATTATTTTCCATTCAATCGTGTCCGATCCTCGGCAACTGCCTGGACTAGTCCCTGCAGTTTTCTTGGCAAGATTTCAGAAGTGGTTTGCCATTGCCTCCTTCCTAGGGCTGAGAGAGAGCGACTGGCCCAAGGTCACCAGCTGGCTTTCATGCCTAAGGTGGGACTAGAACTCTCAGCCTCCTGGTTTGCCATTGCCTCCTTCCTAGGGCTGAGAGTGTGTGACTGGCCCAAGGTCACCCAGCCGGCTTTCATGCCTAAGGCGGGACTAGAACTCTCAGCCTCCTGGTTTGCCATTGCCTCCTTCCTAGGGCTGAGAGAGAGCGACTGGCCCAAGGTCACCAGCTGGCTCTGTGACTAAACCAGGACTAGAACTCATAGTCTCCTGGTTTCTAGCCCGTTGCCTTAACTACTAGACCAAACTGTCTCTCATAAATTATTTAAATACATATAAATAAAATGTACTTTACCCGAATATCTTGGGTTCTTCTGGGCTGCCATTTTCCTTTTCCATTTCCAAGGCTTCTCTGAGCTTGGAAATGTATGTTTGTTATATTTTTATGAACTAATAAAGTAGGTATACCATATCTGGGCTTGTCCAAAGGTCATCTGGATTTTTCAGGCCCGATGTAGTGTGTCTTACCAAAGGAATACAAATGGTCTAAGAGGGAAAAGAGAGTGGTGGGATTTTGGAAGGAGGTTGCAGAATATCTCAGGAAAAGGAGGGCCAGAGAAATGGAGATCTGTAATGAGCTGCGCATGAAGCTTTGAGAAGGGGAACAGTGGTGTGATGCTTTACAGTTTCTGCAGGAAGAACGTTCTGAATCTTGAAAGGAGAAACGCACCCATCTCCAGCCCTGAACAAAGTAAGCCCATGTTTAGGGCACCAAGGGAAAGGGGGCACCACAGAGTTTTTTCCCTTAGCTAGGACACCCTTAACTCTTTCACTGCCACATTAGACTTTTCAGCACTTATCCAGTCTTAATGTCTTGCCAGTTAAGCAATGGAAGGGCCGAAGGGCACCATTGTTGGGCTGTGCTTAGGCCATCAGCTGGCCTTAATCTGGCCCTGTCCATCTCTCTATTATGTTGGGCAAACTCTGTCTTTTAAAAACACAGAACAAATGACCTCAACTCTGACGTAACTCAAGACGCATAGGACCATCATGTCTGTCCTGGTGCTGGAGTAGATGGGAAAGTGCAAATAACTTAATAATAATAATAATAATAATAATAATAATAATAATAAGGGTCCCTCCTTGAGAGGGAGATGGGTGGGATATAAATATGATAAATAAATAGGCTGAAAACTGCCTTTGCAGGGTTCTGCTGGCCGCAGTGGGATGAATGTGTTCAGCAGCAATCTATCAACACTGTCCAAAGAGAGATCCAGATCCCCTCCAATTGCTTGCCTCCTCCCAGCTCTGCAGTGACGGTGAAGGTGACAGTCAAAACCCCAGAGAAAGAGGAGAAGCAGGATGAACAATGTTTGTACATCACGGCAAAACGAGATTTGAGCCTGCAAATCAGGTGTTGCAACCTTGCATTATTATTCCTTAAGATGGATGGGGGAGAAATCTCTTTAGAAAGCTCATCCATGGGAATGTAAAAGAATGGGACACCCTTCTGGACACCCAATTATTATTGTGCATGCCGACTCCGATATTCATGGATTACGGTGCATGCCTTCTTGGCTTCACAAATTGTACTAAGGGGGTTTATTTGATCTTGTTCTATTGGACAGGTCCTAAATGCTAAATTGAAACACATGACTGATGTGCCAATCTGCTACTGAGCATACCTTATTATCCCATGATTTGATTTTCTTTTGTTTGTGATTTAATGTGATGCATGGACCCAGCCATTGTGACTTATTCAACAAATCATGGTTAAAACAAATTACAGATTAAGAAGATGTCTAAATCAGACGATGCTTGAATTGAGAGGTCTATGGTTTATGACTGTCAAATAAGTAGCCCAAATTAAGTGCAGTAGTTTGAAGTGTCTTTGTATTCATGATGGTGTGAACTTCTCTCTGAACTGACAAGTTACAATATTGACCAGCGTTCTCTGCTGCTGTGCCTCCAATTAGACCACTAACATACCAGCTCCAAGATTTTTTTCCTGTTATGCTTGTAAAACCAAACCATATTTAAGTTCTGAACTACTAAAATTTAGTTAAACTGAAAATTGAATTTTTATGTTGCTATGAGAGATCAGCTATACATTACCTCTTGGAAAATGCTGCTCAATGGAAGAACAATTTAGAAACGCTGTTGTCATCCTGAGGATATCCTTGTGCCCCAAATCTTAGAACCCATTTGGTAGGAACCAATAATTTTCTCAGGAGGCACTTCTTTTTATTTCACTAAATACCATTTTCTTTTGCTTCCTCATAGCTGTGAGAGGAATTGCAACCCTGTGAATATCACTGAAGATGTTATGCTTAGAGTCTCAATCAGGGAAGACTCAAAACCCGTACTTTACAAGTGGTATTTAGATCACCCCTTCCAAAGAAAGGTAAGGCTATAACCACGTCAGAAATTCCAGGTATGCACACATCCTACACACTCTGAAAAAGAATATTTTGTAGAGAATAATGTTCCATCTGAGAAGAAATAAGATTCAAGAGTTATGGACAAATCAGATGATCAAAGTAGGGTTATAAAGAACTTTACGATGTCATTTTGCAGGGAGCAGATTTCAGATCTTCACTTCTAGAAATCCATGATGGTGTGACTAGGAACAGGAAAATAATGCACCTAGCTTTCATTGTTTCTAGAAAACTCTAATTTTGGAAAATGTTCAGAATAGGGTGGGCTCTTAGCTTCTTTTCCTCTTCTTTCAACAAAAATGTCCCATGTGCTCACTGATGTGTGGAATGTTCCTTGAAGAAAGCTGCTTCTCTACCGCACTTCCTGGAATGACCTGGATGCATGTGATTTTTTCTTTTAATTCTGTGTGTTTTCCTCCCTCTTGGGGCCTTATTTTTGCTGGAGAGAACTTGGGATTTTAGTAAAAAAAGCCCTCTTTTAGAAACCTAAACCTATCATTCCAAAACATGCTTGCTATTAAAATATATCCCATGTGAATACCGAGGACTTAATAGACAGATATATGAGCCAAACAAATGATGATTATGTTCTTTCTAAAATTATATTTAAGAGGGAAGAATTTAATTTCACCATTTGAGGATGAGACGAAGCAAACAGTCACACCTAGGACATAGCATGCTTGGAAGAGACGATGGTTACTAGAAACGGATATTTTTAAATCCCTGTTGTTCTTCAACTTTCACTTGATTTCTTTCCTCAGCCCAAGGTGCTTCCTCCAGGCTGTAACTTAAATGGTTTCCCACAAAGTTCACTCACTTTTCTTCAGAATGATTCAGCAGTTCTTGTCCTGAACAGCTCATTCTTGCAATCCCAAGGGGAAGCCTTTCAAATCAAAGCAACAGGTATTGCCCGCCAGAATTTGGACGTTCTGCTTAAATTAATGTATTGCCTGATTTCGTGGTTGTTTAAACTAGCAGTTTTTAGTGTTAACACTGTTAATTCTTATACCAGTAAGCTGTTAATGGCTTGTTTTACACCTGTGAACTGTTCCAAGTATTTATTATCTTGCTCTCATTATTAAAATAACACGACCACGTTTCAAACTCTTCCCTGGAACAGAGAATAGCCAACATTCATTCATATAAAAATCATAAGCTCCACCAGGTTGACTAGAAGTCAACTCCAACTGACGGAAAGGAAAAAGGAAATAAAAAAAGAATGATTGGGTTTCTGACTTCTTCCTTTTTATACATCTGCTAAATTACAATATTTGCAGACATGTAGGCCCCCTTAGAAGCCAGACTGTAAGTGATTATATTTGCCATGCTGTGTAATGTGTTGTATGTATGGGAACCGTTCTTGCTTAAATTTGGCTAAACTTCTATTGTGTATATATACTGTTAGTTTTGCCATTGCTGCATATTATCCAAGTTTAAGTTCCCAATCAGATATTATTGGAATTGTATCTTTCTTCCAATATTGAGCCAAACCAAATTTATTCTCGCTGCTAACCTGGAGACCATCTTTTGAAGTTCCCAAGTTCCTTTTTCAAAAGTTGACACCAACATTTTAAATAGCTTTATCTTAACCCTGTAAACCCCACAGTTCAGCTGAAATAAGTACAGGTAGTCCTCAACGTACGACCACGATTGGGACCGGAACTTCTGTTGCTAAGCGAGGCTGTCATTAAGTGAGTCATGCCCAATTTTACAACCTTTTTTGCCACAGTCATTAAGTGAATCATGTGGTCATTAAGTGAATCCAGCTTCTCCCATTGACTTTGCTTGTTAGAAGCCGGCTGGGAAAGTTGCAGATAGCGATCATGTGACCTGGGATGCTGCAACTGTTGTTAATACATGCCGGTTGCCAAGCGCCTGAATTTTGATCACACGACCGCAGGGACGCTGTGTCAGTCGTAAGCGTGAGGACCGGTTGTAAGCCACTTTTTTCAGCACTGTTGTAACTTTGAACGGTTGCTAAATGAATGGTTGTAAGTCGAGGACTACCTGCAATAATGTGTAAAAAAGGTTGAGAAAGGAATCGTGAGATGGGAATAGTTATGTCTGAGACTGCCAGAGAATAACCTGTTCTTTAGCAAAGACACATGTATCTGATTTAGAAATACCATGTGCTCCTTTTAATGCACATTCCTCATGATGTAAATCACAGTAGACCAATTCTTGACCTCTTCTTGTTTCTAAACTTTCCAGCCATGAGTGAGAAACAATACGGGGAAGAAACCTACATTGTCAGCTCTGTGCCTCCTGCAGTCGCCCCAGAATGTTCTGTATCTCCTCCTCGAGGATCAGTGCTCACCAGCTTCTCAATCTCTTGCCACCCTTCCTGCCTATTGGACCAGTGCCCTCCAGTTGACAGCCCTTCATTCACATACTGCTTCTACGTGGAGCCAAGTAAGAGCCAGTGATTGGGTTGTTATACTGAAGGCACTTCTGCCACTGAATTCTTTCTTTCTGTCCTGTCCCCATATGGACAAGACAGGGTTACGTCGTTCTTAGTTGTACCAGTGGCACAGCAGCATTTTCTCTTTTATTTTGATATCAGCTCAGATCAACCCCAAGGTATGTCTCCTTGGTTGGTCTTTTGGAGGTAAGTCTGATGACTGGAGGTGGTGAGAACAGAGGCAGTTGAGACAGGAGAGGCATCAGCAGTGGGGACCACACGTCTCATGCCAGGAAACCTTTCTGCCAGTTCAAAGATGGATGGAAAACACTTCAGCTCAGCAGTGGGGAAAGACCTTTAGGCTCCAGCAAGGGTCAATTCCAGGACAGGACAACTGTCCATCCCTTCAAGAGCACCAGCAAAAGATGCTTGCCTCAAACAGAGAAAAGTTAGTTCCCAGATAGCACTCGAGGATGTGAGAAACCAGAAGCATTATCAGATCCAGGTGGCGGGGAGGACTCTGCATCAACCAGCCATCAGGTGTCAGCCTTTGAGTCGGAAGGTTTTCTCACAAAATATCCATTGTCTGAACCAATGCACTCAGATTAGGTGGGCAAGGACTGGCTGCTGGGATCTGTTGGCTGAATGATGAGGATTAGGTGGTATCCCTCAAAAAATGTAGCTCAGTCTAGGTAGGGGTAGCATACATAGTTTCAGAAAGTTTCAGAAAGTTTAGATGATTGGGAACCTCTACATAAGGTTAGCAACTTACAATAATTGTTGGGTTCAGGTTTCTCTTGAACTCACTTGACCAGTTCACTCATACAGCTAAGTCATAAAGCTGGTTTAATTAACACATGTGCTTGCATGTGGTTAGCGTGTTGACCCTCCCAATGATAGACAGTGGCCAATGTACCTATATTGCAAAGCCACGATGGTATAAAGCTTTGTTTGGGAGTTGGCAATTAGTGCTTTTGAGTCCCACAAGAACCCCACAACTCTCCTAGATATTCTCTGTGGAATTCAAACATTTTAAATGGCCTAATATCTCTGGAAAACATTTAATCATGCAAGACTTTATCATTCTCCCATGAAATCTCATGAGATTTCAGATGAGAATACATGAAACTTGAACAACCTCACAGAAGCTTGCACAAGATTTGGCAGATGAGATATCACCATCTCACAAGATTTCAGCCACGTTTTCATTTTTGGAATTTGGTGTCCCCTCCTGGCGTAATAGTATTATGGTTGAGTGCAATTATGCAAATCCAGCAAAAGTCTCTAATTGGGAGGTGCTGTGTGTGAAATGCTGTTTCCTTGGATGAACCAATAATGTGTTCTTGCATTCAATGATTAAGAATTTAGAATAGCTGATGAACTACAATTTAAGGGCACACATATTGGTTTGTTAACCCACCCTTGGTTAAGGAAACTTTCTTAATCAGTTGGTGAGTGCAGTCTTCCAATCTGAGTCCACTTCCCTCCCTCTTGCTCCTTTCAGATTCACTCCTTCACTGTGGACAAAATCCAGCTCTACCCTTGGTCTACCTTCCATTGGGAGAAGAAGACAATGACTTTCTTCTACAGATTAAAATTGCCGTGGCCAATAATTATGGCCATATTGTTTATACAAATACCACCGTCAGGGTGAGTGACAACGTTGCTTACGTTACCAGCTTTTTGCTTTTGTGTCCATAGACTTTACCATCAGTGAAAGGGAGAAAAGAATGATTTAAACCAACTTTCTGATTTTTTCCCCAAAGCGGCACCTTCTTTTAACCTTCATAACACCTTCAAGTTCATGAAAGGAATCTTTTTTAATTCAGTTATGTGTCACTTAAACTTAAAAGTTTTCAGCTCTTCTTTTTTTAATAGTAATTTTATTAAAAATTACAATCGCAACAATAAAAACTATTACAAACTAAAAAAAGAAAAGAATAAAATGAAAAAAAATAGAAGGTACAGAAAAGAAAAAAATAGAAAGGAAAATAGAAAGGAAAGAAAAAATAATATAGTAAAGAAAAAGAAAAGAAATATATAAAGACACTTCCCCTTTCATCACAACAAATATAAACAATTTTAGTAACTTATCACCTTCTTTTAAAATACAACAAATGATCTCTTCTTCCCATATCCCATCTCTTGTCTATAAACAAATCCTTAAAGCCTCATCATTTCAGTCCTGATGTCAGCAAAAGTCCATTAAGAGTTACCAAAGATAACAACATATCTATTTTAACCTTGATCAAATAAACCAACTTTATATTCCTTCCTTTTACTTTTAACAATCTTGATCTTTAGTCCCACCAAATAATGTCCATCAAACTTGATTTCTTTTCATTTTTTCTTTGTCCCTTCTCACAAAACAAGCCTCTTTTGTAAATCCAATATAGGAACATTATCCAGGTCACTCTCTTGTTTTGTTATTTGTATATCCCTTTTAATTATGAAGACATCAGCTGGTTTCTAAGTCCAGTGTAGCATCTTTTTCCATATCACTCTTGTAGCCTGTCATTTTTAAATCCACTTTCAGATCAGTCTTGATCTTGTCAGATAAAAATTGTTCGTCTTCCATAACATCTTTTAAACACAGTCTATTTATGAGGCACTCTCAAAATTAACTTCTGGGTCCATTGTTCAAAAATATCCTTCAATATGTCCAATGTTAAAATATTTTGCTTCATTCTGTAATTGTAAGTTGAATTTAAGTGTTCTTCTCCTTTAATTGTAATCTTTAGTTCCTTCTAGTTCCCTCTAGTGTCCAACCTTCAAAGTCCCATCTTATCATTTTTTTTTAAAGAATTCAAAACAAAAGCATTTTCCCATGGGAAGGATTCTTATAATTAATTCCAAAATCTTATTTCAAATTTATCTGGACCCTTAGTCCATTTGTAACTTCCCAGAATCAAAGTTCTAATCACCCTGTTGCTGTTTATTCCAAAAGAAAAAAAATTAAGTCCTTAAACTTAACCTAAATCACCCTTTTTCTGTTTATTAAAAAAAAAATTTTTTTTAAGTCCTTAAACTTGAATTTAAAACCTATTTCGCTAAGGATTGAAGGAAACTCACCCGGTGTTTTCAGACTTGTCGATCCAGCCCTAATAGCTAAAAAGCAGTTAACAAGCAATTTCCAAAAGTGATTAGAAAAGGAAGTGTCCTGTTAAAGGCACCAACTGCAGTTTGAGCAAGATGGCTGTTCCCTCATCTCCCAGAGCTCTAAACCCACCAGAGACTGCTATCTTGCAGTCTCCTCATGAAGAGCAGCTGTCTGGAGCACTTGTGGGTGATCTCAAGTCCTCTCCTTGTCCGGAGAGGAATTACAAAGAGCCAGTCTACTTGCCGGCTCTTCATTCCTCCGCGGTCGTCAGCTCCACGTTTAGCAGAGCCATCTTCAGTTCGCCATTTATTCCCTGGAAGTCGGTAATGCCTTCATGTTCAGAAAGCATGTTGTATTGCCTGGGTGATCAGAAGAGTTCACCAACAGAGGCACGTTTGTTTAATACAGGCAGTCCTCATTTAGCAACTGCCTCATTTAGCGACTGTTCGCAGTTATGATGGTGATGAAAAAGTAACTTTATGACCAATCCTCACATTTACAACCTTTGCAGGTCTGTCAAGCAAAGGAAAGCTGAAGTAAGATCATAAGCACAGTTAGTTTCGCTTAGCGACCAATTTGCTTAACGACCGAGTTGCTGATCCCAATTGTGGTTGCTAAACGAGGACTACCTGTAATGGTTTCTTCAATAAACTCACAATTGGCTTCATTTGCATACTGAGTTAGGCCAGAAGCCCAGTAATTATGTCAATAATAATAATAATAATAATAATAATAATAATAATAATAATATATTAAACTTGTATGCTGCCCGACAATCAATGACTCTGGGCAGTAGGAATGAAGGACGGACAGACAACTCTGAATGTTTTTTTGAAAGCAATCTTGTTTTGCCAGGTTCAACCTGAAGATATAAACAGTGGGAGCCAAACTTTGCAGGCCATGATTTTGGAAAAATCAAACAGCATCCTAAAAGGAGATAATAACAGCATGTCCCTCTTTCAGCTGTACAAGTCGGTATCTTCTGTTCTTAATCAAGAAACAAAAGAAGCAACCTTTAGTTCATCTCTGCAGACAGATACGCGGAAAGAGGTCAGCTTTTTGAGCTTCTCTTTCAGAACCATTTGCTCCAGTCAGGCTGAATTCAGAAGCCAATGTTCTAGAAGCAATATCTGTACAGTTCAGTTATGGAAAGCAACTCAAGGGTCATAATAATCTACTATCACACTGGGGAGGCCATTGGTTGAACTGGAATATCATATATACAGCCAGCTCATATCAACCTGAATATCTTATATACAGCCAGCTCAATCAATGAGATAATTATAAACAAATCTGTTGCTAAATATGATGGAGACTTTTAACATACCGTATCTATTCTAGACTGTCCATTAGAAACCTGGTGACTACATTCATGCAACATGATTCTGGTTAATTTTAACATTGGTTATGGTTTAGGGGGGGAGGTGGTAGCCTGATGTGTGAACCCAGGGCAGAGATTAGTTTAAGGTTCGTTGTATTGTGCAGTCCCAGAAAATCAGTCAATTCAGTAACCAGATTGTGTTGTTGTCTGAGTATAACTTTATCACACAAGTCTTGATCTATATTTAATCATGAGAAGTCATTTAAAATGTTCTAACAAAGGCCTAAGAGCTTTGCTGCTTTGTGATGAAATGTTCTAACTAGAATCAATAGGTAGAAATGGTAGGAAGGAAATCTAGGCAAGGCGTTTGGAGAAATGTCCTAATAGTAAGAATTGTTAGAGTAGAACTGATTACTTTGGAGGGAAGAGGACTCCCTTGTGGAGATGTTAAAAGAAGAGTTTAAGTAGCCACCAGCAGCTGTAAAATCCTTGCAGTGAGGAACATATGCCGCTAGTGTTCTGTGCCTCAGTGTCCTTTCTCTGATGGTCTCTCCTTGTCTCTCAAGCTTAGAGAACTAATGCTGACAACCCTTTCAGTGGTTAATGTCACATCGATGCAAACCGCCCTCAAGATGTCAGAAGTGCTCAAAGAAATCACATACAGGAGCGAAGAGCTTTCTTCTTCTGCACAGGTGAGCAGCCAGCCAAGAGGGGCTTCCTGACCTCTGGTTAAAGCAACCAAGGATGGAACGAGGATGTGAGAAGCTGAATGTGGGTCATTTCAGAAAACGCTTGAATTCCACAGCTTGCAAAAGGGGGGAAAATTAAAAAGGGGGGACAAAGAGGGAGTGGACAGAAATAATTTCATTTTTTTTAGAATTAGAGTAAAGCATTAGTCATCAATGTGGCAGGATTGGACAGTAATAGCCAGGCAGAAATTGCCTGGAACCAGAGATGGATGGATCTTTCCTCTGGCTTGGGGACAAGTGTGGTGGTATGCTTAGGGACCTCTTCTTCTATCCAGGTGGAAGCGAGTCATACTCTGAAGAGTGTCAGTGAATCCTTACTGATGGTGGACACAGAGGATGGAGAAGATCATCTAAACTGCAAGGAAGCTGCCGGCTACCTTTTCAGGGCAGTAAGCAACGTTCTTGAAGCTACTGTGCAGAGCGGAATAGAGGAAGCTGCTGTCCCTGATATGGCACAGGTGAAGGTGTGTTGATTTGCATCTACATGCCCCTGCAAGTCTTGTTGGCAGTCCTGTTCGCCATTTATGGGAACTCCCACCTTTGGCCAACTTACAGCTCAAGCAGCCATCAAACTAAATCTCCCTTTCCTGCCAGAAGTTCAGCATTCTGTTTCTGCGGCATGGTTGTAAATGATTTTCCCCCTTCTTTCAGGCCGGCCATTATGGCAACATGCAACCAGGGCCACAGCTTTTGAGAAAAAGGCCTGCTAAAATGCTGGGGTTGTACTTCTGCAGTTCATAGGGGCTTCTCAATGCAGCAGAGGAATGGTGGCAAACCAGCTGGGAAGATTTTAGGCCAGTGTTTCTCAACCTTAGCAACTTTAAGATGTGTGGACTTCAACTCCCAGCAAGCTGGCTGGGGAATTCTGGGAGTTGAAGTCCACATATCTTAAAGTTGCCAAGGTTGAGAAACACTGCTTTAAGGAATTTGAGAGCATGTCGTGGGCACCATCACAAAATGGGTGCCATAGGAGGACTTGTCTTTTCACCAAATAGCTATCATTAGCAGGTTGTATTTATTTGCTAAGAGACCTTCAAAGCACGTTCAGTGACACTGGAGGGTAGTAATTTACTGTGCAGCATTCCCACTTCCCACTTTGTAAATGATTAGAAGCAGCCAATTTTTAAAACAATGTCCTGTGGGATAGACAGTTTGATGGACATCAGGGAAGGCGGATGCTGGGACACTGGTGCCCATTGGAATACCTTTGGGGGCCCCAGTTCTACCTGATGTAAAGGACTCTCACAGAATATAGTTTATTTCTTCTGCATTAGAATTCAGTATCGCAAGAACTCATAACTACTGTTGAAAACCTTCAGAGTGCTCTCCTTTTTGGAAAATTGCCCGACAGTGAGCCGTTGGTGCTAACAGCTCCTTCTGCAGCTATGTATATCAACAGGTAATCCACAACACCTAAAAAAAAAAAGAAAACTTTTCTGTATCTCAACTGTTTTCATTCCTGTTTAGGAAAGACATACTAGGCCATGGGTACCATATCTGGGCTGCAAACTTTCTTATGACCACCAGGGGGCAGCAAGGAAATAAAGAAAGGTCTAACCCAGAGCTTTCCAAACTGTGTGTTGCGACACAAAAGTGTGTCGCCACAAACAGTCTGGTGTGTCGCCACACAACATTATCATTGTGATGATTATCAGCGTTTCCGGGTTTTCCCGCGGCGACACACCAACGGCGGTTGGTGTGTCGCCACGGGAAAACTTTGGAAAGCCCTGGTCTAACCCATAGCTTTCCAAACTGTGTGTCGTGACACTTTAGTGTGTCGCAACACACAGTTTAGTGTGTTGCGAAGTGGCAGCACGGGGGCACGCACGGCGGTGGCGTGGAGATGCGCGCGGCAGTGGCGTGGGGACGCGTGCGGCGGCGGCAGTGTGCACAGCGGCATGCCATCACCGCTTCCACGTTTTAGCGAGGTTGCCGATGCTGCCGCCGACGCCGTCCACACCGCCGCCGCTGTGCGCCCCCCCGTGCCGCCTCCGTGCACGCGCGCGCACCCCTGCGCCGCCGCCACTGCCGCCGTTGGTGTGTCGCCAAAGGCGGCACTTTCGAAAGCACTGGTCTAACCCCTTGCTGCCATCTAGCGCTCCTTGGGATTTTGGCAGTCCAGATACATTACTGCTACATAAACCACTTTTCAGGGCCAGCCAAGCAATCCCATCCCCCATGCCCCGAAAATGCAGTTTGTTTTTTTCCCACCAACAGTGGCATTCACTGTTAAAGCATCAGAAAGTCAACTGACATGTGACAGGCAACTTCCAATTTAATTTACATAAGGAAGCAGCAGATTATAAAACAGGGACACCAAGATCAGGGTTCTGAATCCTGACATAAAAAGATGCCACATCAAAACAAGCTAAATTTCTTAATGGTGTCTAGTTGCAAACAAACAAACAAACAAACAAACAGACCTACCTTCTTTCATAAACTTAATTCCTGAGTTTATCCACTATATCAAGACCAAAATAAACTGATTTTATTATACCTTAGCATTTTTTATCTTCCTAGAAGTTGCTTCTCAGAATGAGAATAAGAATGTGGCTGTTTGACTTTGGGTTTGATTTAGTACATTGTAGGGACCTAGATAATGTTGATGTAAACCATGTTTTATGGTTTAGCATGTCCTGCAAATCCAGCCAATGATGGCTTATTCCATAAATTATGGTGTAAGAAATCAAGAGTTAGGGGAGGGAGGGAGGGAGGGAGGGAGGGAGGGAGGGAGGGAGGGAGGAAGGAAGGAAGGAAGGAAGAAAGGAAGGAAACACAAGACTCTAAATCAGAGCTTTCCAAACTTTTCATGTTGGTGACACACTTTTTAGACATGCATCATTTCGCGACACACTCTTACAGCAGGGCACAAGGCAGGCACTAGGACCTGCGAGGAATCACAGCAGGTTTGGAGGCAGCCAGGCACAAGGCAGGCACTAGGACCTGCATGGAATCACAGCAGGTTTGGAGGCAGCCAGGCACAAGGCAGGCACTAGGACCTGCGTGGAATCCTGGCAGGGCTCGGAGGCAGCAGAGCTTACAGAGTGTTGTGAACCCAGTTTCTCGCTTGTTCCTTATTTCAACTTTTAAGAATGCATAAAGGAAGACCCACAGAGGAGCCATTCCTCACAAAAATTTAGCCATTTCACCAGATGCAGTGTGTCATTTAGGACCTGTGTGTTTGCTTTTCTGTCTTGTCTTCTCACCTTTCAATGTTTTCTCATCCTTCTCTGAAAAGGTTGCAGACAGAGAATGTCAACAGCACGGCCATTAAAATCTCCAATTCCAGTTCTGCCACGTTCACACTCCCCTCCGCCTCTTCTCTCAGCATCTCGGGGGACAGCGATGAGACAGTGGACATCAGGGCAAGCCTGCATCTTCATTGGGGCTTTCTTTGCTCTGGGAATGGGTTTTCTTCTGGTCTTGAGATGTCTCTTCATTTTTAATCATAATGTAAAGGTTGAAATAACAGTGATGGTCCATATGACCTCCCCTCCTTTTTTTCTTTGGTGCCTTCAAGTCAGTGTTGAGTCCTGGCAACTGCCTGGACAAGTCCCTGCAGTTTTCTTGGCAAAGTCTTTTGGAAGTGGGTTGCCATTGCGGCTGAGAGAAAGCGACTGGCCCAAGGTCACCCAGCTGGCTTTGTGCCCAAGGCAGGACTAGAACTCATGGTCCCCCAGTTTGTAACCTGGTGGCTTTAGCCACTGTATCAAACTGGCTCTCCCCTTCATTATATCCCATGAAATATAGAGAAAAGGAAAGGAAAGACAGAATATGGATGGATAGGGAGAGGAAAGTTTAAGGTTTAAGTTTAAGTTTAAGTTTAAGTTTAAGTTTAAGTTTAAGTTTAAGTTTAAGTTTAAGTTTAAGTTTAAGTTTAAGTTTAAGTTTAAGTTTAAGTTTAAGTTTAAGTTTAAGTTTAAGTTTAAGTTTAAGTTTAAGTTTAAGTTATGAAACAGAGGAGAAAGGTGAGTTCCAGGAGAGAAGTGGAGTACAGCAGCAGAGTATTTATTATTTATTTTATATAAAACATTTGAATAGTCGCCCATCTTATAACCAAACTCTGGGCAGCTTACAACTCAAGAATAGGGTGACCATACGTCCCGTTTTGAACGGGACAGTCCCGTTATTTTAGCATTTTTCAACCGTCCCATCATTTTGATCAAAATCTCAATTTTGTCCCTTTTTTAAACCCGGCGGGAAGGAGGACAGGAAGACAGGAAGGAGGACTGGAGCCGGACTTGCCATTGGAGGCAGCCCGGAAGAGGCCCTATCAGTGCGGCAACTGGAAGCCCAGTTGCCACGTGCGAGCCCAGCAGCAGACACAGCACCACAGTCCAGGTTCCTGCCTCCTTACCTGATCCTGAGATTGTCTGCCCAGCAGTGGTGAGGCCAGGGAAAGCAGGCACGGGAAGGTTGTGGAAAGAGGGTGTGTGTGTGTGTGTGTGCGCAGATTACTTGCTCAGCGTAATCGCGCGCGCACACGCACACACACACACACGCACCCCACACCCTCTTTCTCCAGCCTCCCTGCAACAGGTGCGGGTGCATTTGGTCATGGGGAGGCTGGAGAAAGAGGGTGTGGGGTGCATGTGTGTGTGTGTGCATCTGATCGGGCTTGGCCAAGGGAGGAGAGTTGTCGGGCCGCCGAGCAGGAGAAGCAGGAGCCGGCCACCCTGGGGAGCTTCAGCGGGCAGCAAGGGGCGGAGTGGTTGACAACTCTCCTCCCTTGGCCAAGCCCGATCAGATGCACACACACACACACTCACAGGACAGACTGCCCTGGCAGGAGCTGGCCATGCTGGGGGGCTTCAGCAGGTGGCGAGGGGCGGAGTGGTGTGGCTGAAGCCTCCCAGCACGGCCGGCTCCTGCCGAGGGCAGTCTGTCCTGTGAGTGTGTGAGTGTGTGTATGTGCGTCTGATCGGGCTTGGCCAAGGGAGGAGAGTTGTCGGGCCGCCGAGCAGGAGAAGCAGGAGCCGGCCACCCTGGGGAGCTTCAGCGGGCAGCAAGGGGCGGAGTGGTGTGGCTGAAGCAGCCGAGCGCAGCCGGCTCCTCCTGCTTCTCCTGCTCTGCGGCGGTGGCAGCAGCAGCGACTCTCCTCCCTCCCTCGGCCAAGCCCGAGGGGGATGGGGCAGTGGTGGGCCTCCATCCCCTCCATCCCCGCCCCTTGTTCCCCAGCCAATGACGGTGCTGTGTGCACAGTGTGTGTACTCCGGCCTCCCCCAAACACACCAGCTCTGCCGCACCATTTACTGCTAGAAGAAAAAAAAACCTTTAAAAATCGAGGAAAAAAATTAAAATCCGAGCCAATCACGCTGATGGGGGCAGGGTTTGCAGGCGGGAGCCAATCGTGTGGGGTGGGAGCGGGGTTTGCAGGTGGGAGCCAATTGTGTGGACTTGGGGGCGGGGTTTGGAGGCCGGCATGGTGGCATAAGACCCTGTTCCGTTTTGTCATCCCAAAAGTCCCGTTTTTGTCTGAAGGAAATATGGTCAGCCTACTCAAGAATAAACTATGTATACATAGTGTAAAAGCAGAAAACAATAAAACCCAAAACAGAAAAACCTGGTGCCGCAACCACACTTCCCTGATGCAACCCACAACCTTCTCCCACTCTGAACTCACCCTATTCCAACGCTTGGGGGAAAAGCCAACATTTTGTTTCTGGTTTTTATTGAATTCTGTTACTGATATTTTGTATTGATATTTTAAACTCTGTTAGCTACCCAGACCTGGGCTTGTGAAATGAGCAGCTATATCAATTCATTAAAATAAAATAAACTTAGGTAATTATTATGGCAACCCCATTTCTGTGGGCTGTAAGAAATTCAAGGGCTCCAGGACTTACCCAGGGGTGGTTTTCTTTTAAGCTTTTGTAATATATGCATTTTTAAATATAAATGCAGGTTGAGCAGAAGTGTAGAAATGGCTTATCTACTCCAACAGGTAGCGAAATTTACTGTTCTCCATTCACACACAGACACACAGCACTCTAAGTGTATCGTTTTTCAGTTTCTGTTCCAAAGTAGCAGTCTGTTGGCCTTTCCAAATGTTTCTTCCCTCTGACTTGGGAGCTGGGAAGGAAGGGAATTTGGATGAGTCACCTATCAACCACCTACTGTAGCTTCCCAGCAACCCTAGAGAACATCACCTGGTTATTAACATTTATTTGCCAAATCCACATGTTCTATATTGTACTTATATTGATCTCTGTGCCCAAAGAAATCCTAGTTTAAAGAGTCACTAATCCATGCAAATAAATGTGAAGGTTTTTCAGGGTCAAACATCCTCAAGTCAATCTCAGAAGCTGGAGACTTCAACGTGTCCGTGTTGTTTTCTTGGCAACAGTAGAGAAGTGGTTTCCCATTGCCTTTATCCAGAATGTTTTTGGACTTCCCAGTCTAGCCCACAGCCCCTTTTCTCTGGTGATCTCTTATCTAGGTCCTAACTAGTAGAGCTATGAACTGCTTTGGACTTGTTTGCCAAACATTCCCAGGATTCCACAGCAAGCTTGAAGGTGTTGCAGGCAGTTGCTACATTTGTACTCCCATGGCCTCCATCTTTTGAAGATCAAGTCCAAAGTACCGTACAACAAAGTACTGCAAATACAAAGGACTGTACAACTAGGTCCAATGAGCTCTATTTACAAGGACAAAGTTGGCCAGATGGTGGCACATTTAGAGCAAAGCTTTCCAAACTTTTCCTGTTGGTGGCACACACCAACGGCGGCGGCAGTGGCGGTGCGGCGGCACGCGTGGCGGCAGCGGCTGTGCGCAGCTGTGTCGCGCGAAACCTGGAAGCGCTGATGGCGCACCGCCACTTGCACTGCCGCGCACAGCAGCGGCAATGTGCCATCAGCGCTTCTGGGTTTTCATGCGACACACCTGCACACCGCAGGCAACACAGTACTGTGTCGCGACACACAGTTTGGAAAGCTATGATTTAGAGTCTTGTCCTTCCTTCCTTCCTTCCTTCCTTCCTTCCTTCCTTCCTTCCTTCCTTCCTTCCTTCCTTCCTTCCTTCCTTCCTTCCTTCCTTCCAGAACAAGCCTGCTAGATTAGCTATCTATTATATTTTGTACTTCTGGATTAGCCCATTAGTAGGATTTCTAATATAGTAGAAATCGTGGAAAGCTGATATTTTGGTTTTGTAGTTTTTTTCTAAAAAAAATCCCAAGTTCTTTATGTTTAGTGACTGTCCAAAAAAGAGAGGTGCAGGGCAGTCCTAAGTCTCTATCTGCTCCATTCTTGGAAAGCTCCGATATTTCCAGTACCTTCTAAGCAGCAACTAACAAGGCATAAATAAACCTGGAGATACAGTTGCATCTTGCTGTCATCTTCTCAAAACCAGCCAAACAACAAGTAAACCAATATCCTTCCATCTCTTTTTTTGTTCTCTATTTGGTCTAAATACTTTCCTGGGATGGGGGATCAGTGGTCTGTTCAAATCCTTCCAGTCCAACAGTTCTCTTAATTTGGATCTTTAGGGACTTTTGGAGTTCGGTAACTTCAGAAACAACCATGGAATCTGGTACAGAATGTCAAGTTTCAGTGTCAGAGTTCCTTCACTGAGATCAGAACTCTGCTCACAATCTTGGTGGAGATAATCCAACTAGTCCTATGTACCTTTGGATGCTGACCCAATGTCCATAATGTTGCAGCCTTAAAACAGTTGCTGTGGTTCCTTCTTCACATAGTATGTGGCTCATGAAACAGTCTTGATCTTGAACCATGACAATCAGATTAAACACAGAATGGCCTAAGGTCAAAGAAGCAAAATGGAAGTGCTAAGTTCCTGAGCAAAATGGGAATGCTAAGTTCATTCCTCGTCATCTGCCTTACTGTGGCTGAGTTTCTGATTGAATGGAATCCTTATACTGGAAGTCTAATGCGGCACAGATCTGAAGAAACCTTGACCATTAAGTCTCCCTTCTTGCAGATGGTGAGCTTCTCGGTGAATCCTTTTTCCTCAAGTGACTCATTTGACATCCATGGAACTGTTGGAGGCCTCACTCTCACCAGCCTAGATGGTCTGGTCATTCCAGTGCATGACCTTCTGGAAGATATTGAGGTAATTGTTCTGCTCTGCTTGCTTTCAACCCCTTAGGGAGTTTTGGATGTTGAAGACAAATCTGTCCTGTGTTTCCTGATGGATTCTGCTGCCTCTTCTTCTACATATGCAGTTCCTCTATTAAACTGGTAGTAATACCAGGGTTGAGAAAAATCAGAGCAGGAAAGACTTTTTGGGAGCCTTCCCTTCCAAATATTCTAACTGTGCTCTACATCCCTCCACAACTCTCTATTTTCTCTTCTTCAAGACAGTCACTCTTTCCTCCATTCTTCAATATTTAGGAGACAGAAGCACCTTCTCTGTCTATCTGTCTCACCACCCTTAACTTTTATAAAAAGTTGGGGTAAATTGCATAGTAAAGCTATAGTCAGTGCTATCCTTGCACGTAAATACTTGTGAGTTATTTTAAAGGCTCTTAGGGTATGAATGGATTTCCAGAGCTAATTGGTTGACTTGATCCATAGATAATGTTACCCAGGAGTTCTGCAACCCAAGATGACAAGAATGTATTGAATCTGGGAAACTTCACAGCTGTCCAAGTCAACGTGACTTCAGTAGACTCATCTCTAGTGATCCACCTGGAGATGGATCAAAATGTTCCACTTATCCTTTATTTGGGATATGATTATCTTCCCAATGAGACTGATCATGAACTGATGGCACGTCTTCCTCACAACAGAGATGCTAGAGGTAAAATTAAGTGACTCTCAGAGGTTGCACATTATTATGCTTTGGTCAATCATGCTTTGTTGAGTAACCCATAATGTTTACTCTTAATGGCTTGGATCACGCAACTAAGCCAAAAACTATATATTAAACCGCATTATGACATAGTGCTGTGGTCCTCAACATGGGGTCTGAGGAAGTCAATGTGCCTTTTGTATCCCCCTGCCTTCCTGCTCTGCCTGATTTTTTTTACATTTAATTAAAAATGGGAAATAGGCATTCTGCAAATCAAAGTGTTAACTTTCAGTGTCATCCTTATTTTCAAGAATTTTGTTGTTCGGTCATTTAGTTGTGTCCGACTCTTCGTGACCTCATAGACCATAGCACACTGGGCCTTCCTGTCCTCCACTGCCTCCCGGAGTTTACTCAAATTCATGTTCATCACATCGGTGATGCTATCTAACCATCTCATCCTCTGCCGTCCCCTTCTCCTTTTGCCCTCAGTCTTTCCCAGCATCAGGGTCTTTTCCAGTGAGTCCTCTCTTCGCATTAGGTGGCCAAAGTATTTGAGCTTCAGCTTCAGTCTCTGTCCTTCCAATGAGCAGTCAGGGTTGATTTCCTTTAGGATTGAGTTTCTTCCACTATTAGAACATTATTGGGGTTCAAATAAAAAGCAAGGTTGTTCCCACAAGCCTGAAACTTGTATGTCCCTAAGTTGGGATGACAGTGATTGGCCCAAAGTCACAGTGAGCCTCCATGGAATGTTCTGAACCTTGAAATTTGTTGTTCAGTCGTTTAGTCGTGTCCGACTCTTCGTAACCTCATGGACCATAGCACGCTGGGCCTTCCTGTCCTCCACTGCCTCCCGGAGTTTACTCAAATTCATGTTCATTTCATCGGTGATGCTATCTAACCATCCCATCCTCTGCCGTCCCCTTCTCCTTTTGCCTTCAGTCTTTCCCAGCATCAGGGTCTTTTCCAGGGAGTCCTCTCTTCGCATTAGGTGTCCAAATTTTCAAGAATACCTCCAGCCTAAAATCGACCCCTTAAGCTTCATTAGAAAATATAGATGATGGGTGGATGAGTGTCATGTTTGAAAGTGTGCCCAATTGCCCTCAAAATGACAAAAGATAATAGGGTAAAGAGTGAACATCTTGGGGGAGAGGGGCCTAGAGAGAATGGCAAATAATATTAAGGTCTATCAGTGATTTATATTTCGTCATGTCCTTCTGGTACCCATTCTGTCAATCTCAAATTCCAGACATGTCTACCAGCCCAAAACAGGTTGGAAAGCCCTGGCTTGAAGTGATGTAAAAACAAGGTTTTCTGCCCAATCCTCGTTGGTATAAACATACAAAAGACTTCAAAATAATTTTGCATGTTCCAAGACTGGTTTCCTAATCAACTAATGCTCTCCTATGCTGTGCTAAAATTAATACGTATTTATAAACTGGCCATTCTATTTATCTTTATTCTGTGAAATGCTTTTGGTGCTAAAATTCTGCATATCAAACCACTGCTCAAATCGCAGCCCAGAAAACTGGGATTTATTCAAGTATTTACCTGATCTCTACATGGCTTTATCTGATTACTTCCTTCCTTAGTTCTCAATGCCAGATGAAGTCAACTCAAGGGGCACCAAATTTGGTCTCTGTAGAATTCAAAAGCCTGTAAATTATTTTGTAACTGTTGTGTGGCCTTGATGATACCTAATATAGAATTTGGACTTGTGGAAAAAAAAACACAACTAACAATCTTTGCAATGGTTTGTTTGTTTTTTGGTAACCCAGATGAGATATATTCCTGGGTGCTTCAACCAGAAGACCTGATTTTTGGAGAAGGAATTTATTATTTTGTAGTGAGACCAGAAACAGAACTGGACTTCCTTGCTTCTAGTGAAATGAACATCTCCATCACTTGCTTTCTATCCCAATGTGTATTCTGGGATGAGCACCAAAGAAGTTGGAATAGCTACGGATGCCATGTAAGTAGAAAGCAGTAGTAACACTGGCACATTGAAGACTTATTGTTATGTAACATTCTTCCCTAATGTGAGACCTTTTAGATACGTTGGGACTGCAATTTTTGAATTCTGGGAGTCATATTCCTAACATTTCTGGAGAATGCAGGTTATGCACAACTGCTGTATTGTAAAACTTAGTTCTCTCAGTCATAAGTAAACCACCTAATTCTAAATCAGGATGTTATTAAAACTAGGAATAAATGGAAAGTGTTTCTCTTGCCCAAAAGAGAATCATGTCTAGTCCTTTACGTAGAGTAGGCTAGAGACAGAAGAGCAAGATAGTTGAAGATTAACTGTATAAGCAGAGCTTATATTTAATACAATCCAGTCACTGGAATTCTTTCATAATGGCTTCTTAGCTTTTCTGTAATAAAATGACCTTCTCAGAAGTTCCTGGATTCTTGTGTGACTGTTTAATTCATAGGAAAAGCCTGATTGTCGGAGGTAGGTGGATGGGTCACAATAGGAGCTGATACAGATGCACACACACAACCAGTAGATAAACAAATCAGGGATCTTATTCTGGACCCTGTGATACTTATACCAATAAAGTAGTGTGATCTAATAATATATTCAAGTGAAAGTATTATTCACAAACCAGTATGTGTTTCTATGTATGTACACATAGTGTAAGAAATATAATAAAAGAAACCAAGTCTTAACCTACTCAGTTTTCCTCCCTTTCATGTCTCTTTCCCTCATTTTCTGCTTGTAATTTATTATGGCTTCATCTCCTGCTCCTTATCTCAATTACTGATACTGGAATGTCTCTGAGTTTTCTCCTGATGGTCTTGCTGCCAAGCAAGGCCTTTAACTCACAACACTCCAAAATCTCCATACACACAACACAGTCCAACATCCTGGTCTTTCCACACTCTTACAAGCCACTCCAGGCTTTTCCTCCTGAACTTCCTTCACGTCCCAGGGCTGGGATCTCCAGACTTGACAGGCTGGATCATTCCTCCATTCCATTCCACATTAACCAGGTGACATCCTCTCCAGCAGCATGTCCTGCAGCATCTGAAATACTGTATAACCCCTTTCTCTGTTTCTATATACTGCCAAAACTCTAGTGTCTGTTTGATACTTTGTAACCTTTAACTGGGCGAAACGGTGTGTCATAGCCCAACAATTTTTGAACCAAGGTACCTCAAATGGGCTAACTTACAGAACGTGTCCAATATCGGGGACCCATGACTCTCATGGAATGGAAATTTGGCAAATTTTATAAAGCATTTGATGACATAAAATTATCATAAAACATTGGATGACATAATACAAAATGTCATGAAACATTTCCTGTGGTCAACTCCTGATGTTTGACTGGGCTATACAGTTCAACATGGGCTACTTTCAAGGCAGATACATCTCTCCCTGAATGTTTAATAACTTTTTCAGTACATTAGAAGCTCTGCTATTGTTGTAGGCATTGAGGAATCTGGTAAGGAAATATCTGTGAAACGATGATCCAACGGGTCACGGGTTGTCTAGTATATTCTATATCTAAGGCATGTACAGTATGTGCCACTTTACAGGTACATTCTAGCATTTTCCCCTTTTCTGCCTATGTGTTCTTGGTGTTGTGCTGAGTTATCTGCCTTCCCTAAAAACAATGCATGACCTTGGCACAGATCTAACCACTTTCTTCCAGCTGGGCACTTCACCTGCCACACTGACAGATGTGAAAAAAGACCCCAAACTTCTACTTGAAGTTTGTGACTGTACAGATGGGATAGAGGTAGAAGTCAAAATGCCATATCTTCCTTGCTTGCAGGTTGGCCCCAAAACAATCCCTGGGGATACTCAGTGTCTCTGTAACCACCTGACCTTCTTTGGAAGCTCTTTCTTTATAATGCCAAACACCATTGATGTCAGCAGAACTGTGGAGCTGTTTGCCACTTTTGTGGACAACCCCATCGTGGTGACAACAGTAGGCTGCATCTTCCTCGCCTACCTTCTGGTTCTGATCTGGGCCAGAAGAAAAGACATCCAAGATGACGCCAAAGTAAGTTGTACATAGTGTCTGCTGGCATTGTTTCTCTTACAGTACAAAGAATTTTCTTTTGCTTCTAAAGAGAGGCTGAACCATTACAGAACCTACAAGATGATACTATGACATGTTTGCCATTCATGAACCTTCCCCTGCAGAGGATCATCTCCTTTTAAATTCTGACTCTGTAGAGCTTGAACAGTGTACATTTTTTAAACCTGTAGACATTGATCTAGCAAGGAATCTTTCTTTGTTCACTTACGTATTTCTATTCATCATCTCCTTATCATTCCTGAAGTTGCATTATTTCTCTCTAGGTGAAGATAACAGTCTTGGAAGATAATGATCCTTTTGCTCAATATCGTTACCTGGTGACCCTTTATACTGGACATCGCCGAGGTGCAGCTACAACCTCTAAGGTAGCAATGGAGTCCTGGATCTTGTTGCTTGAAAGAGCTGCAGCTGTTATATTGTCCTGTGTCTACATCAGCACCAAAGAGCATGTTCTCTTAAATCTCCAAGCCATAGATTGGTGGAGGGCATTGTTCTGATCAGACTATACAAAAACTAAGTCTTCCTTTCCTACTCATTGCATTCCTTACTAAACATTGCATGCACACTCCCCCATCTTTAATTAATAAAAATAAAAAGGAGACACCTATCTACATAGTATATTCTTGTTTGTATTTGCTAGAAGGAAGAATAACAGGAAGTAGTGGTAGACAAATATGAACACTGCATACAGTATGCAAATGAAATAAATGAGGAACTGAAGCAATTCTTACTTATCCTTTCTATTCCAGGTGACTCTCACCTTGTATGGCCAGGAAGGAGAGAGTGAGCCACACCATTTGGTGGACCCCGATACCCCAGTCTTTGAGCGAGGGGGTGTGGATGTCTTTCTTCTGTGTACCCTTTTCCCCCTTGGGGAACTACAGAGTATCAGACTGTGGCATGACAATTCAGGAGCCAGCCCTTCCTGGTATGTAAGAGGCCGAGAGATGGAGCAGAGAAAGAAACATCCTTTTTGCAAAGAGGACATCTTTTGAAATAGTTTTTATTGTTTCAAATGTGTTGGATGATTTTTGTTGTTATGTTTCTGGTTATCTTTTGTATTGTTTTGTGTTTTGAACTTTATAAGCCACTCAGAGTTACGGATGCAAGATGGGCAGCCATACAAATTTCACAAATAAATAAATGAATAAACAAATAAAATCTTTCTCTTTCCTGAAGTTTCAAGGAAGGGACCTTCTATTTTAATTTAAGATTCCTAGCCACCCCAGTTTTAAGGGGCCCTCAAATATGTTGGATTACAATTTTTGTCAAACTTTTATTACAGCCTACGGGCCAGAAAGCACAATAAAAAACATAGACCTGTAATTTTTTGGATTACAATTCTATCTTCCTTTTCTAACCTGGGTAACCCCATGGGAGTGGTAGACCATGACATCTGGAAGGCACCCAGTTGAAAAATTAATGTAGTTTGGTGTTAAGAGTGTCCTCATGTGAGACGTGAAATATTACTGCTTTCTACTAAGTGAGTCTAAAAACAGTTTGTGGCCATAACATGTTGGTCAGTTGCCAATCTACTACATTAAGAATGGTTATGCACAAGACCTCAAGACAGCGTCAAGTGAATTTATTGGGCAGTGGGTGGGTAAAAATGTCCCAAGTCTGTAGGTTAGGTTCACACATTGTATCAACCTAGCTATTCTGATATGTAAATAATGGTTAGCATGATGTGGGAACCAGACTACTTTGCCTTGCTAACAAACATTGCTTAAAAAAACCATTGCTTACTACATTGTAGGAACCTCACTATGTCATTACTTTTATATTTTTCATTCATAGGTATGTGAATCGTGTTCTAGTCCACGATGTGGCCACTGATCAGAAGTGGTATTTTCTCTGTAACTCTTGGCTAGCCATTGATGTAGGAGATTGTGTCTTAGATAAAGTGTTCCCTGTAGCCACTGAACAAGACATGAAGCAGTTCAGGTATGTTGGGAGACAGTTTTGTTTGTTTGTTTGTTTTAGAAAATAGAGTGGTGTGTCTAATATACCTTTTTCCTCTCCCAACAAAGGCTCAGAAGATAAAAAGTTTGGTCAAGTTTCCAGAATGGTTCTACTTGTACTAAAAAAAATTGACGGTGGAGGTAGCCAATTGCCTAGCAAGAGTCTTGTGGCACCTTTATGATTAATAAATGTATTATTGCATAAATGTTTGTGGAACATAGTCTGCTTTTTCAGAGGCATGGAATCTTCAAGGTGCCACAAGAGTCTTCATTGTGTTTACTGCAAAACAGTAACACAACTGTAAAAGGAAAACTGGCTAGCATAATTTTTAGTAAGAAGGGTGCATCCGCCACTGCTAAAGGCAGTCTGTAACGGTAGGGAAGATATAGCTTCCCAAGCCTTTTTAAAATGCTTTTTAACCAAATGGAATATTGGAAAGAAAGTGTGTAAAGAAAAACAGAACTGTCTGTTCATCTGCCTGCCTGTCAGCAGGATAACTCTCTGAAAGCTGAACTGAATAAGACCAAATTTGGAGCACAAAAGAAAACAGGCGAGATTCAGTCTGGAGCTGCAGAGACAAAAATCTGGAAAATTTTCTCCCAGTGCATCCCCAGTAGCCTGGGATGTTAGGCACCACTCCATTCTAAGTTCCCAATATTATGTACCTGTTTCTTAATGTGCTTTATATTTTATAACAATGCGCTCTAATGCAGATGTGATGCTTTGATGCACCTGGAATTATTAGCTGTTCTTTTCACAACCCACGAGGATGGCTGTAATTATTCAAGGGAGTAGATGGAGTAGTTTTGTTGCCTCTTCCTTCTTTTCTACACCCTGGAATTGCTACTGGATGGAGGACAGGCAAAGCCCAGTGAGGGTGGCTTCTTCCTAGAAGAGCTTTTTATTTGGGGCAGGGGGGAGGTGCCTTTGAGTCAGTTTTGACTCCTGGCAACTGCCTAGACAAGTCCCTGCAGTTTTCTTGACAGGGTTTTTTGGAAGTGGTTTGCCCTTGCCTGCTTCCTAGTGCTGAGAGAGAATGAGTGGCCCAAGGTCACCCAGCTGGCTTTGTGCCTAAAGCCGGACTAGAACTCTCAGTCTCCTGGTTTGCCATTGGCTCCTTCCTATGGCTGAGAGACAGGGACTGGCCCAAGGTCACCCAGCTGGCTTTCATGCCTAAGGCAGGACTAGAACTCTCAGTCTCCTGGTTTGCCATTGGCTCCTTCCTAGGGCTGAGAGACAGGGACTGGCCCAAGGTCACCCAGCTGGTTTTCATGCCTCAGGCAGGACTAGAACTCTCAGTCTCCTGGTTTGCCATTGGCTCCTTCCTAGGGCTGAGAGACAGGGACTGGCCCAAGGTCACCCAGCTGGCTTTGTGCCTAAAGCCAGACTAGAACTCTCAGTCTCCTGGTTTGCCATTGGCTCCTTCCTAGGGCTGAGAGACAGGGACTGGCCCAAGGTCACCCAGCCGGCTTTTGTGCCTCAGGCGGGACTAGAACTCTCAGTCTCCTGGTTTGCCATTGGCTCCTTCCTAGGGCTGAGAGACAGGGACTGGCCCAAGGTCACCCAGCTGGCTTTCATGCCTAAGGCAGGACTAGAACTCACTGTCTCCTGGTTTCTAGCCTGGAGCCTTCACCACTACACCAAACTGGCTCTAAGAAGAGCTAATAGTAACAATAGTTTCCAGTGCTGCCAAAAGATAAATTGTTGGGTTGTGACTGTTTTGGCTCCTCATGAACCCCTCTGATCTCTTTCACTTCTCTTCAGCAACCTGTTTTTTATGAAGACCTCCAAAGGCTTTCGTGATGGCCATATCTGGTACTCCATTTTCAACCGTTGTCCACGCAGCTCTTTCACACGGGCCCAGAGAGTGTCTTGTTGCTTCTCCCTTCTTCTGTGCACCATGTTGACCAGCATCATGTTTTGGGGGGTACCCAAGGATCCGGCAGACCAGAAAATGGATTTAGGTAATAGCATCACAGCTTCACTGCTTTGGAATACAGTAGAAATGGCAACTAGAGGAGTTAAGACGGCTGGCTGAATATGGAAATCTAGCCACTGAGAACGAATTCTGAATCTGATGCTTCTTCTTGCTTTGGAGCTGGTGGCACCTTGAAGAGGTTTTCTTGATCCCTCCTCTTAACAAAAACCATACTGACCTATGCTAAATGATTGTTATAAAGATGTTGGGGGGAAAAGCTTTACAAAATGCTTAACCTGTATGAAACCTGCTCCATAAATGCTTTGCTGAGACAGTTTTACAATGTGGATCTGAAATGTGGTGGTTTGGCTCCAGAATGAAGTGTTAGAGTAAGAGCTGTGGAGCCTGCCATTGGTAGGTGAAATATGTTTCTAATACTGAATCCTGTTTGCGGTTTGTATCTGGAGGGGACCAAGAGGAGATGTGGAGTCTTGTATATGAAAGTAAAAGGAAAGGAGGAATGGAAGAGAACAGGGAATAGCAGTTAGAAGAGATGGTGAGATGGATGTTCCCAACGACTGTTGAAAAGAGAGTGAAGAGTAGGTAGGAAGGGTTGAGAGCATTCCTTCCAAATCTTGTACCTTCCAGATATATTGGAACTACAATTTTCAGAATTATCAGGCATTACAGTCAAAGGTCAAGGTGGCTGGAGCTCCAACATAGCTAAGTCTCTCATTCATCTTCAGAGGAACTATTGTTAACCCTAGACATTTGTCAGTCGAATCCATGTTTAAAGACCTGAAGCTACACAATTCTGTTAGAATAATACTCTAGTTTTCTTCAAGCCATCTACTTGTGTTGGATTATAACTCATATGACTCATATGACTCCCATGCAATGTGGCCAAATGCTCCATTAATGTGGACATAAGTCATAATCTGGTGCACCTGAATGGGACCAAGATGAAGGTGTTGTATTAGCATTATAAAGCCCTTCATACATTATGCTAAACCATGGCTTCCAAATCATAAAAACTGGCTTCACAAAAATAGATTAAGCCAAAACTAGACAAGCACATGACACTTCTTTTTCACTTGATCTCACCAGGCAAGATAGAATTCACGTGGCAAGAGGTGATGATTGGTTTTGAAAGCTCCCTCCTGATGTTTCCCATCAACTTGCTCATCGTCCAGATCTTCAGGAATGTCCGTTCTCAGCTTAAGAAAGAGCAGAAACCAGGGAAAAGTGGACGTGTGTCCCCCGACCTGCCTTCTCTTCCACATCAATCTCCCCCAAGTGTGTCACTCACTGCTGAAGCTGTGATCAAGGCAAGTCATTGGAATACCCAACATTATTTATCGCAAGTGAGACTGCCGCTTGACTCATGCAAGAGATCCCATCTCAGATAGGAGGCTCAAGTAGTGAATGATGAGCAAGAACAGCCTAAGACATTTTGCTTTCTATGGCAGAGCAGAAAATGATGCTCACATGCATCTAAGTCATGGAACATGGTATCCAAACCCCACGAAGGGAACTATCCGCCAAGTATGTTTCCCCGTTGTTGGCTGTTCAAATATGATAATAACTTTAAAAACAAGAGCTGAATGCCCATATTACTTTATTAGAACTTTGCTGTTATGATAGCTGTCTCAGTCTGCCTAACAGTAGGGCCAGCATTATTGAGGAGACAGACTTCTGTCTGGAAACCTCTGCCAGTCAAAGTAGACAGCACTGATCTCTATGGGTAAATAGTCTACTCTGAGGGAGCATCCTAAGCTCCTGTTGCCTGTCTGGCCCAGTGATACTATTTCTAACTGGCAGAGTCTCAGGTAGGTCCTTCCCTGCATTTTTCAATTTGCACTCCTTTCCTTAGTGGGGGCGTGGGGGCTCAGCGGGTAAGACGCCAGGCTTGTCGATTGGAAGATCGCAAGTTCGGAGGTTCGAATCCCTAGCCCTGCGTGCGGAGTGAGCTCCCGCACTCGCCCCAGCTCTTGCCAGCCTAGCAGTTCGAAAGCATGCAAATGCAAGTAGATGAATAGGTACCACTTCGGTGGGATGGTAACAGCGTTCCGTGCGTGTCATGCGGCCACATGACCATGGAAGCGTCTTCGGACAACGCTGGCTCTTTGGGTAACAAACGGAGATGAGCACCGGCCCCTAGAGTCGGACACGACTGCACAACTGTGCGGGGGGAACCTTTACCTTTTTTACCATTGGAGGAAAATGGAATTTGGTGTTAGTTTAAGACCCAGGTTCAAATCCACGTCATCTATGGAAGCTCACTAGATGACTTAGGACTAGTCTCTCTCAGCCCAGCCTGCCCCATGGAGCTGTTGTGAGAAAAACTGGAAGAAAGAGTACTATACTGTATATGGTCTCTTGAGCTCTTGGAAGAAAAGTGGGCTATACATCTAACACATGAATAAAAAACTAAGAAAAGGCCCTAAATACTTTTTAGGGGTTTAAGCTTTACTTAGGTCAGAATTAGACAATCTGGGGCGGAGATGGTGGTGGTCTTCTGTGGCTACGTAAACTCCCATCTCCGTTGCCACCAAAATGTGATGGTCTCATTTGGCACTCAAATATCAGGAAAACTGTTGTTTTAGAAAGCTTGCCCTTTTTTAAAGTGTAAATTTAACTTTTTAAAGTCCCTGAATAGTTTGGGGAAAAAGTTAGATCCCCCCCCCACCAGCAGATTGGATTTTGGAGAGTTTTGGAATTTTTCTCCTGGCTCCATCCAATTTCTGGAGGAGGTCTCCCAGTACAACATGGAAAGGTCAAAGCTCTCACCCAAAATAGGTGACCTAACCTTGCTTTAGAAGAAAATAAGAAAACGTGGTTTGTTCTCTGTTTGGAAGGCATGCAAGTGGCATCCCCACGATTCTGAGCAATCCCTTTTTTTACTATCATCCTCTTGTCAATTTCACCCAGGATATTAGGCGGATTGCCAATTCCCTGTTCAAAACCCTGAAGGCCCCTTTGCCTTCCTCGGATCCTGATTTCAGTAAATCGACTGATATCAACAAGCTGCTGGCCTTGGTGGAGGACATTATCTGTCAGCACAACAGGGTGGGAGAGGAATTTTACGACGAGAGCAAAAAGAAAGACGACCCAATTATCATTACCCTTGGGTTGGTGGATTTACAAGGTAAGTCATACACGGCAATTTCAGATCTGGCAGGATTCCCATAAGTGAAGGGGGCGGTGCCCTCAAAACTGAATCTGGCCCGGCTGGTAGGAAATTCTTATGAGTGTTCATATTTTCTGGGAATGGGGAGTGCCTTGTATTTGAGATGGATATCAGCAAAAGGGTGCTTGAATACAGGATGCATATTGGAAAACCTGAATATCAGGAAAAACAGCTGGGGAGGATCAAAAAAGTCAAGATGGAGGTTGTGATGACACAATTGAAGCTCCATCTTTTTTTAACATGTGTCATCAAGGAAGAGGTCAGCTTCAATTGCTCAGTCATGGCCACCATCTTGACTTGTTTGACTTCCCTCCCAGATGCTGCAGGGAAACTGGGACCTTTAATGGGGATAGATGCCTTAGGCCAGCCTTTCTCAACCTTCTGACCCTGGAGGAGCCCTTGAAATATTTTTCAGGCCTCGGGGAACCCCTGCACATTCAGGCTCCAGTATAGGCCAGAAGTTACAGAATTATGATATTTGTTTCATGGGTAGGCCTGTATATATGCATTAGCAGTGTTCTTAAATGGGGCATAAATGGCTCAGTGGTAAAGACACCAGGCTTGTCGATCGGAAGGTCGGCGGTTCAAGACCCGAGCGCCGCGTGACAGAGTGAGCTCCCGCACCAGCCCCAGCTCTTGCCAACCCAGCAATTCGAAAGCATGCAAATGCAAGTAGATAAATAGGTACCACTTCGGTGGGATGGTAACAGAGTTCCACACGCGTCATGCCGGCCACAGGACCGTGGAAGCGTCTTCGGACAACGCTGGCTCTTCGGCTAAGAAACGGAGATGAGCACCGGCCCCTAGAGTCGGACAAGACTGTGCAGGGGAACCCTTTACCTTTACCTTAGTGTTAGTGTTAGTGTTTCTTAAGCTGAAAATAAAGAATGAAACTTACCTCTTTAATGTGAAGTTGCCCGGATTTGAAATGATTTTTTAAATAAATTGTGATCTCCCAGGGAAACCCTAGTGACCTCTTGCGGAACCCTAGGGTGCCACGGAACCCTGGTGGAGAAACTCTGTCTTAGGCACTCACATGAAGGGGGGCCATCCAAACTTTTATTTCAGCTAATTAATTTATTTGGTAGTTCTCAGATGGATCAATATTTTCCCCCTAAGGTCAGCCTGAATATAAATAAATATAAATAAATAAATAAATAATATTTATTTATTTATTAAATTTGTATAGCTGTCCATCTCACGCTTGTGACTCTCAGTGGCACACACAATATTACAGTCCAAGAAGTATTTTAGAGTTTCAGGTTCCTCCACATGATCCTGATTACTCACTCTTGAACTTAATGGACAAAGAACATGGAGAAAAAATATATATAATGGATGTGGAATATAGGGAGAAGACAGCATCTTCTCCCTGTACATATCCCTCGCCTCTTGGGGGTCTTCCAAAGGCCTTTTGAGAAAGAGAAACTAATAAACACAGGGAAATATTAGCCAATTTAAAAAATAATCTCATTTAGTGGTGGTGATAATTATACTGGTTTACTTGTTTAACAGGCAGGAATATAGAAGTGACTTTGTGCACTTTTTCCTCTCCTTCGGTGAACTGAGTCTTTCGTAATTATCGACAATATTACGTGTGTTAAATGCAAAATTAAGTCACTGGAGTTTGCTCCAGAGCACTTTTATATAGAATTTCAGAACAGTGATAGGTTTTTATAAATTCCAAATATATTTCCTTCCTTCCTTCCTTCCTTCCTTCCTTCCTTCCTTCCTTCCTTCCTTCCTTCCTTCCTTCCTTCCTCCCTCCCTCCCTCCCTCCCTCCCTCCCTCCCTCCCACCCTCCCTCAGAAAAGAGAAGAACGCCAACCCCAGAGAGTGGGATGAGGGAAAGGCTGAAGCATCGGGATTACAAGCGTTGCCTCCATGCCCAGCTACAGCATGTGGAGCTTGAACTGGAACTGCTGGGGCCTCATCGATTCCAGGACCCGCAGAGCTACACCCAGGCAGTCAGGCAGGTTCAGCACATGAAGAACTTTCTGGAAAGTCAGCTCTGCTCTGCAATGCCTGACAGTGAGAGGTAAACAGTGCGCCTGCTGCACAACACTACCCATGGCTTCAGCACTCGCTGGCCCTCATCCCTGACTTGACTTGCCAAATGATTTACAGGCATCCTTTTCTTTCTTTCTTTCTTTCTTTCTTTCTTTCTTTCTTTCTTTCTTTCTTTCTTTCTTTCTTTCTTTCTTTCTTCTTTCTTTCTTTCTCTCTCTCTCTTCTCTTCTCTTCTCTTCTCTTCTCTTCTCTTCTCTTCTCTTCTCTTCTCTTCTCTTCTCTTCTCTTTCTCTCTTTCTCTCTTTCTCTCTTATCTTGTGAAAGAGGTCAGCTATGCCCATTGTACAGCTGTGGGAGAAAGAAAACTGAGATTAATTTACCCAAGGCCATGTGGTAAAGTATGGCGGAAGAGTGACTTTAACCCAATCTTTGAAGGTCCATACTGGACCGTGGTGGTTACTCTCATTATTCAGAACCTGCTTATACTTTACTTAAATATGATCATATTACATAAACCTCCATCATGAGAGAGTGGTATTTGTTGCATATATATATATGTGTGTGTGTGTGTGTGTGTGTGTGTGTGTGTGTGTGTATCTATATATCTATATCTAGATCTAGATCTATCTATCTCAGAGAAACTACAGTACATACACTTGGCTTGATCAATGATCTGCCTGTTAATTAGAAACAAAATTAAGAAATCCTTGACAAACTAAAGAAAATGTGGGATACATATCAAATAAATAAAATCAATCAGAAGTGGGCAAGAGTCGTTGTTGAGATGGGCGGTGGGAAAATGCGATAAATAAATAAAATATCTGTCCCTTTAAGTACCGTAGAACTCTCCTTCACATCAGGCTCACCGACAAGGCCAATGGTGAGGGATGGTAGAAGTTCCAATTATACAACAGGCCTCCCTTTTGTCTTTTGCCAAGAGGCTCCTTCTCTACTTTTCCACCAGATGTATCTGACATTTTCGCAAATGGCATTCAGCACTGGTGCGACCCATTTCCTTTGCTTCTCTAGGAACTCACCAACTCCAAGCCTTCCAGGAGATAGTAAGAAGGAATTGACACCTAAAGGCTTACCTCCGTGGTCCGTGTTTGTGGGCTGGTTCCTGGTGATCCTTACCAGTGGAGTCTCTGGTTTCTTCACGATGCTGTATGGACTGCATTATGGCAAGGATAACTCCATCAAGTGGCTGATTTCCATGGCCATCTCTTTCTTTGAAAGCCTCTTCATCACCCAGCCATTAAAGGTACCTTTTTCTCCTGTGCTTTAGCTCATCACTGAGAATGAGGGAATGCATCTCACATGTATTTACATAAATGTTGCATGCCTAATCTGCATGCCTTAATGCAATTTTAAAATAATTTATTTATAAAATGGGTTACTTGCTTATCACTAGAACCCCCTGCAAAGAGAGTTCTACTGAATAGAATTTAAAACCACAAGAGTGCAACAAGTTAAAACCAAAGAAGGACAGTAAGTTAATAATGACAATAATATCAATAACCCATAAAACAATATCACATAGATTGGCAATGTATCAAAATATCTAAAAATCAGGACAGCAGGACAGCAGTAACAGTTATACTGAGTCTACTGTCATGGAGATACGCGGTGATAAATTTGAATAAAATAATAATAATAATAATAATAATAATAATAATAATAATAATAATTTAAAAGGATAAGATATTGACCAGGTGATCTGTGTGCCTGGTTGGTCAGCTGGCAAAAGGCAAACTCAAGATCCCTCCTATTGTCTTGTATAAAGTTCTTTCTCTTTTGAAATGGGTTTGGGCTGGACAACATTCAAAGAGAGGCACCTGTAACAAGCCACAATGATGTCAGAATGATGATATCTACGTCAGGACATTGTCATGCAAAGGACATGATTATGGAATGATAATGATGCAGGTATAGGGGCGCGATGGCTCAGTGGTTAAGATGCCAGGCTTGTCGATCGGAAGATCACAAGTTCGGAGGTTCGAATCCCTAGTCCCGCGTGACGGAGGGAGCTCGCGCACCAGCCCCAGCTCTTGCCAACCTAGCAATTCAATAGATACCACTTCCGTGGGAAGGTAACAGCGTTCCGCGTGCGTCATGCCGACCACATGACCATGGAAGCGTCTTCGGACAACGCTGGCTCTTCGGCTGAGAAACGGAGATGAGCACCGCCCCCTAGAGTCGGACACGACTGTGCAGGGGAACCTTTACCTTTACCTTTACCTTTAATGATGCAGGTATGTCATGCTCCATGGGCCATCACTGGCTTTCATGTGTCCCCTCATGGACAACCATGATTCCTCTGTGAAGCAGGACATGGCCCCAACTCTATTTAGGAAGACCCAGCTATGAGCCTTGCCATATCAAAACTTGTTTGATTTGAATATTATCCCCAAAGTGCTTTCTTGCCACTATGCTTTCCTTCAACTTGCTTGACTCCCAAAGATGCTCTTTGAAACATGAACTGAGTAGCTGGTGGTCTCTGAATAGAAAATGCTCACAAGCACAGGAGCAAAGTGCAAGGAGGTGTGTTTTTCAGTTGGCTGTGAAATAAGTGGACAAAAAACCCCATATTTCTCCATGGAAGACAGGACCTGGAGTTTCCTATGGTCTACACTACAGGACCCCAGTGTGCAGCCAGGGGCATGTGTAGAATGGGAAGAGGACAGTTACAATATTTTAGACAGGGAAGATAAGTGGTTTGAAAGAGGGGTCAAGGAATCCATTTATGCCAACTTGGAAAATCCTTCTTTAAATAGAGGTGGGGGCCTCAGGCACAATCTTTCCCCTATTTTCCTTCCTGCTTTGTCTTCTGTGCCTAGGAAGATTAAGACCATTTCGCAATCTCAACAACAGCAAAGTAATCTTAACGATCCTCCTTTGGATGATAAAGGGACTTAGAAATAAACATCTCAAATAACCATGACCTAGCCCCAGGTGCAAGGTCACGCAGCCACCCTAGAAACATATTTAAGGATTCCCTTACAAACTTTGCTCAGACTGAAGAAGCTTCTTGGATAAGGAGCAAAACGTTTCCACTGAGAAAATAGAAATCCAGTTGACATGATTCAAGCTACAGACAATTCCACCTGGATGACTGAGAACCTTCATCGACACAGTTAGAATATGGACAGGTGGTTGCACTACATGGCTGTTTTCATGCATCACCCCTTGACTATATCTGGCAAAGATGTAGCAAATGCATTCCTATAACATGATAAGCTTGGCTTAGCACAATATACCCTAATCAAGGAAGTATTAACTCAGTCAATCAACCAAGCAGCAAACAACAGCCCAATCAAGGAACTCCTAAGGGGAGAACAACACCTCCACCAACCCAAGCAGGACAAGCCATGGTATATAAACAGAGAGCAAGTCCCACTCCCTTTTCGCACTGAAGATGTTGCCTAGTCTGGCAATGAAATGTCTGTAAGAAAACAACAAGGCTCAGAGAGCATCAAGGACTCCACAAGCTTGGCTAGTTTCAACCTTGATAACGATTTTTTTTGCGTGTGAGTTAGTGTTTTCTGCAGGCCCCTCCAATTTGATTAATTTATAGTTCAATGTGTTGGGCAACATGAGAAAAGTGGGTTAATTAAGTAACTAGACTAACATTCTGTCTCCACTTGGAAAACAAAATGGATGTTGCATTTTTTTTTTGCTAATGCAAAAGGGGCAGCAGGATAGGAAAAGGTGGTACGTGGACTTGGCCCCAAACATCTCAGCCAACGTTGTCTTCAGACTTGCACCCTTTCTTTTCTAGGTTCTTGGATTTGCTGCTTTTTTTGCTCTGGTTCTGAAAAAGGTGGAACAGGAAGATGAGGAGAACACATCTATTGATGGTCCATTGTCTGTCTCAGGTAATCTATTTAATTCATTGAGACTTGGAGCAGAGAATCAGTGGCTTTCCAGATAAAGCTGAACTTGTTTCTAGCAGCTCCTGGTGAGGGATGCTGGAAGCTCTAGTTTAGTAACACCTGGGAAGGTAATACCTGGCTTGAACAAGGCAAAAATAAAAGCAACTGATAAAAAGAGTGCCAGTAATTAAACCACAGAATAAAAATGTCTGATTCACAAAGAAGTTTGCTGGAACAAAAAATGTCTCCAACATCCAATGAAAAACAGCATGGAAGATGCTGAGATACATCTCTTGGGATAAGATACCTCACAGTCTGGGCATAAGGACCAAAAAATCATCCTTGTTCTATCCAACTATATGGTATTTCCATCAAAAGTGGAACACAGAGGATAGTCTATCATTCAGGTTTTTAGTAGTGGACAGTAGTATAGAGGTGGTAGGCTCTGAGCTATCCTGGATCTAAGCCATGGACAGATGATAAAATGTGCTTCAGATGTTTGGACTATGTTCCTAATATTTTGCCATTTGCCATACTTTCTGGTGCTCGTGGGAATTGAAGTCCAAAACATCTGGAGGGTAACAGGTGGCTACCCCCTGAGTTATGCTGTTGAGGTTTTAGAAGCAATTGATGGTATTTTGAATTATGCCTGGAAACAGTAGGGATAAGCAGATGGGTGGGAGGGATGATTCTGTCAGTTTTAGCTTCTGTCATCTCTTTTTTCTAAATTTGTGAGTTTTGGTTCCTTTGTATAGTCGAAGGCTTTCACGGCCGGAATCCGATGGTTGTTGTGGGTTTTCTGGGCTGTGTGGCCGTGTTCTGGCAGTTTTTGTTCCTAACGTTTCGCCAGTAGCTGTGGTTGGCATCTTCAAAGGACAGGAGCACAGCTAGAAGATTCTCTCTGTGCTCAAGTGGAGGGTGTGTGTTCCTGTTGGTGTTTATAGCTGCTGAATAAACACCAGCAGGAACACACACCCTCCACTTGGGCACAGAGAGAATCTTCTAGCTGTGCTCCTGTCCTCTGAAGATGCCAGCCACAGCTACTGGCGAAACGTTAGGAACAAAAACTGCCAGAACATGGCCACACAGCCTGGAAAACCCACAACAACCATTTGGTTCCTTTGTTTCTCATTATCCAATTAACAGATTTGGGTTGTCATTGTGGCAATGGAAACAGATTTTAAAAATGCACAAAAATGTTACGAATTGTTATGCATGTTTCTCCAAATACTGTATACAACACTTCTCTTTGCATTTTTGTTGCTGTGCAGTTTTCAGCCATTATTTGTATTTACAATACAATAAAACTAATGTACAATTAGTTTTATTGTAAGCTGCCCAGAGTCCCTCTTTGAGGGAGATGGGCGGTGACGAAATATGAAATATAAATAAATAAATTTGCACATTATTTGCATGAATATATGCACCTTTGTGCAGATTTCCCCAACATCCATTATTTTGGGGTTAGTGCAAACTCCCATGGCATGCAGATCGAAAGGGTAACTGAGTTTTAGTTTGAATAGTGGATCAAAAAGGTGAAATTAGATCAATTTACAGCTAGATGTATCCAGAACTTAATTAAGATCTCTCCCAACCTTAATACCACAACAATTATTCTAAGACTCGGGATAACATAATTCCTTGGGTGAGCACCCCCTAACAATATGATTCTAGAGTGTCTGTTTTTCCAAGAAAAGCTGTTTTTTGCAACTTTGGTTTCACTAGAAAATGAGTGAAACCATCCTGGCCATCTGCCAGCTCTTACTGTCTTTGAAGAGCAAAGCACAGCACGGCTTAGCTTTTTTCCTGATTATCTATTTTTATCTCCTCTTATGTTGAACATTTTCTCTCCTCTTATCCCTCTCGATGGCTATGATGAGTGTAGGATCATTTGTTTTGCTTGATATCTATTTATCTATCTAGCTATCCATCTCTTTCTTATTCTTTGTTGTTTTTTGGCCTGTAATCTGCAGTGTTAGGTAAGTCTCCGTTATTTTGCATATCTAAACTTTTAGCTTTTCTGTTGGGGCTTTGAAATCTGTTATGAATATGTATTTTAATACTGCTTTCCTTTTCAATAAGAGCTCAAAGCAAGTTGTATGCAAAGTGAATTCAGCATAAAATAAGGGCATCAAAGGAGTATCTTGGCTTCAAGTAATTATACAGTCAGCAAGAAGAATAATTAAAATTGGTGGTTGATTAATATTTTTTAAAATATTAAGTATCCAGCTCAATAATGTATTAGGACAAAGGAACATCTTATACATATTGGAGATAAATCCCACTCTGTTAAATAGAATTTACTCCATAGTATATACTGTACATTTAAGAAGTAGCTCCAATTCAGTTTAGTAACTGAATGAATTAAGTCTGGATATATCTGTACATTTATAGTTTTGTGATATACTATTAAGTGAAGTTGCAAAGTTTGTCCCTGAAGAATCCTGTGACTGTGTGTGTGTGTGTGTGCCCAGATGTGCTATTACATATAGGGCTTTTAAAAAATAAACCTCATATTTTTTATTATTTCTCTTCATGTTTATTTTTTATTTTTGACCGCCTGGGACAATCTTTCTCATTTCCTTCTGAGCAGATCAGCTTTCTCTAACATTGCATTTTCTAGGTAGATTCCAGCTGCAGATGTAGAAGTTGCCATTGCAACATATCTGTTGGATAACTCATTGGGGGAAAGTGGATTAAATTTGGGTAGGATTGCATGCTTACTTAGCTGCCTAGAAAAAAAAATCAAGTTTGCAACACTGCTGATTTTTCAAACTTCCCAAGCAGTAGAGGAGTATCATTCTTTTATGACCAGATTGCATGACCAGCACACCAGGATCCTTAGAGCTTATGTATGGTCTCTAGAACCCTCCCATAATCAGCCTTTGAATAATAATTTGTAATGCAATAGAAGGGGGGAATTATGACTGACATGCAGGTAAGTATGCTATGTTCCATGAATCTAATATTGACTGGATATAAATCAAATCAAAAATAGTTTTTCTTCTACTCATCTCTTTATCTGCACTTCTCCCACTTTTGGTCATGTGGCCCTCAGCATAAAAATGTAGATTGAGAACGGGAAATTGCAGTAAATGGGGGAAGGGAGAATTGCAGTAGATTTTGGAGAAAATTGCAGTAGATGGGAGGAAATTGCAAACAGCCAAAACTGGATCTTTGTACGGAAGTAATGTATCTTCAGATGAGGTCTGATGTTCCAAACAAATTTCTCAGATAATTTATTTTCTAGGCAATTCTCTCCCCTCTCTTCAATTTTCTCCCCTTTCTCTTACCATCTTAAGATGTGAGAATATAGAAAAGCCCCTTTGGTGGGACTTCACTGCAAGCATTTGATAAAGCAGATTGAGATACGTGAAAATGTAATATGAAAATAAATGTGTTAATCTCTAAAATGCCACAAGATTCTTGGGGTTTCCTTTTCTGCAAAAGACTGTAACATAGTACCTGGTTTGAATTTTTTAATTCTAAATTTCAGTTTCTTGCCCTAGCTTCCAGTAGCTAGACCAAGAGGTTGAAAAACAAGGCAGAAATAGGAAAGCACATCTGTTGCTTGCCAAGAAAACTGGATGAATATGTCCATGGATTCCAACTTAACTTAGACAGACTTAACCTTTATCTACTAGATGGATCTCCAAGTGTTTGTTTCTTTGCTGTTTCCAACTAGTACATTCTAGAACAGTTAATAGTCTGCTCTGTCCTTTTCCGGAGTAGGTGATCCAAACCCTATCTTTGGGGCGCGTAGAGACAGTGGAAATAACATCTACCAGCCTCCTCCTGCTACTGACGTTGCGAAGATGAAGACTGACCGCATCAAGGAGCAGAAAGCATTTGCCCTGATTCGGGAAATACTGGGTATTTTTTTATGCTTGTATTCTGAAAAGATTGGTGGAGGAAAGGAAGCTTCAGATTATAGCCTGACTTTGCAAGGCTAAGGAGGGTGTCCAGATCCTTTTGGCCTCCTCTTATTCTTAATTTTCCATTTATTTTGAAAATTGCCACCAGGAGCTGTGATTCTTTTTGCTGTCTATCACTGACATCTGGCTGACCGAGTGTTTGGGGGCTGGGAGGGTGCATAAAAGCTTAGGAAGCACAATTCGTCAGAATCCCTGATTTGAATGTGTTAGCAAGCCTTAGACAACAGGATCATCCTGAGCTATGATTAAAAAATCATGTAATGGGTTCACCCGGCACCAGTCTGTGACTTGGGAATATAACTTGTTTTCATGTTTGGCATCTTTTCTTCAGCCTATTTGGGATTCTTGTGGATGTTGCTCTTGGTTGCCTACGGACAGCGTGACCCAAACTCCTATTATCTCAACAAACATATTGAGAACAGCTTCACTGAAGGATTCCAAGAGATTTTAAGTTATCAGGATTTCTTCAAGTGGGCAAGAACCACCTTAATCAGCAACTTATATGGGCCATATGAAGGTATAATGATATTGTTAGGCCCTTTGGCAGCTGTCTAAAACCAAGAATGAATATTTTTCTAAGCACCATTCTCATATAGTTCTTCTTCATCAAGATTTATTGAGATGAACAGGGTGGGGTTACGAAAACTTTAACAACTGAACTACCTTTTATCTCTGTGTAGCTTTAGGTGGGTTTTCTTTCTAATGATCATCATAAGACCCAGCAAGGAGGCAGGTCTCCTGAACTCTTTTACAGATACTTTTGTTGGTGGGGTAACTCAGTGTTTATGCTACAGGTCAGCAAACATTTGAGGTGCTGGGCATTATCACCCAATAATGGGAGAAGGAAGGAAGGAAGGAAGGAAGGAAGGAAGGAAGGAAGGAAGGAAGGAAGGAAGGAAGGAAGGAAGGAAGGCGCAGCCAAAATACATTTTTAATGGCCAAAATGCAGTTCAAACTCTAATAACTGGGGTGAATCATTCGTTTTTTCTCTTAATTGCTTATGTTAAACTGGAAGTCAGCAGCAGCATACCATACATTCTGGAATACCTAGAGTAGATTCTACAAGCATTCATATGACTGAAACCTTGTGAGATCACCAGAGAGATCTCATAAGATTTTGGGGATCTCATTCCCAAGGTCTTCAATGATCTTATGCAAGAACACCAACATCTTCTGAGATCTGATGATTTTGCAAGATTTCAGCAAAACACAGAGACACAGACACAGACACACACATATATCTCCATGTACGGCTGGGGGAATTGTGACCTCTGGGCATCAGGCACCCTGTTTTCAGTCCTTCGTTTTAAGCTAAGCAACTGGGAAGGGGGGAAATTACTTCGAAGCTCTGTAAATGAGTGCAGACAGAATGGCACATTCAACCACCCCTTCCTTCTCAAATCCTCCAAAGGTTTCATCACAGACGGCAACTCCAAGCTGGTGGGCAGTGCTCGGATTCGTCAAGTGAGGGTCAAGGGCAGCTCGTGCCCCATTGCTCCGAGCTTAAAGATGACTGTTAGAGAGTGTCGCGCAGCCTATTCCTTTGACACAGAGGACACAGGAGACTATGGCATAAACTGGAACGGGTCTTCCCTCGATAACTCTTCAGAGTTCCATCCAGCCTGGCAGTACCAGAGCCAGGCGAGGCTGAGAGGACACCCCATCTGGGGCAAACTGGCTGTTTACAGAGGTGGGGGCTACATCGTTCACCTGGGGATGGATTCTACCAATGCCACCAGGTAACCTCTTTCTGTTATGGGAGTTTGTTGGCCCAGTTGTTATTAGGGCAAAGCAGCGACCTGGATTTGAAGGGCTTGGGATGAGTTGGGAGTGTATGTAAATGTGTTCTTCTCACCTGTTGGCTCCTTCTTAAATGGAGCACATCTTCTCCTGGTGCTGCACAAACCCAGGGAAAGAGAGAACTTGGACACCAGGAGCAGCATCAGGCACAAGCATGCCCTAAATCACGTTTTCCTATTCAAATTTGGATCTCTGCATCACCTCGGTTATAATTGCCTCTCTTTTGTGATTGTCCTAAATGGCAAAGTTTAATCAATTAATCAGATCAATTGATTTAAACACTTCAGCTGACTAAAATGGACTCACCCGGCAGCTGCTTTTAAAATTAGCAGGTTAGTAATCCTGGATCTTAGTAGGGGCGTGGTGGCTCAGCGGGTAAGACGCCAGGCTTGTCGATTGGAAGATTGCAAGTTCGGAGGTTTGAATCCCTAGTCCCATGTGACGGAGTGAGCTCCCGCACTCACCCCAGCTCTTGCCAACCTAGCAATTCGAAAATATGCAAATGCAAGTAGATAAATAGGTACCACTGGGGTGGGAAGGTAACAGCGTTCCGCGCACGTCATGCCAGCCACGTGGCCGCGGAAGCATCTTCGGACAACGCTGGCTCTTCGGCTAACAAACGGAGATGAGCACCGGCCCCTAGAGTCGGACACAACTGCACAAATGTACTGGGGAAACCTTTACTTTACCTTTAATCCTGGATCTTACGATTTTTGTTGTAAACCATTTTGAGTATTATGTCTATGAAGGTTCTCAGTCATCCAGGTGGAATTGTCTGTAGCTTGAATCATGTCAACTGGATTTATATTTTCTCAGTGGAAATGTTTCGCTCCTTATCCAAGGAGCTTCTTCAGTCTGAGCAAAGTTAGTAAGGGAATCCTTAAATATGTTTCTAGGTGGCTGTGTGACCTTGCACCTGGGGCTAGGTCATGGTTATTTTGAGATGTTATTTCTAAGTCCCTTTATCATCTAAAGGAGGATCGTTAAGATTACCATGCTGCTGTTGAGCTTGTGAAATGGTCTTAATCTTCCTAGGCACAGAAGACAAAGCAGGAAGGAAAATAGGGGAAAGGTTGTGCCTGAGGCCCCCACCTCTATTCAAGGAAGGATTTTCCAAGTTGGCATAAATGGATTCCTTGACCCCTCTCTCAAACCACCTATCTTCTCTGTCTAAAATGTGAACATTAATGTCCTCAAATGAGTGTCCTTTTTCCTTTAGATGAAGATAAACTGCTGACTCTGGTTCACATTTTAGATTGGATAAGGAGCGAAACGTTTGCACTGAGAAAATAGAAATCCAGTTGACATGATTCAAGCTACAGACATTTTGAGTATTGGTATAAGCCAGTGTTTCTCAACCTTGGCAACTTTAAGCTGTGTGGACTTCAACTCCCAGAACAGCTGAAAGTTGCCAAGGTTGAAAAACACTGGTATAAACAGAAAGTCAGAGTAGAAATGCAATCATAAATCAATAAAATTGGTCATGAAGAAATGCTCTTAGACAACCTAGAAATGCCTGTTCTCCATCTCTCAAATGCAGAAAGCTGAGGAAAAAAAGCCCTGCTTTGTCTTTCCTTAGAACGTTTTATTCATATTCAAAGACTTTACAGATATAATAGATCTATTCGTCCCTAAAACTCATCAGACAAATTGGTTTTCTTCAGCCCTGTAGCAGTATTATTGTTATTAATCATGAATTTCTGATTTGCATTTATGTTCAGGGCACTTTGAATATTCAGTTACAAACACTGCAATAAAATAGAAGCTCTTTAAAATCAGTGATATTATTACCATATTGCAGGGTTATATGAGAAGACTTATGGTTGTATTCAAAGCTATTAAAACTGAATTGCTGAATTAACCCATTTACTGGGTTTGCAAAAGCCAATGTTTTCCATATTCGGCAACTTCCAGATATGTGGCTTTCCTCTTCTAGAATTCCCCAGCCAGCATAGTCATTGCTGAGAATTCTGGGAATTGAAGTTCTCACACCTGGAAGTTGTCAACATTGAGAAGCATTGGATTCTGGGTACTGTTGTCTTTCACATTTGGGGGGCTGACAGGCATAGGAGACTCATTACTGGAGTTTTTCAGGTGTTTTGTGCAGCTGCCTCAAACTGGGAATTTGAGATCTGTTTGCACGCTGAAAAATTTATACAATTCAAATATTTTAAATCAATCTTTTAAATAAATAATAAAATAAATAAATTTCATACCCTTCACTGGGTAATATGAAAGCTGGTTTGGTGTAGTGGTTAAGGCATCAGGCTAGAAACTGGGAGACTGAGAGTTCTAGTCCCGCCTTGGGCATGAAAGCTGGCTGGGTGACCTTGGGCCAGTCCCTGTCTGTCAGCCCTAGGAAGGAGCCAATGGCAAACCAGGAGACTGAGAGTTCTAGTCCCGCCTTCGGCATGAAAGCCGACTGGGTGACCTTGGGCCAGTCCCTGTCTCTCAGCCCTAGGAAGGAGGCAATGGCAAACCAGGAGACTGAGAGTTCTAGTCCCGCCTTCGGCATGAAAGCCGACTGGGTGACCTTGGGCCAGTCCCTGTCTCTCAGCCCTAGGAAGGAGCCAATGGCAAACCAGGAGACTGAGAGTTCTAGTCCCGCCTTCGGCATGAAAGCCGACTGGGTGACCTTGGGCCAGTCCCTGTCTCTCAGCCCTAGGAAGGAGGCAATGGCAAACCAGGAGACTGAGAGTTCTAGTCCCGCCTTCGGCATGAAAGCCGACTGGGTGACCTTGGGCCAGTCCCTGTCTCTCAGCCCTAGGAAGGAGGCAATGGCAAACCAGGAGACTGAGAGTTCTAGTCCCACCTTCGGCATGAAAGCCGACTGTGTGACCTTGGGCCAGTCCCTGTCTCTCAGCCCTAGGAAGGAGGCAATGGCAAACCACTTGTGAAAAACCTTTCCAAGAAAATGCAAGGACTTGTTCAGGCAGTCTCTAAGAATTGAACATAAGAGAACAGATTTTAAAAAATAACAACACTGGGTAATAGGGAACTACAAATGTGCTGGATTGAATGTAATTATGGGATTACTGGGGTAAGGGCTTTCTCCTTTTTGATGTTCCTTCCTGCCTAGATTTGGCATTGCTAATTCTTGCCCCAACTGGTCATGTCTTAACATGTGTAAGGCCGCAATATTGTACGGGCGGCTAATTGTCCATTCATTGATTTATACTTTGGCAGAATTCTCCAATACTTGCTTGACAACACCTGGCTGGATAGCTTTACCAGAGCTGTGTTTGTTGAGTTCACCATCTACAACGCAAACGTGAACCTGTTCTGCATCGTAAGCCTCATGTTTGAAACCAACGCCTTAGGTGAGAGCTGGACCATTGTCTTACTTTCTTCATGGACCTTCCTCAAGTTTTGGGGTTAGGGCTATGCAATGCTGTGGATCCTTTCTCCAAAGCATGCTTCGGAGCATGCAGAGCGCTGTCCTCCTTTTTCTTCTCCTTGCATGATACCAAGAGCTTCCTGACATTTTCCAATGCTTTTCGTCCAGCTAAAGCCCAAGATGAAACTATTATATAGCCAAGACCATAGCATTTGGTTTATGTAGGTTTGCACGTGAGAACCCTGCTGCTTTAAGTACACTTACAATCTGCATGCTCTGAGCCCTCCTGTTGCACAACTGCTGCCTGCACGTGAGATAGCCCACACAGAAAAAAACATTGAAACAAGACAGCGGTTGACTGAGATCTGGGAGTAGGGAAGGGCTTTGCCCACGCAAGCATTGCTGTTAGCCAGGCCAAAGTCTGTCATTGATCTCAGCTTTCACATGACAAGACGGTTTGCAGGATCAGTGATGTGAACTAGTTTTCAACTCTAGCAGAATCGTAGAATAAACTGTTCCAGGCCAAAGGAATTGTGTACGCTCATTCCATCTGCATGCTTTGTTATTGATAACCCAAATCAAGTTTGTGCAGAAATCGAATGGCCTGGATACCAATTTTTATTTTATATCACTTCAGCTCAGTGTGAGTTCTCACATCCCTGCTTTTCATATCTTCCACAAGGAATGGACAATCTTTTTACAGCTGCTAAGGGAGCTGGGGAATTCCCTCTGGGATGTCATCACTGTGGGAAAATATGGCAATTTGAGGGTGGGTTAAAGAAAGAGATGCATGAAGGATATCTGAGATTTTGTTTGTGTGTTTGTTTGGGCAGCATGATCATGAAGCTGCAGAAGCCATGAAAAGTTGCTCAAGTCATGTAGGTCCTCCAGCCTAAAGGACAGAATGTTTTATTTATTTATTATTTATATCACTGCTCATCTCCCCCAAAGGAATGTTTCTGTAGAGCTAACTCCTGCTTTGATTTTATAGGGGCTTTTTTCCCACGGGCTGAATTGCAAAGTATCCGGCTTTATCCATACACCGATGGTCTACATATCTTTGTTGTTGCAGCAGAAATAATTTATTTCCTCTTTGTTATTTACTACATGGTGGAGCAGGTAAGAGGAGCCCTGCTAGGTTGGATGCAAGGTCTGCAATTGCTTGATTACCAAACTGACCCAGGTCCCAGGTCATGGGTGTCTGCTTTATAGCCTGTGAAGTCAACTGGCATAACCTAATTTCCCAAAAAGTTTTTAAAAAGTCCAAGCAGAAGGTATCAATCAATCAATCAATCAATCAATCAATCAATCAATCAATGATACCTTGCAAGCAAAACACAGGCCAACAGCAGACTGTAGCCAGTCTGATCTTGGTTGGTAATTGCCAATTACTGGCAGAAAACAAGCCTGGCTGGCCTGTTTTTTGCTAGCAAGCAAGGGACAAGATGTTCTTTTGTGCCAACTGGCCACATGCGGTGATGTCACTATGCAAGGCTCCCTCCACAGTGGCATTACAGCATACAGATATAAAGAAGACCTGAGCTAAGAATTTGAACTGACAAATAATCATGAATTCAACTTCAAAGCTACCTGCCAGAGGAAGGGTGTGGTTTCCTTGTTGCCAGTAGTCACAAGCTGTGCTCTTTGCCGTCCTAAGCCTTAAGATCTTTTTGAAAGACTGGGTTTATGGGAAACCCAACGATCAAGTGCATTCCACTCAAAAAAACACCCTTGCAACATCATTAAAATGAATAAATGTGAATTAAATGAATTCATCTTCTTGTAATGACTCAGCTAAATGAATTAATTTGAATTCAATCAAAAAGCCACTGGGCACGAATTCTACAACCAGAATAAAAGTACTATAGTTCTGCAAATACAACAGAGAATTCTGTGGTACCCTAAAGAGTAACACTTCATATTTGGATAAGATGAACTGTGAGCTGGGAAGGTTGAAGCGATAATGAATTTGTCAGTCTTTAAAGTGCTACATGACTGTGTGGTATTTTCTGCAGAACATGATTATATCGTTGGGAATGGAATCATTCTGCAGTGTTCAAGCATCGTTTTTTTTCCGGGGTGTGTGTGTGCAACTTGTATTCCCCATCCACTCTCACACCCAATCCCAGTCCCTTAACTGTTTTGCAAAAACAGCATGACAATTGGCTCTGTTTGGAATAAAAATGGAAGATGGGGAATATGCATAAATAAACCTGACCATTACATCTGCAGTTGTCTATAGATAATCATCTAAATGAGACTGCATTGCACTCTGGTGAGTTATAAATGCTGCCTTTCCCACCATTGCTCACACATTGTACTATTGAGACCTGAATATCTTGTTCCAACAGGGAAAACTCCTGCGGGCTCTAAAATGGAATTACTTCCACAGCAAATGGAACTTGCTAGAGTTGGCCATCATCTCGATCAGCTGGAGTGCCCTCTCAGTTTTTGTAAGGCGGGTGATCTTGGGCGTAAAGGACATCAGTTACTACCAGGAGCACAAGGATGAGTATGCATGATGCCCTGGCACTTTCTCAATGCACTGTCCCAGCAACGATAGAGAGGGAATGATTTTCAAATTTTTACTTATTTTTTATGTAATTAATTTTATCCCGCCTTTATTATTTTTAGAAATAACTCAAGGCGGCGAACATTAAGTAGGCATTTGCATGCAGGTGTGTTATATACAAACTGAAATATTTCATCCAGTTTCCTTCTTCTGCAAAAGAGGTGGCAGAGACGGTTTCCCTTGGTGATTTTTGTTTCGTTTTGCTTTGTTGCTGGTGTCTTTCTACCACACACAGCCTCCTTGGTTACTCTCGCTTCCTGGTTGGACAAAAAATGGGAGCAGCTCTCTCCAAATGTCTTCCATTATGAGTTGATTGAAGTGTGAGAAGCCAAGGAGGTTTCAGATGCCTGGAAAGAGGATTATATTTATTTATTTATTTATTTAATTTTATTTATTTATTTATTTAATTTTATTTATTTAATTTTATTTATTTATTTATTTATTGGATTTATCACCGCCCAACTCCCCCAAGGGGGACTCTTCTATATCATAGAAGACAGGACTTACACACACACACACACACACACAGGCCAGCAATGTTGCAACTTTGTTCCATGCACAACCCTATACTGCCCTCATTTAAAAAAAAAATCATTATTTCTCCTCTTGTGAGGTTAAAAAAATTAATTAATTAACAGAAGAGTAAATTCTGTTCCAGTCAGACTGAATGAGAATATTTTTAAGGTAAATGCAGGACAAATTTTCTTCACAACTTATACATGTGAACCCAACATAAGCCAATAGTCAACTGCTGAGTTTTTCTTCTATGAGGAAAGATCTAGGATAGAGGAGGATGAGAAAAACCGTAAGAGAATGACTAGTTCAGGATCATCTAGTGTGGCTTGGGACTAATGGAGCAGCTGAACCCAGGTTCTTCCAATTCTGGCCCGATTCTCCAACTCCGTTTCCCTCCCCTGATGTCCTCCAGAATGGCAGCTCCCAGAACCAAGGGGCCAAGGTTGCTTTAACCACTGCCACATACCAACTTACTACAATCCCTGAATCTTCTTAGGTTTGTGAGCTTCAATCAAACGGCAACGGTGGATGCGGCGTTGGGCTACCTAATTGCTTTCCTGGTGCTTCTTTCCACCGTGAAACTCTGGCACCTGTTGAGACTCAACCCCAAGCTGAACATGATCACTTCCACCTTGCAGAGAGCCTGGGGGGACATATCAGGATTTGCCACCGTGATTATAATCATGTTCCTGGCTTATTCCATCGCTGTGAGTAGTCCGGGGGCTGTACTCAACCAGACCGAGTCTCCTTGTTTGTTTGTTCGATTTATATAGCATCTACTGTACATGGATTGTTCATGAAGCAGAGAACTCTAGTAATAAAAAGGGCATTTTTTTTCACCAGCACCATTTCCCCAAACTTCAAATCCTGAGCAGAACTGGATGTTAGGAGCCTTTGCAAGTGCTGTTACTCTACAGCAGTGTTCCTCAACCTCAGCAACTTTAACATGCTGGCTGGGGAATTCTGGGAGTTGGAGTCCACACATCTTAAAGTTGCCGAGGTTGAGGAACACGGCTCTACTGCTCGGAAGTAAACCAGCTTAGTTCTCCAACACCAACACAGAACTGGAACTGCTTTCAAACTGGTTCAGAATCCTTATGTGGAAATGCCCTAAGTCAGGGGCAAACTACACGTTATACTAAATAATACTTGTTTCCACTCTACTTTTCCTCTGGAAACTCAAAGTTACATGCACCCTCATTTTATTCATGGGACAACATTCCTATGAGTCAGATTAGTTTAGGAAAGTAGGACTGGTCCAAAATCACCTTGTAGGCTCCATTACAGCATCCTTTGCATGCCATGCAAACACAGAACAAGGTAATAACAAGTCGGAGTGTCTCTATTGCCAAGTTGTAAATCTTTTCACAGAAGCTGGAGATAAGGTGAGTATCAAGACAGAGAGCAATTATAGCTTAGTGTATTAAAAGAGTTTCTAGCTACTTGTACTGTAGTTTGCAGGCTACTAGCGGGAGATGTTCAGAGGCAAAGACATGAGAGCAGTCTGAAGCGGCAGCCTCAAAGTCTAGAGTCAGGACTGCTCCAGAAGATAAGTCAGGGGTTCAAGTGCAGAACAAAAAGCGAGGAGGACTTTGAGCAAGATGCTGCAGGAACACAGGTCTGCAGCAGTACATTTTTTTCATCAAAGGGAAAGAGTGCGGTGGCTGTTCTTATATAGCCCAAGTTCCTGGTGTAGCTTAATCAGGGGAGTTTGTTTATTAGTCAAATTTATATGACCGCCCATCTCCCCCAACGGGGGACTCTGGGTGGCTTACAATAAAAACAAGATTAAAATACAATATAAATACAATATGACATAAAAATATAAATATAAAATCCAATCTGGTGAATTAGGGAGGGTATTATGATATTAACCACCCCCAGGAGGAGCTATTGCCTTTTCCTTCCCATGCTAGGCGGCAGAACCAGGTTTTCAGATTTTTCTGGAAGGCCGGGAGGGAGGAAACCCGTGTCACCTCTGGGGGTAAGATATTCCAGAGGGCGGGCGCCGCTGCAGAGAAGGCCCGCCTCCTGGACCCCGTTAGATGGAGTTCTTTTCTTGATGGGGTCCGTAGCAAGCCCTCTCTGGGCTTAATCAGGGGAGTTGCCAGCTTCTGGAGAAGACAAGATGACCATCTCTGCTCCACCCTCTGTAGCTGCTGGCATGTTCTTGGGCTAGATGCCCTGCCAGAAATGGGCCCCTCGTTATCTGTCTGTCCCAACGTCTTCGGGCTAATAGTCCATCTCGTCTCTCTCTTGAGTCAGAGGAGACTGGAACATGGAATAGGATCTTCAGCCTGTCTCTCCCTGGTCCCAGTCCAGCACCTTAATCACTACACTCTAAGGCAGGGCTTTCCAGACTTTTGCCGTTGGCGACACACCAATGGCCGGCGCGCAAAAACCCGGAAGCGCCACCGCTGCACACAAAAACCCGGAAGCGCCAGTGGCGGTGCTTCCGGGTTGCCGCCGCCGCCACGCTTCCAGGTTTTTGCATGCCGTGAAAGCGTCGTCGTCCTGGAACCCGGAAGTGCTGATGGCCCGCTGCCGCGTGCGGCAGCACTGCGCCATCAGTACTTCTGGGTTGTCGCGCGACACATTTGGGGCCCCCAGGCGACACAGTACTGTGTCGCGACACAGTTTGGAAAGCCCTGCTCTAAGGGCAGGACATTTGTGGTTCTCTAGATGTTGCTGAACTACAACTTCCTGTAGCTACAGTCAGTAAAGCAGGGGTGGGAAACCTTTTTTCTGTCAAGGGCCATTTGGATATTTATAACCGGGGACCGGGGGACGGGGTTTCTGGGATTTCCGTGGACTGGGGGCTGGAGTTTGTGGGCGGAAGCCAATCACAAGCACTGGGGGGCAGGGTTTGCAGGCGGGAGCCAATCGTGTGGAAGGGGCGGGGTTTGCGGGCGGGAGCCCCACGGGCCTTAGGCAGGATACGGCCCGCGGGCCTGACGTTGCCCACCCCTGCAGTAAAGCCAATAGTGAGGGACAATACGAACTGCAGTTCTGCAGCATCTAGATAACCACAGCTTTCCTCTTCCTGGTTTTAATATAAAAATAGCTGCCACCCAGTAGGGGAAAAAAACTGAAATGGGGATAGATAGCACATTTAACTTACCCTGCAGTGCCATTTCCTGACGTCAATGGGAGCTTCTCCACAGAACAACCTTCTTCAGTCTGGTACTAAATTTAGCTCCCATAATCCCGTAACCACCCAGAACAGTAATTATGGAAGTTAAACTGCAAGATATCCATGAGACAATGTGTTGGGGAATCTGGTCTTACTGAAAAGCTCCTGTTGACTCTCACATTTGAGGCTATTATAGGCAGAATTAGTCCATGTTTTGGTTTGCAGGTCCACCTTAGTTGGAACACTGATTTTTTTTTTTTATACTTCACTCTCACTTTAAAAACATCCCCAACAGTCTCATTTTAATGAAAAATACTTCCTACTGTTTATTCCAGTTCATTATGCTTGGAACAGTCGCTTATCATACAGGACGTGTAAATTAATGTTGTTATTCAGAATACTAGTTGTTCATACTAACTTTTTTGGGAGAAAGTGTGGGGCAATGACGGGGAGACTGAAGATGAGTGATAGCTAAAAACCAAAAGATTTAAACTTGAGTCCTCATTTTCTAAGTGGCGATGGATGCAATTTGGATGTAGTTTGGTTTTTATAGTCTTTAATGTTTTTTGATAATTAATAATAATGGTTTTAGATATTTAAATTGCTTTAGCTTTGTTGTATGCTGCCCAGAGTCACTTGCTTTGTGAGATGGGTGTGTCCTGACTTCGAGTGAAGGAAAACACGCTGAGTCCTGGTGTACAGGCTCTAGTGTTTTATTGTTCTACTCTGCTAGACAGAATCCAGCTAAACTAAAACGAATTAGTGATGCTCAGAGAAAAGCCCAAGAAACTAGGGCAGGGCCTTCTTCAGCCTCTTGCGAGGAAAGCAAAGCGATTCAGTACTGCGCATGCGTTTATCCCCCGGAGGGAGCCCCCTCCTTCTTCACCAGTTATCTCCCTGACAGGGTGGCTATATAAATTAGATAAATAAATTAATAAATACCAGGTGAAATTTGAGCAGCAGGAGGGGCTGCACAAACTGCTTAATGGCAGCAGGCGTCTTACTTGACTTTCCTGTTCCCCAGTCCACTACGACCTCTTTTTTCATTATTCATTAATTCCATCCATCCAGTTTTACATCCTTCCTTTCCTCCAGGAACTCAAGATGGCATACATAGCATCTTTTCCTGCAACAATTAGGTTGACTGGGCTGAGACAGAGCGGCTGGCTCAGAGTTCACTAGGGAGCTTCCATAGCTGAGGGGAGCCTGGTTAAACACTTCAACTACTATTCCGTGGGATTATATTTGCCTTGACGCTTAATGGATCAGAAGCGTTTCCCAGCAAAGTGGCTCAGACTTGAACCATCCTCCCAGAGCATCTCCTTGCCTGAATAACAAACGAGCAGTACATATTATGGAGAAAACAAAATGCCTAACATCTAAGGTTTTTTGGTTTGTTTTAAATGCAGACAAATCTAATATATGGCTGGAAGCTGAATTCATACAAGACTCTGTTTGATTCTGCTGAGACGATGGTCAGTCTTCAGCTAGGAATCTTCAACTATGAAGAGGTATGATACCTTATAAATAAGGCCAATCAAATGAAAAGATCAAACTGGTGTTTGTTTTATTTAGAGAATGGAGATATGTGGACTGATCTTGATGAGTAGGAACCTATCATTTAAATCTGAGAGGGAGAAACATATCACAGGGGGAAAAAAATCAAAATTGAAATATACACTAATTTGGGGTTCAAATCCACGCAAGCTTACCACATACAGTAAAGCTTACTTTTGCATACACATGCAAAGGATTGTACCTAGTATAGCAATAACCTTCCCCTACTTGGGCATCCTGCAAATGTCTCGGCTTCATATCCCAGAGTTACCCAGCCACCGCGGCCACTGTTGACAATTCTAGATGAAATCCATACTTTGGAAGATAACCTGGTTAGGGAAAGCTGTGTTAGGGTTTATAAAAACAGGTTTTTTTTTCTTTTTTCCATACAGTAATAATATTCCTTGAATTTCAGGTCTTGGATTACAATCCTATCTTGGGGTCCTTCTTAATCGGTTCCTGCATCATTTTTATGACATTTGTGGTGCTGAACCTCTTCATTTCTGTAATCCTGGTTGCTTTCAGCGAGGAGCAGAAACATTATCAGGTTTGTTCATAGAATCTCAGGGTTTAAGGGGGACATGAGAAACCCTGGAGTCTTCTGCAACTCTTCTACCAAGTGTGGTTGGTGGAACTGTCAGAGACTGGCAGTATGGTTTTCTGCCATTTTGTTGAAGGAAATCATGAAAAAAAAATAGTGCATAGCTGAAAACGGATATAGGGCGCTTATAAACAGAAGAGTCTTGAAAAAGCCATAGAAATGGAAAATTCAACCCTGATGCAGCTTTGTCTGATTGGCATCATTGCCACCCCTCTGCAGCTCTTCCTTGTCCCTTCTCCAATAAGACCATCCTGTTCACCCAAAGGTTGTTCGCTCTTGATTTCAAGACAGAGTCACCTGCACTGGGGGGGGGGGGGGAATCTCCATATGCTGGTTTTCCCCATGATAAGTTCTAGCATGCTGAACTACAATGCCCATCAATCCTAGATAGCACAGTCATTGGCTATACTGGCTGGGGTGGCTGGAGTTTAACAGACCTGGAGAATATCAGGGTAGGATACTTTGCATTAAATACACACAACACTGTGGTTTACAACGTGAATCTCTTTCCCTTTTCTTGATTATGTGCCATCAATTCATTGTCAACTCTTAGTGACCACATGCAGGTAGTCCTTGACTTACGACCATTTGTTTAGCAACCGTTCAAAGTTATGATGGCGCTGGAAAAAGTGACTTACGACCAGTCCTCGCACTTATGACTGTTGGAGTGTCCCTGCGGTCACGTGATCAAAATTCAGGCGCTTGGCAACCAGCATGTATTTACAACGGTTGCAGCATCCCGGGGTGATGTGATTGCCATTTGCAACCTTCCCAGCCAGCTTCTGACAAGCAAAGTCAAAGGGGAAAACCGGATTTGCTTAACAACCACGTGATTTGCTTAACAACCGTGGCAAAAAAGGTCATAAAATCAGGTGTGACTCACTTAATGACCACCTTGCTTAGTGATGGAAGTTCCGGTCCCAATTGTGGTCGTAAGTCAAGGACTACCTGTAGATAGATTTTCTCCATGATATCCATGTGGTTTCCTTGATGAAAATACAGGAGTGATTTACCACTGCCTTCTCCTGTGCAGTATGAATCGATGCCTTTGCCATTGTCGCTAAAGTGATCCTCTGCCTCCAGCATCTTCTTCTATCGCTGCTGCCCAATATAAGTGCCTGATTGTTTTAGCTGAGCAGTGGGATGACGGTCACGCCTTGGGTGACCCTGCAGGGAGTATATACCCTTGGCATGCACTCCTGATGTTCTTTGCTAATTCCTCTCAGGAGCACCCCCCTGCCACATGAAGTAACACAGCAGGACTTGGGGTATGTGTGTCACTTTCCTTAGCAGTGAAAACGCACTGCTGTTTTCACTCAGGAAGCCTCCTTGTTCTCCAGGAAGCTTCTTCCCGAGGTCTTGTGCAGAAGATTGCAGTGGCCACAATTACTGACTGCAGAAGATTCTAAATGACACTCTTATAACTGAATGACTGGCTTTTTAGAAGCATTCCACCTTTTGTATCAATGGGAGTGAATCACATTGAACTTAGTAAATTTACACTGTATATCAAAATGAACGCAGAGCATTTGATAGCATCCTCCTAATGCAAATTCCTGCCACGCATCCTGTTTTCACTCTGATTTTTGATGGGCCTTTCATGCAGTTCCAGCTTTCATTTGCAGTAAAATATAACATACTGCTTGTGAATTGCCACTAGGGCAGGAATGCAAAAAGTATGCCCGGGGACTTCCGGGGAAGAAATGGCGGACGGAAGATGGCTCCGCAAAAAGGGGAGCCGACGACCGCGGCGGAATGAAGAGCCGGCTCTTCATAATTCCTCTCCGGAAAAGGAGAGGACTTGAGATCGCCCGCAAGTGCTCCCGACAGTTGCTCCTCACGAGTAGACCGCAAGACAGTAGTCTCCAGGGGGTTTAGAGCTCTGGGAGATGAGGGAACAGCCATCTTGCTCAAACCACTTGAAAAATGAAAGCAATTCATAACCATCTACCTATAGATGCTTTATTAGATAAGACTGAAAATACTATTTTTTTGTCCACGAAGCTGTAAAAGTAAGGTTGAAATCCACTGGCTGAGGCTACTGGGAATTTTAGTGAGCTATAATGTTGAATGTGGTTTATTGAGACTCTATTCTCTTTCTAGCAATCCAGTGTTAGCATAACATCATAACATTTCTGTTATCTTTTTTAAGGCTTCAGAAGAAGAAGAGATAGTGGACCTCATGCTGAAGAAAATGTGCAGTTTTCTTGGAATTAAATGCAAAAATGACTGCACTCCAGCTTGTGGCAAGCAGTTGAAAGAAGCTGTGAATGAGATGTGATGGCTTGGCCAAGATCTTGCTTCCCGTGTGAATTTCTAGCTGATGTGGTTACTTTTAAATGTGATTTCTGGGTTTGTAAAATGCTATGATAGAAAACGGGACCCCCATTTTTAGGAATCAAAAGCTTCAACCTGATCTGTAATCCTTGAATCTATATCACTGAGTCTTGCTAATATAGAAATACTTCCTTAAGCTATATACAACTGATTTCTTCTTTAGTGTGTCCATGGCTGTTTCCTGTCACTATTCCTCGGTGTGATATAATAAACGTTAAGTATTAAAGCAAAACGGGGGTTCAATTAATTTAAAATTAGAAACTTGCTACCAATTTGGAATTGACATGATTCAAGTTCCTACAAAATGTTCCCTTTGGAAATGTTTCTATGGCTACAGAAGTCATCGTGTATGAGTGGAAGGCCCTAGAAATTGAAATGATAAAGAAGAAAAGCTGAATCAGTCTTTTTGGTATGACATCTATATACTACTAAAACTCTCTTGTCTGTTTGTTTGTAACCTTTAACTGGCCAAAACAGTGCATCATAGGCCAGCAATTTTTGAACCAAGGTACCTCAAATGGGCTAACTTACAGAATGTGTCCAAAATCTGGGACCCATGATTCCCATGGAATTGAAATTTGGCAAAATTTATAAAACATTTTATGACATAATACAAACTGTCATAAAAAAATTCCTGTGGTCAACTCCTGATGTTTGACTGTGCTATCCAGTTCAATATGAATGATATGGGCTACTTTCAAGGCAGATACATCTGTGAATATGTCCCTGAATTTTTAAGAACTTTTCTAGTGAAGGCAGTACATTGGAAGCTCTGCCATTGTTGAAGGCATTGAAGGATCTGGTGAGCAAATATCTCTGAAACGTTGACCCTATGAGTCATGGGTTGTCTAGTTTTCCACTACAGGTCTGGTAAATATAACTACAAAATGTAAAAAATGAAACAAAACACCCTTCTTTGGGGGAATGGATTTACAGTATTGCAAACAAGCGTAGGAAGTGCTCCACGCATTTCCCACCCATCTTTTCTCTGTTACAAATACTCCTCAAAACATTCCATCAGGGGATTCCAACATACTTCCCAGAAAACAAAAATGGATTCAAAAGAGACAATAGAAAAGCCAAAAGACCAGGACAACTCCTTGCCAGCAATCAACACCCAGATATGCAAAGATTAACACCAGGATTAACACCAGATGAACAATCAAACAGTACATTATACCTTAGCCTGGGAAGAGGGAGGCTGTGAGGGACAGGGGGAAGACCAGAGGGGAAGCCACCGAAGCCGCTGAGCAACGCCTGGAAAATATTAGCCTGCCCGCCGTCTTTGGCTCCGGGCGCCCGGAGGACTTCCGCGCCAGCAGGAACCGGCCCGCCACTTAATATCCGCGCAAGACCGTTTGGCGAGGAGCGGGAGGGCTCCTGAGATTGTGGGAACCCCTGTGCGGCGGAGAAGGCACCCGCCGGCCCTTTTCCATGGTGGGGAGGCGAGCTGCAGCCAGCCTCGCCAGAACTCTCCCGGGAGAGTAAGTAGCTTGCTTATTACTTCGATCTGGGAGGTGGGAAAAAGGAGAGGAAAGGCATCCCAGCGGCAAAAGCGCGCCGTCGGCCTCCAGGGAGATCTTGGATGGGCCGAAAGATCCAGAAGGGCGGCAAGATGCTGGCCACAGATGCTGGCGAAACGTTAGGAACCACAACTTCCAGAACACGGCCACACAGCCCGGAAGACCCACAACAGCCATCAAACACCACTCCCTTTTCGCACTGAAGATGTTCCCTAGTCTGGCAATGAAACATCTGCAAGAAACAGACAATTCCACCTGGATGACTGAGAATCTTGGACATATCTGCAAGAAGACAACAAGGCCCAGAGAGCACCAAGGACAAAAATGGTTATTTATTCAGTCTGAATTGTCAGTTTTCTAAAGAAAAACGGACATGTTGCTATCTACTGGCGCGGCGCTTTAAAAAAACAGAAACTACTAAGGAGTGATAGAGTTTTAAGTAAAAAAGGTTTGTCAATACCGAAGCCTAGCAAGGCACTCTCAGATCGAGCTTGCCTCCTGGCGCCTGTATTCATGCAGTTTTCTGAACGGCTTAACAGAACGGGTTGGCCACGACCTCCCAGATTCTTTGGCAAACTCCCCATCCCGCCTACAGCTCCGAGCTTTCCATCCTGGTCCAAAGCAGGTCTAACTCGGCTTAGCCTCCCCCCTGAGCCCAGGGAAGGCCGGCTAGGGGTGGTCATCCCCTGAAAAAGGGTAGCTTGTTTTGCGGCTGACTCTCTGTTGCTGTTCTTTGAAGCACCCAGGAGAAAATCTCTCCGGTCGGAGGTTAAATCCTGGGACTTTCGCCAAGGTCGGGAGCGCGCGCCTTGCAATCTTCCCCACCAGCTGCTCCCCTCTTCTTCTCTCCCGCAGGCTGGGAAAGGCGGGCTGTAGTCCCGCCGCTCCGGAGCGCACCCTCCGCGTGGGGTAAAGGGGACAGACCCTCCCCGCAGCGGCCCCGCCCGGCGCGGCGTCCTCTCCCCTCGCCCGGCCGAGCCAGGCCAGGCCCACTCGGCCCGGGAAGGCCCGCCCCCTCCCCTCCTCTTCCCCGGATGCTTTTGCCCTCCGGCCCGGGCCGCCTCTCCGCGGAGCGGCCCCGCGATGGCAGTGGCGGTGACGGCTTGGCGAGCGCTGTGGCGGGTCGGGCTTGGCGCGGCGGCCGGGCCGCGGGGTTCCTTCCGGCCCGGCGGTTCCCCGCTCGCTTGGCCCAGCAGCAGCAGCAGCGGCGGCGGCGCCCCGGCCCGGCGGCTCAGCACGAGCCCCGCGTTGCTGCTCGCCGGTGAGTCGTGGCGGGGAGGAGCGGAGGGCGAGAAGGACGGCGCGCCGGGGAGCCGAAGCTCTCCTGCGCCATTGCACGGAAGAGGCGTGCGTAAAAGCGCGGCGGCGGGAGCGAGCGAGCGAGCGAGCCTGCCTGGCCAGCGGCCCCCTTCTCGCTGCGCTCCAGCGCCTGCCTAGGGGAAACCGGGCCGCTGCCCGAAAGCAGAAACGGGGCAGGTCTCCCGGGCGCCGGTGCACTTTCTCCGGCCTTAAGGGGAGACCCCCTCCGCTCCCAAGGCAGCGCGCCCGCAGCCCTGCCCCGCTCTGGGCGCGCTGCCTCGGAGGGAAGGGCCGCGGACCCGCCAGGCGGGGGGCTCCGGCGCGCGCGTTGCCCGCTCAGCTCGGCGCGGGCTGATTTGGACGCTTCTGGGAATCCCAAGAATTGGATTAGGCTTCCCGCGAATCCGCGACGAAGCCTGCTTCCTGGAATTTAGGGCCCCTGCTTTCCAGCGTTGGCAGCGCACCCAGTAAGTCGGTTTACTGAATGGGCCCGTTTTCTGGCGTTGTGCAATAGCTGGAATAACAAATTAATCCCGGGATGTGCTAAACCTTCAACTTGTCCCCGCTCTCTCCCCCGAGACAAGACTAATTAAGCTTCTGCGGTCTTTAGTCTTTCAACCCACGAAACGTTATGTGAACACAGCTATTCAGTGTGCGTGAGAATGCATTGTAGCATTTTTCCCCCTTTCCAATAAATGCCCCTGAGTTCTAAGCTGCCTCCCAACCAGCAGGTGTGCAAAGAACTTGGAGGAATTATTATTATTGTAGGATTACTTTCTCTCGATTTATAGCATATCAGGGCAGGTGAAATGGGATTTCAAAGTATTCTGTGAGGTGGTTGAAAATAAAAAAGGGGCTGGTTGCAGATCCCAGGGCATGAACTGGACTTTGTGAACAATGCTGGCTTGCACTTGTGCAAGATATAAGTGCGTGGACCAGTGTTTCTCGACCTCAGCAACTCTCAGATGCGTGGACTTCAACTCCCAGAATTCTCCAGGCAGCATGCTGCCTGGGGAATTCTGGGAGTTGAAGTCCACGCATCTGAAGGTTGCTGAGGTCGAGAAACACTGGCATAGACCATCTTTGTGGCTCCTTGTCCCTGCATGCAGTATAATGCACAAGAGTGGATCCAAACCTGAGAAAATTGGAAATATTTAGCTTTTAGGAATGATCCATGGGAGAAGACTTGCTAGGACTAGTTTTGAAGGGAGACATGCAGAAGGCAGCCATGATCTATCGACTATTGATCTAGAAAACAGTCATGGATTTTTCTTTTCAGGTACAGGAAACCAGATTCCTGTTCAAAGTTTGGAAAACGTTCCTAATCGTAAGGCCAGTTTGACAGTGATCAATTGATTATGTACCATCAAGTTGCTGTCGACTCCTAGCAACCACATGGATAGATTTTCTCCATGATGATTTGTCCCTAACCTGGTCTTTCAGGTCTTCCAACCATTTATTGAGGGAGGTGGTGGTCTCTCCATCTCTGGAGATATCCAAACAGGTTGGATTGCAATTTCTCAGGGATGCTTTCATTTGGATCCTGGCATTGATGGGGTTCGGCTTGATCACCAAAATGGCCTCTCCCAACTCTGTGATTCTATAAAGCAGAGCTTTCCAAACTTTTCATGTTGGTGACACACTTTTTAGACATGCATCATTTCGCGACACACTCTTACAGCAGGGCACCATTTTGCGACACACTCTTACAGCAGGGCACAAGGCAGGCACTAGGACCTGCACGGAATCCTGGCAGGGCAGGTTTGGAGGCAGCAGGGCACAAGGCAGGCACTAGGACCTGTGTGGAATCACAGCAGGTTTGGAGGCAGCCAGGCACTAGAACCTGCGCGGAATCCTGGCAGGGCTCGGAGGCAGCAGCAGCCGCGACACACCCAGACACTGCAGCCGACACACTAACGTGTCCCAACACACAGTTTGGAAAGCTCTGCTATAAAGGCACATTCTTTGAGTTAGCTAGATAGAATATTACTATATTATTCTTTTTGCAATAAAATCCGCCCAGAGATGCCCATGGTATCTCCTGAAAATTGGTCCAGAGCAGTGTTTCTCAACCTCAGCATCTTTAAGATGCGTGGACTTCAACTCCCAGAATACCCCAGCAAGCATGCTGGCGGGGGGATTCTGGGAGTTGAAGTCCACACATCATAAAGTTGCTGAGGTTGAGAAACGCTGGTCCAGAGATAACTGAGTGTACTCAGTAGTTGTGAAATCTTGAGTGTCAGCGGGAAAGGAAGCAGTGCAAAGAGAACAGGGCAGGACAGTGAAGCGGGCTACGACGAAAAGGTGTTGGTTGGAAGTGTGATTGTGGTAGGAGAACAAAATCTCTGCTTTCTATATTTACTGGCCTATTTATCCATTTCTGCCATTATGCTGAATATGATTGAAATGTGTGCCTTTGCATAATATTTGGCAGTTTTTACAGATTGATTGATTGATCAATTATGTGCCTTATATCAATTATACAATTATGTGACTTATATCAAGTCAGTTTTGACTTTTAGCGACCACATGGATGTTTGTTGATTCAATTTTTGTAGCCGCCCATCTCACATAGGTGACTCTGGGCAGCTCACAGTTGAAACAATAAACGAATACAAATAACAACAAAGCAAAAAATCCTTTTAAAATAATAAAAATAATAAAACATAATCTGGGGGACAGTACAGTCCATACAGTACATTAGAAACAGCGCGACCATGTTGCAGGCTCCATTCCTCCACTGGATCCCCAGGCATGTCTTCAAGGCCTTTCGGAAAGTCAGTGGGATCGGGGCCTCCCCAGATGATCTGCCCCCAGCCTGGTCCTTCAGCCCTTCCAGTGGTGCCCCCGTTGCTGCTGTAATCAAGTCCATCCCCCTTGCTGCTGGTTGTCCCCTTCGTCTCTTTCCTTCCACCTTTCCCAGCATTAGAGCCTTCTCGAGGGAGCTAGGCCTTCGCAAATTAATAATAGTTATATTAATAATAATATTACATAGTAATGCAACATGTATAAAGAACATATTGCAAGTGCGGAAGGGGAATAAAAGTCTGCCTACTGTAGAAAGCAAAACCCAGCGTGGGTTGAAAGTTTGGCTTTGATCGGACAGGGAATGCCTTGAAGTATAACCTAAGCAGGTATGAATAAATAAAAATAATTCTTAAATATCATTTACCATTTACACCATAAATCAGAGCTTTCCAAACTGCGTGTCGTGACACGTTAGTGTGTCGGCTGCAGTGTGTAGGTGTGTCGTGCGAACCTAATGAATGAGTCGGATGCTCAGAGCCTCAAACGCCTCGATGCTGCTGCCTCCAAACCTGCTGTGATTCCGCGCAGGTCCTAGTGCCTGCCTTGTGCCCTGCTGTAAGAGGGGAGCTCTGTCCAAGCCTTGCCCTGCTGTAAAGGGGAACTCTGTTTTCATGAGATATGTTGTGTCCCCATACATTTTGCTATTACAATTTATGTATGTGTCCATATCTCTTATAAGTTAGTTAGTTTAACCTCCGGTTTGCTAGTAAAACTCAATTACTGTGTCGTGAAATGATGCATGTCTAAAAAGTGTGTCACCAACATGAAAAGTTTGGAAAGCTCTGACATACATGAAAATGGGTCTCCTAACTCTAATTTCACTTTGGGGTTTGTACTAGAAGAATGTACGGTAGGATTGCAAAGGGATTTGAAAATACAGTGTCTTAAAACTGACCCACTTGGGTTTTTTTTTTAGCTCGTCGGTTCACAGACAAGCATGAATGGGTATCCGTTGAAAATGGTATTGGAACCATAGGAATTAGCAACTTTGCACAGGTAGGCACTGTTTTTCCCCTTCCTGGTTCCTGGCATTGTCGGTTGACCTTGCTCTTTGATGTCTTGATTGTCCCCATTGCCATTTCAGCCTGCAGAGCCAAAATGTGGACTTGGACCTCAAAGCCTGCCTGGAAAACACGACGGACAGCTCAAACTGCCCTTGTCCCGCCTCACTGGTTTGGCCTCAGTCCAATAAACGTAGGACCTGAGGGGACTCACGGCTGAAAGTTTCTATTAGTTTCTGCTCGCTTCATTGGAGAAAATACATTTATAGTGTAAGACAGGGCCAAGCAACCTCTAGATAACCAGGAACAATACTTAACACTTTAGTGGAGAGCATGAAGGCTTCAGTTGGCTGGACAATGATCCAAAATTTTTATTTTTATTTATTATTAAATTTATACACCGTCCATCTCACTATAGGTAAAGGTAAAGGTTCCCCCCGCACAGTTGTGCAGTCGTGTCCGACTCTAGGGGCCGGTGCTCATCTCCGTTTCTTAGCCGAAGAGCCAGCGTTGTCCGAAGACGCTTCCGTGGTCATGTGGCCGGCATGATGCACGCGGAACGCTGTTACCGAAGTGGTACCTATTAATCTACTTGCATTTGCATGCTTTCAAATTGCTAGGTTGGCAAGAGCTGGAGCTAGTGCGGGAGATCACTCCGTCACACGGGGCTGGGTCTTGAACCTCCGAACTTGCGATCTTCCGATCGACAAGCCTGGCGTCTTACCTGCTGAACCACCACGCCCCCTTCCCATCTCACTATAAAAGGGACTAAAATAGATGAGGCTGTCTCAGACCCATGGATAGGGCCAAGATATCCTGCTTATTTCCCCCCTTAACTATGCAAATCCCATTTTAGGGGTTTCTGAGCAGATTTTTTGGTGTGCTCTCATCTTCAACTGGTGACAGTGACGCTGTTAATTTTTGACAATTGTGGTCAAAGGACTGAGGATCTGGGAGGTGTGAGAGATGTTTGAGGGGTCCATGCAGCCTAAGGCACATCTTGTGTTGGAAATTCCAGGAGTAGTGGTTCCTTTTCTGGATATTTGATGAAGTTGTGAATTCACTAAGCAGGAACCTGAGAGATGAAGACATTTTGGTTCATAGATTATAGACCTGCATGCATACACTTGACATTTACTTTTTGTTGTGTTTATAATAACACTCCCCATTTAAAATGAACGCTGTGGCCTTTCTTTTGCCTGCTTTCCACTTGGTGGGTCAGAAGATCGGCAAGTTGCCAGCAAGAGCTTTGTTGCTCACGTGAGAGCAGTGATTCCATTCCCCCATCTATGAAAAATGAAGCAACTTGAAACAGAAGACGAGGTCCCCTCTCTGCTCATTACAGTCACTGCCTCTGTATCTATGCAGACCCCTTCAGAATCTTCAATGCTCAAGAGCAAATGTTGACTTCAAGGAGGTGGAACTGCGTGGACAACTTCCTGGAGTTCCCATTGGATTTTTGTATTCCTAGCTTATCTGAATATTCCTGGTTGGCTCTTTCTCTAAGTGGGAGTAGCTAAAGTCACCAGCATGGGGTGGGACGTCCCCATTTGAGACTAGTGTGCAACTTGGGAGTCCTCTTGGACTCACAACTGCTGCTCAAAGAGCAGGTGGCAGCGGTGGCCAGGAGGGCCTTTGCACAGGTCCGTCTTGTGTGCCAGTTGCACCCACTGCTAGAACGGGAGGTCCTTCAGATGGTCACTCATGCCTACTCACTTCATGGCTGGACTGTTGTAATGACTCTACAGGGGCCTGCCCTTGAAGAACATTTGGAAGCTACAACTGGTCCAAAATGCATCAGGGTGGGACCCCAGACATATGCCTTCTCTCTTGCAGCATCTGCCTTCTGGAGCATTATCCTCCCAGAGAGTCACACAGTTCCTACCCTACAGGAGTTCTGCAAGCCAGTGAAAATGTGGTGGTGCGCCCAGGCCTGGGGTTAGGACACACCCATCGTGGCAGATACACCTGTGATGTAGCTAAAATCCCCAAAGTGCCAACCAGCTAAAATCTTACCACGTTAGATTAATTCTGGTTCCGCCATTTGAACGTGACCAGTAAATGCATTGGAGGAGTAGAGTTGGCGCTTCCCCTGCACTAGCTGGGGCACAGAACGCTTTGTCCACTTAATTGCACACGGGAAGGGATGCATAGGAGGCTGAGAGATTTCCCAGCTGCTTTTCTGTTCCTTTATCACCCCTCCAGGCAGACTCAAGGCTCTTTTATTAGGTCAGCATTCCAGAGTCAACCTGACATTGTCCAAATGGGTTAGCAGCACTCTCCTAATGTCAACTGCTGTGCTTATGTTTCTGAAAGCACCCTCTGCTTGCTCCGAACAGTCTCTGCTGGGGACCACGACTCCCAGAATTCTCAGCCAGCTTGGTGAGGAATTCTGCAAGTTAGAGAAGGCTGTGTTAAGACTAGAGAAAGCCCAAGAGCTGACCCCAAATATGAGAAGCTTACTTACCCTTCTAATTTTGTCCCTGAGAAAGCTGCTCATACAGGGTTTGGGGTCAGGCCTTGGGCCTTGCCTGGCCAGTTGACACAGACTGGGAGGATGGTGGACTTGCTTTCTGCTCAGACTCTGCGCTCGGCCTTCCACAGCCTCTTCCACCTCTCTGAACCAGGAACTTTTCATTTCAGGAGGCATTAGGGGACGTTGTCTATTGCAGTCTTCCAGAAATTGGGACAAAGCTGAACAAACAGGGTAAGCATTTTGAATGTCCAAAAAACCCTTGTCTCCCCCAAAAGTAAACGGTACATTAAGCGGTAATGTCGCCCTTGGAGGAATAAAGTTAGCTTAGGGGTTTTTTTAAGGATACAGGTACGCCCAAAAGGTTTTTTTTTTCTTTACTTTGAACAGCAGACCTCTCCCCCCCCCCCCCATCTCTTGCCTTACCAGATGACAGGAAAAACGCTTTGAAAGACTGTGATTTCTGAAATGATAGCTGCTTTAGGAAAACATACAGGTAGTCCTTGACTTACGACCATTTGTTTAACGACAGTCTGAAGTTACAGCAGCCTCGGAATGGGTGCTTTATGGCCTGCAAAGCACTTTCAAGCGTCACAAAATGTCACCCCTGTTGGGATTATCAGGAGTCAACTCAGCATTGTCTCATAAGCATAATAGGGGGTCTTTCTACTAAACACATCTCTACTGTGCTTGTGGGATGTTACCTGAATCACCTGATTTCCTCTTCCTCCTCCTCCTTGAGTTTGGGGGATTAACATTCTCCATTACTCTTTGGGCACACATGCAAGCAGGAGGGCTGCAGGGATGCAGTTCTCGTCCACTACATCTCGCTGGCATGCAGATCTACCATGAATCTTCCTGTATCCAGATCTATTGAATAAATGTAAGCTATCTCTATTTTTCTTCATCTAACTAATGTGTGAAGACTGAATTTATTTCTGAATGTAACTAAGCTTAAAGTGCAAGTTTCCTGCTGGCCATGCTTATACTCTGCAAGATTGTTGTTAGCTGCTTGGAGTTCTTTTATTAACCTTCAAAACTCCATCAACACCCCCCCCACCACCTTGGTCACATTATCGCATTCTCCGTGCTTGGCAACCGGCTTGCCTTTACAACTGGTTGCAGCATCCCGTGGTCATGTGATCACATTTTGCAACTTTTTTGCCATTTTCCAGCAAAAAACACCCATTGGGGAAGCTGGATTCACTTAACGGCGGTGGTGATTTGCTTAACGACTGATGATTCACTTAATGGCCACCATGAAAGTGGTTGTAAAATCAGGTCTGGTCACGTGGTGACTCGACTTATGATCTCAATGACTTACGATGGAAATTCCAGTCCCAATTGTGGTCGTAAGTCGAGGACTACCTGTATCAGAAAGAGCACAACTAAATGTAGACCTCTGTGGTCATTTAGTAAGGCGGTGTGTACCCCCTACTCCCTAAATAGGTGCAGCCCTTAAACTCTCTCCAAGCTTTGCCACCAAAGAGGAAAATATTAAGTAGATAGTAGCTTAGCAGGGTGTTCACTCTCTACCAGCTTCTGTTGATAAGAGAAGCTCAGCCGTATCGCTTGCGTCTTGCAGGTGCAGATTTACAGTTAAGTGCACGTCATGCAAATGCATACGCTTGTTTTTGGGTTCCTGTACCAATGTGTTCCCTGTTTTATGTTTCAGATGAATTTGGGGCCTTGGAAAGTGTGAAGGCTGCTAGCGAAGTCTACTCTCCCATCACGGGAGAAGTCACAGAAATTAACACCGCCCTTGGTGATAATCCTGGGCTTGTCAACAAATCTTGTTACCAAGATGGTAAGAGAATGCATTCCCATTTTCCAAAGGATTCTGAAGGATATTTTGCAGAATGTTGCAATGATAATATTGGAACTTATCCAACCAAGTGTTGTTAGATAAGCACAAAAGTTAAGACTAGAAACTCCTGGACCTAAGAATAGCATTCACTAGAACTACAGGAGCCCTGGATATCCTGGTGCTTTTTTTTTTAAAACCTGATTTGTTTTTTGGCTCGCAGGTTGGCTTATCAAGTTGACTGTGGATAATCCTTCTGAACTTGAGGACCTCTTGAGTGAAGATGCGTATGAGAAATACATCAAATCCATTGAGGAGTAGCTAGAAGGGGCCAGGCTGAGCCAGTGCCAACTGCTTTCTTCCGTGTAGATTGTCCTAAATTAGTGGCACAAAGAGACGTTGGCACAGCAGCTGATTGAGGAAGTTCTCAAGGAGAAGAGCACTTCAGATTGCGCTAAGCATCGTCCACAAATGTCTGTAAATCAAAACATTTGTAGCTTCTCTTACTAGGCAGCGTTATGAGTAGTTTCCACTTTTCTCCCCTCCATCCTAATGAATCTAATTCCATGAGGTCAAAGTTTGCAGTCCATCATTCCTTCTGGAGCAGAATGACCTTTGTTCCTAAAATGAACCCAGACCATTGATAAGATAGACCTGGAAAATGATGCAACAGCCTTAATTCCACCATACGACTTGTGCTTTTTATTTGTACAGATTTTCTTCCCTTTCTTTCCACCATTCCTCCCAGGGCATCTCTTTTCAGTCAGGTTTTGGTCATCCAAAAGCTGTTGTGCTGCCTTTGGTATTAGTGAAAGTCCTCAGAGAGTAGAGCAGAACAGGATTTCATGGTTCGAAGTGCAAGTGCCATGTGCTGGAGGGAGCGTGGAGATCTCCAGCTAAAGCTTCGGGGCCTTGCAGCAGATAAGATAACAGAAGTTAATAAAAAATCCTGACTTTACCAAGTGTGTGTGTTGTTCCTGTTGTAGGCTCTTCATAGGATTAATAGTTAAGTGGTGAAAAGACTGAGGTTGGGTTTTTTACCTCGTAGTTTAGTGGAAAGTTAGAAAGTCAATCTCAGCACTTACTCAAAGCCAGTCTTCCTGGCCAGATAGAGATCAAATTTCTCCAATATGGTGCATCTGGAAGACACCAGCTTGGGGAAAGCTCTCCTTAAAATTTCTCCAGTCGTAAAATGGAGTAGGTTGGGTTTGCTGGGGATCTGCAATAAATATTCAGAGGGGGGGGGGGGGAGCAGCCTGCATATGTTGCTAAACTACAATTCCCAGCATCCCTCAGCCATAGCCATGCTGGTAGGTCATCTAGGAGCTGCAGGTTAACAAGACCGGAATGGGGGAGGCGCAAACTGGTGTAGGGCCAGGGATGTGTTCAAAACATCAAGATGATAGCTGTGCCCATGTGCCCAAAGCCCTGTCCCTTCTCCTGTGCAGCATGAGACCTTGCTTAAGACACGAACTAAGTTAATAGAACATCTGGATGGGAGGAACCAATTTTGTGAATGGCAGCTTCATCGTGCGCATAGCAAAATGCCACTGCATGTAAAAAAAAAAAAAGTAAAGGTTCCCCCCGCACATTAGTGCAGTCGTGTCCAACTCTAGGGGCAGGTGCTCATCTCCGTTTGTTAGCCGAAGAGTTAGCGTTGTCCGAAGACGCTTCCACGGTCATGCGGCCGGCATGACGCGCGCAGAACGCTGTTACCTACCCACCGAAGTGGTACCTATTCATCTACTTGCATTTGCATGCTTTCGAATTGCTAGGTTGGCAAGAGCTGGGGTGAGTGCGGGAGCTCACTCCGCACGCAGGGCTAGGGATTTGAACCTCCGAACTTGCAATCTTCTGATCGACAAGCCTGGCGTCTTACCCGCTGAGCCACTGCATGTGCAGGATCCCAATTGTGCACAGAGCACAGTGAGCTTAGAGCGGCAATAGACGATTCCAGCATTCTTTACCGCCGGTTTTGCTTTCTAGGAATTTGGGAATTGAAGTTCAGTAAGATCTGGATTGTATTTAGTATGTTTTAAGTTTTATATTTCTAAGCCCAGTACAAGCCCTGCTCTTTCCCTTTGAGGTAGGTTGAGTAACTGGCCCAAAATCCCCCAGGGAGCTTTCGTAGAACTAGAACCTGCTCCTAGCCCAGCATCTCCGCTGTACCACGCTGGCTCTTGGCTGAAACGGAGGGACTGGCCGACGAGCTTCTGTGGCTGAGGGCGGACTAGAACCTGGTTCTTCTTGTTCCTAGTCCAACACCTTGGTAATAAATAATACTCTTCAAGATTATTATCACCCACTACTTTGGCTGAAGCATTACTTTTGTTGATAATCCCAAATAGTACGTTCTGGAGAGTCCTAGATAATTGCTCTTGGCAGCATTGAGTAGCTGGTCACTACTGCAGTTGCCTTAGCTGTGATTTGTACTCTTGCGTGTGTTTTTTGGTGAGACAAGAAAAGAGTATGCATCAACTGTAGAATCTAGTGAAACTTGTGCATCTCGCAGAAAGAGCTTGTTGCCTCTCAGATCCTTCACTTTTGGATTGCGGCCTCTTCCTACTTTGAAAAAAACAGAAACTCCTTTGACCATTTAGCAAAAATGGATTAAAGCAGGGGTACCCAACCTTTTTGGCACCAGGGACCGGTTGTGGAAGAAATTTTTCCACGGACTGGGGAGACAGGGTTTGCAGGCGGGAGCCAATCGCGTGGACCAGGGGGTGGGGTTTGCAGTCAGGAGCCAATCACGCAGACCGGGGGGCGGGGTTTGCAGGCGGGAGCCAATCGTGTGGACTGGGGGTGGGGTTTGCAGGTGGACCCCAATCACGCGGACCAGGGGGCAGGGTTCGGAGACCCGCATGGCGGCCCAGTTCATAACAGGCTGCGGATCGGTAGCGGCCCGCGGACCGGGGGTTGGGGACCCCTGGATTAAAGGGACAACAATGTTGACTTCCCAGTCTAATCTATAGTCCTGGAGGTCTCTCACAGAATTACTAATAAGAATGTTTGCAAATCTGGTCCAGCCACATGGGTGGCTGTGTGGGAAAGAATGTTCTTGCCTTCCTCATTATGAGGGTTAGACCCCTTTAGGGTTAACTTTGTTCAAGAGAAAGCAGACGCATTAACAACACAGGCTACCAAGACACTCTGGAGCTGCTCCTGCTCTTCCGTCCTCTGTTCTTCTGCCCCAAGAGAGGAAAAATTATAATGTCTCTTTTTACCAGTCCTGGAGGGATAAAGAAATGGGAATCTACCAATCGGGCTATGGTAAGTATGGCCTGGACGTACCATCAGGCTGTTGCTGTGGTCAAAGCAGAAGGGGCTGCAATCCAGAAAGGGATTTCTTCATCTGGTTTCATTTCTAACCAGCTTACGCACAGGAGACAAGCAGCTTAAGGGTGCAGCGTGGAAAAACCCAAGAGTGAGCAGGCTTAAGCCATCTTGAGCTGTGCTGATGGTAAAGTTGCACGTCCCGCTGTATTCCAGCTCCATTCAAAGGGAGCCTCAGGGTGTATAAGGGAGGGAAATCTGTTGATTGCAGTCACTGAAGCAAAGAAAATTGAGGCAAACGAAGGACTGGCAATATGGGCAGCGCATTTCATGCCAGTATGGTTTTCTGCTGACTCCAGATGGGTGGTAAACACTTGTATTGGGAAAATACAAGTGGGAAACGGCCCTGAGTCTGGGCTAAGCGCAGTCACACACATCTGCAAGTTGGGATGAGCGGGGAAGTGACATCATGCCTGTCGTGACATCACTGTGACTTCCATTAGATGCCCACCAGCACAGTAAACCATACTTGCAATAGCCAGGAAGTCAACCTCTGGAAAGAGAGCAGGTACCGGATCCCTGTTGGACCATAAGGAAGGCTGAGCACCGAAGAATTGATGCTTTCGAACTGTGGTGCTGGAGAAGACTCTTGAGAGTCCCTTGGACTGCAAGGAGGTCAAACCAGTCAATCCTAAAGAAAATCAACCCTGACTGCTCATTGGAAGGACAGATGCTGAAGCTGAAGCTCAAATACTTTGGCCACCTAATGCGAAGAGAGGACTCACTGGAAAAGACCCTGATGCTGGGAAAGACTGAAGGCAAAAGGAGAAGGGGACGGCAGAGGATGAGATGGCTAGATAGCATCACCGATGTAATGAACATGAATTTGAGCAAACTCCGGGAGGCAGTGGAGGACAGGAAGGCCTGGCGTGCTAAGGTCCATGAGGTCATGAAGAGTCGGACACGACTAAACGACTGAACAACAACAACAACCGGATCCCTCCAGTAGAGGGCACTGCTGCCTTGCTAAGCAGCCATCAAGTGCCTAAGGGGGTATTCTCCAAGGAGCTACCTCCCAGCTGTGTTGGGACTACAGGCCCAAAGTATCTCAATGCATCTAGAGGGCACCAGCATGGGGGAGGATGGAAGAACAGCACACATGGGTGAACACACGATTCAGACTCCAAGCAGCACCAGATGTTACTGCTTGGCATCCTAATGTCTATTTAACCCCACGGGGTCTGGAATGCATCAAGGGTGTGCAGCTGCTTAGGGTTATCCTAGGTCAGTGTTTCTCAACCTTGGCAACTCGAAGAGGTGTGGACTTCAACTCCCAGAATTCCCCAGCCAGCTTTGCTGGCTGGGGAATTCTGGGAGTTGAAGTCCACACCTCTTCAAGTTGCCAAGGTTGAGAAACACTGATCTAGGTTGTGGCACAAGGATATATATTAAGAATATCTTTGGAGAAATTTCAGGGCAACTTTGGTGCCACAACACCCAGTTTGGATTTCTGTAAACATTTATTTTGTGAGTCTTACATAGTCCTCAAATTTACTTCCTGGAGAAAGCAAAGGTAGTTCTCTGTATAATGACCAGGTCCATATATCATGCTAAGCCAGCACTTGTTTCATTGTGGTTTACTAAATAAACCCCCACTGTCTAGGCTTGGATATATTTTACCAACCACAGTAGCTGGATCCACATTAATGTGATGATGATGATGATGATGATTACTGTTACATTAACAACAACTACAATAATAGTCACATTATGCTGACCATTATAAAGATTGATTGGGATCTGATTCGCAATTAACTATATATAAGGTGTATGTAAACTAGCTACAAAATGTAAACCCATCGTGGCTTAGTTGCATGTCTGAACAAGGCTACTATGTCTTCTTCGACAAATCTTAAAAACCTTGGTATTGTTTCATATGTGATTCCACAATTCTTTTTCTCTCACATGCAGACACAGACGCACACAGAGGCACAGAGATAGAAAGACATCTATGCATCATGAGAAACATTGGCAGTTTTGATGGAAATCTACTGGACAGTATCCACAGTGAATAAAAGAACAATTTTGGAACTCTTTAATGTTTTTCTTTTCTATAAGACTAAATGGGTTAAAGAAAAACCATCAGCCTATATCTATCTATCTATCTATCATCTATCTATCTATCTATCTATCTATCTATCTATCTATCATTATCTATCTATCTATCTATCTATCATCTTTCTATCATCTATCTATCTATCTATCTATCTATCTATCTATCTATCTATCTATCTATCTATCTATCATTATCTATCTATCTATCTATCTATCTATCTATCATTATCTATCTATCTATCTATCTATCTATCTATCTATCTATCTATCTATCATTATCTATCTATCTATCTATCATCTTTCTATCATCTATCTATCTATCTATCTATCTATCTATCTATCTATCTATCTATCTATCATCTATCTATCATTATCTATCTATCTATCATCTTTCTATCATCTATCTATCTATCTATCTATCTATCTATCTATCTATCTATCATTATCTATCTATCTATCTATCTATCTATCTATCTATCTATCATTATCTATCTATCTATCTATCTATCTATCATCTATCTATCTATCTATCTATCTATCTATCTATCTATCATCTATCTATCTATCTATCTATCTATCTATCTATCTATCATTATCTATCTATCTATCATCTATCTATCTATCTATCTATCTATCTATCTATCTATCTATCTATCTATCATTATCTATCTATCTATCTATCTATCTATCTATCTATCTATCATCTTTCTATCATCTATCTATCTATCTATCTATCTATCTATCTATCTATCTATCTATCTATCTATCATTATCTATCTATCTATCTATCTATCTATCTATCTATCTATCTATCTATCTATCATCATCTTTCTATCATCTATCTATCTATCTATCTATCTATCTATCATCTATCTAATTATCTATCTATCTATCTATCTATCTATCTATCTATCTATCTCATTATCTATCTACATTACCCTACCACATGGAAACATTTATTTCTCCCGAAAAGCTTTCTTTAGAGATGAAATAGACCAGAAAACAATGATGATTCACAACTACATCATTTTTATTGATCTGCAGCATCACTCGGAGTCAAGTGCATTTTGAGAGAAAATTGTCCCTTTATGAAATTTATGCCCTGAAATTTCTCCAAAGACATTCTTAATATGTATCCTTGTGCCACAACCTAGGTCAGTGTTTCTCAACCTTGGCAACTTGAAGAGGTGTGGACTTCAACTCCCAGAATGGGTCTGCAGGAAGAGGTTGCAATTCATAAAATGGAACATCAAGCTTTTTTTTAAAATTAAAAGTTCTTTCATTCTTGTTCTGTGACAAGTGCACTTCTCAAGCTGCACACCCAAAAAAGAAAAGACCTTTCAGATGCATGACAGAAAACCAGAAATGTTCTGCAAAGAAAATTGTTGTGGGTCTGTAGCTTCTTTTCAAGCTGTGGGTTAACCCTTGGCTTTTGAGTTGGGTACAGAAGCCGTTCTTCCAAAAAGAAGGGTGGAGGGAGGGGCGGAACCAAAAGCTTAATTGGTCTGATTTAATGTATCTTTACAAGGAACTGCAAATCATTTTGATGGTGAGATACAAGAAATGATTCATCTCCATGGGATGGGTCATATTTAATTATATTTGGTGGCAGTTTTGGAAGGGTTCTGGACATTTCAGGGTTTTGAGGACTTCAGGCTACGCACCTCGGTGTAACATGCTATCAAGGAAATGTTGTGGAATGAAAGAACGATCCCTGAAGTTGGTTGTTGTGGGTTTTCCGGGCTGTGTGGCCGTGTTCTGGCAGTTCTGGTTCCTAACGTTTCACCAGTAGCTGTGGCTGGCATCTTCAGAGGACAGGAGCACAGCTAGAAGATTCTCTCTGTGCCCAAGTGGAGAGTGTGTGTTACTGCTGGTGTTGTTTATAGCTGCTGAGAGGGTGTGTGTCTTCTGTGGGTCATTTACAAGAGATTAGGAGAGGGTTTATTGTGGTGATTAGGGGGTGTGGTGCTGTCGTGTGTGCGATTAGCACATCTATTGTGTGAGTTGTTTGTATCTTTCTGTGGTTGAGTAGAGTTCGTTGACTTTTTGCAAGCTGTGTTTTTCAGGACTGGCAGCCAGGTTTTGCTGATCTTTAGGCTTTCTTCTTTTTTATTGAAACTGTGTTGGTGTTTATGTATTGCAATGGCTTCCCTGTATAGTCTAACATAGTGGCTGTTGGTGTTGTCCAGTATTTCTGTGTTTTCAAGTAAGATTTGGTGACCAGTTTGTTTGAGAGCATGTTCAGCTATTGCAGATTTTTCAGGTTGCGGTAGTCTGCAGTGTCTTTCATGTTCTTTTATCCTGGTGTGGATCCCCGAAGTCCCTATAGCAAAATCCACATCTTTTAGCACTGGTCTTCTCAGCCAAGATTCAGGGCTCACCCATCAGCTGGAATGCATGGGCCTCCTACGGAATCAGTCTGAAGGAAACATTTTCCCTTTGATAACCTTAATTTTCAATCGCTGGGCTGCAAAATACTTGCTGGGAAAATAACAGATGCAGCTGACACAACTATTATTTCCAGGCAGCTCCCCATGGAGAGTGTTGAACAACAGTCCTCCTCTCTTTCTCTTTCTGCAACTTCTGGCCCTAAAGCCAGAAGAAAAGCAAACATCCACTTGACATATAGCAGCAGGAGTCTGGAAGCACTTTTTCTGGCTAACAAATTTTATTAAAAGGCAAAGCTTTCATGAGCTGCAACTTGCATGTCATCTGCATCTACATAACCAACCTGTCTTCCCTCCTCCCCCCACTCCTGTGTCTCATCCCAGTTTAAACCCTCCATCAGTCTAGCCCAGCCTTTCTCAACCTTTGGACCTTGGAGAAACCCTTGAAACATTTTTCAGGCCTGGGGGAACCCCTGCACATTCAGGCTCAAATATAGGCCAGAAGTTACATAATTATTATATTCGTTTCATGGGTTTTGTTGTTTATTTGTTCAGTCGCTTCCGACTCTTCGTGACCTCATGGACCAGCCCACGCCAGAGCTTCCTGTCAGCCATCGCCATCCCCAGCTCTCCCACGGTCGAGTCCGTCACCTCCAGAATATCATCCATCCACCTTGCCCTTGGTCGGCCCCTCTTCCTTTGGCCTTCCACTTTCCCTAACATCAGCATCTTCTCCAGGGTATCCTCTCATTATGTGGCCATTACGTTTCATGGGTAGGCCTGTCTATATGCATTAACAGTGTTCTTAAACTGAAAATAAAGAATTAAACTTACCTCTTTCATGTGAAGTTGCCCAAATTTGAAATACTTTTTAAAATAAATCGTGATCTCCCAAGCAACCCTTAGTGACCTCTCACGGAACCCTAGGGTGCCACGGAACCCTGGTGGAGAAACCCTGGTCTAGCTGCTTTTTCATTGCATCTCATGAAGTGGCCTGCAGCTGCAGCCTTTCAATACAATTTGTTAGACAGAAAAGGTGCTACCACGTACTCCTCCTGATGTTTTGTACAAAGGCTAACAAGGGTCTCCTCCGACAGCGTTGACGGTAAACATAATCTAAGATCCGTGGAGATGAGTAAAGGAACTCAATGCAACTCTCTTGCTAATTCAGAGCTTTCAGCACCTATGGAGTATCATCAGAGGGAGAAAACCTATACCTGTCCTTTGGGGTAGATGGTGGTATAAAACACCCTAGCAAGGACACGCTTGTCTAAAGTGGCTGGTTGTCTAGCTTGCTAAAAGGCAAGCTGAATTTATTTTTAACTTGCTGTGTTCATTCTCTTCGGGTTTTCGGTTGCTTTTTAGGCTGCGCTTCTGTTCCTCTGTTATTTAATTTTTTTTCTCCACTGATTGATTTGTTGCTTGCAGCCTTTTCTAGCTAAAAGCAGAGTCTGGGCAATCAAAGGACAGGCTTTTTCCTGTCTGCCTGCATCTGCTAGTCCAGACCACCTGGCCAGGATGATAAATGGCTGGCCAAGACCACAGACAACTCACTGATGTCACGGCAGGGACTGTAATGTCTGTTTCTCTTGCACTGTCACCGGCTACGTCTTATGCTCCATGTCCCCAATGCGATGCTTGCAAACACAAATCTTTCTAAGGAGAAGCTGACTTAGAAACCACCGCCAGATACCTCGTCCTAGCTGATTTTTGGATATTTGGCTGCTTTGTTTAAAATAAATAATAAACACAAAACCTCAACCTGATACCTCAGCTTTATTTCTAAGAATATTCTAGGGCCTGCATAACCTCAGAAGCATTCTCAAGAAATACCAGGAGGCTTCGTCCTGGCATTCTCCTGGGAAATGTGACCCTATCTGCAGAAACACACGTAGGCACCCAGATGCCTATTCGCACACAAAGGGGATGTGCTGGGAAGCAAAAGGGCATGGAACGGGTTTCATTTTTTGTGACTGGCAATGGCTGCCGTGACAGCCATCTTGTGAAAGCACCCTTATTGTGCACTTAAATTGTTAAATGTGGCCCCTGCCCTCACAGTAATAGGGACTCCTGCTCTAGAAAATTGCCTGAAACTTTTTTTTAAGATGCACTGCAACCTAAACTGCATCACTGTTAGCCCTGCGAGGGAGTCCAGACAAGAAGCACATCCAGGAGGACCGGCTCTACCTTTATTGTCAGGTTACCTTAACAGAATCTTGCAAGACGGAAAGAAAACTAGAAAACTAGGGAGGGTCCCTTCTGAAACGCTTCCCACGCCCTCCCTCCCTCCTGTGAGCTGAGATACCTTTTACACATCGGTTGTCCAGTCTGTGGCTCTTCTTCCTGTCTCCCAAGGTCATTCCCACAGACCATTAAGGTCCCACGCCCAAAGGCAGTGTTTCTCAACCGTGGCAACTTAAAGATGGGTGGACTTCAACTCCCAGAATTCCCCAGCCAGCATATGCTGGCTGGGGAATTCTGGGAGTTGAAGTCCACCCCTCTTCGAGTTGCCAAGGTTGAGAAACACTGCCCAAAGGAGGGAGAACGTGCAGCGGTTGGTGCAGGACAGAGGGTGCCCCTCCCTAGTTAGCCGGGTCATCGGGAGGGCCAAGGCAGCTTCCCTTCCTCCCGGATTCCATGAAAGGCAAGCCAATCATGGCAGCTTTGAAGGCAGCGCATCTTGATGCCTTCCCCACCGGGTAGGGCGACTCTGGCCCTGTCTCAGTTCGGCGCCTCCGGGTCAGCAGCTCGAAGGAGAGAAAGACTCTCTTTTGCTCGTTTACCCTTGGAGTGCCGTGAGATTTACGACCCTCTCAGCCTCCCGTCTCCGGGGCACAATCCCAGCCGAGTAATTGAAACCGACATTTAAAGGACACGGAGACAAGCCATGCATCACTGGGATGGGCTGAGAAAGGCTGGTCACAGCTCTGGCAACCTTTCCAGTGGAAATATAAAGCCTCCCGTGTTTTATCCCTGGCAGAGGTCCAGGGAGAGAAAACAGAGACAGAGCAGGGTGAAGAGTGACATCAATGAAAGGATGTTTGGGGCCATAACTCCCATCCATCCTTGCCACTGGCCGTGCTCGATGCGTCGGATGGGAGCTGAAGTCTAAAATATCTGGAGGGGACCAGCTCCCACCAATGGGTTAGGCAAGTTAAGTAGCTGAGTCTCCTTCCACTTGAACTCAACTCAGGGGACTTCAGGGACACCCATAAACTTTTCTTGGCAGCCATATGAAAGTAGCTTGTCATTGACTTCATCTGGATATTTTCCCACTTCCCGGTCTAGCCTATCACCCTGGGACTTCCTGGTCACCTCACCTCCCATCCAAGGACTCACCGAGCCCAGCCTTGTTTATCTTCCAAACCCAGAGGTTAGCAATGTTCTGCTTACAAGCTGTTTTTTCAAGGTACTGTAGGTCTTTTTATTGTACCCAAAGATGAAGAGCTACAAATAGAATCCAAGAAATATGATCTAAAGCAAGTCCCTATTAAGAACTAAGGAAACAATTCTTTTCCTTCCTGCTTCACCGATTCTCTTAGCAGTGATGTGGTCACGGTTTCCCACGTGATTCCTAAAACTTAGCATCAATCTGAAAAACAATGATTTCCATGCAGCTGAAAAGCAACCAATGTTCAGATAAAGCAAAAAGCAAGCAAATAAAACATGCATCTTGAGCACTCTGGTGCAATTTGGGCATGTACACTGGTTTTCCAATCAGAAACTGAAAGTTAAAGCATTGCAATACTAATATCAAAAACATAATGCAAGCCAGACCTATCATGAACAGTGAACCATTACTCGGCAAAGTGACCATGTCCTCCGTTTGGAATTTTTCAGCTGAAGGATGTGGACCCAATTTGTTGTGAAGTGTCTCTGCTGGAGTTCTGTATGGAGCAGGGAATCAGATCTAATGACCTCCAAGTCTTTCTCCAACTTTTATGCTTCTAGGAAGGTGCGACTGCATAACTTTCTCCTACCATAAATGTTCCAATTAGACCTTTCCCACCACCACCAGTGTTTTCATTCTTCTGGCCCTCAATGGGCTGAGGTTTATGTAAAGATTCTCTGTCTTGTTTTGCACCTGTGAGTCTTCAAGAGCATCCAGAGGGCAGCGAGGGAGTCAAAAAAGTCAAGATGGTGGTCGCAACCACACAATTGAAGCCCTACATCCTTTTTACGTGTGTTGTGGATGTGAAAAATGTGTAGGACTTCAATTACATAATCACAGATGCCATCCTGACTTTTTTTGACACTCCCTGGCAAACATGTAGATATTTTATTTTTGACTAGCTTAGTTTGGCTTCAGTTCTACCAGGACTTTTCATATACATTGGCTATGAGAGTGATAGAAATGATTCTCAAATCATACTAGTAATCATTGGTTGTTTGTTCAGCAGGCTGATTACAGAAATAACCAGCTGGAGGGGTGGGGTGGACAATACACTGAAAGGTAAATTAATCAAATGGGCTGATTAGCACAATAGGCTAGGCCTCAGAGAAAACTAACCAAGATTAAAACAAGCTATAATTAGCATGTTGCATGCAAGGAGCTCCTTGGTTTTTAATTGTCATATTAATCCTGGTATTGTTTTCTTCAGGAGGGAACTTACCTGGCCAGGCAGGTTCAAATGGTGTCTTTCAGGATGATAGACAATTCAGGAGAAATTGGACTCGACTCTTTTGTTCAGCCAGGAAAGGAGAGCAAAACTTCCTTAGCTTGTAGGCAGTGCCTCCTCTGATTAAAATAATTCCTTCTTATTTGTGTGGTTGATTGTGGCCATAATGTTCCTGAATTGCAAACATCAGAAAGGTAGTCGCTTAGCAACTCCAGTTGTGATGGTGGTTTTTAAGATGTTGCTTAGGGCTATTAAATTTGGCTTGCAAAGTTCCAGAAGACCACCAGATGGGATGAAGAAATTTCAAGTAGAGTTATGAAACAGCTGCTGGATAAATGATGGTTAAGCACACAAAGGGGGACGCGATGGCTCAGCGGGTTAAACCGCTGAAGCTGTAGGGCTGCCGGTCGGAAGGCCAGCAGTTCGAATCCCCACGCAACGAGGTGAGCTCTCGTTGCTAGTCCCAGCTCCTGTCGACCCAAACAGTTCGAAAGCTAGCGAGTAGATAAATTGGGTACCACCTTAAAGTGGGAAAATATGCTGGCGTCCTGTCGGAGGTTGGTATCCACCAGACGGAAGATCTCTTCGAATAGCGGCGGTTACGACAGATCCCGGAAGCAACAACATCTACATGATGTCAGCAGCCAGCTCCGACGCAAGGCACCCTGGGACATGTAGTCCGGAAGCCAGGAAGAGTCGGTTCCCCTCCCCTTGCGTGCGGATTAGAAAAACATTGTATAATTGAATTGAAATGTATAAACGATGTATGTAAGCCGCCCAGAGTCCTCCGCTAGGGAGGAAATGGGCGGGGTATAAATAAAAATAAATAAAGTCTCTGCACAGCCATGGAACCTGATGGAAGGGCTGGTGGGTAGGTGAGAACTGGGGAAAAGTTTAAGACAAAAGTTGCTCTTTACCTGAGATCTGAAGAGTTGTAGCCTAAAAACCAATATTAAGTCCATAGTTTATTATACTGCAAATGTCAGGCCCTTTAAAACAGTTGGATTTCTGGAATGATTTTTATTGCTAGCAGAGTAATGTAACAGAACCTTAAAAGCCTGTCAAAGCAATTATCCAGCTCAACTTTTACATTGTGTAACTAAGGTGGAGTTCCCCTGAGTCTTTCATGTTCTTCCCCTCCCTTGGACTAAGGAATTGTAATGGTTTGTGGGAAAGACCTTGGGAGACTGGACAGAGAGGCGCTGCCAAGGGAACAGTCAGATAAGAGACAGCATAGCCCGCAGCTGGATAGTGGGTGGGGCAAGAGGCTCAGAAGAGACCCTCCCTAGTTTCTTGGATAGTAAAGGAGATGCGGGGGGGGGATAGAATTGAACTTTCAGACTTGCAAGATTGATGTCACCTTACTAGGTAGACCAGACAGGAAACACGACTGGATGAGCTAATTCTACTTTATTATAAAACTATATTGACAGAGTCTCAAAAGTCTGAAAGCACAATTCTCCCGCCGTCTCCTTTATAGCCCAAGAAACTAAGGAGCAGCATAAAGTTATATTTTGTTGTTTATTCGTTCAGTGGTTCCTTTTTTAAAAAAAACCTGTAAGATTAACATATTTCCTCTGGTCCAACTTCAGAATTTGGTACATGGATTAGGCTGCACTTCGAGGTCATGCCAGTTTTGATTGGGAGAAGAAAATAGCTTTTGCAAATCTGCCCTGATCTGTCTACGTGACATACTCCAGGTTTTATTTTAGGGCTACCCTGAGTTGCAAGCTAGACATAAGGCTTTTTCACATTTGTCTGCTTCTGTTAGCTGTGCCCCTACTGAATAGACATACTTTAAAAGCAGAAGGCCCCCATTCAAGAGTTAACACACCACCAAGATAATTATTTCAGCCTGAAATAATTGCAGCAGTTCCTCCAAGGAGCTGGTAGTCAAGGATTCTCCTTCTCCATCCGCACCTTCATTAAAAATGTGGATAGAGGATTATATAACAGAAGGAGAAAAGAAAGTATAATCTAAGGGAGTTAAAATTGAAGGCTCTGGTTTATTTATTTATTTATTGTTCAAATTTCTATCACCGCCCATCTCCCCCGACGGGGGACTCTGGGCGGTTTACAATAAAATCAATAAAATCAACAATTAAAAACATACAATATAAAATCAGTTACAATAATACAGTTAAATAAATAAATAATTTAATTTTTATTTTTATTGCTTGTTCCAAAGAGGCTTCAAAGAAAGAAGAAGAGTCTCAGAGTGAGTAAGTCAGAGAACGCGATAATTAAGCAGTACTTTTGATTTATCAATCGAGCAAGAATAAGATTTCTTTTTTAAAAAAAGAAAAAAAAGCCATGCAGGAAAGGAGACATTCCTTCTCTATTTATTTATTTGTCAAATTTATATGGCTACCCATCTCACACGAAGTGACTCTGGGTGGTGTGCAATTTTGGGCTTAGTGTAATTTATTTATTTTTTTCTCACCTTTGTCTATATTTCTTACCAATCATCTTGAGAGGTTTGTCCCTGTCATTAGGCAAAGAAGAAGGCCACCTCAGACAGCTTGAAAAGCAGCAACTTACTGAAGTTTTGATTTGGGGTTTTGATGATTAAACGGTTTGATTTTATAGAAATAATGTTGCTAAGGTTTAACTAACGGTAAGAGATTATATTTGTATAAAATGCATTTATATCTGTATTGGAGAAGGTCAGAAGTCATTTTCTTTCTTTTAGTATTTCTCACAATACTAGGCCCAAAGGGGATTTGCTTGGTTTTGGCCCAGTATGTCACGATAACCCAGGCAATTATGGTTTATTCAACAAACCCTAATGCAGGGGTAAGAGGTAAGAGATTATATTTGTATAAAATGCATTTGTAACTGTATTGGAGAAGGTTGGAAGTCATTTTCTTTTTCTGCTTTCTATCTTCTTTCGCACTTTTATAGTTTTTCTTTTTTCTTTAGTTCTGTACTCTGTCTTATCTACATTCTATATTTTGTACTTTAACTATGTTTTGAAAATCAATAATGTTCTTTTTTTTAAAAAAAAAGAAAGAAAAGCAGCAACTTGTTGTTAGCCTTATTCTTGTATGTTTTTATTGTCTAAAAAGAGAAACAGCGTTTTGTGGGGTTTGTTGTATCTAAAGCCAAATATGTTGGTTAGTCTTGGGTATGATATACTTGGACTTGTGTGGGGAGAACAAGTGAGTAAGGCAGCATGCACAATTTATTTACTGCTCATGTCATATTAAGATACGGCTCGTTCCATTAGGGCAGGGTTGGGGAATCTTTTTTCTGCCAAGGGCCATTTGGATATTTATAACCGGGGACCGGGGACTGGGGGGGTGGGGTTTCTGGGATTTCCACGGACCGGGGGCCGGAGTTTGCGGGTGGGAGCCAATCACAAGCACTGGGGGCGGGGTTTGCGGGTGGGAGCCAATCACGTGGAAGGGGCGGGGTTTGCGGGCGGGAGCCCCGCGGGCCTTATATGGCCCCCGGGCCTGACGTTGCCCACCCCTGCATTAGGGTTTGTTGAATAAACCATAATTGCCTGGGTTATCGTGACATACTGGGCCAAAACCAAGCAAATCCCCTTTGGGCTTAGTATTGTGAGAAACCCAGATTTATTCCAGATAACCAGAATCTCAGACCTGGTTATCCTCCATCTGCTGCTTGGAACCTACGAATTTGGTCCACCTTTCACCTGAGGCTTTCATGAGCTTGCCAGATAATCCAGCTGCAGTTTTCTAGTGTTGGCTAGTCTTTAAAAACACTTTTTATTCTCCCTCCTAAAGCTACAGATGGAATAAGCATGAAACACAGGGCAGCTTTGTACGCTAGCGCCCTTTCCCACCTTAATAGATAAAGGTTCCCCCCGCACATTTGTGCAGTCATGTCCGACTCTAGGGGCCAGTGCTCATCTCCGTTTGTTAGCCGAAGAGCCAGCGTTGTCCGAAGACGCTTCCGCGGTCATGTGGCCGGCATGACGCGCGCGGAACGCTGTTACCTTGCATTTCATTTCATTCTGTTTATACCTAACTTGGGTGTATCCCTCTTGCCTCTGCCAAAGGACTGGGACATCTAGTCAGATTTATCTCCTGCCCTTTCCTTCAGGAGCTGAAGGCAGTGTACCTAAACCCCTGCCTCCTTTTTTACCCCCACAGCAACAACCCGTTAGGTAGGTTGGGTTGAAGGAGGAAGACTGGCCCAAAGTCCTACCAGGAGCTTCCGTGGCTGAGGGTGGACTCGTACTGGGTCTCCCTGCTGTTGGTCGACCACTTCCCCTACTACACTAGCCTAGCTCTTGGGCTGAGAGGGTGGGACTGGCCCGAAGTCCCCCAGGGAGCGTCTGTGGCTGGAGGGGGACTTTAACCTGGTTCCTCGTTTTTAACCCAATACAGGTGGTCCTAGGTTAACAACCACTCGTTCAGCGACCAAACTTGTGACGGCGCTGAACAAGTGGTACTTACGACCAGTCCTTGAAGCTCTGGCTGTCGCAGCACCCCCACCGTCACGTGATTGCGATCCGGGAGCTTGACAACCGGCCCGGAATTCTGACCATTGCAGCATCCCACAGTCACGTGATCGCAATTTGCGACCTTTTCCCTACTGGCTTCCGACAAGCAAAGTCAACGGGGAAGCCAGCAGGAAGTTGGAAGTCACGGTCACATGAGGTACTCACTTAACGACCCATGGTGATTCGCTTAATGATGGTAACTGGGGACACTAAGCGGCATGGTCATGTGATGTCAGGCTTTACGACCCCATGGCTTAGCAATGGAAATTCTGGTCCCAATTACTGTCATTAAGCTAGGTCTACCTGTACCTTCACCAGTACACCACAGGTGTCCTAGGGGGTAGATCTTTCCTACAGTGAGATTTGCCAACCAATCTTCTTACTATGAAGTTGCTGGGTTTTATTGTTGTTGTTGTTGTTCAGTCGTTTAGTCATGTCCGACTCTTCGTGACCTCATGGACCATAGCACGCCAGGACTTCCTGTCCTCCACTGTCTCCCGGAGTATACTCAAATTCATGTTCATTTCATCGGTGATGCTATCTAACCATCTCATCCTCTGCCGTCCCCTTCTCCTTTTGCCTTCAGTCTTTCCCAGCATCAGGGTCTTTTCCAGTGAGTCCTCTCTTCGCATTTGGTGGCCAAAGTATTTGAGCTTCAGCTTCAGCTTAATTAATTATAATAATTAATAATTAATAATAAGACATGACACTCAAAAGATTATTTTCCCATTAGGGATAATTAATTAATAATTAATTATTAATTAATTATTAATTAATTATCCCTAATGGGAAAATAATCTTTTGAGTGTCATATCTTGGTAGAAAACGAGGCAGAAAGTTGGTAAATGGAGGCCTCTTCCACCTGGCCTTATCCAAGGTGGTCTACCATGGTAGATGGTGGCTATTGAAGGAGACAGAACTGAATGCTCAGAAAGTGTCCCTACATGCTTAGCTTTACTGCTCAAAGGAGGAATCTGTTTCAGGGTCAAGCCCTTTGCAGCTCGTCCAATGCTGGCAGTGATGTTCTTTAGTGCTTTTAGTGTTTTAATTTATCCATTAACGTTGTAGGCTGTTTTAGTCTCCTAGCTTTTTCATCGATTCTTAAATGTCCTGAAAATAGAAAACGCTAAACAGAAGCTTTGGTAACAAAGCTCAGAGACAGCGGCTGAGGTCACCCATAGCATTAAACTAAGCCACAATATGGCTTGGATTTGGCTAAGGGAGTGACCCCAGCTATGCTGGTCTGTAAACAATGATTTATGTTGCAGCACAATGTGTGACTCTAGTACGTTGTGGTTTATTTGGCCAATCAGTTAACCAAACCGTAGTTAAATGCAATGAGTAAATTTAGACTGTGACTGTCCAAGGATCATGGTTTGTACATGAACTTTGTACTTGGGATTTAAACCCAGATCCCTTTGGCGTAAATTCAGTGGTTTAATCTCCCCATTACAGCATATCTCCAGAAAAGCATATATCTCTTATTTGGGGGAAAAAAAGTTGGAGGAGTTGGGGAGGAATTACAGAAGAATAATAGTTTTTCCTGAGTAGATACATTTGATATTTTGCTTATGAGTCGGGCTTTTTGACCAATGGACCACAGCATGGTCCATTTCACTTTAAAATATTGTTACGCGTTTGGATAATCTGATTATTGCTACTGATTTTTGCCTAAAGTGTCCTTTGATGGGAGTCAGTGCCTAGACAAAAGAACTTTAATGTTCTTTTAAGGGCAATGGATGTCTTCCAGAATAGGAAATCTGCCCGCAGGGAATGCAGTCAGAGGACAGCCTCTGCAGGGGGCTTATGAAAAACAAAAACAAGAAAAGCAGCTTTCTGAGGGGGCTTGCTATTCAAAAATTAAAGCCAGAAAGATTAGCTGAAAGCAAAGCATCTCCAAGCACAGGGAATCTCTGCTGGCTGCCTCTTGTTATATACTCAGGGGCATCCATGGGGCAGGTCAAAAAAATTCAGAATGACAGCCCTGACTGCACAGTCAAATCCTTGCCCCCTTTTAAGTGGGTCTGATGCACATAAAAAGGGGTGGCGTTGTGGCTGCCATCTTGATTTGTTTTTACCCCTCCCGCAGATACCCTATATATACTTCCTCCCCTTGCAGGGAATTTGCCTGATTTCGGGTGCTTGGTAACTGTCACACATTTACGACAGTTGCAGTGTCCTGCGGTCACGTGATCATTGCCATTTGCAACCTTCCCAGCCAGCTTCTGACAAGCAAAGTCAATGTGGAAGCTGGCAGGGAAGGTTGCAAGTTGCGGTCACATGATGTCTCACTTAATGTCTGCGGCAAAAAGGTTATAAAATCGGGTGCAGTCATATGATGCCTCACTTAACGACCGCACTGCTTAATTATGAATTTTATGGTCCCTTTTGTGGTCATAAGTCAAGGAACACACACACACACACACACACACACACACACACACACACACAGAGTTTGGTGTAGTGGTTAAGGCATCAGTCTAGAAACTGGGACACCGTGAGTTCTAGTCCCACCTTAGGTACAAAGCCAGCTGGGTGACCTTTGGCCAGTCACTTTCTCTCAGCCCTAGGAAGCGGGCAATAGCAAACCACTTCTGAAAAACCTTGCAGGGACTTGTTCAGGCAGTCTCCAAGAATCAGGGAGAATCAACCGCCCAGAGTTCCCCGTTGGGGGAGATGGGCGGTCATATAAATTAAATAAATAAATAAATAAATAAATAAATAAATCAATAAATCAATAAATCAGACACAATAGATGGGTTAAACACACACACACAGAGAGACACACACAGGCTATTTGCCAAGCGAAAGTACCTGGCTAATCTTGAAGGAGCTAAGCTGCTAATCCGTAGATGGGAGACTGCCAGCATGTCCCAGGACTAGAAGCTAGGTTGGGAAGAAGGCAACTGAAAACCACTTCTATCTTGCTGCCAATAGTCCTATACAGACCTGTCCATGAGGTTACCAGGAGTTGGAAGGGATCTTTATCACTGTGTGCAGCTCGGATGTTAACCAAGAGCATCCTCTCCTAATCTAAAAATGGCACGTGCACGCACACACACACACACCCATGGAGGGAGGGGAAAGGATTAGCTTGTTTAGTTGATCCTTCTGATTTTTTTTCCTGTTAAATCTCATTCTTTAGCAACAATGGGAGTTTCAAAAGCAGGTGGTGAAAAAGCCCAACCCCATACAGGCTTGACTTGGATATAAAACCAACAAGGAATTAACATCTCATCCAAGTGTACAGAGAACTGCATTCAAACTCTTTTTATGCCTTCAAAAGAGAGTGCAAAGTCTCACCTATAAAAACCTGAGCACATTGATGGGAAATAGAATTTATTCACTCGGGTGCAAACTGTTGGAAAATTTGGCAAATCCAGTATGCCTCATCAGCATATGGATGGCTGCTCTAGGATGCAAGCTCTCCATCCTTTTGAGGAAGCTGTTTGTGGCCACTCCCACTTCCTCTCTCTCTTCTCTCTCCTCCTTGGACCGGGAGCAAGCACATGGCTGTGTGCTGCTCCATTCTAGGCCATGGATGGGCCTAGGAGATTTCCCCCCCTTTCTACACGCATCTCTTGCAGCAAGCAGGGCAAGAGTTATTAAGTTTAGGAAATGAAGAAAAAATGGAACACCATTTATCTACCAAAAATGCTGTACCTGCAATGAATAAATGTAAGGACTCTTTTGTACTTACTTTTCATACCTGCCATGTCTAAGCGCGCATTTCTTTATGCTTGGGTGCGCTAGAGGTGTAAGATTAACCTGGATCTCTCTAATATGCTCACGGGCTCGGTTTTTAAACAATATTCTTTTTCTGTACACGAACTTTGCAGCTCTGCTCCATTTCAGTAGTTCTAACAGACTGCTAAATGGACTTCAAAAAAGCCCAACCCCATACAGGCTTGACTTGGATATAAAACCGACAAGGAATTAACATCTCATTCAAGTGTACAGAGAACTGCATCCAAACTCTTTTTATGCCTTCAAAAGAGAGTGCAAAGTCTCACCTATAAAAACCTGAGCACATTGATGGGAAGTAGAATTTATTCACTCGGGCGCAAACAGCGTGCACTGACTGAGAAACTGCGTTCATCTCATTGACATTTTTAAAACATCCACCACAATGTCTTCTAACCCCAATCCACAGTTGGCTTTTGCTATTTTCCATATTTGGAAGTGAACGGCAAGAGGAAAAGGCTGGAAGATAAATGTTCAGAAAACTACATGCTTGGGGATGGGGGGCGGGGGTGTTGGGGGAGAACATCTCCCCCACCCCTCAATGTCCTCAAAGGTTCTTGGGTTCTGCCAACTGCTATGCAGAGCAAACAGACCATAAAATGGGGGCGGGGGAGGAGGAGGAGGCCAGAGGAGAATGGGGCCGTAACATGCAAACACTGTCTTTGAACGGAGTACAGTATGGGAATATGATCAAAGGCTTTTCTATTACAAAGCACCGATCCAGAAAGGAAGCAAAGGGAGGCTGGGGAGGGGGACGAACCATGCAACTAATAATAATAATAAACCTTGAAAGAACCTTGTATTATTGCAGAGGATGAATCGGAGAATTTGCTCAGCTGTTTCAGTTGCTGGCCAAGCCACTGTACCTGACACCTTCACTCTTGGCGCTGCTCAGAGCAGCAAACTTTACCAAGTGGGGTGGTGGTGGTGGTGGAATGTGGCTGTTATCTTTTCCCATCTCTTTTCAAAAGCTGCATTATGGGAAAGTAAGAGCTAAAGATGGAGATTTCCAAGACAGGCCTGTTCCAATGGGGCTGAATACTGCTACTTTCAGTAACCGGGAATTAAAACTGAGATAGTTTGCCCAAGGCTGTTTGAAAACAAGCAACAAATCCAGTCTGTTCATAACAGGGGTGTCCACAAGGGGGGAGTCAATAAAGTCACGATGGCAGCCACCACCATGTGTCACAACTCACATATAAAAGGTTTGCTTCGATCATATGGTTATGACCACCATCTTGACTTTTTTGGACCCCCCCCCCCCCTTGCAGACGCTCCTGGTTCATAACACTGGCTCTGCTATAATTCTTTTTTTGTAGCTTATAGTTCTGATTTTTTGCAAAATAAAGTCAGGTTATGTTCGTTCATTGGACTAGGCCATGGTCATTTTTTGCCAGACATAGGGTAGCAAACATAAGTAAAGGTAAAGGTTCCCTCCGCACATTAGTGCAGTTGTGTCCGACTCTAGGGGCCGGTGCTCATCTCCGTTTGTTAGCCGAAGAGCCAGCATTGTCCGAAGATGCTTCCACGGTCATGTGGCCGGCATGACACATGCGGAACGCTGTTACTTACCCACGGAAGTGGTACCTATTTATCTACTTGCATTTGCATGCTTTCGAATTGCTAGGTTGGCAAGAGCTGGGGCGAGTGCGGGAGCTCACTCCGTCACACGGGGCTGGGGATTTGAACCGCCGAACTTGCGACTGATCGATAAGCCTGGCGTCTTACCTGCTGAGCCACCACGCCCCTTAGGGTAGCAAACATGCTAAGCCATAATTTATGAACCACAATGGCTAACGGGATAGTCCATACTGCTTTCTTGGCCAAGTATGTTATGTTCTAGGATGTGTTGTCCAACCTCCCAGTCTAAACTGCAGCCCTGGGTTTCCCAGAACTCTCCCATCCAAGCCCTAGCCAGATATAACCCTGCTTAGCTTTCCAACACCAGCCGAGGCTAGTGAAGTGCTACCACCCAGTTAGGCTTCAAATAACATGGCAAAGCCCAAACCAAACAAAGCGTTGAGTGATATGTGAATTGTACGGAAAGAAAAGAGGAAATCTTGGCAGATGGAAAAGCTACATGCTGGGAATGTTGCATATGGTCTCTGAGTTTTGTACATATACCCACACACTGGTTCAGGCCTTACAAAGCCCCTTGAATAGACAGGTCATTCGAAGACATACCTCTCTTCAGCCCACAGTTAAGGAACTCTTAACTGTGGTTTAATGCACTGAATGAATCAACATTGTATAACTTTTCATGGTTGAAGAATTTGGAGTCAGCATCTGCATGTTAAACGTGACTTGCTCAGATGCCTGAATGGATGTCCCAGCTGTTGATCTGGAGGCCACCAGACCTCCAGAAATCGCCGTGTTTGAACAAAGAGAAAGCAGATATGAATCGCAGTTTGCCTATACTCTGAAACCTCCAAATTTGGAAGGATTACTGAAATGTCTTAAGGGCTCATGTCTACTGGGGAACCCTTGCATAATCCAAGGAGCGTTGAGCGCACACAGTGGATTACAGCAGAAGGGACACTAGAGAAACCAATCAAGGATTAACCTGGCTGGCTGAAACTCATATACCACCACTTCAAGTTGGTTGCAAGTTGCACTTATATAATAAAGGCAATAATTAAATAATTTAAAGCAACCTTGTTACAGATTCTCGTTGTGTCTGATTGGCCTTTTTTTGTCTCTTCTTTCCAGCAAAACAAGAATTTTAGCATGCAGTGCTCTGTGAAAGATAGCTCCTTGCATCCTTGGCACAAGGCTCTACGGGAGACCTAAATGATGCATTTGGCAAGCCTTCTGCTGCAGAGAGCAATCTTTCCATCTTGGGAATACTTCCTGGTTAGTCATTGGCTACCCCAAGAGAGAATGACCCGATTTGCTTCTCATGATAAAGCAAAACTGCAGTGAATTATCGTTCGGGAACGTTGGATAGATCATCTCCCATCCACTAAATTGTTTCTTGTATGGTGCAAGCTAGAGGGATGGTCTGATGTCTTATTTTCCATCTCTGCTATGATGCTGTTATGTACTTAAAAGGGTTGTGGCTGGAATAACCAAGGGCCAACCCCTTTGACATTGTCCGCACTAATTATCCACAGTATTATTTCTGGTGGCTCTAGAAAAATTCTGGGACAAGAATATATATTTTGTAAACTGTCCAGAGGCCCCTTCGGGGGAGATGGGGCAGTAATAGAAATTGAAATATATATATATACACACAAAACGTGAATCAGTGATCTTAAGACCTCTGCTCTCTTCTCTCTTGCCTGTTGTTCACGTCCCTTCCCCCCTCCTTTTATCCCATTTTGCCTGTTGGCCAATCTTTAATAAATAAATATCGAGCTATGATTTTTGCTAGTTGTATTGAGCAACGTAAGGGGTGTGGTGGCTCAGTGGGTAAGACGCCAGGCTTGTCGATCGGAAGGTCGCAAGTTCGGAGGTTCGAATCCCTAGCCCCGCGTGACGGAGTGAGCTCCCACACTCGCCCCAGCTCTTGCCAACCTAGCAATCCGAAAGCATGCAAATGCAAGTAGATGAATAGGTACCACTTCGGTGGGTAGGTAACAGTGTTCCGCACGTGTCATGCTGGCCACATGACCATGGAAGTGTCTTCGGACAATGCTGGCTCTTTGGCTAACAAACGGAGAAGAGCAGCGGCCCCTAGAGTCGGACACGACTGCACAAATGTGCGGGGGGAACCTTTACCCTTTACCTATTGAGCAACGTGTGTGCTTGCTCTGAACTGGATATTGGGGTTTATTTATTTATTTATTATTTATTAGATTTATCACCGCCCATCTCCCCCAAGGGGGACTCTGGGCGGTTAACTGCTGATTAGGCTGACCAGATTTCCTTGAGAGAAAAACGGGACCCTAACCTACCCACGGCTTGCCGGAGAAAGTGGGCGTGCGCGTGTGCATGCGGGCGTGCGCGCTTCACCACAGGAACTTTCAAAAACGGGACAAAATGGATATTTTTCTTAAAACGACGGGACAGTCAGGAATTGTTTAAAAAACGGGACTGTCCCGTTCAAAACGGGACTTATGGTCAGCCTGCTGCTGATGCAAATTCAACTGGAAATGATCCACGCTCATTTTCCAAGATGGGGAACCATGGCATCTTCCATTCTACCTGAGTTGGGCTCTGAAACACACCAGGAAACGGGAAAACAAAAGTAAAATTGGCTTTAGATCCTGGCTTCGCCAGTCCCTCTCTCTCAGCCCTAGGAAGGAGCCAATGGCAAACCAGGAGACTGAGAGTTCTAGTCCCGCCTTAGGCATGAAAGCCGGCTGGGTGACCTTGGGCCAGTTTCGCGCTCTCAGCCCTAGGAAGGAGCCAATGGCAAACCAGGAGACTGAGAGTTCTAGTCCCGCCTTAGGCATGAAAGCCGGCTGGGTGACCTTGGGCCAGTCCTTCTCTCTCAGCCCAACTCACCTCACAGGGTGGTTGTTGGGGGGGAAATAGGAGGAAGGAGTAATAGGTATGCCTTGAGTTATTTATAAAAATAATAAAGGCAGGATAGAAAATAAATAAAAATAAATAAATCCCAGTTCAGATCCCAAGTGAAGCAGACTGGCTCGGCTTCTTAGTTTGCTTAGCTATGTGCAGTGGTGGGAGAAATCAGGCAAGAGTTAATGTACCACTAGACTCACCACTGCCAATAATTGATGAGAATTTTAGCCAATTTATGAGAATTTTAGCCCGTGGCTCTGCGACTGAAACCCAGGTTTTCCTTTAAGCTGATTGCACACTGTAAACTTTTTTTCACTGTCACACTCCATTTTGCACCAGTTTTTAATGACATTTAGTAATTACATACTTACAAATATATATTTTTAGTGTACTAGGACAATCTGGGTAACATTTTTAGATGAGACAGGTAATATTGACATAAGGCAAGATATCACACTGATATTCACTGGCTTCAGAATAAGGAAAAGACATTAATATAAAATGGCATGAAACCCTTTTTTACAAAGAAAAAAAATCAGAAAAAAACGATCAACCGATGCTTGAAATCTAAACATTACAGAATCAAGACACTCAGCAGGAAGGAGATAAAATGTTGAACACAGTGAGTGGAAATAGATAACCAAGTTACATTATCACAACAGGGATGTGTTTTTAAGTAAGAGTTCTCTGAGAACTAGCAAGCATGGGTACAATCCACAAGATATTTTCCTATGCAAGTCCCTCTAAAATGTATAGATTGCAATCTTAGTGATTAGTGAACAAAAACACAAGCAGGTGGAGATATACCTTTAAACTATTTCAAAAGGCTGAACATGACCCCGATTTGTAACTGAATATGCAGGAATGAATGAACGTGTCTAATCAATATTGCCTCTATTAAATCAATAGGGTTTAGTTGCAGGATTAAAGACAGGACTGCAATATTAATCTGAAAAATTAGTAATAAGTAATTTCTCTTCCACCGAAAAGACTGCTGCAATGGGAGTGGGTTTTTTTACTAATTTTCTAAAGGAAAAAAAACAACCTTATTTATCCCACATAAATGAGACAGATAGTGTTAATCATTGCCAGATATATTTTTGGTCTCCAGATCATACTTATAGTGTAACTTCACTATAAATCCTTACTCTAAAAGTCAAATATCCTGATCCAAGCAATGGATTTTTGTTACAGAAAGGCTATTATCCAGTTTCCCTCAAAATTTCTCCTTCTTCCAATGGAACCCAGCCGATTCCACATTGGATGAAGACCGATTGCACTTTGAAGATCCTTTGCTGCAAAGTGGCTCAGAACAGAAATGACAGAAATTCATCGTTCCTCCAACCAGTCACAATAAACTCTTACGCTTATTTACTCAGAAATTAACATTCCCCTTCCCAAGTTAATTGGGATTTATCCTCATGTATCCTCATATTCAGGCTTGCAGCCTTATAAAGTGCTCAATGCATAATCTTTTCTTGTTTTCATTTTTCCTTCTTTGAATCGAAACCAAAATACATGCAGAAGAAATGGACAGCTTATTGCATAGAGAAATTCCTGGTATGAACATGTTTCTATTCCAAACAGAAAGTACTTTGGGGCAGTTTCTAAACCACACAAAGCCCAAGCATTACCATGTTGCACAAACCACAAAAAATGAAGGCAAAAAAAAGTAAATGCTCTTTGGAAGTGCTAGTGCATATTTCCTTCTAAATACGTTTGTTCTGTATGTTTGTTTGGTTAGTGACAAGGCAATACTTTATGGTTCCACAGAGTGAAAGCTTTACAAAAGTTAATCTAACAATAAAATTAAAAGGGTTCTGAAAGCGTTCATGAAAGGGTTCGTGCCAAGGCTATCGCATTTGCGATGAGGTACGAGGTGAGGGGCTTAAAATTCAGACTTTCCCACAACACAGACTGCCCACAAGACCAACATACAACACGTTTATTCAAGTTTTGCTAAAGAGCCGTGCAAAAATGGGGAAGCAATGTCCTTCAGCAAATGTTTTTTTTAATGCTTCAACATGTGCAAGAGAGAAACTGAGAGTGCCAATGCAGCATAAGAGCAAACAACTTTCATAAAATAAACTCTGCACAAAACCTTAAAAAACTAGAACTTGATTACATTGATGTAAGATCTGCACAAATATATATACAGTGTGTGTGTGTATGTGTGTGTGTGTGTAATATTCACATTATTCTTTCCTAAGTCCAGTACATAGTTACTGTAATGGACATGTAGAGCACAAACAGTTATCCCTACAACATTTGTTACTGTGATAACATGGAAAGGCTGGCAAATGGTGGGTCTCATTTTAATACCTTGTAAGCAGATGCACAGTAGTACAAAACACACCTTTGATTTAAGGGAACTGTTTAAAAAAACAGATCCAATATTGAGTATTTTAATAATGGTTATCCTTGGAAAGCACCTAAATGATCCGAATTTGCTGCAAATTTAGAATGTCTTCGGACACCCCTATATTTAGCAGATTTTTGCTGGTAGGCTTCATCTAAAGGACAAAAGAATAGCATTATGCACGAGCGCCCATTTCTCCATTTGACCGTTTATAGGCAAGAGCATCCACGTGGGCACAAACCTAACCATTTGCAACCATTTTTATGGATCTGTCAGGTATGCGCCTCAAATTCAAGAGCAATCGATACTCAGCATTATAGCTATTCTCCTCCCTGTGAGTCACTCATTTCAATGAAACTCCTAGACTGGCATTTCATCTTGCTTAGAAGGGAAAAGTCAACGCTGTTATCTGAGCACTGAACTGACTGGAAACTTTCCTCTTTCATTATATATACCATCTGCCATAAAATGGTTGTTTTTTCTACTGACAGCAAGCACTTTTCATTTCGGAAGGGAAAAAAAAGGCAAAGCTAAAAATAAAAAGCATACAGTACGCAAAGATGGGGAGAAGGATTTTGGTTTTTCTTTTATATCTGATCTCTTCAAACTCTGCCTCACACCCACATATGGCAGAGGGCTGGGATGCCATGCCCTGGTTTACCTACTGCATTTGAAGGACATCTTGACTTTTTTGGCAGAGAAACAAACACGCCTCCTTTGCTTTCCTTCTCAATCAGACAAATTAAAGACTTCTTCTTGCTTATACTCCTTGTCGGAAACCAGAGATGAGGGGTAAAACTTTTTTTTGGGGGAAACCCATGCTATTAAGCCATTTTCAAACCATTGCTAAATATTCTCACTTATTTTAAAACAGTTAACTGCAGTTTTTCCAATTCGGATGAAGTGGGAAATTATAGTTCTGCCACCCCCAAGCTGGAAATTCAGGCAGTTGCCACCTGATCAAGAAAGGCTGCTAGAATCAGGGTTTGCATCTGGGGGAAACATTTTAAAGCTGTGGTTATTGTTTCTAACATTAACCGTCCTACTGCAGATCCTACAGGTAAAGCTGTAACACGTTACAGATTGTATAACATAGGACAACACCCCACCCCACCCAAGCTTGATTGCTTGCCCACTTACTTTTTTTCCACTGAAAAACCCCTAGTAAACTTCCTGGGAAGCCCAGTGTTTTCTGAACTATAAAGTGCCTTTACAGATCAAGATAAGCGATTACTGAAGGATCACTGAGCACCCTAAACCACAAACCCAGAATGTCAGGTCACCTGAACCGGCCAATTTGACTCAACATGCTAAGCAGCAAACATGTAAACCACATTTGGACTTAATACGTGTTCATCCAAGCAGAGATCTGCTTTAAATATTGCTTTGGGGAAAAGTCATTCTAAGGTTGCTAAAAAAGGACAGGAGGAGTCTGCTGGTTTGCATACACAGAAGGGCACAATACAACAGATAGTTTTTCTAAAAATATATAGCGTTTAAAAACACCCATGCTCTCATCAGGAGGGAGGTATAGAGAAAGAGAGAGAGAAAGAGAGAGAGAGAAAAAGAGAAAAGAGAGTATTTGTTTTATGCTAGTACTATGCACCTTTGGTTCACAAGAAAAAATGCCTTGCATTTCAGTGTCCACTGAAGTTAATGTGGGTTTGATCCAATAAATCACACACAAATTTTGCTCTTTAAAGAGTTCTCAATGTATAAAACGTTTGGCTGTGGCGAGACAGGGACCTCGACTACTGTTTGATTACATCCAGACTGCAGTGACACATTTAGCAAAGCAAAGAATTTGGGAAAGTGCTTTTTCTCAGTGCCAATGTTTGCTAATCAAACTCGGTATACAAACATTCTAAAATGCTGCTCAACAATCCTGGGTATAGGGAGAAATTTCGAACATTTCAATCCATCAAGGCAGAGTAATTCGGTACTTAGGAAACTGCAAAAACTCTACCAGCAATTGTTATTGGTACATTTCAGTACATCTGTAGAAAATAATCATGATTTACATACCCAGAGCTAAAGTCTTAAAAAGGTTGATGCATAATGTCTAAGCATGTGCTAAGAACAGATGGCCTTCTCAGCATACTATCAGTTAACTTACTAATGAGTGGTCCCCAGATCAAGATCTAGAATAAGTGATAAGAGATCAGAACATTGTTCAGCTACTAATGGGATGAAATAGCGGGGGGGGGGGGGGGGAGACATCAACTCTTTTCAATGCAATTAAAACAGAAGCTTAAGCACTTGTCAGATCAGAAGCCACAAATTCCCCAAAGATATCTATTTCTACCCTCGCTCTATAAAATTTCATGGGCACATAAACCCACTGGGATTCAGAAAATCTTTTAGGAACGTGGCTAATGCTAGGACCTGAACAACAGGATGCTCCGACTGTCCTTTCTTGCATCTTTGACTTTACAATCTGCAGAAATTAACCCGGGAAGATTTTCCATCGCTGCTTCCAGGACCAGGGTTTGGATGCTCCTGATCTCATTCCTGCTCCTCTTGGCTGCTGATTTAGAACTGCTTCATGAGCAGATCCAGTGGGGTGATAGAAACAGCGGTAACCCCAAAACACTGCTTTCTTTGGAAGGTTATAAGGCTGGGTTCGGAATGAAATGGCCGTGAGATGAGCCTTGGCAGTATGGACAAAGAGGTGGGTATAAGGGCACTTAATTTTGTGCAAGGGCCCCCCCAAAACAGAAGCCAGCACCAACAGTCTTTGCATTAGCTCAGTCCATTTCTTCTGGGCAATCTGCCTTTAGAGACTCAGGGCTTCCCCACAGCCAAGTTGAAACAATCTCTAGTCATCCTTGAATTGGCAAAAAACCATACTGGCGTGAGATTATTATTCCCACCCCTGATCCCTCTCCTGTCTCACTTGCATCTGTCCCCCATCACTTCCAATCATCCAACTTCCTTCCAAGATCATGGCAAACCCAACTGATCTGACACGCTTAGAGGCTGCCCTTGGATGGGGCAAGACAGCATTTTAGCGCTGGGCAGCTAGAGACAATTAAGCTTGCCTCGTTCACTGGCTGGCGACAAGATGTAGCCAGCATCGTGGGGACATGGCCGAAAAAAGAGTCTGCCAGGCAGGGTACAATCAAAAAGTCAGGATGACAGCCCCAATGGTACAACAGAAACTCTGCCTGTCTTTATGTGAGTCGTGCCGTGGTGGCCACCATCTTGACTTTTTTGACAACCCTCTGCTGCTAGGGCAAAGTTATGCCAGGATTAAGTATTGGTGAGGAAAGCTTGACAGCCATCAGACCAAAGTGCATCAACTCCAGTGCATGAAAGCTCATTCTATAACACCAGGAATTTGAGTCAGCAGCATAAATCATAAATACTCTTTGCTGGTTATTAAGCAACTAGTGCAATATTATCGTTGTCGTCTATTTGATAGGCAAGCATGTGTTAAGACTTTTGGATAACAAGAAAGGGGATGCATTAGCCAGACTGGATCATGAAGAGCTTGGATTACGCGGTTCGGCTCAAACCAAGCAAGCTCAAGATAGCATTTGGATATATAAAGGTAAGATATGTACATATACATATCTGTATCTGTATCTATACACATTATTCTCAATGTTTCTGATAATTATTAAAACACCGTTATATAAAAATAAACACCTTCCCTATCTAAATATACATTGGTCCTGATAGGAATGGGCAGTAGTCAAAATAGCTCATAGCTGAATTAGGGTTGGGCTGCAAACATCTAGACAACTATGTATAGTCGAAGGCTTTCACGGCCGGAATCCGATGGTTGTTGTGGGTTTTCCGGGCTGTGTGGCCGTGTCCTGGCAGTTTTTGTTCCTAACGTTTCGCCAGTAGCTGTGGCTGGCATCTTCAGAGGACAGGAGCACAGCTAGAAGATTCTCTCTGTGCCCAAGTGGAGGGTGTGTGTTCCTGTTGGTGTTTATAGCTGCTGAATAAACACCAGCAGGAACACACACCCTCCACTTGGGCACAGAGAATCTTCTAGCTGTGCTCCTGTCCTCTGAAGATGCCAGCCACAGCTACTGGCGAAACGTTAGGAACAAAAACTGCCAGGACATGGCCACACAGCCCGGAAAACCCACAACAACCATCTAGACAACTATTACACAAGAGCACGTCTTGCAGCCCAGATGGGGAAGCCTTACTTTAATGCAGTCCTGCTACATACACGTCACTAGCCATGCACTGTAGTTAGCCAGCTCGTGATAATGCCATAAGGAACAGCTAGAGGATGGCAGCATAAATGCCGAAAAATTTAAATGCAGAATGGTTTGCAACAATCAGAAGCTGTGCTAAAATACGCTGCTCCTTTTGCAGTATTCAGCAAATCAGCTGCTGAAAAAATAATTGGATTTCTTTACTGAAAACAAAAAAACCTTGGATACAATCCACTGAAGGGTTCTTCTAAGCCAGTTTGGTTGAAGGGGGTCTTGGGCACCTCCAACAATTCAAGATGTCAGTGGATTGTGTCCCCAACAACACTGATGGCTCAGGCTCTATCTCCTTCAGTTTTTCATTTGAGGAAGGGGTTTCTAAAAGAAAAGCATTTAGCCAATAAAGCAGAGGTCCACTGCAATAGCCCCAAGAACTTAAAGGAGGCTATATGTCTATGAAGGTTCTCAGTCATCCAGGTGGAATTGTCTGTAGCTTGAATCATGTCAACTGGATTTCTATTTAAATAGAAATCCAGTTGACATGATTCAAGCTACAGTTAAAGGAGGCTAGGATTCCTGGAAAAGACCCTGATGCTGGGAAAGACTGAAGGCAAAAGGAGAAGGGGACGGTAGAGGATGAGATGGTTAGGTAGCATCACCGATGTAACGAACATGAATTTGAGTAAACTCCGAGAGACAGTGGAGGACAGGAAGGCCTGGCGTGCTATGGTCCATGAGGTCACGAAGAGTCGGACACGACTAAACGACTGAACAACAACAACAACAACAACAACAACAACAGGATTCCTCCAATATTTGGAAATCTACTTAAATAACATTTAAGATAGGGCCTTTTTTCTTCAGACCCGTTCATAATTCACAAGGTGAAGAGGGCACTTCACTTGAGCCTTTGGGATTAAATTTAATCACCTCCTGATCACATAGGACTTTGCTAAAATAAACAATCTGCACTACGTCTTTACTAAGTTTCTATTTAAAAGAGCTGAAAAGATATCCACATTCAATGTGAACCTTCTTTCTCGGTGTTCCTCCACCATTAAGAATTTAAAACAAAGAGAAAGATTTTTGAATTAGAAATTCTAATTCCATACTTTTTCCCAACATCAAAACTTTCCTTTTTCTCTTAAGTTTCTATATAATTTACCGCTGTGATTTACTCGGTGATCGCCAATGATGATGATGATGATGATGTGATTTATGTACTGTACACTTTTCCCACATAATTAAATGGTGTTTCACAGGGAAGAATGCCAATGTAGATATAGCCAAAGACACAGTGATATATTCACAGGGTGAACACTTAAGCCTCAGCAGACTTCCTATATACAAATCCATCAGGCAAGGCTGCGAAAAGAATAATGTCAAATATTCAGTTCCTGAGGTCCCAGCATCAAGAATCTAAGTGAGAGCACTGGATCATGAACAGGATTTCTTCTTTAATCATCCAGTTCCAAAGCCCAAAAAAAGCATGCTTGATTAAGACAGCAAATAGGAAAAAAGTGTCCCCCCTCCCCACTTTTCCAATGCTAGAACCTGATTCATCCAGTTTTAAAAGGAGATTAGAGAATTTCAAGGTGAATAAGGCTATCAGTGACTACTAGTTAATGGCCTGTGCAATGTATTTGGGGGAGGGAGGGGAATATTTGGTTGCAGAGCAACCAAAGCATCTGTCTGCGTTACCGAAGATGCTTGCACTGACATGGCCACCAAAGCTGTCAGTGGCGTCTGTGCCCAGAAATTCAAGGTAGGACCTCAAATGGCTGAGCGTTTGAGGGACGTGGTCACCTTGATACTCTTCGGATAGCTCTTCTCTCCCTCTGTGGAATGTCCCTCCAAGCACTTTGCACAGACTTATTAGTTATTATGGCTATGTATATTTCCCCCAGTAAGAGAGAGATGCGGTCAAGCACACATACGCAGCTAATACGCTAAGACTTGGCTCTTCTGATGGAGCCATGTAAGGTCCAATTAGATGACAGAATAGAAAATAAAACAGAATCCTACAGCTGGAAGCTGTCAGAGAGGCCTCTGGGGAATTCAAGCATCCCTGACTGATGGGAGTCCAGTCCCCATCTGAACATAGCCAGGGAAAGGAAAGGTAGACCTCTGGTCTGAACCAGCTTATCTTCTATTTGTCAGGAACGGGGTTAGTCACTGAAACCAAAAGGCTATAATCCTATGCACTTGTTCCGCAGGACCATTTATTTTGGAACAAACATCCATGGAATGTGATATAGGAACAGCCAGAAAAGCAGATTTAGCTCTCTGTGAAGGATTGTAGACCTGGTCTTGGGAATGAGGAAGGAATGAGCAACCCGTCAAGGGGGGAGCTTCAGAAAAGGGTTCTCTGTCCCGGGAAAGAAGAAAGGGTGAGAAAGAAACTCATAGTAATGCTGCCTTGATTTTCTTCGGTATAAGATGGGGCAGAGAGAAACTAAGTCAGGCTTTCAAGATTCTGTTATTCTGCCCTACAACAATAAAGATCATTTCTGGAATCTCTGCAGTATCTATTTCTTGACCTGGCCTACCTCGAAGGGCTGACACTCAGAGGGTATGTCCTCCGATATTCCACATTTTTTTTCCAATGTAGAAGATCAACTTTATCAATCAGAGCTACCTTACTTCCAGCTGCTTGGCAATCCAACCTCTTAGATAAATGGAATAATTTTTCAGCTCTTTAAAACCAAAAAAAATGTACCGATGACCCAAAATTTGATTCTTATGCCTAGAAATGCTCAGGAATTGAAGTTAGATTTCCCAAGTCTGCTCCAAACACCTCCTCAACAATAGTATTAAGCCATTTTCACTCCTTTACAGCTTGGCCTAAGATCTTAAGGTTTTGTAACAATCAAGGGAGAAAAAAAGAGGAAACGTATATCATAAGAAACAATAGGCCTTGCCAGTCATTACAACACATCTTTCTGAAAAGGTTGCATGTTCTTCCTCTAAAGGAAGCTTGAATCAGCTTCCCTTTTCCCCTCCCCTCCCCCAGTTATAATTCTTAAAATATAAAATATAGACCATCTGTATTTAACTTGGAAACACACACTTTTCGAAAATATCATCTGGCAGTGTATATATAAATCAGGAACATCTCACAACTCAGCGACAGCAAGGGAAGAATTTGCAGACAAAAAGGTACCCGTGAGAACACTAGACAAGGTCTTATACTCCAGACCAGCTTGAAATAGAGAAGGCTGTGGGAATTTGAATAAAGTCAGAGGTTCCCAGATGTTGAAAAATCTCAGTGATAACCTTTCAGGCACGAGGGTGCAGAGCCTTCGAAGCACAACCCCAAGATTCGTGAAACCGGAGCAAGAACAGAGGCAGACAAGGCTGCTTCTTCGCCTAGAACGGTTAGCTGAGGTCATCTAGACAAAGGTTGCAAGGAAGGGCAGGCAGGCATGCAAAACAGGAAATCTTTTTGCCCCTTCCCCAGACCTTGGGATGCTGTCCGAAGCAATTCTGATCCAGGGCTCGGCTGTTGGTTTTTTCTTTCCATTGCTGGCTGCATTTTTGAAAAAAAATCTGTTTCCATCAAACTTCCTCCATCTGGTGTTCTTCATATGTGTCAGACGTTCAACTCTCCAAGGCAGTGTTAAAGTCCTTGGCAACTTTAAGATGTGTGGACTTCAACTCCCAAAATTCCCCAGCCAGAGTTGAAGTCCACACCTCTTAAAGTTGCCAAGGTTGAGAAACACTGCTCCAAGGACACCCTGGCTGTCCTTTGGGTTATGGGAAGTGAAGTCCAGGAAATAGATTTGGGGGAGGCTGAAAAAGCTATTTTAGGGAGGAGGGGGAAATGGGTTTGTGAAGTCACTAGCCTCCAGCCAATCTGAGGGAGGCCCTCTATGACCCCCCTGTAGGAACATAGATATGGTTGTCCCTGATTTTCATCGGAGATGATTTCATTTAAGGGAAAAGCGGTGGGGTAAATTCCACCAGAGGCCGGAATTTCAAACCACCTGGGCAACTTATACCTGGGCTGTACCATCTCAGATTCAGAAAAAGGGTCATAGGGTGGGACAATCTCCCCCCCTCCCTCTTGAAATCCCCTCCCCCTAGAAAAGGGACCTGTACAGGAGAAGGCAGAAATGTTTGCCTTCATTCTCACAGTTTCCATGATGGAGGAATTTTATTTTCTTCTAAGACAGGAGGGAGCTGTTTTGGCCCCCCCCCCCCCCCTGCAATTCTAAATAGCACAGACTGGGCATTTCAAGAAGTCAGCTATTTAATAGGATTTACTCCCGGTTAAGCATCCCTGGAATGGCAAATGGAAGAGGTCTCCTGCAGGTTAGTTAGGGTGCAAGTCAGAGATGACAGGGAACAATCTCAGTCCCTCCTGACCTCTTGGAAAACGCACCCCCAAAAGGGAAGGAAAGGCATAATGTACCTTGAGTCAAGCTTGACTCCAGGTGACTTGTCCCAACGTTGCCTTCTACTGGTTTGTCAATTTCCCCATCTAGCCTACTCCATGGGATTTCCCAGTGGTCTCCCATCCAAGCACTAACCACACCAAGCACAGACAAGGTGGGACAGGGGCTGCTCCCGTCAAGCCTCTCCTCTGCAACGATTTTTCCGCACAAAGTTGCCATCGGAAGAGCCGTTTTCCACGTTAGCAATAAAAAAAAAAGGGGGGGGGGTCGCGCCCACCGCTTCCGGGCTCCTCCTCCCCGTCCCATCTCCAAGGGGCGCTCCGAGCTGCCGTTTCCCCGTCGAAGGAAGGCGCCTGCTTTCCCGCCGGGCCGTCCCGCAGAGGCACGAGCCAAGCCCGGTTCAGATGAAGTGGATCCAGGCGCCGCCGCCGTCGGGTTCGTGGCTGTCGGGCCGCTGCCTGCCGCGCAGCTTGTAGTTGTGCCCGTCGTTGTTGTCCCAGTACTCGGCGTCGGCCACGCGGTAGCGGACGGCGAACTCGAGCAGCGTGGTGCCGGCGCCCACGGGCAGGTGGAAGGCGAAGCGGTCCGTCTGGCCGTCGTGGGCGGCGGCGGGCGGCGGCAGGTAGGCGGCGGGCACCTCGTTGCAGCTGGCCCAGCGGTTGAGCGTGTAGCGCACCGAGACGGCCTTCTCGTAGGCCAGGTTGAGGACGCGCACGGCGCCGCGCAGCCCGGCCGCCTCGGGGCGCACCCACTCCAGCCTCACCTTGTGCTGCCGCACGCGCTCCGCGAAGCCCGCGCCCGCACCGGGCTGCGGCGGGAAGAGCGGCTCCAGGACGGGCGCCGGCGGCCCGAAGAGCACAGGCTCCAGCTCGCCCAGCGCCGGCGGCTTGCGCGTCTTGAGCAGGTCGGCGCCGCGCGGCTGCGGGGAGGCGGCGACCGGCGCGGGCGGCGGCGGCACCCGCGGCACGTCGGCTTGGCAGAAGTGGCGCACGGCGGTCAGCTCCAGCCCCAGCGAGTCGGCGAAGCGCACCGTCTTGCGGCGCGACGGGCTGTGCTGCAAGGCCGGCCGGAGGCCCCGCTCGCCCGGCGTGGGCAGCGACTTGGCGCGCCGGCGCAAGGTCGGGCTGGGCGGCACGGGCGGCACCGTCGGCTCCCTGCCGCGGGAGGCCGGCGGCGGCGACGGCAGGGGCGGCGAGGGGGAGCGTGGCGGCGGCCGCGCCGCCTCGGCTTCGCGGGTGACGGGCGGCGAGGAGGGCGCGGGCAGGGGCAGCGGCTCCACCGCCTCGAGCTCGGGGCTGCAGCCGCCCTTGCACTGCTCGGCCAGGCTGCCGTAGAGGCAGGCGCTGCAGCTGAAGTTCCGCGGGAGGTAGAGCCGCGGCGGCGGCGTGGGCACCGACGCGTGCAGGGAGCCGGCCTTCTCCATCCTGGCGCCGCGGACGGGCTTCCTCGGCGGGGTCACTCGGCGGCTCCTGCCGGCGCTCCTCGGCCGGGCATGGCTTGGCTTGGCTTGGCTTGGCGCCTCTCCCCGCGGCCGCGAGCCGCTCGGACGAGGGTGTCCGCGGCTCCCGCGGGAGCAGCGCCGAGCGGGCTCCGGGGAGCCGAGCGCTGCTGCTGGTGCTGCTGCTGCTGCTTCCCGCGGCGGCGGCGGCGGCGCTGCGATTGCCGGCGCGCCGCGGCTCTCGGGCGGCTCGCTGCCGCTACCTCTGCGGCTACTGACGTCGCGGAGCCCTGCAGTCAGCTGGAGGCGCGCCGGGCCGCCGGTCGGCCTCGCTGCCCTTTCGGCTCTGCCTCCCGCCCCCGCCTCCCTCGCCGGCTCGGGCCGCTCGTCCCCCGCTGCCCTCCCCGCGTCCTTCAGACGGGGATCCGGGCGAGGGCGGCGCGTGGGAATCCCTCGCAGGGACAGCCCCCCGCTCTCAGCGGCCGGGCCTACGAGGCTCGGCGGCGGCCCCGACCCGCCGGCCTTCCCGTGCGAGCGGGCTCCGCTTCGGCCGGAGCCATCCCCGCGCAGTCGCCGGCGCCGCCTCTCACGCTTTGGGCTCGGGGGTCCCGGTGCGGGACATGGTCCCTTTTTGCAAGAGGGCGTGGAACGGGACTCAGGCGGCAGTGGGCGACTAGGGTGGCGAAGATGCTCCCCGGAAAGAGCGGGATTCTTCCTTTACTGCAGTTGGCTGGCAAACTTGGGTGAACGAAACGCGGTTCCCGTTTACAGACAAAATGATCAAATGCAAAGGACGCCCTGGTTCGTGGGACAGGCAGAACCACGCACTACCCGGTTTATGGGAGGCTGGTGAAATTGTGCCAATCCAACCCTCCTGTGTTCTTGAGGTTTTGACTCAGCGGCGGTGACGTAGGAAACGGGAGAAAAATCCGGGCAGTTGGTGGGAGGGAAAACGTGACTTCCATCTGAATAAGAGGCATTACTTCAGTAGAGCTGGTTTCCTTCTACTTCTGAGTCACTTCCCATCTGGACATTATTCTAGCAGTTGGATTTTGTAAAAGTATCATCTAGAAAGTTGTAGGTGCCCAAATCGGCATTTTGGGGTGGGGAGTGGAAGAGATCCTGGAAAGAAATGCATACTGCCCTGCTTTCTCACTCTTGAGAAAGTTCAGTGAATAAAGATAGAAACCATATATTCCTCAAGGAGGGGAAACCCTGCACGGCAAATTCCCTGGTTTGTGCATCTAGGTCTTTCTAACGGCCTTCATTCGCGATTCAGATGAAAAGGACGCTCAGGTGTGACTCAGGTGGCTAATTCTGGAGGAAGATGCTTTATTTTGCAGCTCCCCTAAAGTAGTCTGCATTTGGCCACGATAGAGGATGGTGAAGCTGAAGTCTTTGTCTCAAGCAGCGACTATTTTCAACACCTGCACGCTGTGCCTTGCCAAGGAAGCTCTTCTGGAAGATATAAACCCCCCCGGGGCGGGGGGGGGAAGTGTTGCAGAAATACCAAATTTCTATCCTTTGCCTCAACCTCCATCATTTTCATCACTATGCAATTGACATCAACAGTGCCATATACAAGAAACTCTTGATTTTAACGGACAGACCCTCAGATTAACAGTCTGTTGGGCAGGGAGGGGGCACAGTGAATTTTTTTTTAAAGCCCACTTTGTCTTCTAGACCAAGTTCCATCGCATCCGTGTTTTACTGTACTTTCTGTTTGTGGTGGGGATCCAGAGAAGGTGCCAATGGCGGGATACTGTTCTGCCATCTTCATGGCCAGTTTGGTCTAGTGGTGAAGGCTCCAGGCTAGAATCCAGGAGTCTGTGAGTTCTAGTCCAGCCTTAGGCATGAAAGCCGGCTGGATGACCTTGGGCCAGTCCCTCTCTCTCAGCCCTAGGAAGGAGCCAATGGCAAACCAGGAGACTGTGAGTTCTAGTCCCGCCTTAGGCATGAAAGCCGGCTGGATGACCTTGGGCCAGTCCCTCTCTCTCAGCCCTAGGAAGGAGCCAATGGCAAACCAGGAGACTGGGAGTTCTAGTCCCACCTTAGGCATGAAAGCCGGCTGGGTGACCTTGGGCCAGTCCCTGTCTCTCAGCCCTAGGAAGAAGCCAATGGCAAACCAGGAGGCTGAGAGTTCTAGTCCCGCCTTAGGCATGAAAGCCGGCTGGGTGACCTTGGGCCAGTCCCTGTCTCTCAGCCCTAGGAAGGAGCCAATGGCAAACCAGGAGACTGGGAGTTCTAGTCCCACCTTAGGCATGAAAGCCGGCTGGGTGACCTTGGGCCAGTCCCTGTCTCTCAGCCCTAGGAAGGAGCCAATGGCAAACCAGGAGACAGGGAGTTCTAGTCCCGCCTTAGGCAAGGAAGCCGGCTGGGTGACCTTGGGCCAGTCCCTTTTTCTCAGCCCAACTCACCTTGCAAGGTTGTTGTTGTGGGGAAAATAGGAGGAGGAAGGAGTATTAGGTATGCTTGCTGCCTTGAGTTATTTATAAAAATGAAGGCGGGATAAAAAAAAAACTAAAAAAAACTGAGATGGGATCCTCACTAGAGCCATTCAGTCAATCCTTGTGCCAAGGTAGCAGTGATGAGAACGTGCTTTCTGTCACCTCAGCCATGTTTGAGTGATGCTCTAAGTAACCAGAGGCAAAACATAAAGCCTCTTTCAAATGGTGCTTCGCTCCTGGGGATTCCCTGGGCACGTTGTTTACTTAGCAACAGTATGGAAGTGTTTGCCATTGCTTCTTTCAAGAAACATCGTCCAGCTGATTAATGATTTGCAATAATATGCATATATTTAAACCGGGAATGGTGAACAGGATATTAGAATCACTTAAGCGTTCGGCTCAAGTAGAAAGGAACATTTTAGCAAGTTATTCAGCCTGTCAGAATTTGAATTTTTCTCTTATGTTGCTAAGTCTCACAATTACAGTAAAGGAATTCTGATTACATATGTTATTTAACACCTCTTCTTTTCCAAGATTCTATGCTAATGGCTTTTTTTTCAATTTTTACTGCATATATTTGATTCTATTCTATTTATTGGAGGGATAATTGAACATTTAATAAAGACTTCATAGAAACCTCTTCTGAATTTTTTTTGACACCCTCCCCAAAGTTTCCCATGGCTTTGTTTAATTTAGAAGATTATATAAACTTCCTTCAAGCTTGAGTGGTTTCTAGTGAAACCCAGCAAGCCATGAAATGAAGCCTTATTTTTTTAAAAAATAAATGACTAGCAATAGCTAAAACAGGCATTTTATAGTAGCAGTACAACAGAATCAGACACAGTCTCTCTTTTGGTGTAGGATTTTACATCTTCTCTAGAACAGTGTTTCTTAACCTCAGTCACTTTTAAGATGTGTGGACTTCAACTCCCAGAATCCCCCCGCCAGCATGCTTGCTGGGGTATTCTGGGAGTTGAAGTTCACACATCTTAAAGTTGCTGAGGTTGAGAAACGCTGCTCTGAAATATTCCTAGCAAACTCTATTGCTGTCAGCTGATGATAGGCAACTGGGTATCATCCAGATGCTTCAGGCTAAACTCCCCAATCTCTTGCCATCAGCCTTGCTGGCTGGCCAGCAGAGGTTCAAGTTGGAGGATAGCAGGTGGCCGTAACCTCAGGACTGTTGGAATTATCAGGGGTCAACTCAGCATTGTCTCATAAGCATAAGGGGGGGGGGGGTCCTTTCTAGTAAATGCATCTCTATTGTGCTTCTGGGATGTCACATGGGTCACCTGATTTCCACTTCCTTCTTCTTCTTGAGTTTGGGGGTTTAACAATCTCCATTACTCTTTGGGCATACCTGCAAGCAGGAGGTGCTGCAAAATGCAGCTCTCGTCCTTTCATCTTGCTTGCACGCAGATCTACTATAATCTACTTGTATTCAGTTCTACTGAATAAATGTAAGCTATCTCTATTTTTCTTCATCTAACTACTATGTGAAGACTGAATTTATTTCTGAACGTAATTAAGCATAATGTGCAAGTCCCTTTGGTTCACACTTCTACTTTGCAAGATTGTTGTTAGCTGCTTGGAGTTCTTTTATTAACCTTCAAAACTCCACCAAGAACAACTGCAGAGGCAGTTTTCTGCCAGCCCCAGCTCTCTTCATAAGATTGGGAACCAGGGAGGGTAACCCTCAGTACAGAATATAAACAGCGGCCAGGCTTGTAGGGGTTATTAAGAGCTCAGATTGGCCTTTCCCAACCTGGATTCTTCCTGGTGTAGCCCAATGCATTGATGGGAACATATTGAGGGAAAGGGAGCTATGTATCTTTTATGAGAGAAGCCATTTAGGGGAGCCAGGGATTTGCAGTAGACATGACATGTCCTTATTAGGAACCATTGTGCACCCCTTGCCTTGATCCTCTAGTAATAACTAAGCAGCCACATCTTTCAGCTGAAAGGTTCGGATGGTGAGTCGCTACATTTTTATTCCAGTAGAGTTGTGTGGTCTTCCAGATTATTTCCCCCCCCCCTCAAAGGCTCGTTTCTGACATGCAGGAGATTTTAGGGAACAGAAAAGATCTAAAAGAAGATAAGCCAAGGGGTTCTAAAAAGTTTTGGTTCACTTTTCATTATGCCCTAGCATTTTGCCTAAAGCAAGGAACACCCCTTTGCCTGTGCAAATATCAGTCGTATCATTGCTCCCCAAAGTGGCTTCTTTGCAGAAATGTTCCTGCTAAAAGCGCAGGATTAAGAAGAGGGTGATAGGAAAACCAGCAGTCTCAGGTTGAGAATGAATGATCTGTTCTCCCTCCCTTTCCCTCTCATTGATTCATAAATCCCCCAACCTGGCATCCTCCAGATGTTTTGGACCATACCAATTTTAAGTCTACTCAGACCAATCAGTGGTACAGGTAGTCCTCATTTAGCAACTGCCTCGTTTAGTGACTTCGCAGTGACTATGGTGATGAAAAAGTAGCTTTACAACCAATCCTCACATTTACGACCTTTGCAGGTCTGTAAAGCAAAGGAAAGCTGAAGTAAGATCGTAAGCAGTCACGGTTTCACTTAGTGACTGCTTTGCTTAATGACCAAGTTGCCGGTCCCCTTTGTGGTCACTAAACGAGGACTACCTGTGTTCAAGACTTGCAAAAATTGTAGCCTTACATGATTAGGGAAGTTGTAATCTTGGTGTATATACTGCAAGCCAACTATTGGGAAATATAACACTGGACATTGTGTTAAGAACCTGGTTCGGAAGACACTTGCTGAGCAAATTTCTGAGTACAGCTACAGACTTACTTTAATCAGGAGAATCTCCACCTACTACTTTTGGAAAAGGTTTTGTGTCACCTGAAATATTCAGGAGGGGTGAGGAAGCAGAATTTATAACTGAGCCAACATTTGATTAGCTAATACAGTGTTTCTCAACCTTGGCAACTTTAAGATGCTGGCTGGGGAATTCTGGGAGTTGAAGTCCACACATCTTAAAGTTGCCAAGGTTGAGAAACATAGCTAATACGTACAGATGCCTCTTACATTGTATGGGAAGGAAGAAGCTGGGGTCAACTGGTGGAAGAGAAAGCCACAGCAATTCCTGTTTTAACATCAGGTCTGTACATATCATAATCCTCTGCAACAGATGTTGCAAGTTAGAGTAAACAAGCTCAGAACCTGTTGTGTTAGCTAAGGAGAAATTTACAGACTTTTTTTAACAATGGAAACATAAGCTATCATTTCAAACCAATTTTGGTAAAAAAAAGTTTATTATTTATCGCTTGCCAGAGAAGCTCTTTTGCGACTCACGAGGATTGTGTTTTGCTAATCGTGAAAGTTGTGGAGCAATTAAATTCTTGCTCATACAGGAGAGGGAGTAAAGATTAGTAGGAGGTTTACTTTGATCACACTCCTACTGTTACTTAGGCTGAGTGTTCTAATGAGACATTCAAAACCTCTTTCTGCCTTCAAAGAAAATGTTCCATGCTCACAACCCCACCAAAACTGAGCTAACATCTCCTAGGTGACACTATTTTGATGACGCATGGTCACATTTTGTAATTACCATTAAATTCTGTGCTTTTCTAAAAAGGATTTTCAGATGTACTAGATTCCAAATTATGCCTATCTGTTTAATTGCATTTCCTAAGTAAATTATTCTGGAGGTGACGGACTCGACCGTGGGGGAGCTGGGGGTGGCGACGGCCGACAGGAAGCTCTGGCGTGGGCTGGTCCATGAAGTCACGGAGAGTCGGAAGTGACTGAACGAATAAACAAAAAAGTAAATTAACGTTTATAATAAAATCTCAACATTTATCTAGCCCTTCTTTAACAAAACCCTTAACAGTTGAATTGCAGGCCTGAGATAAGTGGACCAAGCTGGTGAGTTCATTATCACACAGGAAAATTTTGAAATGATATCCCAGTAGCTGGGGCTTTAGCACACTACAGAAGGAAACAGGAAGGGTGAGGGGGAAAATCAAATGATTGATTAAAAAAAGAGATTCATCAGAAAATATTTATGATTGAAATACTTTTATTCTCCCATTTAAGAAAAAAAATCCCCCCTTTCGTTGACATTTTGGTCAACCATAGCAACACTCAGATTGTGTTGCTTTTTTGTTGTTATTTGTTCCTTTTTATGACTTTATATTTTGGAACCTCTCTCTCTCTCTCAAAAAAAACCCTTCATTATGGATATAGCTTGTCCTTATTTTTAATAGTTATGAGCTCAAGGAAAAAAATAGCTGGAAAACAAGAACTTTCACATAAACAATTATAGGTAACTAATTACTATGCTCACAGTTGATTTATCACTGCATTAATCATAAATTTTTCAAGCTACAAACTAAACACTGTTTTGCCCTAATGATGATAAACGTTGCCTATGTCATATGGGTGAGAACCCTAATTTTTGTTGGTGTGTTGTGATGAAATGGAAGTATTGATCTTGGATTGGATGGGAAGTCAGATCAACCATCTTTTCAACTCTCCCCCATCATGACATTCACTGATTGACTGTGGCCCTATATCTGCTATCTAGTTTAATTTACCTTACATGGTTGTGGTGAGATAAAGTGGACTTCTCTCTTTCTGAAAAGGTTGGGGGTTGAGTACAGTATTAAGATACTTTGAACCCTTTGGATTATTAGTAGAATTAGGGCAGAGCTTTTAAATGGACATCTTTGATCACTGGGAATCATTTTGGGGTATCCTAAAGTGATACACATAATTTTATTTAGAAGTCCCTATATACCTCAAGTCCCTTAGAAGGAAAGTAGGACATAAATGCAATACAATGAATAAATGGTAAAGTTCTCTGCAACAGTTTTCCCCATGTCTTGGATTACAACTAGACTTGGCTAAGGATTTCGGACATTGTAGGCCAGCGCATAGGAAGGGCACGATTAAAGAAAGCAGCTATGAATGCTAATCTGGGATTAAGTCCCAATGACTTTAATAGGACATACTTTGGGGCAAACGGGCAATTATTCTGGGGTGGATGTCCATTTTCTTCAGAGTACCAAATCTTTGTAAAACAAAACTAGCGCATCCAGGTAAACTTTTCTAACCTAGCTCATTTTCTAACCTTAGCCACAATATTAGGCATTATGCTGGCATAACAACAACAACAAGACTTCCAGGTTGTGCTTATTAAAAGGCACAAACTTTCCCGGGCCGCAGCTCGCTTCATCACCAGAGCTGGCTTCCTGCCTCTGATGAAGTGACTACAGCTCGGGAAAGCCCTCCCTCCCTCCCCCTGTCTGTCCTTCCTTCCTTCCTTCCTTCCTTCCACAAAAAACTAAGGAAAAGAAGGATGTGCACAAAATTATAAAAGAGAAAAACTAAAACAGAAAGAGAAAGAGAACAAAAACTTTTTAAAAATTGTGTATCTGCAGACATACATACATCAATAAATTGAAGCCACGACTCCTTACAGCCCCCCCCCCCCCGTCACCCCCGGGGCTCTGCACTCCCGATCTTCTGCCGCCCTGGACTTCCAGGGTTGCGAAGAGAGGGGCTCTGTAACCCTGGGCTGCCACCTAAAGATGCTCCGGACCTGGGACGGGAATGAGGAGGGTGCTCCTCCTCCCCGAAAGCCCCCCCGCCACCGAGGGGCTCGGCCCCCCCTCCCCGCCGGCTGCTCTCGTCGCCCAGCAACGGCGGGGACCACGACGACGACAGAGGCGGGGGGCGGCGCGGGGACTGTGATCGCATCGGCGGCCGCATCTCCCCCGGCAGCGCCGGCGCACGCCAGCCAGCCAAGCCCGTCCTCCTCCTCCTCGGCGGCCTCGACGTCGTGGTCGCCTCCCCCTTGAGCGGCTGAGCGGCGGCGGAGCTCTCGGCGGCGGCGGCGGCGGCGGCGGGACGCGGGCGTTGCGGGCGGGGAGGGAAGGGAAAGAGCCCGAGGATCGGCCGGACGGCACGCGGGATTATGGGGTGAGTCCGGGGAGCCCAGCGCGCCCCTGAGCGGGCGCAGAGGACCGCCCCCCCGCTTCCTTCGAAAGCGGAGGCAGCCCCGACCCTCCCGGAACTTAGAGGCTCCTGAGCACGGGCAGAGGGCCGCCCCGGCCGCGGGAGCGCCGAGATAACGGTTATCCCGGCCGCGTGCAGAGTCTCTGCCGAGGAAAGCCGCCGGAGAGGAGATGCTCCGAAGCAGCTGAGCAGGGGAAGAGGGCTGGAGCAAGGAGCGGCAGCCCTGGCCCTGGCCGTGGCCGGCACGGCTTCCGAGGAAAGCCGGGGACAAAACGGGGCCCCTTTCCCTCCAGCCCCCGGAAGACAGGATGCTCCTGAGCAGGTGCAGAGAGCCTTCCCCACAGCAGGGGGGAGTTAAGGAGGCCCTGGGCAAAGTGCAAGGGTGCCTCTGGCCACCTTCCCAGAAGCCGCGTGTGCGTTGTGTGTGCGGCCACGTTCTGCCCTGGCACCGGAGTGCTAACCAGCAGGGCCAGGAGTTCAGGCATCGCCGGCCATTTGTGCCCTGGCTGTAGTAAGATGTGGGACCCTGAAGGCCAGGTGGCCGGTGGAGACTTGGAAGGTCAAAGAGCGGCTGCCCCACAAGGCCCTCTTGAAATGAGGGGGCCAAAGCCTCGGAAGGGAGGGCTGCTGAGCTAGGAGGAAGGAGGAGGTGGGAGTGGAAAACAGGGAGGGCTGGGCCAGATCCAACCGATCCAGAGCATTCAGCTGGAGTGAACACCCTTGCTTCGTCTCTCCGGAATCAATGCTTTGCGTTCCAGTAGGAATGTCAGCTTAAGGGAGGGTGGGACAAGAGAGACCTGGGGATGTCCCCAGCCCACAAAAGGAGAAGCCCAGAAGACCTTCCTGAGACATCCCTGCCCTGGATTTCGATTCGCCAAACTCATGGGAAGGAATCCTTATTTCATCCACATCAACGCTTCAAGGGGGCAGGAGATCTGTCCTTTTACCATGTTCGGTGTTCGGGGACAGGGGCCCGTTTAAGGGATAGTCTGTTAAACTGTGCTAAATATTTTTCTTGAGAGGAAACACAAGGGTAGAGGATCCTATAATAAACATTAATTAGCACATTTGTTAGCCCACAAGACTATTAAGAGCAGCGGTCCCCAACCTTTTCGGTACCAGGGACCTGTTGTGGAAGAAATTTTTTCCATGGGGCGGGGTTTGCAGGTGGGAGCCAATCGCGCGCACTGGGGGGCGGGGTTTGCAGGCAGGAGCCAATCGTGTGCACCGGGGGCGGGGTTTGCAGGCGGGAGCCCCACGGCCTACTTGTGGGCCTCGGCCCACAGGTTGGGGACCCCTGATTAAGAGGGAGTAAAGAGTTTAAGACAAAGGTTACCGGATGATCTGTACGCTACTGCACCAAAAAAACCCAATTAAAACAACAAAAAACCGTAATACCTGTTTTATTTCATTTATATTGATATAAAATCCATAATCATCCACCTGTAGGCAGAAGGCACGCAACCTACAATGACAGCAACTGTTATGAATTCCTCTGGACAAAACCAAAGTGAAAGCCATTCCGAAAAAGCTGCTGCAAAGACGAGAAACGTGGAAGTCGAGACTTGCTGCGTCTACCCAAAGGAGAGGCGGGAGAGGAATCAGATTTACACACTTTTGAGCATCAGCAATAGTGTAAATGAGCAAGAGGAAAGGCCCTTGGAGTGTGTGAATGGAACAGGATGGGAGGAAGCAGTAAGTGAGAATTTAGGTGATGGCAATTCTTACTGTTAAGCAGCAGGGATTCCTTTTTTAAAAAAAAATGTGCAAAAATAAGGTAGTCCATCGATATACAGTATGCCACCAATCCTTTGAGCTGTTTCAGTTGTTATCTAAGCCTAATAAGTCATAATAGGTCATTCCATATTTATTTATTTATTTAATTTTTATCCCGCCTTTATTATTTTTATAAATAACTCAAGGCGGCGAACATACCTCATACTCCTTCCTCCTCCTATTTTCCCCACAACAACAACCCTGTGAGGTGTGTTGGGCTGAGAGTGAGTGACTGGGCCAAGGTCACCCAGCCGGCTTTCATGCCTAAGGTGGGACAAGAACTCACAGACTCCTGGTTTGCTATTTGCTCCTTCCTAGGGCTGAGACACGGACTGGCCCAAGGTTACCCAGCCGGCTTCCATGCCTAAGGCGGGACTAGAACTCTCAGTCTCCTGGTTTGCCATTGGCTCCTTCCTAGGGCTGAGAGACAGGGACTGGCCCAAGGTCACCCAGCCGTCTTTCATGCCTAAGGTGGGACTAGAACTCTCAGCCTCCTGGTTTGCCATTGGCTCCTTCCTAGGGCTGAGAGACAGGGATTGGCCCAAGGTCACCCAGCCAGCTTTCTTGACTAAGGCGGGACTAGAACTCACAGACTCCTGGTTTCTAGCCCAGCACCTTAACCACTAGACCAAACTGGCTCTCAAATAATTGTGGCTTATCTCCTGCAGAAAAAATGGAAATCCTTCCCAGTAGGAATCTGTTAAACTGTTGGGAGGAGGGGGGGCAAGGAAGGCCATGGAGCTCATGGGGAGGGGCTTTGAAACTTTGGGGTGCCGGGAGGGCAGCAGAGAGTTCAGCTTGGAGGACAGCTTCACTGGAATAAGCAAAAAAGGATCTTGGAAGGAGAGAGGCAAAGTGAATGGGATCTGTGGGGGCAGAGTGGGCATCAGTGTGCTTCCATTTGTGGGTGCATGGATAGGAAATGTTCCAAAGACAGAGAGAGATGGGAAAAGTGGAGTTGGTTGGCAGAGGGACATGAATGGAAGTAAAGTTGCAAGAATAGATCTGGGTAATTCACTACGGACAATTAATTTGTGGGGGAGCGCTCTAATATATGTTGAAGATGGAAGTAATTTGAAAATTATTTCTGGGTGTTTGTATTTGTTTTTTAGATTAATTGGCTTGTCTTTTGCAAAATCCGTGTTTTGTTGTGCTATTGGGAAGAGTAAAATATGAGGCTTCGCACCTGTAATGGTATATGAGAAAGACCTTGGGAGACTGGGGGAAGAGACGCTGCCAAGGGAACGGTCAGATAAGAGACAGCATAGCCCGCAGCTGGATAGTGGGCAGGGCAAGAGGCTTAGAAGGGACCCTCCCTAGTTTCTTAGGTGGTAAAGGAGATGGGGGGGGGGGGAGAGAATTGATGTTGGCTTCGCGGGGTAAACCAGATAGGAACCACAACTGGATGAACTATTTCTACTTTATTGTAAAGCTACATTGACAGAATCTTGCAAATCTGAAAGTACAATCCCTCCCCACCCCCGGTCTTCTTTACAGCCCTAGAAACTATTCTTTACAGCCCTAGAAACTCTCTTTGCCCCATCTCCCAAGGTCATTCCCACATACCATTACAGGACCTGAGCAACACTCCTAGTCTCTCCCTTGTATACAATGTCTTGAACAAGTATCCTGTCTTCTACATCCAGTCAGGCCCTTATGACAGCCATTTTGTGACTAGCCACAATTTATAGAAGTTATTCAACTGGTGATATGTAATTAAGATTACACCGCCCTCCCCCGTAGTTTCTGACTAGGAAATCTGAAGTCCACCCACTTACACATATGATCCTGTCCAAACATTATGACATTAACTAAAAGTTTTGCTTCAGATGCCTCCTACTTCCGAGGGTATGAGGGTGAACACAGAGATAGCAGTTTCTTGGTTATAGAATATTATTTCCAGGGCCACAGGTCTGGCATCTATTCCAAATTCCCCCCCCCGCCCAACAGATACATAAGGACTGTTCTGCTGGGCTTGTAAAGAGAGACATAGGTTTATCTTGTGTGGTGGATTTCGGTGGTGCCGCTGGTTCTCAGGGAGGAGGGGGCACATTCCAAGGAGATAAGCGGACGCACAGTCCAGGGAGCAATGGTGGGAAAACGAAGAGGTTCAGGGTAGCCCCGCCCTAGACTCTCCTAGATTATTTCCCCTTAGGTTAGTTAGAGTAGCTTTAGTCTGGCAAGATTCTGTCTATACGGTGCGAGCAAATAAAGAACTGGAGTTTGAATGGCCTGACTCTTTGTTGTTCTTGCGCTGGGCCTGACACCTTGGCTATTGCTAGAGGTGCCTTTTATCGAGGCGGCAGTTTTTATTGTTTTTGATATGGCCTGTTTTTAAACTTTGCTAGTGGCTTCACTTTTTGAAAAGTGGGATAAAAGGGAGGACACGTTACAGGCAAACAATCGTGATCTAGAAAACAGATGGTTGTGTGCGGTGATCAAACCACTTCCTTTTGGCATATAGGTAGTCCTCGACTTACGACCATTTGTTTAGTGACGGTTCGAAGTTACGATAGCACTGAAAAAAGTGACACAACACACTTATGACCACAGCAGCGTCCCTGCAGTCATGAGTTCAAACTTCAGGCGCTTGCAACCGGCTCGCACTTATGACGGTTGCAGTGTTCCAGGGTCATGTGATCGCCATCTGCAACCTTCCCAGCCGGCTTCTGCCAAGCAAAGTCAATGGGGGAAGCTGGATTTGCTTAACACAGGGCTTTCCAAAGTGCTGCCGCTGGTGACACACCAGCGGCAGCGGCGGCGCGCGCGCACGGCGACGGCGCGGGTGTGTGTGCGGTGGTGCGCGCGCACGGCGGTGGCGCGGGGGGGCGTGCGGCGGCGCAGGCGCACACGGCGATGGCACGAGGGGGCGTGCAGTGGCGCGGGGGGCGTGCGGCAGCGCGTGCGTGCATGGCGGCCGCCGTGCATGCGTGCGCCGCTTCCGGGTGGTGTGGCGACACACCACGCTGTGTGTGGCGACACACTTTTGTGTCGCCACACACAGTTTGGAAAGCTCTGGCTTAACAGGTCATAAAATCGGGCACGACTCACTTAACAACTGCTTCGCTTAGCAATGGAAGTTCCAGTCCCAATTGTGGTTGTAAGTCTAGGACTACCTGTAATCTTTTAGGGTCTGTTCCAAGGACACCGTGCTTCCCTTCCTCCCTGGAGCAGCCTGAAGTTTTGGTGCAAGGTGATATGCATGATTTTAAGTAGAAAGAGGGAGAACAAACGCCATGAGGGAGCTAGGTTGGAGCCACTGTCAAATCCTGAACAGTGCTTCAATCCAGATTTGCCAAATGGGTTGCTAAATGCTTCCTTGGATAAATAGAAGTGATTTTGAACGGTCTGAGAACTTAGTTCTTACTGCATCTTTTCAAATAAAGAATCTATTTTTCTACGGTCAACTTGGATTTTAAATGTATAGTGCTTTTACTAGTATGTTGGATTATCTAGACCCTTTTCGGTCGGGTTTCAGGCCCGGATATGGGATGGAAACAGCTTTGGTCGCACTTCTGGATGATCTCTGGCGGGAGCAGGATAGGGGCAGTGCATCCATCCTGGCTCTTCTTGACCTCTCAGAGGCTTTCGATGCCATCAACCATGGTATCCTTTTGGGTTGCCTCAGGGAGTTGGGGGTAGGCGGCGTAGTTTTGCGCTGGTTCACCTCCTTCCTCCAGGGCCAGTCCCAATCGGTGGTGATAGGGAGTGAGAGATCCGACCCATGGCCCCTTTGTGGGGTGCTGCAGGGTTCGGTACTCTCTCCGCTCCTTTTAACATCTACATGAAACCGCTGGGTGAGATCATCCGTCGCCATGGGATGAGGTATCATCAATATGCTGTTGATACCCAATTATACGTCTCTATCCTGGGTGACTTAAGTGAAGCTATGACCACCCCCTCTCGGTGCCTGGAGGCTGTAGGGGTCTGGATGGGGAACAACAGGCTTCAGTTGAACCCTAGTAAGACAAAGTGGCTGTGGGTTAGGGACCCCTTAGCATCCAGGAATTTACCATTTTTGGTTCTGGATGGGGTTGCACTGACCCAGACAGATCCGGCGCAGAACCTGGGGGTTCTCCTGGACTCATGGCTCCTGCTTGAAGAGCAGGTGGCAGCCGTGGCCAGGGGAGCCTTTGCACAACTTCATGCTGTGCGCCAGCTACGCTCCTTCCTGGATTGGGAGGCCCTCCGATCAGTCACTCATGCCCTAGTCATCTCCCGCATAGACTACTGCAATGTGCTCTACATGGGGCTACCCTTGAAGAGTATCCGGAAGCTACAGCTGGTTCAAAATGCCAAAGAAGGCACATATAACATCTTTGCTACATGAGCTGCATTGGGTGCCAGTCTGCATCTGGGTCCAATTCAAGGTGTTGGTTATCACCTTTAAAGCCCTACATGGCTTGGGGCCAGGTTAGCTGAGGGACCCCCTCACCCGCATTACATCAACCTGTCCCACCCGGTCACGCAGAGGGCATGTTACGGACCCTGTCCATGAGAGATTGGCAGGGTCCAGGAGGAGGGCCTTCTCTGCCGTGGCCCCCGCCCTTTGGAATAACTTACCCCCCCCGAGATGAGGCAGGCCTCCACTCTCCCGGCCTTCAGAGAGGGAGTTAAGACGTGGCTATGCCACCTTGCTTGGGATGAGAGGGGGGATAGTTGAGCGTGGGGGTGGTTGATACCTTGATGTGGCCCTGGAAAATTTTAATAAGGCCATCTTGGACTTTATTTATTTATTTATTTATTTATTTTTCAAATTTATTCCCCGCCCATCTCCCATGCAAGGGACTCTGGGCGGGTTTATATTTTATATTCTTTATATTTATATATATTTATATTTTATACTGAACATTTTATGCTTTTTATTCATTGTAAACTGCCCAGAGTCGTCGTTACACGAGATGGGCGGTGAATAAATATGATAAATAAATAAAAAGTAAAATTATTTCGTCATTTGAAACAGCAATTCCATTGGTTAATTACATGCCATTTCCTAATAGCGTTGCCCCCCCCCCCCCAAAGAGTGCCTTTTTGCTGAGTGTTCCTCCTTTTGCTTCTTCAGGTCCAAAGCTGGAGCAAAACAGCCCCATTCGCTTACCTTCAATTACAAAAGAGAGCCAGAAAGACAAGGACAAGTGAGTCTGTCAATGGATGCCTCTATTGCTCAGATTTGATGCAAGGTGTGGAACAAGAGCCCAAGACTATCGTTCAAGTGAAATCTGATTTCAAACTCAATACAAGCGCCGCCACGAGGAGCACGCCAGAAAAACAACAGACTCCGCCTTATTCTCATACAGCCACAACTACTTCTTCTGCAACAGATGAGCCTAAAAATGAAAGAGATTATAGCAAAATGCACTCTATTCAAATGTCCCAAGGAGAAAAGAAAAGAATTATCTTAAAAGAAGCCCGAGCTTCTCTAAGTGAAAAAAAGTTATTTGTCATGAAAGAGAACCCGCTATTTCCAGCAGAAAAGAAAACAGTGCCAATAAAGCAGTATAATATTCTGTCTCCAGGAAAGGCCCTAAGTCTGGAAACAGTCAAAGGCAAAGAGCTAAGGAGCCACGAGCCTCTTCTGTGTCATCAGGCTGGCACTGAAATGACTGCTAAAGCATCAGTGGTACTGCCACCTCTGAAGGATACAGCTCTCAGAAACAGCCTGGATAATTCTCCAAAGAAAAGTAAGATAGTTAATTCCCAGGCAAATGAGAAAATGTTCCATGCTTTTGCAGAGACGGTTTCCTGCCCTCAGTTTTTTAAGCCTAAGGAGGAACCAAGGATAGACGCCATGTGCAATGCAGTGAAGGAGCAAATAAAAATGCAGGAGATCGCCTCCTTCGTCCCGAGGCTTTCCAAGACGTCCTTTCTCTCAAGAAACTTGGATCGGGGCTACTGGCGCTATGATTTTTTGCCAGATAGAAAAAGCGTAACCGTGACCAATCCCGTTGCGCGACGAAGATGCAACCATCTCCACAGCACCCATTTCCTGCACGCAAAAGGAACACACGCCGGCAAAGCCAGTGAAATTAGAAGCAGGAGTTACAATGGAAGCAAACAAGGAAATCAGGCAAAAACCCAGGAGATCCCACTGCTTTCTGGACTATTCCCTTCCTTAACGGTCAGCCGTGTTGCACTAACAGCATTGCCTTCTAGGCTGACCTGACTTCTTAAATTGTAATTTAGTGTTGAGATGTTAATAGGTTTGGTCTGTGCACTCTGTATGGGAACAAATACTGAAGGTTCACTGTTAAGCAGATGGGATTATTATATTATTATTATCATCATCATCATCAATCAATGTCAGAGACAACATCTCCTTCTGTTCAAAAATTAACTGTCTGCTGGTCTGTTACTGTATCACAGTGATTACTGTAGACGCCGAGCCTTGAAGTGCTGTGCTGTGAGGAGACACCTCATTACAATATTTGTCATGGTTAAAAGTGTACCTACCCAGCTCATTTAGGATAATACTGAAGAGGGAGTGTTAGCACTGCCAATCTCTTGTGCAGTGTTTCTCAACCGTGGCAACTTGAAGACGTGTGGACTTCAACTCCCAGAATTCCCCAGCCAACCATGCTGGCTGGGGAATTCTGGGAGTTGAAGTCCACGTGTTTTTAAGTTGCCAAGGTTGAGAAACACTGCTCTAGTGTGTAACTATAAACTGATTCAGATTGTACTGTAGTCATTGGGCCATATATGTGGAGAGGATCATTGCAGTACCAACAGGATCACACGTTTTGTCTCTCCTAAGTGTCTTTGACTCAAATCTTGCCTTGTTTTAAAGCTGCACACTTAAAAGAGTCTCCAAGACAAATGCAGTTGATAAGTTTAACCGCTGCCAAATACCTGGTAGGTTACCATATGTGGTTTATGAGGTGTGTTCATCTTGACTGGGCAGTGCTTCACCGAACAGAACCTAGAAAAATGCCCTCCCATCTTTAGGTAGAAACATTAGCCACTTTTAGGTGTTGTTAAGAATTTAGTTTTATACTTGCCTTTAGATTTACATGTTTAAACAATTTGTAGATAACTCAGTATGTGAACACAATATTTGCTTGTTGGGTTTGTCTTTTTTTTTTGTTGGTTTGTATGTAATTTTGACTTGTATATCTTGCTTAGGACTTTTCTTCCCATGCCAAATGAGGTATCTCACCTTGTTTTATAGTCTAGATAGCTTTAATAAAATACTTTTCTGTATGCACAGTGACAGCATGTTCCTCAGTATTTCAGCTCGAGATTTTCCTGTCAACAACTGCCATAATTATCTTACACCTTACCCAATGTATTTAGAATAACAGAAAGGTAATGCCATTTCTGGATATCAAACTGCAAGAGTCCTGATTCGGGGAATCCATTTATATTCAATCAGCTGTCAGAAAGCCTTTGAAGTAATTCTCAGAATAATCTTGCCAAGAAGCCCTTTTAGCTTTAAAGAAATGAATACAGTCCTAGAAACATGCACTTGGAGGGCTTATGCCCATATAATCTGAAAGTGACATGGTTATACCCCATAGAAAAGGATATACAAAACATGCAGGCTTGGTTGACAGAATGCATCGGTTGACATTGCAGCTACTGCAGACATTTCCATTCTCTGGGATCTGCCACAAAGCTTGCTATCTGTCTCCTGTAAGATACTACATTACATTGGACCAGGAAAATCCAGGCCTGCCCTTGGTATGTTACAAATCTGGCCATAGCAATCTCAAGAGTGAGATAATATGTCCTAACGAATCTTATATTAATTACAATGGGTGTGGGAATGGCACCACTATCAATTTTGGGGGGGAAAAAGGTCAGAAATTATAACTGAACTGTCATCATGGATGATGAAAAATAAAATAGTAGCTGCTGTCCAGAAAAAAAGAGAAAAATTGTTTTGTTTTACATACATATCAAATAAAGCCAAATTAGGGAAGTACGCTTAACAGTTTATAGTTTTTTGTATCTACAATAAACAAAAAATCAGACAGGGGATCTGACAAAAAGAATATTTAGAGTGGAAAATTACTCCTAGATAAAAGCATGTTCAGGATTAACTGAGATATCTCACTTATTTTTGGGGGAGAGGTTTAAGGTAGCAATTTTCTACAGACTTGTTTGGTGTAAAACTTCATCCAATTTAACTAATTTCTAAATCTACATCTGCTATGACTATGGAATCATAGGGAATCATAGGGACCTAACACTGTTTAGTTGAAGACCGTATTATTCTTTTCTTGCTCTCCAAAAAACCTTTACAATTTGTTGCTACAGAGCTAATTAGATTTTAAAGTAAAATACTTTTTTAAAATCTACATATACGATATATAGCAAATGCCTTGCTTTCAGCAGCATACACATACACGTGCACACACACTCTTTTCAATTCTCCTGAAAATTAACTAGATTTTAACATAGCAAATGAGTTTCTATTGATTTTGAAAAGAATCCATGGACACTCTTACATATGCAAAAAGGGGAGAAAAAGACCCTACAGTATGCAAAATGGCAAAATATAGACCTGTGGAGTCCTTGGTGCTCTCTGAGCTTTGTTGTTTTCTTGCAGAAGTTTTTGTTGTGTTGTTTTTTGTTGTTTTGCTGTTGCAGATGTTTATGTTGTTGTTGCAAACAACAAGGCTCAGAGATCACCAAGGACTCCACAGTTCAACCCTGAGCTACAAATATTCTCTTTGATTGGTAAATATAGACCTCCTCATTAGATGTACTAACAAATTTGAAATCACTGACTGTGGATGGAAACCAGTTCTGTAAAGCTGAGGACTTGTTTTTCCTGACAATAGCCCCCATGCTAACTAGGGAAAAAATAAACAGAAAGGTTTCAGTATTTGACTATAAATAAACAGACCAACACTAAATTAAGAAATGCCCATGGCAATTTGTAGTATGGCATGGGACAACAACTCTTCAGGAGGAGAGAAAATCCTTGTACACAAAAAGATATGTTCTACATACACAGTTAATCACACAAATGATTCATGTAAGACCTTTATGTTAGCATACTTAATTCTGGGGGCTCACTAGGAGAACATTATTAATAATTTCTCAGTTCCTGGAGACCCATTAACCATTATCAACTAGTTCCAGTCAATATAGAACTTCAATGTGGCGGAGAGGTTGTATTTTTCAAGTGAAATCCTTGCGGCATGGGAAAATGTCTTAAGACACTATGGCAAAGGTTGAAACTTTGTCCAGTTTAAAGTGTACCCAAGTTCATCCAATTAAGGTCTGGAAAGGTCATAGGTTTGCTACAGCCACAAGTTTCTATACACTAACGTCCCTCTTTTTTCCACTAGGAACAAACCTCGGGAAGAGCTACTCCTTTCACATGCTGTAAGATCCAAAAACTGCCCAAGAAGCCAAGAATAACTAAAACAGTCTCAAGTGTATCTCACCAGAATATGTCACAGGCTCTTAAGAAAAACGTGTCCCGGGCAACACAACCAACCATGGACTGCAAATTCAGTGAAGGAGAACCCATCTCAATCAGCAGAAAGGCTGGCGTTTCCTGCATCAAGCCCTACAGCTACATCCCAACGATGACGGCCAATGCCAAGGGAGAAAGGGTAAGAGGAAAATTAGACTCTATTCAGACATTCCTAGGTGAGAAAAGGACCTTGCCGATAAAGGAATATGAAATCAAGTACTCCCAGCACACGGAGCGGGAAGTCCTGAGCGTGCCAAAAGTGATCCAAGACAATCCTCCCAACGGCTTGGGCTGTATCACTTTAAATGCACTGTTAGTCTTCAAGCCAGAAGCTGGTGTGATCAACTTGCATCTGGAGCCCCCTTCCAAACCTAAAGCAGCCGTAGTCAGGAGAATTGACAAGGGGGGTAGCACTTCAACCAAAATCATCTCTCACAGCTATGCTGCTACAGAAGTAAAGGAAAAGAATGAAAACAAAGTAGGTATGAATAATACGGTGAAAAAGAAAATACAAAAATCATGTACCGCCCTCTGATTTGTCCATGATGCTCGGGTATTTTTCTTGTCCTCAACCGTGACTTCTTTCCGCAGCACAGAAAAACCAAACCAAATCATTGCTACTCTATTGGCTAAACAATATAGGTCCCTGTATTGTCCTCAGAGATACAGAGATTATTTACAAGGACAGCAGCATCAGTTGTAGGCTCTGATCTTTAATTGATAGAATTATTAACACGAGAGTAATAATTGGTAGGTGTCAATTTTAATCAGAGAATCCAAAGAGCTGTAGAACCCAAAGCATTAAGTCAGAGCTTTCCAAACTTTTCATGTTGGTGACACACTTTTTAGACATGCATCATTTCGCGACACACTCTTACAGCAGGGCACAAGGCAGGCACTAGGACCTGCGCGGAATCTCAGCAGGTTTGGAGGCAGCAAGGCACAAGGCAGGCAATAGGACCTGGGTGGAAGCCAGGAGGCAGCAGCAGCCGTGACACACCCAGACACTGCAGCCGACACACTAACGTGTCGTGACACAGAGTTTGGAAAGCTCTGCATTAAGTAGTTGTGTTCTTGGGCATTGGAACTGTTCAGATTCCCACGTCCCTTGAAAAGTTCCCCTTTCATTTAAGGACTGAAGGGAGCAGTATTCTTCAAGATACAATTAGCTGCCGCAGAAGGAAACACTGCCTCTTCCTCCATGGAAGCAGTTTGTAACACCCAAATGCCTCAGGAGACACGGAATGGAATTTCAATGAATCATGAACAAACATTCAGAAAGCTAACTGCTATACCTAATAGACTTTTTCCCCAGCTAATCATCAATGGATACAGTTTGGATAATTCAGTAACTCAGTTTTGATTATGCCAAATATCTTCAAGAAGCCAAACTCCCAAGTCTATAGCATGCTAAGAAATCCAAGACTAAATCAAGGAATACAGTTGTTCAGACATTACTGCAGAATCATCAGGGACTGTACTCTTAAATCTAATTTGAAAATGGACTTAAGTTGTTTTGCAAGGGAGACACCTTAAACCATAGCTTTCCAAAGTGTGTGTCACGACACACTACTGTGTCGCCTGCAGTGTCCTGGTGTGTCGTGCAAAAACCCGGAAGTGCTGATGGGGGAATCGAAAGAAGCGGTACCCCCGCCAATCAGCGGCGGCACTGATTGGTGGGGGTGCCACTTCTTTTGGTTCTCCCCATCAGCGCTTCCGGGTTTTTTGCGCGACAGACCAGGATACCGCAGGCTGCGCCGCCGGTGCCGGTGTGTGTCGCCAACGTGAAAAGTTTGGAAAGCTCTGCCTTAAACAGATTAACTGATACAGAATTATTCAATTAAATTAGGTACAGTAAAGGGGACAAATAGAGAGAGCACACACTTTACAATATACAGTACTATCCTACTGAAATCTTGAGTCCAACAAATAAGGCACTCTGCTGTAGAGAAACTTTCCAACCCTGAGTGTTCTTGCAGCGTTGGGATCATAATTACAGTGCTAAGCCCATAATGTGGCATGCTGAAACATGCCATGAACAGTCTTTTTATGGTAACAGGGAGCCTTGGCATAAGAACACTTGACACACTCTATTCGGTTGCTCCTTCATGCTTGTTCTGAGGACAACAGGGATTTTTCTAACACTTCGGGCTTATTAAAAATACTTTAGAATTATTTATTCCTTTCCCAACGTACAGGTCAATGGCAGTTGCATAGATGTCATACATATCTGCAATACTCATGGCCTCATTACTGTTATCTGATAACCTTCTGCCCCACCAAATGCCCAGCTTATTTTGTGGACTTCTTGAAAATAATGGGATTTTAAAATGCCAAAATTTCCAGAACAGTGAAAATAGGTTGATCATAATCTAAAATTTGTAAGAAATTAAATATATTTAATTTAGTTAGACTGTACAGATTTATAAAAGCTTCCATTGGTATTTTCGCTTAATAGATCAACCAAGTCATAAAATGGTATAAAAATGTACAGGTCTAGGATACATAATTAACACAATATGAAAATAGATGTTAAGGAAGCATGAAATGTTTCTGTGTGTGATAGATTAACCTCTCCACTGATAAATTATCCCAAGCATTTGCATTTTCCGAGACGATGCTGTTTAAAGGTGGAAAATAAAGCCGTTTTACAGTGTACACTCTCTTTGAATAATACCTAGAAAATACTGGAGTCTTAGCGATGTTTTGTTTGGTCATTTTTATTTCTATAAAGATCTTGATCAGAAAACATTTTTCTGATATGAAGAACATAATGATAAATATTTTTTCACAGACATCTCCAATATTCATTTATCTATAGTTGCAGTTCTTATATGTGGTTAGTACTTCCTTGTGGTATTTAAGCAGCCTTCCTTAACATGGTGTTTTCCAGACTGTACCTCCCTTCTCAATCAGTTTCATCTAGGGCTACTTAAACTCAACATATTTGCAATGTTATGTACACTATACAGCATGTAAACCACCAATGCACAGCAAATTAACAATTTTACTGAGGAAAGCATGAAAGAGGAAACTCTGCACTGGGCCAAAAGCATTAAAATGTCAGATCTGTGTGAATGTCCAACGTTTCCTCTTTGCAATTCATCTTGATTAGCTGCCTGCAGGTGAATGGGCCTGTACCTACCTAAGTACAAAAAACAAAACAAAACAAAACAAGCTTGTGCAATTTTAACAGACAGATTTAACAGTAACAGTCATATCTGATCTTCAGGAAACCAAGCACAAAGTTGAAGCGGAGAAGTCAATTTTTTTTCCTAGCCTCAAAGGAAAAGACTGATGCATGCCCAAAACTTGGCAGAAAGGAAGCAGTGGTGAAAAGCGAACAAAAATGCAGTCACCTCTAGTGCACAGCCAGCAAGAGCTCAAAATTCCCCTTAAAAGGAAGGGGCTACAATTGTTATTTTACTTGCAATTTTTCTATCACCTGCTCCCTTCCTCCACTTCTCAGTGATGAAACTGCAGTGTTCCCTTACCAGAAAGAAAAAAGTTACTGGCTGACAGTATAAATCTCACTTCTAATGAATAAACTGGGTAGATCCATCACTTCTCAGGCAATTAACAATGGGTGAAAACACATAGTTCACAGGTATTGCCCAACAGAGCAAGCTTCTGACTAGGCCAGTGTTTCTCAACCTTGGCAACTTTAAGATGGGTGGACTTCAACTCCCAGAATTCCCCAGCCAGCATATGCTGGGTGGGGAATTCTGGGAGTTGAAGTCCACCCATCTTAAAGTTGCCAAGGTTGAGAAACACTGGACTAGACTATAATTTCAGCCTGTAGAGGGGTGCTCAGATTGTTGAGTAAATGCTCCTCCTTGTAAATAACTCCGTCTATAGAAGGGTGGTTGTTAAACATGTTCCCCAACAAACCAGCTTTCTAAACTGAAGGTGTTTGTATGGAAGTGCATTCAGGGACGTGACCGGCAGCCAGAGCCTCTGTACTACTTCCTCCAGAGCCCAATCTGCTTACTCAGAACCACATCCTGGTCAGTTTTTACGAAAGCAGAGGACTACAGGATGAGGTTCAACTGGATATGCATTACAGGTCACTTCAGGTGTGTAATCAAAATGGAGTCTATAGCTGACACTTAAAACTCTTCTGGCAACTTTGCAAACAAACGAAAAGGACATGCCAGCCCCTTTGAAGTGGACCTGACAGTAATAAATATAATCCTGCATCCTGTGGTGGGTTAACTGATTTCAAAGGCCTCCTCTGAACAGTACACCACCATTGTTTTCTCCTGCCAAAATATTACCCAAAGTTACTTCCCACACATTAGGATGCCGATTTCTATTTCTTGTTCACTTCTCCAAGCTCCAGAAGCTGCTTTCCACATTTCCACAATGATGTTCTTGTATAAGATAACTTCTATCCGAGCAACAGATTGTGTGCAGTGATGGAAGATACCCATTACTGGAATAAACTCAACATTTCTTCCTAGTACCCTTATAAAGTAGATATTGATATTGTGTGATCTCCAAATCCCGCTGAACTCCCTTCAGTTCTAACCAGCATGGCTAATAGGGAGGGATAATGGAAGCTGCAATCTAGCAACATCTGGAGGATCACATGTTGCCAACCTACTTTAAAGGGTGAAACTCAAGAATCAAGCCTTTTTTGTAAATAATTCATTTTCTTTTTACCAAACCATTTTGGGTTACCTATTACAAGAAAGCAAGACAGCCAAAAATGAGACAATATGTAAATCTACACACAAGAGTTGTGACGACACAGTCGAAGACTATGAAGTCATAGTGATAGACTACAAGTCTAGCTCAATGAACACAGAAGAATGAAATTTTCACTTTTCCCCAACCTTATGAACAAATGCATTGGTTGATTGACACAGCAGCTGAAAAGGATCCACGAGAGCACAGAAGTCAAAACCTGGTCAGTACAAGAAATAATTTATTTCTATAAATAGCTTCTTAAAACAATCATCAAGGAACGGATTATACATCAACATGATTTCCATTGAATCAGTGCCACTATTTTTAAATAGCAGGATAGCTATCTGGTCTTTTGAGCAAAAGTTTTGTAAGTGCACTCAGATTAATGCACAAATATTTGGGCATATTGAAACACAGACACATTATGCAGATCCAGGGAGCCTGTTAGCACTTCTATCAAACGTGCAGCAAAGCCATTGCACCCTGAATTCTAACTACTGGGCTATATAGTTCTGCAAGCTAGACTGCACTAGCTTGGAGGCACAAGTGTCAGCTCGATGATTTAGTGGGATTAGAGATTGTGCTGTATGTCCCGACGCTCCCCCAAATCTACAGTAAAAACAGATGCTTCTTCCTTGTGAAATACAAAGCTACACCAAAGCTTCCTTGTACAAGCAATTACTCTTTGATAAAAACAACCTGTATGATACACATGCATACATACGCACATATACAATGTTTGCGTACTAATGCGGTCCTTACATTTCTGCAGTCAGGCACTTTGACAAATCTACATCTCATCTGAGTCCTTCATTTCCACGACATGTAAAACAATGCCAAGGAAAACATCCTTTGGAGGGTGAGCCACACCGTTCTGAATTACACAGACTTTTTACCAATTTGCCATTCTTTATCTTAAATAATTAGATAAGCAATTAAACTGCTTGGCTGCCCACAGCTCAGTAACTCTTCCAAGGCAGCCTGTCAAAGAGATATGCAATCTTACTAACTAAAGAAACTTTAGAGGGAATAAGGCCTGCAGGGATTTAATGAAATGTAGTATTTAATAAAACCTTGATCCTAAACCAAGCTTTGTGGAAATCCCCAACAGAAACATGTTAAACAGTTCTTTTCATTTTGCCTAATCATTGCAAGAGCTAGAATAAATAAAATCACATAATTTGGGCCTGTGAAAAACTACAGTGGTGCTCGGAGAATCCAGGGTTCAACAGAATATCAAAGAATTTACTCACCCCCACCAATGTAGTTCAAAGGTGTGTTGAGATCTTTGATAAAGAACTGTTAACTGCTTACAAGTCACCTGGCCCTCTGATAGACTGTTCTCCTGTAGTATCTGTAGATGTACCAAATTACTTCGTTGAGCCTAACCTGTTCTTGGCTTCCTAAAGAATGGTCTTAAATCAATGTTTCTGAAGCAACTATTTTAATATCAGCTGACATATCTGTCTCTAGAAACAGGGTGCAGGACCTTTAAAAGGTGGAGTGGAAAGAATTAAGTCCACCAGAAATAAGGGTTGAAAAGAAGCAGTCTCCGTCAGCACAGAGCCTTTGAAGACGACCTGTTAAATTCAAAATGCATTCAATTGAATAAGGAATTTTGCAGCATGCCTTAAGGTGATTCGTTTCTCATTTCTGTATAGGTGCCTTTTCTCATTTTCTGTACTTGTTAGAAATTTTGGAACTATTGAGTTCGACTCCAAAACTGTGATATCTGCTGAGACTACTGTACACAAGAGGGTTTTTTTTTAAAATCAGGCTACAAATTCTCATTGTTTTCTTGAAAATAAGCTGCACCGATTTCTAAGCATGAACTGTATGACATCTTGTCGACACAGTGCCTATAAGATAACGTTGTCCACTTCCTCACAGTGAGAAATACACAGACAAAAGTTAAAGAAAATCTGGTTTATACAATTGGCTGCTTTTCTTAGAAAATTACATTTAATAACACTGGAACTGACATGATTGCAGAACTGGTCGATTGTAACAGATCAATATGCTGAAGAGTGAATTCACAGGACTTGCTGGACACCTCTATGATATAAATGTCTGATGAACAGGGCAACCAATGCCAGTATATACAGCAAAACAAAGGAAAAAGTTAAGAGTTAGAATTCGGGGCATTATATTTACTCAGAAGTCCCACTGTTATTCTCAAAGAAGGCAGCTTTAGCATCAGCATCAAGGTCAGATGACAGACATGATTAAAACCGATGAGCTGAGAACTTTGGGTAGCAGAGGCAAGCAGCAGATGCCTTATAAAGTGTTCAACCATAACGTACTACTGTAATCATATGCAACAGGGTTTAAATTAGTCACAACACACAACAGTGAAAGTACCTTGCAATCTGACAAGGTCTGTAAACCAACTGGTTATAGTCAGTTATACTCAGCAGAGCAAACGCGGGTCAGGTTTTCCTTCCCCCATATAACTTAACCCTAAAAAATGCTGAAGTCTGCGAATAGCACTCAATGGCTTGCTTTATCAGAGACCTGAAACAAAGAGCACAATTCTGCACACGTTTGTGTCTCAACCGAGCTAAACTGAGACTCCATTGTATTCCAGGCCAAGTCGGCCAAAAGAAAATCATCCATAACGGTCTGAGTCTCATTGCTGGTGAGAAATAAACTGCCTAGAGTTTCAAGACAGCTATCCATGGTTTGTGTTTCAGCACTATTCAGCTGGACTTTGCTCTCTGCCATATGATCAGCCACATCCCTCTCAGGCCACCTCATTTCTGTTTGTGTTTCTGTGTCCGAAGAGTCTGCGCTCATCAGAAAGGCAGAGGGCTTCAAGATGTTCCCCAAAGGCAGGTAGGGAGTATCTAAAAAGAAATTTAAGTCCGTCTGGGTCTGTGTATCAAACATTTCTAAGCCTAAGAAATTAGAATTACCTCGAGAAGTATAGGATTGGGTAGCATGGTCTGAAAATAAATCTGTCTGGGTTTCAATATCTAGGGACTCCAAGACTGGTACAGAGTTCAAGGTGCCAAATTCAGCCTCTTCGGTTTGAGTTTGGATGTTGGAGGCTGTAAAGAAATCCTCTATGTCAAAATCTATTCCTGCATTCTGGCTAGGGCCGGAGCTCAAGGGGATGCCAGCATTGGAGGGAGTATCTGTTAAAAGACTACGGTTATCCAGTGAGTGACCTGCTGAGTTATTTGAAAAAATCGTTTCAAGATCATTCAGGAGTTCCATGGTTTGGGTCTGATTGTCTGTCATAATTTGCTGGGGAAGGATACTATTTTGTGCACTGAAGCTGATCATGGGCTCACACTTCGTGCCCGGGGTCAAAGCTTTGCAGTTTCCTTGCTGTAGCAAGTTCTGACCCAAACTCGCTGCCATCAAGAGGCCACCAGGATGGGACACTGGGCTTGAATCAGGAAACGCTGAACTAACACTGTTGAAAAGATTGCTGCAAGTTACAGTCTGGTCCATTTGTACATTCCCATCAGCACCTTTTTGTGACTTATTGGTCTGAGTCTCCCGAGAAATCCCACAGGACTGAAAGCAAGCTTGAGCCAGCACATCTGTCTGAGCAGCTATGGAGGAAGTCAGTTTTGAACTGGGTAACAGGGTTTGTGTCTCTACGCTAACCGGAAGCAATGTTTGGGAACTGAAAGTCAGGTCTGTCTGAGAACAAGAGGACACGGAAGAGTCAGGCGGCCAAGCTGCAGAAGGCACAAAGTTCCGTGAGATGTAAGATAGGTCAGTTTGAACATTGGTGGAACAGATTCCGTTTTTATAGCACAGCGCTTCTAGATCCTGGACTGGATGATGCGAAGCAGCTTTCCCTAAATCCACCTGGATGCCTGGACTAACTGGCTTAGTACCATCTGCAGTTTTGCTTCTGGAAACGGCTGGGAGCATTTTCAACGCAAGGGTTCCTGTCTCCAGTGCAGGCATCATGATTTCTACTGGCACAGGCATCCAGTGAACAGTACTCATAACGGAACCTTTCTCGTCCACAGCCAGCACGACGGGCTTGAGGGAAGCGTTTGGTGCTGACACCAAGATAGGCAACTGAGCAAGCTGCACTACAGGGAGTTTAAGCAAGCCCACTTTAGGCTTCGGCAAGAGAAACTTGGGTGCGTTTTTGGGCTGTGCTTGTGTTTGCTTAGTAGTATAAGAATGGCTGGGATGGTCAAAGGAAGCTGCCACCGTGATTTCAGAGGTCTCCAAATCTTCAGTGCTAGTACATCTGCTGTGGATGTTGGCCGAGGTCTTGTTCATTGTTTTTTCTTCCAGCAGGCAATTAGATAGCGAAGTTTCAGTTTTCCTTTTCTTACCAGGCGGATCCCTGTAAACATTAATAAATCGTGAGACGCGTGGTTCTACTGCAGCACAGGCTCCCCATTGCTTCCAATTCAAGAAATGGACTTCAGGAAGGTGAAAGCATAGAGTCCATTGCTGGAACGGTATGTGGAAATGACCCTGGGAGAACCCCCGTCAGGGGAACAGTCAGGTAAGAGGCAGCACAGCCCACAGCTGGATAGTGGGCGGGGCAAAAGGCTCAGAAGGGGCCCTCCCTAGTTTCTCGGGCTGTAAAGGAAATGGAGGGAGAATTGTACTTTCAGACTTGCAAGATTAATGTAACCTTACAATAAAGTATAAGTAGTTCATCTGGGTGTGCTTCCTGTCTGCACTACCTCGCAAGGCTGACATCTTGCAAGTCTGAAAGTACATTTCTCCCCTGTCACCTTTACAGCCCAAGAAACTAGGGAGGATCCCTTCTGAGACACTTCCCACGCCCACATTCTTGTTGTGGGCTAAGCTGCCTTTTATCTGACCGTTCCCCTGCTCTCACCGAAGGCCATTCCCACATGCCATTGCAATTGCTACCTGAGGTTAGAGCCCACTGACAAAGAATAGAAGCACCAGAGGAAGATTTCTATTTTAAAAATCATTCCCATCCTGCCATTCCTATCATCCCTAAGACAAAATGGAAGGAATTTGGATTAAAAAATTATGCAATGGACAAAGCACAAACTCATGTTTGTGTTCACACTGATTGGTAAAGAAAAAATGCATTTCCTCCCATTCAAATCTGTGACTAGGTTATTGAATTAATAAACACTACATTTTATTTCATTCAACTTTATTTCTGTCTTTGATCAGCATGTATGTAATGAACTGCAGGCCAATAATATTAATGTAATACAAAGTTTGTGCTGTGGTCCTCACATTCAACCCCATGCTCTCTCTAACTCATGCAGCATTCAAAAGCCCATGGTGCTAACCATTCTGATGAAGCACTTCATGCACTTCTAAGGCACAGGAAAACAACACAGAGCATCGTGCAGCATTATAGTTTAAAGGTTTTGCTAGTGGAAGCCTATTTGATAAGGGATGCATGGTTGTAAGACCTGGAAAAATACGTGCCCAGGTCTTGTGTTATTAGTAGTAATGAAACCAAGAAGCAGAGAAGAGGAGCCATCACTGCAGTTATAAACACTGAAACTCTCCCCCAACTTCTGAGTCCCTCCATCTTAATATTTATTTTATTTTTATCCCGCCTTTATTATTTTTATAAATAACTCAAGGCAGCAAACATACCTAATACTCCTTCCTCCTCCTATTTTCCCACAACAACCACCCTGTGAGGTGAGTTGGGCTGTGTGTCTGTGTGACTGGCCCAAGGTCACCCAGCCGGCTTTCGTGCCTATGGCGGGACTAGAACTCACAGACTCCTGGTTTCTAGCCCGTTGCCTTGACCACTAGACCAAACTGGCTCTCACAAATATGTGCATGTACAGGATATATTTGGAAAATGTTGCCATACCTGTGTTCAACCGGCATCTCATGTTGTGTCCTATAAATATGAGATAACAATGCTGTCCTGCTAGCATAGGGACACCCACAGGTACACTGGAAAGTCTTGCCACAGTCCGCAATATGCCGCTTCAAATCCCATATAGTGCCATATGAATTGGTACATTTATCACACTTATGTTTCTTTTCAGCATGCATTTTCATGAAGTGCTGAAACAACAAAGCATTAGGGAAATTGTAAGAATAAAGAGAAGCAGCTTGCAACAAATGAGATCATGGGTCACATTATCTTTCAGTATTCTCTATGTTAGGAAACTTCCATTAGACTTCCAGAGTTTTAGACCGAAATCTTTCTCAGACCTACCTGGAGACGTTGGGGACTAAAAGTTTGATTCTTGCAAATCAGGTCCCCTAACTTCTATGAGGCCTATTTACAGGCATATTTGTTCACCATAGACAATTATCTGTAATTCTGAATGCGTTTTGAACTATACAGTACAGCAGAGCTTTCCAAACTGTGTGTCGCGACACGTTAGTGTGTCGGCTGCAGTGTCTGGGTGTGTTGCGGCTGCTGCTGCCTCCGAGCCCTGCCAGGATTCCATGCAGGTCCTAGTGCCTGTCTTGTGCCCTGCTGCCTCCAAACCTGCTGTGATTCCGCACGGGTCCTAGTGCCTGCCTTGTGCCCTGCTGTAAGAGTGTGTCGCGAAATGATGCCCTGATGTAAGGAGTGTGTCGCAAAATGATGCATGTCTAAAAAGTGTGTCACCAACATGAAAAGTTTGGAAAGCTCTGCAGTACAGATACTTGAAGATTTAACAGTTTTACCTAAGTGCCACAAAATAATTGGAGTACAAGAACGAAACTCTACTTGTAGGTTCACAATAACCAAAGAAAAGATTGTAAGTTATTTAACAGAACGTTCACTCATTGCCACCCTACAAGTTTAGATTCCAAAAGATGCTAAGGATGAGAAAATGAACTTTCTGGACTATTCATGCCTCTGCTGCTTGTTCTTTCATTTGAATCTAGGTAGCTCTTGTTTCACATGCTGATCCCACAGTATGTATTTAATTTACAATTAGATCTGGCATTTGCATGCAGATTTGTTATACACTTGAATGTAACATTTTCACACAAAAAATTGTAATTCAGAAAAATGCATAAGTCTTTGAGATGACATTCCATCTACTGTAACTTCAATTAATTTCTCTTTAAATAATGTAGTTATGTCCCATACCTGCCTTACAAGAGAAAATTGTGAAAAAGGCCTTTCTGGTCCTCTAGGACAGCCTTCAATTGGACAGCAGTAGTATTTCTGTGGTGTTTTCAAATCTTTCCTCATCGCAGGGTATATTTTTCCATCCTGAAGCAGCACATATTAAAAAGAAACACATATTTAGAATTTAGGAGCTGGAAGATAAACTGAATGTTGCCTTATTCAACATTTTATATTATTGTTGATTAAATCCAAGGTCCATAATCATCAGAACTTGTTCCTATTATTTTGCAGAAATAAAATTGAGATGGAATTCTTGGTAGATTCCATCTCAAATGAGTCTGATTGCTTGATTACTCAAGAGACCCCTGAAAACTGACAGCTCTTGTTTGATGGTCAACTCAGCTTAAAAAGCCAAGATAGTTTTTTCCTGAAGTCTTCAAACTTCAGTCCAATAAGGTGAAATGATTCCAAACTAAAGCTCATCTGCTCCATTCCCACATGATCTCTCTCCTTTTAGGTATGCTACTATAAGCAACAATGTCTTCAGGCAGGCAAGATTTCTAGCCAACAGAATTAAAATAAAAAAGCCTTCGACAATACATAGAATTAAAATAGTTTAAAACTTAAAACATGGTTTGATATTGGTTTAAGATCTGATATAACCGTGATTGTCATATTTTTCCATTTATATCTTTAAAAAAAGAAGAATGATCTGTAAATTTCTGAGGCTGAGAAATGCCTAACACAAACGTTATTAGGCCCAGGTAGGATAATCTAGAAAATAGAAATATCCCACAGTACACACAAAGCTAAATGCTTAGATCAAACTATTTCATTTAAATGGGTTCAGAGTAAAAGAATGGAATTTTGAATCAATAAAGTCTGAAGCTAGGGAGATGTTTTTACCAGATGTAAAACCATAACCATGATCCAATGAATCAAACCAAGGAAACCCTTCCATCACGGTATCTGATGAGGTATAAAGTTTGGGCCATCTTACATTCTGAGTTGGGTTTCTTGTCCTTTGACTGTAAGATATGGCTGAAGAGTTTGTGAAATGCTTGCTGAAGTGTCAGAAGCTAGCTTACAAAATCTCCACATTTTGGGACATGGCTTCAGAGTACCTTTCTCTTTCACTAGTGAATACAGAATTACACAAAATAAATAGATTAACTCCTCTTATAGATTTGCTTGATACAAATGACAGGATCCATTAAACCCCTATTTTACCTTCACAACCATGCCATGGAGCAGATTAGGCTAAGAGCCAATTAAAAAGAATGGTACTTAGGTTTCTGTTTATGCTGCAAAGAGAAGATCGACTCTATTTTACGTAAAATCAGTACCATTGACTATAAGTCTACACTGACTAATATGAACTTGCCCTAACATAATTCTTACCCAAAACCAGGCCTAATCTTTTATGTGTAGGGATAGTGCACTTTGTTTCAGCTACAGATTTTTTCTTAAAATATTTCCTATAATTCATGCCCTCTTTGCTTGTATCACCCAAACCACCAAGGACAGAAACCTTCCAAGATTGCAAAGACACTCTATGGGACTTGTACTTCTAAATACGCAAAAGGCTATCAAAAACATTTTGTATGGTGTAAGCTTAAATGTTACATGTACATTACTTTACATTACTTTAAAACACCACTCTCCACAGTTCATTTTTATCAACAAAACAGTTTTATTTAGAAGATCTATTTGTATACATAGTTCAGAATCACCCTCTAGAGCAGGGGTGGGCAACATCAGGGCTGCGGGCCATGTAAGGCCCGCGGGGCTCCCGCCCGCAAACCCCGCCCCTTCCACGTGATTGGCTCCCGCCCGCAAACTCCGGCCCCCGGTCTGCAGAAATCCCAGAAACCCTGCCCCCCCCCCGGTCCCCAGTTATAAATATCCAAATGGCCCTTGGCAGAAAAAAGGTTCCCCACCCCTGCTCTAGAGAACTCAGCATTGGAGGAGCACAATTTTATTTATTGAAGAAATTTCAAATTGTCTTTCTTAGGACCATGTCTTTATGATAGGTTTTCAAATTCCCAGGCTCAGTTGCCTTTAAATTAGGTGGTCTTGGGATTTTAGCAAAAGATAAAGCAGATCCAGCAAGACTATAGTCTGTCTATTCCTATAATTGAATAAATCATGAATGAAAAACCGTGATGTAGCAGTTCCCATTTTGTTGTCTCAGTAAACACTGTGGGAGAACAACAAGTTGGCTATTCCTGCAATACACCTGAAAAGTAAGACAATCTGAGTCTTGATCTTCCTAATCTACAAATCCAACAAGATGAAGGGGGAATTATTGACACCTCAGTAAGTCCCAACTTTGAGTAAGACAAATCTCTGGAGAGGAGGGATCTGACTCCTGTCTGCCAAATCTTTTAAACATGCCCCAACAAACTGAATTGTTATGCTGCCGTTAAGGAAACATCACACTGCCATGTACTCTATAAACATTCAAGATAGCACATAATCCTTTTGATCCTTACCCAACCCAGTAGTTTTGTTAAGGGAAGCCTAAAACGTTTCAAACAAAATCAAGAAGCCAACAGAAAGAATGAATGAGATGGTCCAAAATAAATATCTGAGCAAGAAAAAGCCCAGGCGGCAGCATCTGAAGCATAATTCCCATATCAACAAAGGGCTTCATTTCTTCAACTGCTGCACATTTTTGAGTTTATTAATACTCTGAATCAGGATGAAATAGTTACAAACCAGAAGGAAAAGAAAAACCAAGATGGAGAAAAATTGTGTCTGATGTTTCAAGCCATTATTGTACCAGTGGCATACTTTGGTTGATTGAGACTTTGTAGTCATCTACTGCAGGTGTCAAGGTGTCCCATAAGAATAGTGCTCTGCAAGGATGCTGGGAGGAAGGCACAGAAGCATTTGCTTGAGTCCTATTCCCATTTTTGTAAATAAATAACGCAGCAGCCAGAATCCCCCTTTCCCCCATCTTATGAGAACTATTCAGTTACTTGGATGGCGGAGAGAGAAGGAAGGGGACCTCCCAGGGAACTCTTGACAATCTGGAAAGATGAAGGATGAGAGATTCTCCCTGATAGATCACCGGAGAAACAGGTTTCCAAAAGAAAGCATGGCTGGCTGGGGAATTCTGGGAGCTGAAGTCCACACATCTTAAAGTTGCTGAGGTTGAGAAATACTGTGTTAGAAGCAAGGGAGGTATCACCAAGAACAGTGTTTCTTAAAGTGTGGTCCTAGGACCCCTGAGGGTCCCCCAAGACCATCACAGGGGTCCTCAAAATCAAAATGATTTGCCAGCCTATGTTGACAAAAAGTACAATATTAAAATCACATTGAACAACTGGGAGAAGTGGCAGCAGATGTGTCCATTTTAATTTTTAATACGGTAAATATTGATAAATAGAGCCCATACAAACAAAAGCTCCACAATTGTTAAAAGTGGGACGGGGCCCTGGGAGAAAAAAGTTTAAGAAACATTGAATTATAGTACCATTCATTAAACATAATCTAAGTAGAGATTGGAGAAGTTTTGTTACTAAAGGCTTTTAAGCCAGACCAAGCATCAAAAGGTTAATAAATAATAATAATTAAAATAACAACAACAACAACTTTATTAAACTTGTATGCCACTCGACTTTCAACAACTCTGAGCAGTTGTGGAACAAGTAAAATAATTAAATCATTCGCTGTTTTTAAGTACACGAGGGACTGCCTTGACGGTTTCCAACCTACAGAGAAGATGTATTGTCGAAGGCTTTCATGGCCGGAGTTCGATGGTTGTTGTGGGTTTTCCGGGCTGTGTGGCCGTGTTTTGGAAGTTGTGGTTCCTAACGTTTCGCCAGCATCTGTGGCCAGCATCTTCAGAGGGCAGGAGCACAGACAGAAGGCTCTTTCTGTGCTCAGGAAGAATGGCAATGTTTGGCAATGTTTGTTTTCTATTTATAGAGCTAAATTATAGATTAGGTGGGGTTTTTTGTTGTGTTGAAATGTTAACGAGTGGCTGCTGAGCGTGATTAGCATGTTCATTGTTAGAAGTATTCCCATGTCCTGGTAGTTGGTGAAACAGTTAGGAACCACAACTTCCAGAACACGGCCACACAGCCCGGAAGACCCACAACAACCATCTACAGAGAAGAGGTTAATACTGTATTGGAGAATGGTTGGACACAGTTGAAGGTTGCCAGCCATTTTTCATATTTAATACAGTAAATGTGATAAATAGAACCCGTACAAAGCACTTTGGGGGCCCTCGGTAATTGTTCAAAGAGGGACGGGGTCCCAAGAGGGAAAAAAAACGTTTTAAGAAACCCTGACTGACAAGGTCCAAGGGAAAAGGTAGGGAGATCAGGGGGGAAAGAGAAGGCAAGGCGGGGATTTGGCGGGGTGAAAGGGAAGAGAGGATTCGGGGCACAAAGCATTAGAACAGTGTTTCTCAACCTTGGCCACTTGAAGAGGTGTGGACTTCAACTCCCAGAATTCCACAGCCCTTCAAGTGGCCAAGGTTGAGAAACACCGCATTAGAAGGAAGGAGGGGGAGGTGGACCCGGGAGGGAGGAAGAAAGGGCCTCCACGCGCTGCTCCGGCGCGGCGCGGCTAGACCACGGCCCGGGGCGCAGACCTCCGAGGCCCCGCGGCTGGGCGGGGCCGGACTTACCTGCGGCAGGCGGTGGGCCTTGCTGAGGTGCATGCTCAGCGCCGGCGGGTTGGGTAGCACCTTGCCGCAGCCGGGCACCGTACACAAGATGTTGCTGCGGACGGCCCGCGAGAGCTCCGTCACGGAGGGCGTCACCAGCTCCCGCGGGCTGGTTGGGCGCTCGCGGACGTCGCGGGGCGCCGGGCGCCGGGGACGCCCGAGCCCCAGGCCGGGGCCACCGCGCTGAGCCAGCCGCTGCGGAGGAGCCGCCGCCGCCGCCGCCATGTTCCTCGCGGCCGTTCCCAAACCAACCGGTCGGGCGCTTCCGGTCGGGCAGCTCATGAATATTTAGGAATGTCGTTTTCCATATTCATGAGGGATGCGTGGGAAAGGGCGGCGCAAGCCACGCCCCGGAACAGCGACCCCACCCCTTTCCGCCCGGCTTGCTGTCACGTGGGACCGAGCCCCCAGCCCGAATTTCAACTACGGGTCTGTGAATGAGGCCGCCTGCAATTCATTACTGTAATCGTGTTTCTCAACCTGGGCAGCTTGAAAGTGGGTGGACTTCAACTCCCAGAACTCCCGAACCAGCCTTGCTGGCTAGGGAATTCTAGGAATTGAAGTCCACTCATCTGCAAGCTGCCCAGGTTGAGAAACACTGCTGTACTGTAATCAATCAATACTGATTTATATGGCCACCCATTTTTTGGCGGCTTTTTTGAGAAGCAGGGTTTTTACTTTGCAGGTTTCTGAGGAGAATGCTGGCTGCGGGTTTTTTAACGTGTTTTGAGGCTTGTCTGAAATTGGCACGAAACTACTAAAGACCTAATACTGTGTATAAACTTTTAAAAAAGGGAAAAATAACCATATCATTTTGTATTATAGGCAGAAGTCAAGCTGACCAGATTACTTGCCTGTTTAAAAAAATCAGCAACCCTCTGCTGCAAATTGGGTATACATTTTGTCTAATTATTTTAGCTACCCCTCAGATTTTCCATGATTCTCCATGCCTTCATAAATTCCAAATTGCAAACACAGAGGAATCCCTTGGAAGTTGACAATCCTATTAATTTCAGACCAAAACGGGGGTAATAATAGGACAAGCCCAAAGCACGAGTATTCCAACTGCTGAACTACAAAGTCAACTAGAACGCAAATGCTACCAACTTTATTTAACATTATCTAACATTTTCAGTATATAGAACCACAAGTTAACGTGACTCATGAACTGCAGCCACTAACATTTTGGGCTAGAGCTTGATTATTCCCATTTTAGAGAAGAACAAAAAAACCTGGTTAAGATTTGGACACAATACATCTATAAACCTACAGCTATTGTGAAAAATCTGAATCTATATTCTAAATTCATCTGTTAGGTGTAACTTATGTTTATAGGTTTTAATTGTTTGTAAACCGCCCAGAGTCCCCCGTTGGGGGAGATGGGTGGTGATAAATTTGAATTATAAATAAATAAAATAAATAGATTTGTATGCCACCTACTCATTAGATTCTAGGCATCCTACAATAACACTTAACATCCCATCTCATTTTTTCAGACTCAGATGTAATGTATTCAACTAAATATACTTCTGAATTTGAGATTTCACTGCCCAGCAGCTTATGTTATAATACATTTAACTAATTTTTCAGATATTGTATAATTGGTAAAGATTACACTTAGTTTAGACCCTAATTAAGCACAAATATTCTAAGGGTAAGATTGGGCTTGCATGATATATTAAACCATGGAACAATTTTAGTGTAATGTCTGCAACCACAGGTTAAACTGGTTAAGACAAAGTGCAGATAAAACTGATGGGGGGACGATATGCCACACTAAACTCCTCAAGCGACAGGATAAACTTGGAACAAAGTAACAATAAAGTGAAACACATTTTTATAAATAGCTTTATTTATATTTACAAAGATATGAAAATCAAAAACTTCTTAAGATAGTATCTACATTGTCAGAAAAGACCCTGGCATTTGTAATAGATTCTTCTGCAATATACAGCTAACATATATTCCTTTGTTGTCATGGATATCCAAGTACATATGAGGCAATACAATTAAAAGATACACGTTTCACTAAAATTTCAGTTTAAAATTCAATTTACTATAGTTGAATGTCTTTATTTATTTATTTAATTAATTTATATAACCACCCATCTCCCCCAATGGGGAACTCTGGGCGGTTTATAGACGTTTTTATAGAGTGCATTCCAACTGTCTTCACAGCAACTTCTCCAAAACGAATAGTTAAAATAGCTGGATTATATACACTAGGTTAGTATTTCATTTTTAATTAGACAACACTGATTGTGCATTGGTAACATTTGCAATAGTGTATAAATAAGCCTACTAGAGTAACCCAGACATTTTTTAAATATAGAAGCCTGCATATTGATGCTGGCCATGGAAAACTGCAAGTGCCTTCCCCTTAATGTCATATAGAATGCAAGCTACTCATCTTTCAAACCAGTATGGAAGGAAAAGTTTATGTTCAACAGGTCAGGGTGGAGTGAGGGATTAGTAAAGGATGCATGAAAAGACTTCTGTCCACTATTCTGCTTGTGGACTTCCTTGGGATATTCTTATTTTGTAAGAGGCTGACTCCAGTGTAGAATGCTGTCAACCTGACTAGCAGTTAAATATAACAGCTTTGTTATCTACACTTGTCTGAAAATTACATGCAGTTATTACAATTTAATCAATAGGCTTATTTATCTCTCATGCATCAGTTAACTAAAATATTTAATATCAAATGGTCATTTTCAACGGCACTTTTATTAATTACATTCTAAGAACACACAAACCTTCACACTGATAATTGTTTACAAAATCACCCAAAAATAATACTATGAATTATTCAATTTCTAAAATAGTTTTTGTGTGGTTTGCTTCAGAAGAATCTGGCGCGTCTATGAAACGTCATTAGTGAAAACACAGGGAGTGTCTTGTCAACAGGTCTCTCCAAGGTATAAACTGTAACTTTCTGCAAACCAGAGTAATCTGAAAGACGTAGGAAGCTTGGGAGAGGGGATTCCATATTCTTCTCAGCAAAATCAAACAAGCAATAGGTAAAGAGATGTTTGTTCTTTAATTTACCTTAAAGGTATCACTGGTCTGCATAGCTTTGTGAAAGAGCATCTTTTCTCTCTCTGATTTTAAAATAATTCCTGGCTTTTTGGGTGATGCAGGTGAGTAATGGTGAAAGAGGAGCATCTGCTATTCCTATTATTAAAAAAATACAATTAAAATAATTCAATAATATATGATCCTTTATAGCTCTGTAAGCACATCTGGCACATACAAAGGACAGTTCAGGAATCTGATATCTTTTAGTAAAGGTAAAGGTTCCCCCTGCACATTTGTGCAGTCGTGTCCGACTCTAGGGGCCGGTGCTCATCTCCGTTTGATAGCCGAAGAGCCAGCGTTGTCCGAAGACGCTTCCACGGTCATGTCGCCGGCATGACACGTGCGGAACGTTGTTACCTACCCACCAAAGTGGTACCTATTCATCTACTTGCATTTGCATGCTTTCGAATTGTTAGGTTGGCAAGAGCTGGGGCTAGCGCAGGAGCTCACTCCGCACGCAGGGCTAGGGATTCAAACCTCCGAACTTGCGATCTTCCGATCGACAAGCCTGGTGTCTTAATAGCATTGTCCAAATCCATATATAACAGCATGCCAGAGTGGCCTGGGGTGAAAATCTGTATCAGGCAAGGGTCAGCAACATGACAATTTCAGCTACCATCCTCATGATTTTTTTTTAAATGCCCAAAATCTTGCATGAGATCTTGCCTAAAATAGTGGAAATCTCATGAGATTTTGGCACTCCCGTGCAAGAACTCAGGTATGATATCCATCCAGAATGAGAATAGACTCTGCATGCATTAAAGCTGCTCATTCGCACTGGAAATTTAGGAACAGAATAAGGTAATGAGCAGCCTAAAAGGGACTTTTGCCTTCTTTTAATTTATGCTGGAATGAATCAACTATCGCTGAATTCAAATATTAGCATTTGAATATAGTAGAGTTTCTTCTTCTTCTTCATCCTAGCATTTATTTATTTATTTTCTATCCCGCCATTATTATTTTTATAAATAACTCAAGGCGGCGAACATACCAAATACTCCTTCCTCCTCCTATTTTCCCCACAACAGCAACCCTGTGAGGTGAGTTGGGCTGAGAGTGTTACTGGCCCAAGGTCCCCTAGCCGGCTTTCACGCCTAAGGCGGGACTAGAACTCTCAGTCTCCTGGTTTCTAGCCTGTTGCCTTTTGCAGGGTCTGCTTTTTTCCAGATCAACCAGAAGTTAATTGGTAATTGGTTGATCCGTTTAGTTGCGACGGGGGCTAACTGACTGGCTTGTCGCTAGAGCCTGACGTCGGAAGCTAGGGCTAGTTGACAGGAGCTCACCCCGTCACGCGGCATCCGCACACGGGCTTCGAACCGCTGACCTTAAGATCTTCCCATCTCAGCGCCTTAGCCACGTGAGCCACCGCAGCCTTTGAATTAGTAGAGTTTATTTTATCAAATATCTAATCGACGTATAGGGTTAGCTCAACCACTCCTACACTAGTTTTTAAAATACAGTGTAGCAGGGGATGCACTGAAATGAATATTACACATCATAGTGATATGAAGAGACCTGTGAATCACTGGTTTTATAGGCTGTTTATCACACTTTTATACTGTAAAAATATTATATAAGAATGGCTTCTAGGTTCTGCCATAATTGGAATACTTACCAGAAGGTCCTAGGGACCTGAGTGCTTCTAGAAGATGAGGACTAGAAAACTTGATCATACATCTAAATGGCTCATTAGTATTCAAGATGCTTCCTTCCTCTTCACTTTTAAATATGGTTTCAAGCTGTAAGCCAAACAAACAGAAACAGTAAATAGACCGGTGTGGTATGACTTGTTAAGGTCCAGGGCTAGGACCAGGGAGTCTCACATTCAAATCCTCCTTTAGCCATGGAAACTCACTGGATGACTTTGGGCCAGCCCCTCTCTCTCAGCCCAGTCTACCTTGCATGGTTGCTGTTATGGGGATAAAATGAAGGGAAATCCCCATAGAAGCAGCCTTGAAAAGGGATATACAAACCTAACAAATTACCTGATTTCTGTGGCTGAGTGGGAACATGAACCTCAATCTTTCTGACCTGATCCAAGTCAAGTATCTTAACTGCTTCATTATAAATACATTTTAAAATGTTGTATTCTTATATAAATAACGCTAGTCAACATTCCCAAAATTTGCAATTCCCCCCCCCCCCAAAACAATACATCACAATGTTAATTTGATTAACAAAAACTGCTTGGCATCTGTTTAGAGTTCATTTCCATATGCTGTAACTAAACGCTGTAACTATTTTATTCCAAAATTATTACAATATGAAATACAACTGTAAGAAATATGCACAGAAAAATCAAAGGGTGCCCTCTTGTGGAAGAAATATCTACTTCAGGGCTTTCCAAAGTTTTCCCGCAGCACTTTTGTGTCACGACACACAGTTTGGAAAGCTCTGATCTAGTTGGCTTAAAATAAGCATGCAACCAAAACATCAACCAGAACTATTTTATAATTTAAATACACTAATTTATTCAGCATTGTTACTTATTGCTTTAAAAGTCTTAGATTGGGAAGTAAAAAAATCTACCAATCCACACTGGACTAGTGTGTAGATTATGGTCCATAACTTTCGGTGAAGAAGCTTTCACCCTGCAGTGGATTGATTCAGGCTGACATTCTCTCTCTCTCTCTCTCTCTCTCTCTCTCTCTCTCTCTCTGCTAATAATACCCAACAATATATCTTCATCCCTAGCTGAGCAGGAGATGCAATGGAGGCCCCAATCCTGGTGACTGGAGGCTGTTAGGGTCGGGATAGGGAGAAACAGGCTTAGATCGAATCCTACCAACACAATGTGGTTGAGCATTCAGCAGCTGACTGAATCCAGAAAGAATCCATCTTTAGCTCTGCATGGGGTAGAGCTGGCTCACAACGTGAGAAGCCAGGGATCACTGCTCCTGTTTGAACAGCAGGGGAGGCTGTGGCCATGAGGGCCTTTGCATAATTAGGTGTTATATGCTAACAGTAGCAATCATCAGCTCCTGGGTGAATTATTGCAAGGGGCTGCTTCTAGAGCAGGGTTTCTCCACCAGGGTTCCATGGAACCCTTGGGTTCCGTGAGATGTCACTAGAGGTTCCCTGGGAGATCAAGATTTATTTAAAACATTATTTCACATTAAAGAGGTAAGTTTCATTCTTTATTTTTAGTTTAAGAACACTGTGAATGCATCTAGACAGGCCTACCCATGAAATGAATTTAATAATTTTGTAACTTCCAGCCTATATTTGAGCCCGAATGTGCAGGGGTTCCCCGAGGCCTGGAAAATATTTCAAGGGTTCCTCCAGGGTCAAAAGGTTGAGAAAGACTCTTCTAGGGACCATCCAAAAGCTTCAACCGCTGCTATAAGCAGTGGCCCAGACAGTTATGTTTGCACCAAAGTTCACCTATGTAACACCACTACTTCAGGAGTTGCGCTGGAAGCAAGATAGTTTCCAGATGCAATTCAAAGTGCTGGTTGGCACCTTTAAAACCGTACATGGCTCAGGGACTGACTATCTCAGTGACCACATTACCTGAGTTGAATCTATCCATCCAGTAAGATCTAGAAGAGAGGATTTTAGGACGAGTAAGTTCATGCAACCCCAAATGGTGGCACATTGGACTGCTTGGTTATAGTTATATTAACTTATTTTTGTTTTTATCTTCTGTTATTAATACTGTCAGTGGCTCAGAATCTCTGGAAATCAATTCACAGAAAATTAAAATACTCATGGAATCTGCAGTATATAACTATAAACAGAAGTACAAATTAACCTTGTATTGTGCAAATTCTAGCTTTGGCTGAGGGCCATCGCCGAAAGCTTCCCGATTAACTCTCTGAATTCTGTCCTTTTCATGTTTATCTTCCAAAATTATCCTTGGATCAACTGGAAAACATGTTATGAACACATCAATGTACTGAAAGCATGCTGAGCTCAAATGGCAATATAGTTCTACAGTCCATTTACCCCCAAATGCCAAGATGTTAAGGCATAGCTTTCCAAACTGTGTGTCGCGACACACTACTGTGTCGCCTGCGGCGTGCAGGTGTGTCGCGCGAAAACCCAGAAGCGCTGATGGTGCGCCGCCGCCGCTGGTGTGTGTCACCAACAGGAAAAGTTTGGAAAGCTCTGTTAAGGAATCCGCCCATGGGAAAACTGAACCTTCCTATGTTAGACATCATGGTGTGCCTGCTCAGCAAGGGCGAGGGCAGCTCCAGAGAGATGGCTGTGCGCTGAGCACGCTCCATCTACCTCCAATTTAAAGAAACCGTTTGGATTTAAAACAAACCGACAAAGTAGCTTACATACCGTTTTCCAGAGCACTGTTTTTTTCTTGTAGAGGTTGAGGGAGATAAGTCTGAAAGTTCTGAGAAAGGAATAAAGAAAAAGATTAATACCAAAAAGTTAAGTTAGTGTATTTTCATTTATTATGAGTGATGGTTAGAAATATTAAAAAAAAAACCTAAGTGAAGCAACTTTTTTAAAAACAAGGGGAAACAGTGTGTTAGTGCAGAAATAGTGTAAATTGATACATTAATCTCTCTACATCATGACCGAATATGGAATTCCAAAGTATGCAGGGCCCATTCAGAATGGCCTTACCCTCGTCATTTTTGTATCTGAAAATCCATTTTCTTCTCCATTCTCAAACTTATCACACTGATATGTACAATTCTGAATTGTGGAAAGGTTTTTATGCCACTGGCTGAATACCTACAGAAGCCGCTAAGATCTCCCAAACTAGCCGAAGCAGGGCAGGGGTGGAGGTGGTGGGAATAAGGGGGTACACATGGCTCTGTATTGCATATCCGTGTTCGGAATTCCCTGTTCAAGAATAACACCTAAAGAGTGCATATGCTGAGCCACTGGTTAAAATTGAAAATGAATGTTTATCAGTTGCTAAATCTGAAATAATAGTAGTATAAGATATTATCGATTGAGAGCTGAGGGATTCTTCAAAAAGCAAAAGGTGAAAAATTAGTTCTATCCACAGGGTTAAATTTACCTTGTTGAGAGACTGTCCAGCTTTGTAGAATTGTAATGTGATCTCTTTGAAGAAGCCACATGCCCCACACATTGAGAAGTTTAGAAACAGGCCTAAAACAAAACAAAAAACACAACCCCAACATTTGGCTTAGAGTAGAGGAGTGAAGAAGCTCACCTGGCAATATCTTTTAAATAAAATAACTTTAAGAGAGTCTAAACAACGGCTTCGGAAGTCCATTTCATGGATGTCTTTGTAATGGGCAGCAGCCAACAGGGCCTTCAAATGAAAATCGAAGCAATTTTTAATTGAAACTGAAATGTATTGCTCTTCGATATTATCTCATTTTACAATGATAAATTAATATTTAAGCATGTACACATTATATAATACAGTAGTTCAGAAAACCAAAACATCATTGATTCTTGTTATATCAAAGAAATGACCTTGAAAGAGAAAATAGATAAATAATTAGAATGCAAAGTACATTACCTGAAAAAGCAAAGTTCTATTACTCCTAAACTTAGAATTGGCTATAAAGACATAAGGAGTTTGTGAATGGTAAACTACATAGGTTGGCTTGTATTGATTAGGCTTTGTATATTGTGTTCCCCAAGCAATTCGAATCCATACTGCGTTGTCTTCATATTCTTTAAAGCTGATAGTTGCCTGATTTAAAGAGAAAGGAAAAATTGCAATTTGGGGTGTTTACACCACAGTTAAAGATTGCATAAAGAAATAGACATAACTGTTTCTCACATGTGCATTACAGAGAAAACACACACAACAGCCTGGTTCACACAGAACACTTAGCCATAATGGGTTTGCTTTTAGTTTAAAATAATATGTGAACTCCTGTTTATGGCTTATGCAACTACTTAAGAGAAGTGCGAAGCCTATGACCCCATGTCCAAACCATTGCACAGCTGTAGTGAACACAGTTAAATTACTTTTAAAATATTAGTTCTATTAGCTCAGATACAGAACAGTATATGCTACATTTCATGCTACATTTCATTTCATATTATGATCAAGCCCATTTTACAGTTTGACAACATATTCTTTACACTGCAAGAACAGCCAGTTCAAAAGATAAGGGTCACTTCTAAATAAAAATGAAGGTATTTTTCTCTCTAATTTCTAAACAAAAGAAAAAATTGTTTTACATGATTTAGTAGAATAGGTTAAGTATAACGTCTTAAAGACTAAATATTTTCATGGATTATTCTTACATTTTTCAGAACTGATAGCAGAGTGTATTTAAATTTTCTTCTGAAATTTGTCCAGTTAAAAATGACCGGATCTTCATTACCTACAAATAGTAAAAGGTATTAAAATAGGTGTCATTCAACACACATGTATAATTTATACAAAACAAGGTAAAAGGTTACTTTTACATTGAAGGCTGTAATTTTCCACTACTTTTAATAATGATAAGAGTTGATTCAAGACCATTCATGTTTCTGTAAATCAACTTTCACCAACTTGATGATTTCTAGATGTTTTGGACTACTGTACATTTCTGATGTGCCTCAGAAACTGTCAGTACATCAGGAGGTTCCCAAGCAGAAGAATGCTGATGGATGACATAACTAATATTTCAATCTCTGAAGTGTCTGGGGAATTCTGGGAGTTGAAGTCCACAGAGCTTAAAGTTGCTAAGGTTGAGAAACATTGGCTTAGACATATCAGTGCAAGTCAATGCAGGGGATTGATAGGAAGGCAACTGCAGCTGAAGCTTGTTTTATCCTTCGGCCACAAGACTAAATACAAGTCTCTAGGCAGTTTCTTTTATTCCTGTTGCTACAAGGAATACCAAAGCTAGAGATATCTGGTTGGGAAAGGCCTTAAGCATACCTAGATAATGGGGAAAAAAATTACACACCTGATTTAAGGTGGACGTTTTTTAACCCACCTTATCTTTTGGCTAATGCACTGTTTTTTGTGGTAGGAACCTTCTTTCAGTTTAGTATCACAGACAATAACATTTATTTATTTGATTTATATTCCATCTTTTTTCCCAGAAGCTAAAGGCAGCTTACATGGAAATCTCCATTTTATCTTCACAAACCTGTGAAGTAGGCTGGACTGAGAGTGTGTGATTGGTGTGACTTCACCTAGTGAATTTGCTTGGCTGAGGGTGAATTTGAAATTTGTCTCCCTAATCCAAACCCTACATGGCATGAGACAAGGTTACCTAAGGGACCGTCTCATCCCCATTATATCGTCCTGTCCCCCCCCCCCCCCCGGGCTTGCAGAGAGGGCATGCTATGGACCCCATCGGCTAAAGAATTCCATCTAGCGGGGTCACGGAAGCGTGCCTTCTCTGCAGTAGCCCCTGCCCTGTGGAATATTCTGCCCCCGGAGATAAGACAGTCCCCCTTGCTCCTGGACTTCTGGAAAAAACTCAAGACCTGGTTTTGTCGATTTGCCTGGGGCGGGAAGAAGAGTGTACATTCTTGGGGATGGCTAGTGCCTTAGGGTGGCCTTAGAGCGCCCTTTTCCCTCGGTTTTAAGACGACTCTGCCACTTGGATTTTATTTTATCATATTTATTATATGTATAAGTCTTATTTGAATGTTATTTTAACTTATTTATAGTTGTATTCTAATTAATCATATTTTATTGTAAACCGCCCAGAGTCCCCCTTGGGGGAGTGGGCGGTGATAAATCTAATAAACAAACAAACAAACAAACAAACACCTTAACTACTAGACCACATTGGTTATCAGGTGTAGTAGGAATCACTAAAAGGAGGGTGCACATGTAAATGTGTAAGGATATTCACTCCATTTGGTTGATGAATGTGATATACTAATGAAAATGTGATCACTACAGTTAAGAAGAAACCCTAATATTCTAACTGTAAAGGTTTCAAAATAACATGATGGAAAGAAATTCTACTATATTAATTCAAAACATGAGGAGACATTTCAATATATTCAATAGAAGAGAATATATGTGTATTATGTATATAGAAGAGAATATATTCAAAGTATGTCAGTTATTTTCAGAATAACTGAAGGTAAATTGTGGGTACTTTTTTTTTTATTCTGATGTTTATACCCCGCCTATCCCCTCCCTAACGGAGGACTCTAGGCGGCTTACATACACAGATCCTTATACAAATTATACAATTCACCAAATTTTATACAGTGCAATTACCCGCGCGTAAGGGGAGGGGATAAGGGAACCGACTCTTCTAAGGCTCCGGACTACATATCCCAAGATGCCTTGAGCCGGCTGCTGACGTCCTTGTAGATGTTACTTCCGGGTTGTCATCCATACTTACCTTCTCTAGTCATTTGGTAAGCAGTCCAGATCTTTTTTTCTTGATAGGTGTAGTTGTCTAAGAAAAAAGATCACAAACTGAGTGGCTACTAACTTAATAAAGACTCCAAGGTTATCATGACAAATCCCTACCTCTACAAAAGGAACTACAGGAATACCAGTTTTATTATTATTTATTTATTACATTTAGAACATTTTCAGATTAATGGGAGCTAATCTCTATTTTTTACCCATTGTCTTTCAGGCTATAAACAGTTCACACTTCCTCACAAATAAGTTTTGATAACATCCAACAGAAGACTGAAATATGTGCTTTCAGGTTGTGAGATCATTAAACTAGGGAATAATGCAATTTTTGAAAAAGCGAACAGACTAGAAATCAAAATCAAATCCAGGGGAATTATCTTCTTGGTTAGCTAAACATTCAAAATTAAACTTATGAACTATATAAAACACAGGTATAAAATGCACTGTAATTCTGACCATTATTATATGGGAATAAGCAAACCTCAAATACAGAATATCTGAATAAATAAAATAACTGGTGTATAAAAAACAATCCCTCTTTTATCTATTAAAAATTCAGATTTTAAATTGCAACAACAATTTGTTTTGGGATTGTTTACTTGATAAATTTAATTACCAACAATGGACTGGAGAAGTCTATTCCATCTCCTGCCAAAACATTACATTTACAATGGAGTATTGTGCTGCAATGAAAACAATGAGAATAATCTTGTATTTTTTAAAAAGTGAAACTGCTTTTAAAATTGTTATCACAGACAAGATAAATATCAATCTCATCAAACAAACTTACAGCTTATAAAAACATAACTGATTTAGACTAAAGAAAAAAGAAGACTGTGTTTACAGTATCTATATCTATATAACTAACACACTACTTACAAATTATGTCTAATTCTGCTGCATCTTTAATAGTTGCATGGTTCTCCTTCAAGACAATATGAATAAGTTATGAGAAATATTATGCAATACAATTTCATTGAGATAAGAACAATATAAGGCATGAAACCAATTAAATATATAATATGGAGAGGAATGTCATTGAAATTGACACAAGCTAATGGATTTTCTAGTCAAATGAATCTAAATTGTATTAGACATGAATTTCACTGAAATTTTGCAGAATCATTATGTAAAACAAAATACATCTGTAGCCCACAATTAATAGCAAACTGAACTATAATTGATTTGAATAACACCTGGCTGTTCTACAGTTATCTTTTTGCAATACAATGTGGTTTAACTGACCTCCAAACAATGGATTTCCCATAAAAGAGACCAATTTTCTGTTGTGATTTACACTGTTTGCTTCCATTTATGTCATTTTCCTAATGATTCCATTATGCAAATGATGAAAATTTGCTGAAATAATGTACTTTTGCACTCAACATTTCAAATAAGGGACATTCCTTCCTCACAATTAGTCCCTAATTTCACTTTACAGATCTTATTTGTGTACTCCAAAAGATTCTGTTAGATATCATTATCTATGTACTTCAAGAAAGTTGTTTTCATTCACTCAGTCACTTCAGAGTTTACTATCTTTTTATGGAGATAATAGTATGAAAAACCCACCAGCGATTATCTCCCATAAAAATATATTAATGACTAAGGCTACTAACTTATGTCTAATTACCAACTTCAGCAATGGAAATTTACAGATTTATTTATTTAAAGTTACCTATTTTATTACCATAAAAGCTTTCAGCTACTGCAATAGTTTTATATAAATAAAAGGTAAAGGTTCCCCCCACACATTTGTGCAGTTGTGTCCGACTCTAGGGGCCAGTGCTCATCTCCGTTTGTTAGCCGAAGGGCCAGCGTTGTCCGAAGACACTTCCACGGTCATGTGGCCGCATGATGCGCATGGAACGCTGTTACCTACCCACCGAAGTGGTATCTATTAATCTACTTGCATTTGCATGCTTTCGAATTGCTAGGTTGGCAAGAGCTGGAGCTAATGCGGGAGCTCACTCCGCACGCAGGGCTAGGGATTCGAACCTCCGAACTTGCGATCTCCCGATCGACAAGCCTGGCGTCTTACCCGCTGAGCCACCACGCCCCCTTTTTATATAAATACATGAATAAAAACATGTTAATAGAATCTAATAACTTGTGGTTAACAACTATACTTTACTCAACCCATGGAGGGGGGGAGATCGAATGGCCTGGATACCTAAGGGACTGCCCCTCCTGTCACAAAACTGTCTAATTGTTGAGACAAGAGGCCTATTTGAAGATGGTTTCTCTGTCAGAGACTGCTCTTTCTGGCACGTGGGAATAGGTCTGCTCCTCCACTTTCTCAGCATTTAAAAAATTCTGTACAGATGCATCTGTTTGGCCAGGCTTCTAGTTGTTAGATATTTTTTACTACCTTATTGTAAATTTTAATTTCTGTTTTTAACATTTATATTATGTTTTTTAAAATACTTAGCTACCTTGAATGCTCACTAGAATAAATAGAGTATAAACCAAATAAAAAAATAAGGATGAGTTTGCAGAAATATTAAGCTAAAATGAGGTTAACTATTATACTGTTCAATGTGTCTTGTGAACACAACCTTATTCAGAGCAGCTGTAAACATGAGATTCTGTGTTTTCCAGATAGCAATATTGACATCTTTATCACAATAAAAAGGGAACTTTGTCATAAGAATAATTGTATATATTTTCCAAAGAGATGACACAAAAACATTTGTACTTTGCTCTTACCTCACAAAGTTCAACAACTGCTTGAGACACGTTTTCCTTTTTCTGATGAATGTTCAAAGACTGAAGCTGAGTCTCAGACAGAAACCCCCATGTAGCCAGCATTTTTGATGTTTCTGAACGTGGTATTCGCAGCACCGTTCTTCTAATATATTCAGATATTGTTTCATCCATGATGAAGACCCTCCAAAAATAAGATAGGAATTTTGTCCTTCAAAGAACTGCATCTTAATTTTATACAATAAAGTACAGATAGTGAGAAAAGAAGTAGAAAAATGGTTCATAACAAATGGCAAGTCTTGCGCTCTATGGACTTTCAAAATCATAAGGACAACTCTGGACATCTCATCCTAAAATGATATACAACAAGACAACTCAATAACACAAGGTTGGACTAACTTAAAGACATACTTGTGTGTATTAAAGTCAAGAGCACTGAACACTAATAAAAGACATTTATAGTATTACTTTAGGGTATGTACATTTCTATTTACACCACAGCATGCAGTTGTAGAACTTAAGAGTAATTCCAAGACAATGATAGGCAATAAGTTCCATTATGCTGTTAAATGTCTCTTAAGAGTCTATTACCTAAGAATAATTTTGACACTAATGGATGTGTGTAATAAATGCTAGATAGAATTGAATATATTCTAAGGCGAGCACAACTAATTTCAGTTTTGAGATTAAATTTTTTTTGACAAAATTTATTTCTTTTAAGGTTTGGAAAAGGAAGCAATTACAGCAATTAATCCCTAAGGTTAGTCCTTCATTCTGACCACTTTAGTGCTCAACTAAAGTGCTCACAGATGACTCAGCTACCAGGGCTGTCTGTTTATAAATCTATATAAACAAATATATTAGTGAAAACATAACATTAAAAATGCAAGAGAAAAAGAGTTCCTCCGAAATATATATGCAGAAAGTAACCTTCTTAGTGAGATCAGAAATGGTACATATACCTTGATGCAGTCAATGGCATTAAAGTTTGTAAAGATTTACCATATTTAATTCCCCTAGTGAACTCATTCACTGCACCACAGCAACTCTTTGCTAGTACCATATGCTTTAGATTAGTTCATGTGCAACCCAAATGAGCTTTCAGGAACAACTTTTATAGTGAGATGAGTGGTGTATAAATTTAATAAACAAGCCTCACTGAGACCCGAGACACTGCACTCAGGTTTTGCAAAAAGCTCCATTAGTGAAATGCTGGTAGTCCTGCATGAAGGGTCATTGAATGGGCTTACCTAAGATGAGGCTGGGGAGACCCAATTCAGCCATTCAACCCAACAGATGACTTCAGGGTGATCATTGTTTTCTACCTACCACACTAGAAAGGTTTGTTGAGAGGAATAAACAAAGGTAGGGAGTAGGAGCCACAAAAACAACACATTCACTGGCTATCAAAGATGTGGCTTAAACTAAATAAAGGTAGACTTCTGAATACCAGTTACTAGGTATGCATGTGAAAAGATGGCATTTGCGCTCTACTCAGATGTTGAATTTTAGCAGATCTAACTGGCTGACCTTTACATCACCCCCAGAATGCTGGCAAAACAGACTAGAATCTATCTATCCATCCATCCATCCATCCATCCACACACACATATATACACACAAACCCTAAAAAAACCCACATAGAATCAAAGACTCCAGCTGAGCCCATCAAGGCCACTTTCTTAGCAACAATGTACAAATTATTTTCCACTGCCTCCTTTCAGAATATTGTTCGGCATCCCCGTCAAGCCTGGGATTTCCTGGTGGTCTCCCATCCACACAGGAATCAGGGCCGGGCCTTCTAAGCCCGGATGAGGTTAGCCCGGGTCCTGCCCCCTCCATTTTCACGTCTCTCCCCCCACACAGGATACTTCTGTAACTGGAAAGGAATTCCAGGTTCATGAACATGGACGAAGGCGACCCCCCACCCGCGCCCTCGGTTTCGATTCATGCTCCGTCGTGGCGCAGGCCGGCCTCTCTCAGCAGCAGCCGACCTCGCAGGATCGTTGTGAGGACGGAAGAGGAAAATCCTGTTGTTACATTTCGACCCGAAGGGTACAGAAAAGGCGGCTAGACAGTTCGGGATTCGTGGTTCCCTTCCCTCGTTCAGCCCGCCCCTGCTCACGCCCAACTCACTTCGACGGGGGATTCTGCCCGCCATTACTCCGCAGCCGCCTCTTCGGGGCCATTTTGGGTCTCCTTCCTTCTCCTCAGGAGCCGGACACTTGCCGTCCGCCGCCTCGAGGGACAGCCCGCCCTCCCATTCGAATCACCCAATCAGCGGCCGCCTTCCGACCGTCGCCTCGAAAGTGAATCGTCCCTCCCTTTCGAATTGTCCAATCATCCGCCTCCTCCGAGCCCAATCAGCCAATCACATCTCGACTCCTCCCCAAACCGGCGACATTCGCGCGTGAGACGCTCTGGATGTCTCCACGTCCGCCGTTCTCCTTGCCCCCGCTTCAGGAAGAGGAAGAGGAGGAGGAGGAGGAGGAGGAGGAGGAGGAGGAGGAGGAGGGAGCGAGCCCTGGCACGTGACTAAGGGTTAAAGCAAGAAAAACTTCCGGATCGAGTGACGTTCGTTTCCGGGTTATGCCCTTTCTGACAAGGTATTTTAATTTTCTATTTCAGCTTTAAGTAATTTTCCAAAATTTTAGGTACGTGTGAAAAGCGGTGGGGGCAGAAGCGTAAATGCAATTACGAGAGGGAAATGTGAGGGAGCGGGTAAATAGTAAAGATTCTTTTTTATATATATTCATATATTTAAATTATATAATTACATTATATATATAATTGGGATTGTAAATGCCACCACATGCCAACTTGACCCATGTCCCTCCTGGCTGGTGAAATCAGCTAGGGAGGTGACACGTGGCTGGGTCCTGGTGATTATAAATTCGTCCTTGAGTGAGGGGGTGTTTCCGGCTGCCTTTAAGGAGGCGCTGGTGCACCCCCTCCTCAAGAAACCATCCCTTTTCGCCCAGTCTCCCACCTTCCCTTTTTGGGAAAGGTGGTTGAGAAGGTGGTGGCATTGCAACTCCAGAGGATTCTGGAGGAAATGGATTATCTGGACCCTTTTCAGTCAGGTTTCAGGCCGGGATATGGGACGGAGACCGCATTGGTCGCGCTTATGGATGATCTCTGGCGAGAGCGGGATGCAGGGAGTGCGTCCATCCTGGCTCTCTTAGATCTCTCAGCGGCTTTTGATACCGTCGACCACGGTATACTCTTGGGGCGGCTCAGGGAGTTGGGGGTGGGCGGTGTGGTTTTGCGCTGGTTCGCCTCCTTCCTCCAGGGCCGTTCCCAGTCGGTGTTAATAGGGGAGGAGAGAGCTGACTCGCGACCCCTGTCTTGTGGGGTGCCGCAGGGATCGGTTCTCTCTCCTCTCCTGTTCAACATCTACATGAAGCCGCCACCACGGGATGAGGTATCACCAATATGCTGATGATACCCAGTTATACATCTCCATCCCGGGTGAAGTAGGTGATGCGGTCAATGCCTTATCTCAGTGTCTGGAGGCTGTGGGGGTCTGGATGGGGAACAACAGGCTTCAACTGAACCCTGGTAAGACAGAGTGGCTGTGGATTGATGGCCCCCCTAGATCCGGGAAGTTGTCATCTTTGGTTCTGGGTGGGGTTGCACTACCTCACTCGGATCCAGTGCGGAATCTGGGGGTCTTCCTGGACTCGCGACTCCTGCTCGAAGAGCAGGTGGCAGTCGTGGCCAGGAGGGCCTTTACACAACTTCGAGTTGTGCGCCAGTTACGCCCTTTCCTGGATCGGGAGGCCCTCCGAACAGTCACTCACGCCCTTGTCATCTCCCGCATAGACTACTGTAATACGCTCTACATGGGGCTACCCTTGAAGAGTATCCGGAAACTTCAGCTGGTACAGAATGCGGCGGCGCGAGCAGTTACGGGTGCCATAAGATCGGCACATGTAACACCTCTGCTACGCGAGCTACATTGGTTGCCAGTTTGCTTCCAGGTCCAATTCTAGGTGTTGGTGATTACCTTTAAAGCCCTATATGGCATAGGGCCAGGGTACCTGAGGGACCGTCTCGTCCCGATGACGTCGGCCCGCCCCACCCGTGCATGCAGAGAGGGCATGCTTCGGACCCCATCAACAAGAGAATTCCATCTAGCGGGGTCCAGGAGGCGTGCCTTCTCTGCGACAGCGCCCGCCTTATGGAATATCTTGCCCCCGGAGGTGAGACTGGCCCCCTCCCTCCTGGCCTTTCGGAAGGCCCTTAAGACCTGGCTCTGCCACCTGGCCTGGGACGACGGAGGTGGTAGTGCCTCCTGGGGTTGGCTGGCCCTGTAGCAATATGATCTGTGCTACGGTCCCCAATCCATCTTGGATTTTATTTATTTTATATTGGATATATTTTTATATATCTTCTATTCTGTATAGTTTTTAATTTTTTTAAAATTTTAAAATTTTAATTATTGTAACCCGCCCAGAGTCCCTTGCATGGGAGATGGGCGGGGAATAAATAAATTAAATAAATAAATAAATAAATTTTATATATATATATATATATATATATATATATATATATATATATATGTGTGTGTGTGTATGTGTGTGTGTGTGTGTGTGTGTGTGTATCTATATCTATCTATAAAATCTGTTTGAACAGATGGTCTAAATATTTCTCTTGTTTCTCAAGAGTTTTGTATTAAGACTCCCATAATCCCCAGCCATAATCCTCAGCGGCTAGGAATTTAGGGATTTGTAGTCCAGGATACCTGGAGGGCACCAGGTTGCTTATCCCAGGAATATATATTAGGAGATGCAAAGTTTATCAGAAAAAAGTGCAACATCCCTCTGTACCTTCATTAATTAATGTGAACAAGAAAAGTTTTGTGTATAGCGAATGGCATCCCAGGAACACAAAGATAAATTTTAAAAAATAATGTTAATTTAAGTGGTCGTAGTCACTCCTTAAAGAGAAATACTGTAGTTCAAGTACTAATTGCCTTCAGATACTGCTAATTTTCTTATGTTTAGTGATAGATCTATTAATAAATGGATCAAATTTGTTAGTTGGACATATTTGTCATTGGCCCTTTGTGGACCTGACTGCATGCAGCGCATCAGCAATCAGTATTGAACAATGCCAGGGGGTAAAATTTTAAATAAATGTAGCTATTATGGATTTCTTCTCCAAGTAAGATAACTGTTCTCCCTTCCTCTGTTCTGGGCGATCACTTTGCTATTTTTTCAGACAATCATGTCTGGATGTTAGATTCATAGACAGACTTTGAGATCCAGGCTCTAAGGTTTGAATAATCCACTCTTCTAGTAGTGTAAATGAGTTTAAAAGCAGTTTTCTGGTCTCTGAGATTGTGACCTATTTGTAGCTATGTTGGTCTTTGTATATTTTGAAAGCTGAACTAGTAGAACAATTGTTTTGGCGTTAAGGTATTCTTTGGCTCATTAGTGTAATGTATTGTTATTATACTGTATAAGGCATCCTTGAGGATTAAAGGTGGGAATGTAAATCAATCAATTGAGGATGTATATAATTGCAGAACGAAGCATTTTGGGCATTATATTCTTCTGTGTGTTTTAGTAACATCATCATGACTGTGGTGTCTCTTTCAGGCAGCAGATGCTAAACTGAGAAGGAGGATAAGTTTAAGGCACTTTAAATTTGCTTGCCATTCACCAACATTGATAGATTTGCAATGCAATCCTACTCATGTTTACTCAGAAGGGAAAAGCTGATTCTCATAACAGCATACATGCTTTGCATATAGCTAATATTGAACTTGATCCTGCAGTCCTTAGGTCAGGGGTGGGGAACCTTTTTTCTGCCAAGGGCCATTTGGATATTTATAACTGGGGGGGCGGGGGGCAGGGTTCCCGGGATTTCCACGGACCGGGGGGGGCGGGGTTTGCGGGCGGGAGCCAATTGCGTGCACTAGGGGGCGGGGTTTGTGGGCGGGAGCCAATCGCATGGAAGGGGGTGGGATTTGCGGGCGGGAGCCCCGCGGGCCTGACGTTCCCCACCCCTGCCTTAGGTAGATTTTGGAAACTCCTGGCTATAATGTGGAGAGCCACTACTACTCCAGGAAAACAGTCCTGGTGTAGGATGGTTTGACTCTGTAAATCAGATCCCTAAGTCAGCACGATTGTATCCAATCTCACTCACTTCCTAATAAACGACTTCAGAATAGTAGCACTTTCAGATTTCACATTTCTGAGTAGACTTGTTCACTTCCATTGTTAATATACAATTTTGTAGCAGAAATATTGAATCCTAAAAGCAGTGTTAACCACCAAACAAATTTAAGGAAAAGCACTCTTTATTACTATGACCTTCTATTTTCATTCTTCTGTTTACTTTGTTCCAGTCCACATTTGAGCTAAAAATAGATTTCACACGTTTGAATCATATTAATTAAAACTTGAGTGTTTTGTTATATCTCAGTTGTGAATTAGAAGAACATTTTTCTCTCAGATGCTTAGTACTAATAAAGCTTGAAGGATTCGTACATTCAGGAAAAACCCTGATTACTCTGTGCAGCATGCTGTATGGAATAGCTACTGTCTGAAGATGTCATTTTTGTCACATAATTTAGGTCATAAATAGTCTTTTACGCTATAATTGAACATAAACTTCTTAATATGGTACCACTTTGTTAGGTAACAAACAATGCTGGCAAAAATGTGTGTATGTATAAAATAGGGTGAGTGGCCTTTTAAGCCTCTTATTCAAATAGAATTATTCTTATACATTTACATATTAATGCTTACAAGAAAATGGCACTGAATGATTTGTTCTGCTTGCTGCCTCGCCACCTTGTGGCTATTTCTATATTAATTTGTTAGTAGCATAAACTGAGATGAATGCAGTAAAGCTCAGCCAACTTGAGTAAACTTCCAGTCCAGGTGTGATTAAAGTAAGAAAAAATGAGCAAGCACAGAAATAATTTTCTCTCCAGAGAATGGCTGTAGCTTGTTTTCCTTTCCTGCTCACAGGAACTCCTTTTGCTGAGTAAATGGTTTCCTCAGCCCTAAAAGCAGAATGAAAACTCTTGCCAGTTGGCTCAAAAGCAACTCGCATGCTCCCAATGTGATATTCTCCAGGTGTTGTAACTTTAACTGCCATAATCCATAGACAGGAGCCAGGTTGGGAAATGCTTTTCCTCCCCCCCCCCCCGCCCCCACAAAAGCTGCTTTCCATAGGCAACAGGACCTTTTGGCTTCAAAGCTAAGCAAGATCCGGCATGGTTAGTAGCTGGATAGGAGATTATTGGGCAATTTCAAGGCTGTAGGCTAGACTGGAAGTAAAAAATAATCAGAAGAATGCAATGGGTATATTCATGTCGTCACTAGGAGTTAAGCTCAGTTCTCCACTCCCACCCCTCCCAATCCAGGATGCTATTATCCCAGCTAAGATTTGCTTTCTATTTCCGGCAGGGGGCCCATTTGTAAATGAAAGCACTGGGCTGCATCCAGCCTCCATTTTTCTTTTCTAAGAATGCCAGTGGGACCTGCTTTCAAGTACATTGCAGACAGGGGTTACGTTCACCCCCCTGCAGGCTGCAAAGCACTTGCTTGGAACTGAATCCAAAGCATGGCTCAGCCCTACAATTACATGATTGCGGATCAAGTTCATCCTGCATTAGGTTGTTTCAACATCAGTGTATGGGGACTGAAGAAGTGGGGAATATCTTGAAGCCCCGTTTTTGGTTGTCATAAATATAAGTAAGTTTTCCGAGGCTTGCTTTTTGTTCTCCTTCCAAGCAGGCATATCCTTGGAACCAAGCAGTGGAAAATAGTCAGAACAGCTCAATAGTTGAGTTTAAATCAAGGCATCAGAGGGGGAAGTGGCAGGAATCCCCCCATTTCCTTCTGTTCTGATGCTCTCTATGAGCAAGGGAAGGATGCAGTTGTTCTGTGCTAGAAGCTGCTGTCATATTCATGCTATGGAATGTAGGGAGTTATTTTACAGTGTCCAGACTCATTGGACAAACTAGCTCAGATGATCCACGTCAGGGATCAATAAATTTTTGGTGGCTAAGGGGCATCCACACTTCATTTAGTGTTTCAATTTCAATTTTATATTTTTAACTTGTTTTGTTGTGAACCGCCCAGAGTTCCCTGGTTGGAGGAGATGGGCGGTAATACAAATTTAATTGATTGATTGATTGATTGATTGATTGATTAAGAACTGGGTCCACCTACCTAGAAGGAAAGGAAGATCTTTGCTGGGATCACATCTTGAGAGAGGGGACTAGAAGGGATGGAAAGGAACAATATCACCTGCTTAATGCCAGTTTGTGACAGAATTGATCTGTCTCCCTGATGGCACCCATTTTATGAGAGCATCTATGACATGCTTTCCAAATTCGAGATATGTTCACCAAACCAAAAAGGTTTTCTACTCTCAGAGGCAGAGACAAGAAACCCAGATTGCCTTTGCTTCCTTTCTTTTTTTTAGAAAGTGGAGGAAAACGAATCGATATCTGTGTATGTTCAGCTACCCTTGAATCAAATATAAAGCAAAGCACTAAGTTTAACTTGAGATATTTATGACTTTTACTAACTCATTTACTAATCCTGTTATCCATCAACAAGGAACAAGAACACACAACAATTTGTTTTCCAAATAAATCATTTAATTGAGATCTTGGCCAGTTGCTCCTCAAAGCCGTGCCAATCTTGCAAACATACCAGAGCCATTTAAGAAATGGAATTTCTCCTTATCACTTTTCCCATAGTAATTGCTTTACATCTTCATGGCGTTTGCTCAATCCTTTTAATGGCTTATTTCTTATTGCTCTGTTTTTCCAGTGGTTATACTATCTTTGTGTTTCTGCATTTTTGGTATCCCTCCCCCCAACATCACATGTGTTTTCTCTGAACAGTTTTTATTCAAAAATTTTGTTTCCAAACATTTAGAAGCAGCGTGCAACTCTTTGTGTGCCTTTTATGTGTACACACACCCCTCAAATGGAGGTTGCAATCCATGGAGTCATCTTTCTAGCAGTTAATAATAGGGCTGGGCATACTTTGGGAATGATTAGGAAAGAATGCTTTAGACCGCACTCAAGCCCAGCATCTCTTTGCTCTTCATTGAAACAGCCCAAATCTTTTCCGCTGAAGAAAGTGCCAATGCTTTAAGAAATTCACTCATTAGAGACCCTTAAAGTAGTAGCACTTTTTTCAGTTTCACGTGGAAGCCTCGGAAAGGTTGGGCTTTTGGAATAATTAAAAGAGAGGGGTTCTGCTTGCCCAAGTCCAAAGCATTTCGGAATAATTTTTTGAAATGTGCAGAATTATTTCTCTTTAATACAAAATTGCAAACCTTGTGGCCCCATCACTTGGTCCCATGTTTTTTTTTCCTTTCCATTTCTTGCCAACACGGGATTAGAGGGTACAAAAGAGAATGAAGTACCTTCCAGATATCCCTTGCCATTTTCCATCCTAGCTGAGGCTGATGAGAGTTGAAGTGTGTGTGTCTCTCTCCTTCCTCCCCCCTCCCCGCCCTTTCTCAGGCACCAATTACCAGTCTAATGTGATCTAATCCTGGGGACCATAAACATTTGTTCATGGCTTTGTGACATTTCCTAATAGAGCATGAGAACTATATTGTGGGTACTCTGGATCTCACAGGTAAAGACTAATTTTTGTGCGTTAGTTGTGCGTTGTGCATCAGTTGCGCCCATTCCTGGACCGGGAGGTACTATTCACAGTCACTACTCACTGTCACTACTCACTGTCACTCATGACCTCCCGTTTGGACTACTGCAACACGCTCTACATGGGGCTGCCCTTGAAGAGCATTCGGAAGCTTCAGCTGGTGCAGAATGCAGCTGCCCGGGTTGTAAATAATGTCGGTTACTCTGCACATGTAACACCACTGCTTCGGGAGCTGCATTGGTTGCCGGTGTGTTTCCGGGTGCAATTCCAGGTGCTGGTTGTCACCATTAAAACCCTTCATGGCTTGGGACCGGGTTACCGTAGGGACCGTCTTTTCCCAGTTGTTTCTACCAGTCCAGCAGGATGGGCATGCTCCGGGTCCTGCCAGCCAAGGAATGTCGGCTGGTGGGGACCGGGAGGCATGCCTTTTCTGCTGCGGCGCCTGCCCTCTGGAACATCCTTCCTCCTGAGATTAGGATGGCCCTGACTCTTTTGGCTTTTCGGAAGGCCTTGAAGACCTGGCTTTGTGCCCGGGCCTGGGGCCCTGAGTGTGTGAAGGGCCCCGTTTCATGGATGTGCTAACACCAATGGCTCTTAAGATCTCTTGGCTGTATTTGTATTTGTATTTGTATTTATATTTAATTTTTGGTATTGTTTTTCTTGTTTTCTTGTTTTTATTATTGTTTGCCGCCCAGAGTGACTGGTTTGAGATGGGCGGCTATATGGATGGATGGATGGATGGATGGATGGAAGGAAGGAAGGAAGGAAGGAAGGAAGGAAGGAAGGAAGTCATTATTTTGGAGTAAGGCCCCTTGTTTGTTGATTTGTTCTCATCTGGAGTCCCTGAAAAGCAAGTACTCCTGTAAACAGTTGGCTGTAAAGTTAGTTCTTTATCTGGCGGTGTCAGCTGAGTTGATCTTTAGGTCCTGTAACTCTTGTTTATCCCTGAGAAGAAACTTAGATCTGCCTGTTTTCAGACTTCTAGCAACTAATGGGAATAGCAGGGAAGGTTAGCAAATAATCAGAGTGCAAGGGGGGAGAGAGAGAACAAAGCATTGCAACTTGGAATAATAGCAGTATTAGAAGTTTTACTTTTTATGAGCCTGGAACTAGCTGTAATACAAAATAATAAAATAGCGCATGAAGAACTTAATACAATCACACACTACAATTCAGTTTAAGATCACATATAGAACTTCAGTCATCTGAATGGCCTATGTCATTTAAAACAATAATTGGAACCTATATCTAAGTAACTATACATTCCTGCATAGAGAACTAATACTTAAACCAGTTTCACATAGGCCATTTGAAAAGAAATATTTTTAGCTATAAAAGATTGTTCTTGATCATTCTTTTTATTTGCATTTTGTAGTCACAGAGCCTGCTCAGTCCGAATCAAGCTATTTTTTTTCCTCAAAAGTTCATACATTTCTGCCAATTTTGGGGTTTTCTTAAGCCTTTTATCTGGTATGTGGGTGATGCTGCTGAAGCTACAAGAGGCTCCACAATCATACAGTGTATTTGCTGTGTGTTTGCTGTCTGTTTCTCGGATCCGTGTACAAAGTATGTTCCAACCATTCCATGGGATAGGTTATCCTGGAGTATAGAGATTTTCTCAAGACTGTCCTGTATTTCATGCCTGAGCAGAAAAATGCTCCTAAGAGGTCTGTACAAACCCACTACTTTGCCTTCATAAGGAAAAATGTCTGCTTCTTGCAACACACGATCTGTATTTCATCAGTGCTAGTCTGCAGAAAATAGCCAGTTGAAGTCTCCCTCTTGAAACGAATTCTGTTTCGTTGAAGTCACAAACAATTGCATTGCACTTGAAATCCAACTGTTACAGTTTTATATTTTTTGACTAGTACAGAGGTTTTGGGGTCTGCAGCATATGTTGTGTGGCATGTTGAGGCTTCAGCCAGAGCAAGATTGCGAAGAGTCTCAGTTGCAAAGAAAACCACCCGGAAGTCACCAGAAGTCAAGCTAGACTTGGCATCTTTACTTGATGGTCCTTATAGGTCAGATCGGGTCAGCTCTGTCCATCTTCCTTCCCTTAACCCTGTCATCTAGTGGGACCTAGGTGCTAGGAAGCATGATTTTCCATAGTGGCCTCTCCCCTGTGGAACAGCCTCCTTCTTGAGATCTCCTAGCCTTCTGGAAGGCCTTAAAAAGCTGGATCTTCCCTCAAATGTTGGGGTAGGGTGTGACCGGAGCCCAGTGATTGTAATTGTTGATGGGTTGGCAAACGTTTAGGGTGCCGAGATAAGTTTTTTTGGATGCTGGTTTTATTGCTTTTTTTTGGGGGGGGGGGGTTACTATTGTTTTGTGAGCCACCCAGAACTGTGGCACATAAGATGGGTGGCTGTACAAGTCTTTAAAATGAAAATAAATAAATAATTATAGCTTCAGCTAGATGAGTGTTAGGTTTTTGACGAAGCATGGAAGGTTGTAACTTTACTGTTAATATCAATCCTGCCTTCCTCAGTGTGCTCATGGTGGAGACAGAACTGAAGGGATTGGATGCAGGTCCCTTATGTTCCATGGTGGTATATGGAATAGATTTGCAATTAAGCAGGGGAAAACTCTTCTTCTTTGAGGACCCATTCTCTGGGGAGTGGTCATAGTTCCATATGGTAAAACTGAAGTGCTTAAGACAGGAACAAAATAGATGGGGCATCTCTTCCTCTCTTCCTGGTCCTCCCACTCTCTGCCCAGTATATAACTTGCAGAACTTTACCAGAATTCTGGATTGATCCCTCCCAGGGGCTTCTAAGAGTAGATTACAGAGCATATCTGGCCCTATGGACACAGGTTCCTCAACCTTGTTCTATGGGCCTTTGGTAGCTGTATTCTAGATAGTTCGGATCTCAAGGGACACAGTTTACAACAGAGAAACTTACTGGAAAGACAGGGTTTTGTTTTGTGTGGGCTTGCAAAAGACAAGGCAAGGAAGAATATCAGGACCTTGGACAGGTCCTGCCATACTGTACTATAGTGGTAAATGTTGGCTGGAACTTACCCAGGAAGAGCTGTTGTTTCAGCAACTTTCTGAGATCTTCCAGAAGGTTGGCTGGATTATATCAGCTGTTAAATCAATCCCATTTGAGAACCTATCGAAGAGAATATTTGTAGCTCAGGGTTGAACTGGGGAGTCTTTGGTGCTCTCTGAGCCTTGTTGTTTTCATGCAGATGTTTCATTGCCAGGCTAGGCAACATCTTCAGTGCGAAAAGGGAGTGGAACTTGCTGTCTGTGTTTCTTGAAAGACCATAGGCCAGTTCTTCAGTTGTTGTGGAATGGATTGAGGAGCACCCTTCATATTGCAGGAAGCTGGTAGAACATGCTGCTTGGCCAGTTTAAGATTGACAACTGCATATGAAAATGCTTTACAGCCATGTCTTGGTTCTAGTAATATTATACTCCATCAACAAATGTGTTCAGAACAAGATGGCATGACATTAAGTATAATTTATATATCAATATTCACAGGGGGAAGACCTTAACTTTTTTTTTTTTTTTGATGAGCGGTTCCTAACTCGGGATGCATTCAGACTTGTCACCTCACCTACATACTGAAGAGTGTAATATTATCATCCGTCAACTCCAAAAGTGCCACAAGGAGGTAAGACTCTGACAGAATCCAGAATGCTGCTGTATCTCACGGATAAGAGGCTGATCTTGTGATCCTGTTCTTTTGTTGGTAGTACCATATTATAGCTAAATTTTCGTCAGAGAATTCTGCCTCCCTTGCTGCCTCAAGAGCCACACAGAATGTTGCTAGGAATGTCTTTAGAACAAGGGTTGGGTTTTATTCTTTCCTTCATTAGAAACCAAAATGCTTGGGGGCTAAACCAGCTGTTTGTCTGTCTGTCTGTCTGTGTGTGAGAGAGAAAATAGCCAATGAAGTCTCTTTCCAAAGAGACTAAAAAGAAAGTTATTTAAAAAGAAATAAAAGGTTTTAAAGATTTAAAAACTTTTGGCAAAAAGCTTAACAAGGAGATGATGTAAGATTGTTGTTGTTCAGTCGTTTAGTCGTGTCCGACTCTTCGTGACCTCATGGACCATAGCACGCCAGGCCTTCCTGTCCTCCACTGTCACCCGAAGTTTACTCAAATTCATGTTCATTACATCGGTGATGCTATCTAACCATCTCATCCTCTGCCGTCCCCTTCTCCTTTTGCCTTCAGTCTTTCCCAGCATCAGGGTCTTTTCCAGTGAGTCCTCTCTTCGCATTTGGTGGCCAAAGTATTTGAACTTCAGCTTCAGCATCTGTCCTTCCAATGAGCAGTCAGGGTGGATTTCCTTTAGGATTGACTGATTTGACCTCCTTGCAGTCCAAGGGACTCTTAAGAGTCTTCTCCAGCACCACAGTTCGAAAGCATCAATTCTTTGGCGCTCAGCCTTCCTTATGGTCCAACTCTCACAGCCATACATTACTACTGGAAAAACCATAGCTTTAACTATACGGACCTTTGTCGGTAAGGTGATGTCTCTGCTTTTTAATATGCTGTCTAGGTTTGCCATAGCTTTCCTCCCAAGGAGCAAGCGTCTTTTAATTTCATGGCTGCAGTCACCGTCTGCGGTGATCTTGGAGCCCAAGAAAATAAAATCTGTCACTGCTTCCATTTCTTCCCCTTCTATTTGCCAGGAAGTGATGGGACCAGATGCCATGATCTGAGTTTTTTTAATGTTGAGTTTCAAGCCAGCTTTTGCACTCTCCTCTTTCACCCTCATCAAGAGGCTCTTTAGTTCCTCTTCACTTTCTGCCATTAGGGTGGTATCGTCTGTATACCTGAGGTTGTTGATATTTCTCCCGGCAATCTTAACCCCGGCTTGTGATTCATCCAGCCCAGCATTTCTCATGATGTACTCTGCATATAAGTTAAATAAGTAGGGTGATAATATACAGCCTTGTTGTACTCCTTTCCCAATTTTGAACCAGTCGGTTGTTCCATGTCCGGTTCTAACTGTTGCTTCTTGACCCGCATACAGGTTTCTCAGGACACAGGTAAGGTGGTCTGGTACTCCCATCTCTTTAAGAATTTGCCACAGTTTGTTGTGATCCACACAATCAAAGGCTTTAGCGTAGTCAATGAAGCAGAAGTAGATGTTTTTCTGGAACTCTCTTGCTTTTTCCATGATCCAGCGAATGTTGGCAATCTGATCTCTAGTTCCTCTGCCTCTTTGAAACCCAGCTTGCACTTCTGGTAGTTCTCGGTTCACATACTGCTGAAGCCTAGCTTGTAGGATTTTGAGCATAACCTTGCTAGCATGTGAAATGAGCGCAATTGTACGGTAGTTTGAACATTCTTTGGCATTGCCCTTCTTTGGAATTGGAACGTAAACTGACCTTTTCCAATCCTGTGGCCACTGTTGAGTTTTCCAAATTTGTTGGCATATTGAGTGCAGCACTTTAACAGCATCATCTTTTAGGATTTTAAATAGCTCAGCTGGGATACTGTCTTCTCCACTAGCTTTGTTGTTAGTAATGCTTCCTAAGGCCCACTTGACTTCACTCTCTAGGATGTCCGGCTCAAGGTCAGTGACCACACCATCGTATTTATCAGGGATATTAAGATCTTTCTTGTATAGTTCTTCTGTGTATTCTTGCCACCTCTTCTTAATCTCTTCTGCTTCTGTTAGGTCCCTGCCTTTTTTGTCCTTTATCATGCCCATCTTTGCACAAAACGTTCCCTTGATATCTCCGATTTTCTTGAAGAGATCTCTAGTCTTCCCCATTCTATTGTTTTCCTCGATTTCTTTGCATTGTTCATTTAAGAAGGCCTTCTTATCTCTCCTTGCTATTCTCTGGAAATCTGCATTCAGTTGGTTATATCTTTCCCTTTCTCCTTTGCCTTTTGCTTCCCTTCTTTCCTCAGCAATTTGTAAAGCCTCATCAGTCAGCCACTTTGCTTTCTTGCATTTCTTTTTCTTTGGGATGGTTTTAGTTGCTGCTTCCTGTACAATGTTACGAACCTCCATCCATAGTTCTTCAGGCACTCTGTCTACCAGATCTAATCCTTTAAATCTATTCCTCACCTCCACTGTATATTCATAAGGGATATGATTTAGATCATACCTGAGTGGTCTAGTGGTTTTCTCTACGTTCTTCAATTTTAGCCTAAATTTTGCGATAAGAAGCTCATGATCTGAGCCACAGTCAGCTCCAGGTCTTGTTTTTGCTGATTGTATAGAGCTTCTCCATCTTTGGCTGCAAAGTATATAATCAATCTGATTTCGGTATTGACCATCTGGTGATGTCCATGTGTAGAGTCGTCTCTTGTGTTGTTGGAAAAGAGTGTTTGCTATGACCAGCGTGTTCTCTTGACAAAACTCTATTAGCCTTTGCCCTGCTTCATTTTGTACTCCGAGGCCGAACTTGCCTGTTATTCCGGTTATTTTTTGACTTTCTACTTTAGCATTCCAGTCCCCTATGATGAAAAGGACATCTTTTTTGGGTGTTAGTTCTAAAAGGTGTTGTAGGTCTTCATAGAACTGGTCAACTTCAGCTTCTTCGGCATCAGTGGTTGGGGCATAGACTTGGATTACTGTGATGTTGAATGGTTTGCCTTGGATTCGAACTGAAAGCATTCTGTCGTTTTTGAGGTTGTACCCCAGTACTGCCTTTCCCACTCTTTTATTGACTATGAGAGCTACTCCATTTCTTCTAAGGGATTCTTGCCCACAGTAGTATATATAATGGTCTCCTGAATTAAATTCACCCATTCCTGTCCATTTTAGTTCGCTGATTCCCAAGATGTCGATGTTCAATCTTGTCATCTCTTGTTTGACCACATCCAGCTTACCTTGATTCATAGATCTTACATTCCAGGTTCCTATGCAATATTGTTCTTTACAGCATCGGACTTTCCTTCCACTTCCAGACACATCCACAACTGAGCGTCTTTTCGACTTTGGCCCAGCCGCTTCACTCTTTCTGGAGCTACTCGGAATTGCCCTCCGCTCTTCCCCAGTAGCATTTTGGACACCTTCCGACCTGAGGGGCTCATCTTCCAGCATCATCTTTTAGCCTTTTGATACTGTCCATGGGTTTTCTTGGCAAGGATACTGGAGTGGTTTGCCATTCCCTCCTCCAGTGGACCACGTTTTGTCAGAACTCTCCATCATGACCTGTCCGTCTTGACCTGACTTCATTGAGTTACGCAAGCCCCTTCGCCACGACAAGGCAGTGTTCCATGAAGGGGATGTAAGATAAGAGGATGTAAAACGGATAAAGGGGATAGTTATTTTGAAAGATTACTTTTTTTTGGTGAAAGTGCTTTTGAATAAATTGTAATTAAAATAGACAAAGGAAGTGGACCTTTGTGGGAATGTTTTTTGTTTACTATTAAGGAGTGCAGACAATTGGTGGATTTTACAAAAAAAAAAAGATAAGAGATAATATGAGCCAGACTGTGATGCTGACTGTAACTACAGAGTGCCATTTGAGACGAAAGTATTAAGAGCACAGGAAGTCAAAAAAAAAAAAAAAAGGAAATACTTGCCATTTATTCTTTCCCTTGCAAGTGAGACACTTTCACTTTTGGATTACTATATTACGATGGCAACCACCATAAAAGCGGCCAAAATAGCATAGGGGAGGAGAGGCTTGCTAGGGCAACCTGCAGAGACAGGAATTACAACATATTTGCTTCAGAAAATGTTTGATGAATTGGGCAATAGGTTAGCTGAATCACTTGATACTAAGTTGACTAAATCACTGGATACTAAATTGACAGTTTTTTGGATGAAAGACTTGAAAAGATGAAAGAGGAGATGAAAGAAGAAGTCAAGAAGATGGAAATCTCTGTAAAACAAGTGTCTGGAGATGTAAAACAAATTATTGACAAAGTGGAAATTCTGGAGAGTAAGACAGAAGTTATGGACAGAGCTGGAAAGAGAATTAGATAATTTGGTGCTACTGGAACTGAGAGAGAAGGAATTTTGTTTGAGATTTAGAGCAATTGCAGAGGATTCTGGTGAAGATATTAGAGAAAAGGTTATTAAAGCTTTAGCAATTTTTTTGGATTGGGATGAGGAGGATACAGAGGCAGAAATTGATAAGGTATATAGAATAAATACAAAATTTGCAAGAATAAGAAATGTTCCAAGGGATCTCTTGGTGTACTTTGTCAGGAAGAAGACAAGAGATCAAGTTTTGCAACAGCATTTTAATACAAGACTGAAGATTGATAATATAGATGTAACTGTTCCTAAAAAAAATCCTATTAGAATCTTGCAGAAAAGAGTATTCTTTTTTTGATTGATAGAAAAAAATATGGTACAGAAAAAACAGAAAAAGATTCCATTTCGATGGGATAAATGGAAGTTGTGATTTTTACTTTTAAACAGCTGAGGTTTTGATTGAATTCTGTCCAGAAGGTGAGGGAATTTCTAGAAAAAAGTAAAGAGGAATTGGAGGAATTTCAAATGGTGGTGTCAGATGAGGCTACAGAAAAATTTCAACAGGTGCAACCTTTCAGGAAACTGAAAGGGAGGATACTGAACTAGGTGCTACAGGTATCGACTTTTCTAAAATTTTGGCTTGATTATGGATTTTGTTGTTGTTTATTCGTTCAGTCGCTTCCGACTCTTCGTGACTTCATGGACCAGCCCACGCCAGAGCTTCCTGTCGGCCGTCACCATCCCCAACTCCCCCATGGTTGAGTCTGTCACCTCCAAAATATCATCCATCCATCTTGCCCTTGGTCGGCCCCTCTTCCTTTTGCCTTCCACTTTCCCTAGCATCAGCTTCTTCTCCAGGGTATCCTGTCTTCTCATTATGTGGCCAAAGTACTTCAGTTTTGCCTTTAATATCATTCCCTCAAGTGAGCAGTCTGGCTTGATTTCCTGGAGTATGGACTGGTGTGATCTTCTTGCAGTCCAAGGCACTCTCAGAATTTTCCTCCAACACCACAGTTCAAAAGCATCTATCTTCCTTCGCTCAGCCTTCCTTATGGTCCAGCTCTCGCAGTCATAGGTTAGTACAGGGAATACCATTGCTTTAACTATGCGGACCTTTGTTGTCAGTGTGATGTCTCTGCTCTTAACTATTTTATCAAGATTTGCCATTGCTCTCCTTCCAAGAAGTAGACGTCTTCTGATTTCCTGGCTGCAGTCAGCATCTGCAGTAATCTTTGCACCTAGAAATACAAAGTCTGTCACTTTTTCTCCCTCTATTTGCCAGTTATCAATCAAGCTGGTTGCCATAATCTGGGTTTTTTTGAGGTTTAACTGCAACCCAGCTTTTGCACTTTCTTCTTTCACCTTCGTCATAAGGCTCCTCAACTCCTCCTCGCTTTCAGCCATCAAAGTGGTATCATCTGCATATCTAAGATTGTTAATGTTTCTTCCAGCGATTTTAACTCCAGCCTTGGATTCCTCAAGCCCAGCACGTTGCATGATGTGTTCTGCGTACAGTTGAATAGGTAGGGTGAGAGTATACAGCCCTGCCGTACTCCTTTCCCAATCTTAAACCAGTCCGTTGTTCCGTGCTCTGTTCTTACCGTTGCTACTTGGTCATTATACAGATTCCTCAGGAGGCAGACAAGATGACTTGGTATCCCCATACCACCAAGAACTTGCCACAATTTGTTATGATCCACACAGTCAAAGGCTTTAGAATAGTCAATAAAACAAAAATAGATGTTTTTCTGAAACTCCCTGGCTTTCTCCATTATCCAACGGATATTGGCAATTTGGTCTCTAGTTCCTCTGCTTTTTCTAAACCCAGCTTGTACATCTGGCAATTCTCGCTCCATGAATTGCCGGAGTCTACCTTGCAAGATCTTGAGCATTACCTTACTGGCATGTGAAATAAGTGCCACTGTTCGATAGTTTGAACATTCTTTAGTGCTTCCCTTTTTTGGTATGGGGATATAAGTTGATTTTTTCCAATCTGATGGCCATTCTTGTGTTTTCCAAATTTGCTGGCATATGGCATGCATCACCTTGACAGCATCATCTTGCAAGATTTTAAACAGTTCAGCTGGGATACCGTCGTCTCCTGCTGCCTTGTTATTACCAATGCTTCTTAAGGCCCATTCAACCTCACTCTTCAGGATGTCTGGCTCTAACTCACTGACCACACCGTCAAAGCTATCTCCAATATTATTATCCTTCCTATACAGATCTTCCGTATATTCTTGCCACCTTTTCTTGATCTCTTCTGCTTCTGTTAGGTCTTTACCATCTTTGTTTTTGATCATACCCATTTTTGCCTGGAATTTACCTCCGATGTTTCTAATTTTCTGGAAGAGGTCTCTTGTCCTTCCTATTCTATTGTCTTCTTCCACTTCCGCACATTGCTTGTTTAAAAATAATTCCTTATCTCTTCTGGCTAGCCTCTGGAATTTTGCATTTAATTGGGCATATCTCCCCCTATCACTGTTGCCTTTTGCTTTCCTTCTTTCTTGGGCTACTTCCAGTGTCTCAGCAGACAGCCATCTTGCCTTCTTGGTTTTCTTTTTCTTTGGGACGTTTTTTGTTGCCGCCTCCTGAACAATGTTGTGAACTTCTGTCCATGGTTCTTCCGGGACCCTATCTACTAAATCTAGTCCCTTAAATCTATTCTTCACCTCCACTGCATATTCCTTAGGAATATTAGTGAGTTCATATCTAACTGATCTGTGGGTCTTCCCTATTCTCTTTAGTCTGATTCTAAATTTTGCAATAAGAAGTTCGTGATCTGAATTACAGTCAGCCCCAGGTCTTGTTTTTACCGACTGTATAGATGTCCGCCACCTTTGGCTGCAAAGGATGTAGTCAATCTGATTTCGGTGTTGACCATCTGGTGAAGTCCATGTATAAAGTCGTCTTTTAGGTTGTTGGAAGAGAGTGTTTGTTATGCACAGTGAGTTGTCTTGGCAAAATTCTATCAGCCTGCTTCATTTTGTTCTCCCAGACCATGCTTGCCTGTAATTCCAGGTGTCGTCTGACTACCCACCTTAGCATTCCAGTCTCCTGTAATGAAAATAACATCTCTTTTTGGTGTATTATCCAGTAGGTGCTGCAGATCCTCATAGAACTGATCTACTTCTGCTTCTTCAGCATCTGTGGTTGGGGCATATATTTGGATCACTGTGATGTTAAATGGCTTACCCTGAATTCGAATTGAGATCATTCTATCGTTTTTTGGATTGTACCCAAGCACTGCTTTAGCCACTTGATTATTAATTATGAAGGCTACTCCATTTCTTCTGTGGTCCTCTTGTCCACAGTAGTAGATCTGGTGGTCATCTGATGTGAAGTGGCCCATTCCAGTCCATTTCAGTTCACTGACACCTAAAATGTCTATATTTAATCTTGACATCTCACCAATAACCACATCCAATTTGCCCTGGCTCATAGATCTTACATTCCAGGTTCCTAGGGTGTGTTGATCTTTAGAACATCGGATTCGTCGTTCACCACCAGCACCGTCGGCCGCTAGCCGTCCTTTCGGCTTTGAGCTAGCTGCGTCATCACATCTGGGGCTAGTTGAACGTATCCTCTGTTCCTCCCCAGTAGCATTTTGACCATCTTCCGACCTGGGAGTCCCATCTTCTGATGGTATACCGACATATCTCTGTTTGTACTGATCCATTTAGTTTTCACGGCAAGAATACTGGGGTGGGTTGCCATTACCTTCCCCAGGGATCGTATTTAGTCTGACCTCTCTGCCACGACCTTCCCGTCTTGGGTGTCCCTTCACGGTTTAGCTCATGGTTTCATTGAGGTGCTCAAGCTCCAGCACCACGACAAGGTAACGATCTCCTTTGCTGGAGTGATTATGGATTACAATTGTTTAATGTGGAATATAAATGGAGAAAATGGTCCTCAAAAGAGAAAAAAATTCATCATTTAAAAAAAAATTAAAACAAGATATAATTTGCCTACAAGAGATGCATATTAGAAAAAAGGACATAAAATATTTGATTTATAAAAATTTTGGGTGAAGAATTTATTTCAGCAGGAACTAAAAAAAGAAATGGAGTTGTTTTGTATATAAATCCCCAACTAAAACCAGAACTTGTATTGACTAATGACCATGGTAGATTTATTGGGGTGGAAGTTAATTTGTATGGGACTAAGACTGATATTGGGAATTTATGCTCCAAATGAGGATAAAGTACTGTTCTATAGCAGACTTATGGAGAAATTAATAGGTTTCCCTTATGAAAATTGGTGTTTGATGGGGGATTGGAATGGAATGATCTCCCCACAACTGGATAGAACTTTTGAGAAAAATATTAAAGTCACTCAAGGCAAATTACCAAAAGTTTTCTTTGATTTAATGGACAATTTAGGGCTTGTGGACATTTGGAGACAGAAAAATGGCAATTCAAGAGAGTATACTTACTATTCTGAAAGACATAGATCCTTTTTAAGAATAGATATGATATGGATTTCGAAGAATTTGGCTATTAAGATTTCTAAAGTAGAGTAGCAAAGACTTTTTTGGATCATAATCCTGTGAGTTTGGATTATAAAAGGAAATCCAGTTCTTTTACATGGAGACTAAATGAAATGTTATTACAGAAAGAAGAAATAGTGGAGGAGGATTGTAAAAAACAATTAAAGAATTTTTAAAAAATAATTTAGACAAAGGTACTGATTTAAGAATGTTTTGGGACGCAAGTAAAGCTTTTATCAGAGTTTATTTCATTCAACATAATAGTAAACTCAAAAAGAAGAGACAAGAGAAAACAAGCTATGTTGGATGAGATAAAGAGAAAAGAAGAATTAAAGAAATTTCTGGAGAAGATAAGTATTTCTCAACAAATTATGCTTTTACAATGACAGTTATCTATGTTAATAGTAAGGGAAATAAAAATGAACTATGTAAAGGAAAAAAAACTTTGAGTTTGCAAACAAACCAGGAAAATGGTTGGCATATAAATTACGAAAAGAAAAAGAAAAGAAAATGATATTGAAACTACAAGAGGGAGATACTGTATTAACAGATAGTGTGGCCATGCAAAAAGCATTTCATCAATATTATTCTAACTTGTATAAAGCAAGTGACATCTCTCTGGAGAAAATAGATGAATACCTAAAGAAACAAAATTTACCGAGGATTACAGAGGAACAAAACAGATTATGAATGGACCTATAACAATAAGGGAAGTTTCTGAAGCTATAAAAAAGATTAAACCAGGAAAGGTGCCTGGACCAGATGGATTATCAGGTTCTTATTATACATTTTGAGGAAAAAACAAATTATCAAGATTGCTAAACAATTAATTGTCTTTCAGCAATAACAATCTCAAGAAGTTTGACAACTCTTCTGGACATCTTTGCTGAGCTGCCAGCTAACAGGAAACAAGTGAGCTCCCTGTCCAGTCTTGGCTGATTATGAGTCAGGAGTTATTAATTCAATGTCACGTAAAAAGGGCATCGCAGGAGGACACGTGAAACTGTTTCTATTTCCCCTAAGGGGCATGGGCAAAATTGTTCTTGGACTGGAACATCGAAAAACCTTTCTTCTAAAAAGGAAGAAAATTTGCCTTTCTGTAACTTAAGCCTGTTATTCTGAATCCTGCACTGTTTTGCAATAGAGAATTGAAGCCTTTGGGGGTGTGTGTGTGTGTGTGTGTGTGTGTGTGTGTGTGTGTAATACCCTGCAAGTGTTTGGAGAGGGTTATATCTGCTTTCAGTTTTTCTTCTCAAATCTAAATATGCCCAATTTTATTCCTTCCTTCCTTTTCCATATATTTTATTGTTAAAATATTGAAATACAAAGAAAGTAGGAAAAAAGCAAGATTAAAAAGACTACTACATTTAAATTTTATAAACACAGTAAAAAAAAAAGAAAATTATTTTTAGTGATACATCCTCCCCTTCCCTTACATTTATATCCCCAACCAATAGCCACAGTTTAGATATTTGAACTTTACCTCAAACATGAATAATGGTTATTAGTTGCTGTTTGAGTCCTAATATACCCAATTTTCTTAATCGCTCATTGTAGGACTTCCTTTTCAATCCCTTGAAAATCCATGAAAACATGGTTTGGCTAACATTGGGAAGATTGAAGGTTGTAGCTTCAGATCTTCCACATTTGTTTCCTCCATAATTCAAGCAGGTTGTGCTTCCTGTTAAAAGGATACCTCTGGCCCTGCCTCAGTGTGTGAAGGAATGGAGCAATCCTGTTCCATTTGATGCTAAAGTGATGTCAAGCTTCACACCAGCACTCAGTAGTAAATCACAACTCTCCAGACACTCTGTCTCTTAGGCAGCACTTAGCTTGGCTGGCCAAAAGACTCTCAGGCACAACTCCACTAGATTAGAATCTTTGCTGCAGTCTTAAGCCTAACAGTTCATTGCCCACTGCAGTGCAAAGAAGTTGGTGCCTTTGTCTATGTATGTGCTTACAAGTTTAAAAGTTAGGGCCACCTTTCTGAGTTAACAGATACTTCACTTCTCTCTTGGTGGCCTTGGGAGATGGCTGAGATAGGGGAGAATTGGGAGATGGCACCTTTTCAGCCTTGAGTCCCACTAGTATGATCCGTGTTTCTCAACCTTGGCCACTTTAAGATGTGTGGTTCTCCATGCTGGCTGGGGAATTCTGGCAGTTGAAGTCCACACATCTTAAAGTGGCCAAGGTTGAGAACCGCTGAGTATGACTCTTACTCTCTTGTAGCTCCTTAGTTAACTGAGATTGCCAAATTATGACAATAATGTCTTCCTCTCCTCTCCTCTCCTCTCCTTCCTTCCTTCCTTCCTTCCTCCTTTTTTTTCAAAGAAGTTAATAAGCTCTTGTTCATCAGCTCACAATGTTCAAATATGGCAAAGCTGTCTTTTTAGCACCAGAGAGCTGTTTTCAGATGCCTGCTGTAGCAACGGGCATTGTCTCACTAGCATGTCTCATTGATTGCAGCTTTTCTCTTTGAGCAATGAGATGCTTCTTCCTTCTGCCTAATTATGCCTTAGTCAATAATTAAGAGCTTTCTCTCCCCTCCCCCCCAGCTTGGGGGATTTCATCTTGGGAACATCCCTGCCTGTCCCTGGTTGCAAGAGAACCCTTCTCTGAATTAATATTCATGTACAGCCACAATCCTTTCATGCATTAGGAGGCTAGGTAAAATATTAGCCGTAATTATACCTTACCAGGATAGTGGCTTATATTGGTCCTAGTTACACAGTGTATCTGATTGCTAGAAGGACACAAACAGTTTTTGTTAAAGAAAGAAAGACTGCTTGTGATAGACTGCTTGTGATGACAACATGTTAACATTATTCTAGTTCATATGTTATGGAGATAGAGATAGAAATAGAGATAGAGATAGATTGGAAGTGAAGGCAAAGATTTAATTACTCAAAAAGGGTTTCCTGGGGGAAAAATGAAGGTGAGTATCTGTATTTGTGGTTCAGATCCATAAAAATAAATTGCTTCCTTTGTACCCATAATTTACAAAAAGAGCTTCCCGTGTGTTCCCGTGTTATAACTTCCTTATTGTTTGTGTAGTGTCACTTTTTATTGTGCTTATAAACAAGATTTGTCCCAGACCTTTAGCAGGAAGTCACATGTAGATGAGGTACTTTTGTGAAGACCTTGAAGCTTTGATTCTGTTCTTAACTGAACTGAGCTTAGACTCTTAAGGCTCCAGTCCTTTGTTTCAGAGGGAGGAAAGAAAGATCCAGCCTCAAAAAGATCCCTTTCAGTTGCTGTAGAAATTCCTCCAGCACTTTCTTCTCCACTGACAGTGATCCAGTGTTAGATGAACCAAGGGGTATTTTTTCTAATCAAGTTTGGGATCAGTTTTACTTACTTATTTATTTGTTGGTTTTATTTAATTTTTTATCCCGCCTTTATTATTTTTATAAATAACTCAAGGCGGCGAATCTGTAGCTTGAATCATGTCAACTGGATTTCTATTTTCTCAGTGGAAACGTTTCGCTCCTTATCCAAGGAGCTTCTTCAGTCTGAGCAAAGTTAGTAAGGGAATCCTTAAATATGTTTCTAGGGTGGCTGTGTGACCTTGCACCTGGGGCTAGGTCATGGTTATTTGAGATGTACACACATACAGCAGCATGGTAATCTTAACGATCCTCCTTTGGATGATAAAGGGACTTAGAAATAAACATCTCAAATAACCATGACCTAGCCCCAGGTGCAAGGTCACACAGCTACCCTAGAAACATATTTAAGGATTCCCTTACTAACTTTGCTCAGACTGAAGAAGCTCCTTGGATAAGGAGCGAAACGTTTCCATTGAGAAAATAGAAATCCAGTTGACATGATTCAAGCTACAGACAATTCCACCTGGATGACTGAGAACCTTCATAGACTCAAGGTGGCGAACATACCTAATACTCCTTCCTCCTCCTATTTTCCCCACAACAGCAACCCTGTGAGGTGAGTTGGGCTGAGAGAGTGACTGGCCCAAGGTCACCCAGCCGGCTTTCATGCCTAAGGCGGGACTAGAACTCTCAGTCTCCTGCTTTCTAGCCCAGCACCTTAACCACTAGACCAAACTGGTTTTAGGAATGGCTCAGTCCAGCAGGACCCATAACCATTCCATTACCCCAACATATGCCCAGAACTGGTGAAAATGGGTACTATGCTTGAAGCTAATATACATACTTTACCTCCCATGGCACCCGGTGAAAATATTTTGTGAAGGGTCTGGGGAGAAGAGTGGAGGAAAATGTCCTTTCTCCCTCCCTCCCTTTGTAAAGCCTTTTATCCTCTGTGTACCTCCCATCCCCAGTAGGAACACTTTGCTTAGGTTTTTATGTTCTTGGTACCAGTGGCATTTAAGGCTGGTTGAAACTGAAGAAAACTTCTGTTTCCATGAATTGTATATTCCATTGTGATCATGCATGCGTAAATGTTAGCCTATCCAGACTGAAGGCAATAGAATTGCCAACTGCTTCCTGTCTTTTCAATGACTTCTGTCTTCTTAACCAAACAAAAGATTCAAACATACTTCAGAAACTTCCAAACGCTCACTGAGATTTTTTAAAGGCAAATTCCTGTATGGTATTGACTAAAAACGGCTCTTTAGCCAAACGCCCTTTGACTGGAGGGTGGATAGGCAATATCCAAAAACCCAAAGTTCTTCCTGAGCTTCTGGAATTATTTGTACAGTTGTAGATCCTGGGTTAACATCTTTATCAGCTATATTTCAAATTACAATGCAAGGAAAAGGGTCTCTGTGCTGTAGAACAGGATTCACATTTCCCCTGTACTTTGCAAGATTTACCACTTGCAAGTAAATTACTACTTTTTATTAACTAGTTCTCCCTGAACCTGACAGAACTAAAGTTGCTTTTTGTTTGACTAAAAACTATCAGCGTGCCTTCCAAAAGAATAGTGACTATTCTTTATTTGTCATGCGTTGGATATTTTCTTCAGATCATTTGGAGTAGATCCATTGCCAGTTCAGTAGGAATCGCCTGAGGAAGGATTTTGAGCTCCATCAGGAATTCACCTCACTCTAAAACTAACATATTTACAGATTCCATGCCCCCCTTCCAGTTGGTGACAGGTGTATTGGAAGGAAATTATACAGCTAATTATTAGTTTTGTGCCAAGATTCAGATTTGAAGGGCAATATTTATTTTAATTTTATTTTTATTTATTTAATTTATATGACCGCCCATCTCCCCCAACGGGGAACTCTGGGCGGTTTACAATAAAATCAAGTTTAAAATAAGAATATAAAATTACAATTTAATATTGAAGGTTAGTGGAGCCCCGTCATGTTTTTTGACTGTTATGGCTGTTTTTGTCCAGGCTATTATGCTTCGTTGTGATGTTTTTAATTGTGTATTGGAAGTTGTAAGCCACCCAAAGTCTTTTGGAGTGGGGTAATAGAAATAGAAATAGAAATAGTAATAGGAGGAAGAATCAACAGCAGCTGTTGTTCAGAACAATTATGGGCATGCATAAAGCACCTATCAGGGAGACCTTAAAAGAGCTGCACCTTTTATTGGGTTCATATGCCCTCTCCACTGAAGTGTGATTCTGGGGGGGGGAAAAAACTAGTTTTTGCACCTGTTGGTGTAAGGTATTCCCAACAGGTGCAATGGATACAGCTGTAGATGCTCCGAATGACAACTTACCTGCAAACCCTGATTGCTGCGCAGGCCTACTACTAATAATTTGCCATGCCATTGCCTGAGATACCTAAATAAATGTGTATGTCTGTTTTCAAATAGTTTAATACCCAACCTTGAATAAGTATAACAACAATAGTTGTACAGTTAAACATTTATCAGATAGCCAACATTGGAAAATGTAGATGGAGATCATCTACAGCAGAACATTGTGAATCCATCATCATCTGAGTCAATGTTGACTCCTGGTGAGGTTTTCTTGGCAATGTTTTTCAACAAAGGTTTCCCCATGCTTTCTTCCTAGGGCTGAAATAAAGTAACTGATGCAAAATCACCAAGCTGGCTTTGTGCCTAAGATGGGACTGGACCTCACAGTCTCTCGCCTTTAACTGCTACACCAAACTGGCTCTTGCTCTTGTAATTTAGTAATTGCTAGTTTTACTTGGAAGAAATGTAAATGATATTGATGCTTATACATATTTTTAAAATAATTTAATGTTGGATGTTGATTTTGCCATGACTTTGCTTCTAGTCTTACTTGATAACAGAACACTTTAATTAAACAAAACAAAACAAAACTAGAACACTTTTGGCATAGGAAGAAACAATACTGGAGATTTTAGAACAGAGCTTTCCAAACTTTTCATGTTGGTGACACACGTTTTAGACATGCATCATTTCGCGACACACTCTTACAGCAGGGCCCAAGGCAAGCACTAGGACCTGCGTGGAATCACAGCAGGTTTGGAGGCAGCCAGGCAGAAGGCAGGCACTAGGACCTGTGCGGAATCCTGGCAGGGCAGGTTTGGAGGCAGCCAGGCAGAAGGCAGGCACTAGGACCTGCGTGGAATCACAGCAGGTTTGGAGGCAGCCAGGCAGAAGGCAGGCACTAGGACCTGCGTGGAATCCTGGCAGGGCAGGTTTGGAGGCAGCCAGGCACAAGGCAGGCACTAGGACCTGCGTGGAATCCTGGCAGGGCAGGTTTGGAGGCAGCCAGGCACAAGGCAGGCACTAGGACCTGCGCGGAATCCTAGCAGGGCTCGGAGGCAGCAGCAGCAGCCATGACACACCCAGACACTGCAGCCGACACACTAACGTGTCCTGACACACAGTTTGGAAAGCTCTGTTCTAGAATATTAGTTTGGACTTTTTTTCTCTTTTCAATAACATCAAAATTACTAAGTAACCTTTTTTTGTTGTTCTCCCTACCAGCATTCTGTCTTGAAATTTTTTGGCCATTGCAATGGTTTTGACAGAGAAATGAGGAAATGCCTAAAGAAAGAGGTAAGGCGCTGCAAAAAAGTGGGGAACAGGGATACTTACAATCTTGTCAACTTACCAAACCTGACATCCAAGTGTATCTACTGGGGCCAAGTGATATCATATGCGTCATGATGTTCTCACCCAAATGATGCAAATTGTGCAATCATTTGGCATGACAATGTCATGACACACCTATAATATTGTGGCTTGTACCAGACACCTGAGCTGATGTCCTTCAGATCTCTCAGACTTCCAGATTCTAACATTCCCCAATTGGCATCCAGCAGAGATGGGACTCATCTGGGATTTTTTTGAAAATCAGCAAGATGCTTGCATCCCTATTTTGAGCCTGAAACTGGTTCCAGGGCTAAAATGGTCTTTGTTTCTTATGAAAGTGGGCCAGTGCAGAGGTCTGAAGACGATTATGCCCCTCTCTCTTGGTCACTTTTAGTTTATGCAGATGCATTCCCTTAACCATACCTATGAATGGGGATTTGCATCATTCACAGGTGAGTTCCCAGCCTTTCCTTCCTCCCCTCACAGTGTTCTTTCCAGGTTGAGAGTTGCTTTGAGTTTCCAAGCTAAACGGCATACCCCAATCCCAAAAGCAGGCCAGGACGAAAGCTAATTTTGATTTAGTTTCCAATAAATATCTATCTATCTATCTATCTATCTATCTATCTATCTATCTATCTATCTATCTATCATCGCCCATCTTCCCCCGAAGGGGGAACTCTGGGCGGTTTACAATAAAACCGGAGTTAAAATACAAAACAAATCCCAATAAAAGTGAAATAAATATATAATATCGTTATAATTATTAAAAGATATAAATACTGTAAGTAAAATGGAATCCAGATGGCTACAGTTCTTCCTCAAATCCAGAGCGCAAGGGCCGTTCTCAATCCATTCTAGGGCGCTAGCCATCCCCAAGAAAGACTATTTCCCCTCCCGTCCCAGGCTTGGTGGCAAAACCAGGTTTTCAGTTTTTTCCTGAAGTCCAGGAGTGAGGGGGCCTGTCTCACCCCTGGGGGAAGGATGTTCCAGAGGGCGGGCGCTACTGCAGAGAAGGCACGCTTCCGAGACCCCGCTAGGTGGAATTCTGTTAAAGATGGGGTCCGTAACATGCCCTCTCTGCATGACCGGGTGGGACGGGTTGATTCAATAGGGACAAGACGGTCCCTCAGATAACCTGGTCCCGTGCCATGTAGGGCTTTAAAGGTGATAACCAACACCTTGAATTGGAATTAATTTGTTAATTACAGGTACTGGGACTGGGTCCCATGTGTATAATCGTTTTCCACTTTTCCCACAATTTGGAACACTTTGGGAGAAGATTTGCAGGCCACCTGTGGCCCAAGGCTATCAAGATATAATCTCTCACCCCAGTGTTATGTTTTGGTTCTTCAAACTAACGTTTGAATGTCATTTTTAGTAACACCGGTAGTGTTGCATGCTTGTTGTTTCTGCCTCTGGCATTCTATCTGGTATAGCTTTCAGCCTGCAGTGAATGGGTCCTAGTCCTCATGGTTTAAAATTATATGAACTAACTACACATGAAGTCGTAGGGAAGCTTTGGAAAAGAGCAAATTGGTTGCCTGCTTTTTGAATGCTCAGAGCAACCTCAACCGAATGGAACAACTAAACACGTACATCAAATAATGACCGAAGTGGAATTTTTTGTATTTCTTTGCTTGCTTATGTTTTGCCAGTCCGCATGTAACTTTTTCTTCAAACTTTCCCGAATGATAAACCCTTGCTGCGTTGTAAGCATAGTGCCATGGCTTATCTATGATTCATTTCCTGCCTTCTTTTCCTTCCAGTATGAAGCAAATAGAACCAAGAGCCATGAACATGCAAAAGAGATGAATCGGAGGTTGAGGGAGGCAGGGGCACAAAATTAGAATTGGTGAAGTGGCTACTCGGACATTATGGGGACAGCTGAAGAAGCACGTTTTCCTCTATCTCCTGGACACTGAAAATGTATTTAATCTGCAATAATAAAAATGCCTAGCCTATGGTGGATCTGGTTGCATTTCAGTCATTTGGCATGATCTAAAGAAATCAGAGGGAATCCTGTAGATCAAACCTGAAGTATTTTGGCTCAAGCGTTTGGTTTCCCATCGTGGCTGGTTTGGGAAGCTCTGGAAGAGGGTGTGAGGGGTAATTTCTTTCTTTCTTTTTAATACCTCTACCCCACCACAATTGAATGACACTCGGCAGCTTACAGCCTACAGCAGAGCTTTCCAAACTGTGTGTCGGGACACGTTAGTGTGTCGGCTGCAGTGTCTGGGTGTGTTGCGGCTGCTGCTGCCTCCGAGCCCTGCCAGGATTCCACCCAGGTCCTAGTGCCTGCCTTGTGCCTTGCTGCCTCCAAACATGCTGTGATTCTGCGCAGGTCCTAGTGCCTGCCCTGTGCCTTGCTGCCTCCAAACCTGCTGTGATTCCACGCAGGTCCTAGTGCCTGCCTTGTGCCTTGCTGCCTCCAAACCTGCTGTGATTCTGCGCAGGTCCTAGTGCCTGCCCTGTGCCTTGCTGCCTCCAAACCTGCTGTGATTCCGCGCAGGTCCTAGTGCCTGCCTTGTGCCCTGCTGTAAGAGTGTGTCACAAAATGATGCATGTCTAAAAAGTGTGTCACCAACATGAAAAGTTTGGAAAGCTCTGGCCTACAGTATATAAATAAAAATGAAAAAATCCACTGTGAGGTTAAAACCAATCAAGCCAATCAATATATTTATTATATATATATTTATATTCAATATAAATTGAAGTATATAAAAGTATATAAAATAAAACAACACAACTGAACAGGACATTTCCTCCTCCATAGGATTTCTGAATTCAGTTTTTAAAAACCTACGGAAAGCCAATAATTTGGGATCAATCTGCTTTCCAGTGGGAAATTTCCTGGGTAGATAAGATGCCATTTGAGTCTCTACCTTTCTCGTGTCCAAAGAAAACAAATTCAATTGATTTCATGGGTTGATTACAGAGTTCTTTGCTCTGGCAGTTTTGGATTTCTTACCCTCTTTTCTACCTCTCTGTTTCTTGCTTCTAATTCTAACATCGCCGATCATGAAAACCCTGTCATAAGGGCAGCTGTACTAAGTGATGGGGGCTGGATATGACAAATTATGATGCCTGTAATATCGTGCTCCCCAGATGATTGCATTAAATCAAGACAGTGACATTTACTGTGCAATTTGCTGTTCTCATATCGGGTTGCAGTTTGGAGATATCACAGCTTGTGACTCCATCTGAAATGGAAAGCCACAATGCAATAAAGGAGTGGGGTATGGTAAGAGGGAATCATTATTATAGATGGCACGCAATAGCAGGCAATTTGGATTAGCGCTGCCTATATATCTGTGTTTTTATTTAACATTTGATTCAGCAGGATACATTACAAGCCGTGTGCCATTGGTTTCACTGTGCACACATTACATGGGCATTCACATCTTTTTACATCACAGCATCCAATGCTAGCATGTAAGTCATGTCATTTGGGTAATGTCATGACACACATGTCATTTGCACCCTTGCCCGTCCTGTGAATGCCTAGGTATCTATTACATTGATATTTTGTCCTTTTTCTAGAAGCATAAGGGTGGCATAGATGACTCCCCCCATCTTATTTATCCATGTCAACAATGCTATGGGAACTTCTAAATTGTGGTTTGTTTCCCAGGGTTTCTCAGCCAGGGTTCTGTGGCACCCTGGGGTTCCACGAGAGGTCACTAGGGGTTCCTTGGGAGATCATGACTTATTTAAAAAATTACTTCAAATTCAGGCAACTTCACATGAAAGAAGTAAATTTCATTCTTTATTTTCAGTTTAAGAACACCGTTAATGCATATAGACAGGCCTATATGTGAAACGAATATAATAATCTTGTAACTTCTGGCCTTTATTGGAGCCTGAATGTGCAGGGGTTTCCCGAGGCCTGAAAAATATTTCAAGGGTTCCTTCAGGGTCAAAAGGATGAGAAAGGCTGGTTCTAACCATGGAGGTCTGGTTCCTGAACAGCACTTAACTATATGCTATGGCTTATAGACAGCTGCATTCACTTACTGTATGCTGCTAACCACAAGCAAGGACTCCGCACAGTAACAGACCCAAAGTGACCCTCTGAGCTTTATGATCGAATGGGAATTCAAATCCAGATCTTAAACCTGGGAGATTATTTTAGCCATTAGGTTTTAAACATGGTTTTCGCTTGAAGCTCTATGAGACCTGAAGGAATGCCTGATTCCACATCAAATGCACATGTGAACGAGTACATTTTGTTTACGTGTAGTGCAGCTCCGGGATTTTTAAACTGTGTTGAACCAAGCATTAACAATTTGGTTCCTCATTGTGCTAAGACGTAATAGCATACTTACCTGCAAGGAAAGTGGCCCTGATTTAAGATTATTCTTCCCTATGAAGATTAGACATTTAAAAAAATCCCTCAGCGGTGTGTGCTAACGTCTTCTAAGTGAATTGAAAACGACCTTCCTATTTTACAAAATAGCTTATTGGGGTGGGCTTCGGCTTTGGGGTAAAAATTAATTATTGGGGGAAATACAGTACATAGGTGCACACAACATGGTAACTGAAAAATAATTATTATGTGTTCTTATGTGGAGGCTATTAAACTTCATTAGAGGTAACTGAGTAAAATGGGCAGCAGCCAAAAGAGGGATTTTTCATGAAGAGTCAGGGGCATTGGGGGTTGGGGGGTTCAAAAAAGTGATTGCATCCACAACTGCGTGATTAAAACCTTGCCCCTTTATGTGTTGCATGTACAACCCATGTAACGAGGTGAGGCTTCAATTATATGCTCCTTCCTTCCTTCCTTCCTTCCTTCCTTCCTTCCTTCCTTCCTTCCTTCCTTCCTTCCTTCCTTCCTTCCTTCCTTCCTTCCTTCCTCGTCCTCTGGACACCCGAAGTGGGTTTGTACTGCAGGAATTTCTTTTTGAGAAAGGCTTGTGCACCAATAACAACCTAGTTAATTCAATCAGGCTTTCACTTTTGCAACACTGTCTTTCCATTGGATGCATGCCTTATTTAAAATAGGAACAACTTAACTCAGGGTGAGGTTGGGGAAACAGATGTGAATTCTGTTTATTCCTTTCTTGATTAGAACTTGTGAGAATCCACAGATTTCTTCCTGAGACAGAAAGAGCATGAGATTAAAAAAAAAAAAACACAGTGTGAGAAAGCAAAACTCCCATCCAGATACAGGGTTTTGGGAGCTTTTTTGACAGCTTTGAAGCTCTTGTTATTCATCTGTATTTTGTGGGGCTGAATTTGGTTGCTGTTGGATTTCGTTACCCAAGCCGTCTTGACAGTTACACCATCCTCTCTGCTGGGAACAGCTGCTCATACTGATTTAGACTGGTACAGATGGGGGACAATTACACTCAGCTCATTTTTCAATTAAGAACTTACCAAATTTTGCAAATATTTTCATAAACGAGATGGAAAGGGCTCGCTATTGAACAGACCTGACCGTGGGGAGAGAAGGCATCTGAAGAGTTATCTGAAGGTTGTACACGCACTGGGAGAAAATTCTCAAGTGGATTAAATGTCCCCTCCTCTCTTGCTCCAGTCTAGTTAATTAAGAGCTCTCCCTCCTTGCCACCATATGCTGCTTACATTTTGAAAACCTGAAAGATAAGCGTAAAGATGCTTTTACCATTACAATTAATTTTGTTTTATTAATTTATTAATTTATTTATTATTCAAATTTATCACTGCCCATCTCTACAGCAGTAGACTCTGGGCGGTTTTGTTGTTCAACTGGCCTGAGATACATGTGATGAAAGGTGGTATCGACTCCATAATTCTTTTTTAAATTTCCTAACACAGACTCCTTTCTCTTTTTCTTTTTTTAAAATAAATTTTATTAAACGTTTTACAAAGAACATAAAAACGAACCCAAACTAATAAGAAGTAAAAGAAATGAAGCAAGAAAGAAGAAAGAAAAAGTGCAGAAAGAGAGAACAAAAAGAAATAGAAAGAAGATGCTTCCAATTTCTTCTGCAGCAAATCAAAGTACAATTACAAAATTACCTTTATGATTACAAAAAAGCTCACTTTTTTCTATTGTCGTTTTTTTTCGAATCATCAAAACCACAAATCATAAGTGCATTTTGTTCTGTTTCATGCAAAAAGCCTATAAGGGGTTTCCAGTCAGCCATAAATGTAGATATTTTTTCTCTAATCAAAGAAGTCAATTTAGCCATCTCCGCAAGTTCCATCATCTTCATCAGCCATTCCTCCATTGTGGGTACTGTCCTTTATTTCCTTTATTCCTTCTCCTCCTCCTCTCTCCCTCCCTCCCTCCCCCTCTCAAACTCATAAAAATTAGAGGCAAAAACATAATAAATTAAACTGGTTGACAGTCTCAAAGCAGAGATGAAAACAACCGAGGGAAAGCAATTAGCAAACCAGGTTTATTGATTTATTCATGCTTGAGTTTGTGCGTTGCCCACTCCAAAGCTTCTAGGCGGCTTACATCTAAAATAGAAACCATAAAAAACATACCGAAGGCAAAAATACAATGCATCATGGAATGAATGAATATCAGCTGTTCAGTCAAGGAGCACCCTCTGCTCATTGGGAAAGCACAGTCTTCACAAGCACAGACAATTGAGATCAAAATAAAAGTTAAAAGGGTTTGGTCTCATTATGACAGTAGGTGTAAGGATAGTTTGTGGGGGGCACAAAGTTCGAATGCTTGGGTGCCAGTCAAAAAGACTAACATTGCAAACTGGAGTAGAATTCTTTCCATCTTCCAATACATTACAGCAGGGGTCCACAACCCCCGGGCCACGGACCGGTACCGGTCTGTGGCCTGTTAGGAACCGGGCTGTCCTGACTTCGAGTGAAGGAACACGCTGAGACTTAGTGTAAAAGCTCTAGTGTTTTATTGTTCTACTCTGCTAGACAGAATCCAGCTAAACTGAAATGAATTAGTGATGCTCAGAGAAAAGGCCCAAGAAACTAGGGCGGGGCCTTCTTTAGCCTCTTGGGCGGAAAGCAAAGCGATTCAGTACTGCGCATGCGTTTATCCCCCTGGAGGGAGCCCCCTCCTTCTTCACCAGTTATCTCCCTGACACAGGCCGCACAGCAGGAGGTGAGCGGTGGGCGAGCGAGCGACGCTTCATCTGTATTTACAGCCGCTCCCCATCGCTCGCATTACCGCCTGAGCTCCGCCTCCTGTCAGATCAGTGGCGGCATTAGATTCTCATAGGAGCGCAAACCCTGCTGTAAACTGCGCATGCGAGGGATCTAGGTTGCACGCTCCTTATGAGAAGTCAGAATCCGACACTTACTTTAGTCCCCGCGTGGCCCGCCCATTATTTTATTTACCACTTCTGTCTGCGCCTCTTTCCCGCACTGTGCACTTGTCTCAGTCACAGTTTTGGTAAGCCCACAAGCTAACTCAATAAATGTAATGCGCTTGAATCATCCCGAAACCATTCCCACCCACCCCGGTCCGTGGAAAAATGGTCTTTTAAGAAACCGGTCCCTGGTGCCAAAAAGGTTGGGGACCGCTGCATTACAGTATTGTCCACTGTGATATGCCCATCAAAGAGAAGGAACAGTGGATATGGAACACTTGCTTCTTGGAGGTCAAATGCCTGGTTTTAACAATGGCTTTATCAGTTTTAAAATAACAGCTGGCAGATGAGCCCTGGAGAACCACATCAAACCAGAGCACCTAATTCTTGGCTAGATGAAGCAAAAGACTTGGGGACGGTTTAATATTTATTTAAGAAATTTATATGGTGGACAAGCCCAGCTCTGTCTCGTCTAATAATCTTGATACTTTTATACCAAGGTATAATGTAGTGTTTCTCAACCTTAGCAACTTTAAGATGGGTGGACTTCAACGCCCAGAATTCTTGGCATCTTAAAGTTGCCAAGGTTGAGAAACACTGGTCTAGTCAGAAGCTTGCTCCGTTGGGCAATGCCTGTGAACTATGTGTTTTCACCCATTGTTAATTGCCTGAGAATTTACTCGACAGTGTGAGCACCCCTCTGCAGGCTGAAATTATAGTCTAGTCCAGTGTTTCTCAACCTTGGCATATGCTGGCTGGGGAATTCTGGGAGTTGAAGTCCACACATCTTAAAGTTGCCAAGGTTGAGAAACACTGGTATAATGCCTCCTATTAAAGAGCACTGACTAAAGAAGGTAGACAAGTTGTCATCTTATTGAACCCAGAGTTGGGCCTTCTTTGGGGCAGTGCCTGCCCTATGGAACAGCACCCCTCTGACGATGAGGATGGCTCCAATCCTGTTAGCCTTTTATACAGCATTGAAGGTCCTCCAGGCTTTTGGGCTGGCTGATTAGGCAAGCTCTGATGGATAATGTTGGTTAATGTTGTTTTTAATGAATTGGGTTGTCTTTGTGGGCTTGGGCATTACGGTTGTTGTGAAATTGTTGTAGCTTTTAACCCTTGTGCACCTCCCAGAATCACTTTTATGAGATGGGCAGCCATATGCATTGTTTAAATAAATAAAAATAGATATAAATTTTCAGAGAGGTAAAGTGGCTAGTCTTTCGTAGGAAAAGCAATGCGGAGTCTTGTAGCATGCTAATGGCTGCCTCTTTATTATCGCTTTTTCTTTTTTGAGTGCAAGGTGAAGAGAAAGAGCTGCAGAGGAGTTATTTAAAAGACCTGAATATTTTGGCAATGCATTCAGTAGCACCGCACAGCTGGTTGGCTTTCTTTTTTTTCTGAATTAATTCCCTTTTCAATTTTTCCTTTGAAATTCAGGAAGAAACAAGTGGCTGCCATTCTCTCTCTCTCCCTCAAATTTATATGGAGCCCCACTGCCATTGGCTCACAGCATTTTACGATAAAATCAAACAAACTGTAAAAGTGGGGGAGGCTGAATTTGGGGGTGGGCATTTCTGCCAGAGTTTTGGGGAGAGGAAAATGGCAGCATTGGAAGCTCTGCTCCTTGGCCTGGAAATATGCAGCTGGAGGCACGTTTGATGCTGAGAGCGTGGAGGTTGCATGTGGAGAAAGCCGCTTGGTGGATTCTGTTTGCACTGCCTTCGATCCTGACGTGAGTACAAAGAAGAAGTCCCATGAGACGCATTGGAAACAAGAAGATCTGTGAAGAAAAAAAGATGCAAGGCTGTATCAAGACAATGCCTTCTGTTCCAAACCTTGGTGTGTCCTAGAATGCCTCTTCCTTCCTAAAAACCTAAAGGAAAAAGGAAAGGAAGGAAGGGAAGGAAAGGAAAGACGACCGAGATTAAAGCCACATCTGTACCATGTTACAGTCTTGGTTGGTGGAAAGGGCATCCTGGCTTGCAAATCGGGTCTTAACAGCCACAATAGTGGCTTCCATTTTATTTAGTTATTTATAAAATCTCTATCCTGTTTTTTTTTTTTGGTTATTAAAGATGTTCCAGAGTAGGATATAATTCACATGCACATGGTTACATACATAGTCACCATACTATTCGCGCTTGGGGTAATCAATGTTACGCAAAGTACAAGAAAGGAGTATGCCAAAGCAAAGAAAGGTAGAAGATAAAACAGAAGAGGCTGCAGTTAAATCTAGTCTACATCAACCCTGTTCACTGTACTGCTACACACCTTTCTGTTCTTTCAAACCATCCTTGTTTCCACCATATCTATGCCTGCTTTATATTTGTTCTTTATATATTTTTAATATGATTAAACATGATTAAAAATAATAATCCAATAAACCTGCTAAAAGCATATTAAAATCTTATACAACTACTATAAAGTTATCCAGACAGACAAACCAAGGATCAACATTGTTTTTTGAAAGGCATTGTTTTCAGAAAGGTTTCCACTTTGCTAGGCTTTCAAATGTCAAATATGCCATTTACTAATCTGACAGTGAGAGCCAGTTTGGTCTAGTGGTTAAGGCACCAGGCTAGAAACCGGGAGACTGAGAGTTCTAGTCCTGCCTTAGGCATGAAGCCAGCTGGGTGACCTTGGGCCAGGCATTCTCTCTGAGCCCTAGGAAGGAGGCAATGGCAAACCATTCTGAAAAATCTTGCCAAGAAAACTGCAGGGACGTGTCCAGGCAGTCTCCAAGAATTGGACACGATTGAATGGATTAAAACAAAAATCTGACAGTACTGGCTTCAATGCGGTTAGAATTGGGAAGACCCATTGAAATCCTTAACTAGTCATTAAAGTGCTTTCACATTTTGGGGGCAGTTTGTTTTTTCTCATTTTAATCTACCTCCTGGGATTGTTCTGAAGATATAAATGGAACGGGGTACAGATGTATGGCCATGTTTCAATTGTTTATGGACATATTCTTTTTCAGACTGTAATTGCTGGCTGTTGGTGAAACTTCAACCTGAAAGTTTATTTAGTGGAGTGAGATGGCCCTATTTTCTGTGCAGAAGCACACTCAAAAGAGGAAGTTATGTAGTAGCTAAGAGGGAGCATGCTCTGATTGTTACTCCATGTAACAACTAACAGAGAGCAGGTAAGAGAGGGGAGATTAGAGAGGAACACAGAATCTATGAACATTCTGGCATTCATCCTCTGCCCCCTACTTCTTCCCAAAATTGTTAATATCAACCAATATCTATTGCTGATTTCCAGCAAAAACAATGACTATGAGCTCTTTGGAAGAAAAGTCGGGATATTCTTATTGACTTAATGAAAAACTGATGTCTCTTCCTCCTTAATCCCCTGCCTATTAAAATCATGAAAAGGAGAAAGCCTACTGGGGTTGGCTTACCCTTCTTGTCACTTGGGTTTCAGCTGAGGCCTAAGCAGGGAAGAACAGAGCTCCAGAGAAAACCCCATTTGTTTACAATTGGAGCATTTCTCCAAGACTATTGTTCCCTGAAATTGGATACCGAGACTCAATCTTCCGAGGACTCAGAGAAATGGGCACTTGGGAGTGATTTCTACTTTTTACCTCCAACCGCACAAATTATTGCTGGCAATGAGAGCGGACTGGTGTAAGGTGGCCCTGAGGACCAGAGATTACCCCATCACACTTAGCTGTAAATTATTTTAATACTGATTGGTTGAATGAGTCACAACTTGCTGGCATCACACATCACACCAAGTCATAAACCATGCGTGCCAAACCCTGTTGGCTGAGTTGATGTAACATGCTACCTTATAGCCCCAAGCAAACCTTATTTATTTATTTGTATTTATTTAAATATATTGGCTGCCCAACTCCACAGGACTTTGGGCGGCGTACAAAACTAGAAGGCTATTAATATTAAGGCTTATCGTGTTAAGTGAACCATAGAACTAGAGCTTGGGAAGGGACCATTTAGGCCATCAACCCAACTCCCTGCACAAATTAAAATTAGAGAATTGTGCTGGATTTCGGCGGTGCCGCTGGTTCTCAGGAAGGAGGGGGCACATTCCAAGGAGGCGGAGGAGATAAGCGGAGGCACAGTCCGGGAGGCAATGGTGGGAAAATGAAGAGGTTCAGGGTAGCCCCGCCCTAGAGTCTCCCAGGTTATTTCCCCTTAGGTTAGTTAGAGTAGCTTTAGTCTGGCAAGATTCTGTCTATGCGGTATGAGCATATAAAGAACTGGAGTTTGAATGGACTGACTCTTCGTTGAGAAGGGAATATTTGTAGCTCAGGGATGACTCTTCGTTGTTCTTGGGCTGAGCCTGACAATAATCCCTAATACATAGCTTTCCAAAGTGTGTGTCGTGACACACTACTGTGTCGCCTGCGGTGTCTTGGTGTGTTGCTTTAAAACCCGGAAGCGCTGATGGGGGGAACTGGAAGAAGCAGCACCCCACCAATCAGTGCCGCCGCCGCGGGGGTGCCGCTTCCCCCCATCAGCGCTTCCGGGTTTTAGCGCAACACATCAGGACACCGCAGGCTGCACCGCCACCGCCGTTGGTGTGTGTCGCCAACGCGAAAAGTTTGGAAAGCTCTGCCCTAATATATGGCTATCTGTCCTTTACGTGAAGACATCCAGCATTGGGGAAATTAGTACCTCTCTAGATTATTGATTCCACTATTGAACTGCTTTTACTGTCAGATTCCCCCCCCCCCCCAACACTCAACTGGGTTCTGCCTACCCATGACTTAAATCCATTGTTCTGTATCCTGCACTTTGGAAAACAGATCTTGGCTTTTTTCTGAGTGATATCCCTTCACGTACTTGAAAAAGGCTATCATATCTCACCTCAATCATCTTTTCTCAAGACTAAACCTACCCAGTTCCTCAAACCTACCCAGTCTCACTTTGTAAGGCTTAGTTTCCAGTTCACTGATAGACTTGTACGGACCTCTGAGATTTGTTAGAGTCCCTCCAAACTCCCATGTTGAATTTTGCTACCAAAGTCCTATACTGTACCTCCCTGGTCACTTGCTCAGTAAGATCACTGCCTGGAAACTGGCTGCCTTATATTTCTTTTATAGTGTTGTATCAACCTCTGCTCACTCAGCAGAAAGCAGTAAGTCATCAACCATGAGAAATCATGAACTCTCAGCACACACCCTTTGAAATTGACAACTATTACCAGTACCATCCCTCAAAACACACTCTCTCCTCTCTTGTTTTTTCCATCTGCCAGCTGTCCTGTTTGGCTCACTGTGTTACAGAGCCCAGAAGCCCAGAAACTGCTTATCAGTTACAAAGTGCTTTTGGAACTCAGGGCTTTGTCTCAGGTACTAGCTATTGATTTCTTTTTTATAATCTCCAATTAAAAATTTAAGCTGAAATGGACAACCTGTCAAGGAACACATTCTCTCATGGGTAATCTCTTTGGGGCTACATGCAGATATGTGTATTGTGGAGTCCTTGGTGCTCTCTGAGCCTGGTTGTTTTCTTGCAGACATTTCATTGCCAGGCTAGGCAACATCTTCAGTACGAAAAGGGAGTGGGACTTGCTCTCTGTTTATATACCCTGGCTTGTCCTGCCTGTGTTGGTGGGGGTATTGTACTCTCCTTGGTAGTTCCTTGGTTGGGTTGTTGTTTGCTGCTTGGTTGATTGACTGAATTAATACTTCCTTGATTAGGGACTATTGTGTTGTTTGACTGGTCCTCTGGTGGTAATCTTGGTGTTAATCTTTGCATATCTGGTTGTTGATTACTGGCAAGGAGGTGTTCTGGTCTTCTGGCTTTTCTATTGTCTCTTATGAATGGTATGTAAATGTTGTTTACCTCTATGTGTCTGTTGATGGCTGCTTTGTCTGAGTGCCAAGCTTCCAGGAATTCTCTAGCATTTTTGGATGTGGCTTGGTTTAAGATGCTCACAGTTCCTCAGTTGAAAGTATGGTTGAGTCTGTCCATGTGTTGTGAGATTAAAGAGTTTTCATCGTGTCTTCTGACTGCTAGTTGGTGTTCGTGGATGTGTTCTGCTAGTCTTCTGCCAGTCTGTCCTACATAGTGGCTGTTACAGTCCTTACACTGTATGTTGTAGATAACTCCTGTTTTTTCTTCTTGGGCTACTGGGTCTTTTGGGTTACTTACGATGTTCTGAAGAGTTTTGGTTGGTTTATGTGCTACGGTGATGCTGTGTGGTTGTAACAGTCTATTAGTAGTTTCTGAGATGTTTCTGATGTATGGCAGTGTAATCCTTTTCATAGCTTCTGTTGGTTTTGCTGTGGTGGGTTGAGTGGTCAGGCACTTTTTGATAAAGTTGCGTGGGTATCCATTTTGCTGGAAGATGCTATATAAGTGGTCTATTTCCTTTTTCTGGTGTTCTGGGTTGCTGCAGTGCATTTGTGCTCGTCTGAATAGTGTTTGTACACAGCTCCACTTGTGGGAGGTAGGGCTATTGCTTTGGTAGTGGAGTACTTGGTTAGTGTGGGTAGATTTCCGGTAGACTTGTGTTTCTAGAATGCCATCATTTCCTCTACTGATGAGGATGTCCAAGAAGGGTAGTGTGTGGTTGTTTTCTTCTTCCCTCGTGAACCTCCTCTTTTCATTCTGCTATCCCATCTCTCTCTTGTTCTCTCTTTCCTATACCCTCTTCTCTATCTCCCATATACCAGTCTGCCAAGGAAGAGAGGTCAGTAGTCTAAACAGATTGCTTGTACAGGTAGTCCTCGCTTAACAACCATTCGTTTAGGGACCGTTTGGACGGTGCTGGAAAAACCGACTTATGAACGGTCCTCACACTTATGATCGTCGCAGCATCCCCACAGTCATGTGATCGTGTGGGTGCTTGGCAACTGGTTCGCATTTATGACCGTCGCAGAGTCCCGTGGTCATGTGATCACCATTTTCAACCTTTCCGGCTGGCTTCTGGCAAGCAAAATCAATGGGTAACCGCATGATTCATTTAATGACCACATGGTTTGCTTAATGCCTGCAGTGATTCACTTAACGACAGCTGCAAAAAAGGTCATAAAATTGGGTCAAATTCACTTAATGACTGCTTTGCTTAGCAACCGAAATTCTGATCCCAATTGTGGTCGTTAAGCGAGGACTACCTGTAGAGGGCTTTTGAAATAGGCTGAGGACTGCATTTATCCCAAGAGCTGCAAGTTGCCAACCCCTGTTTTAAGCCACCTAATTTCTGATGGGACCTTGCTACGAGAGTCAATCCAATGTTGATTTTTCTCTCACATGTTCTACAAAGCAAGTGGATTGAAATATCTGTATTCTGAGCTTTGACACTGAGCTCATTTCCCCCTAAAATTTGACCTTTTCATGGAAGAGGAAAAGAAAATCAATGGTAGGTATCTGTATACAATATTTCTTATATAACCGAATCTTCCCAGTTTTGGGAAACCAACCAAGTAGATTTGGCACTTGGAAATAGAATGAAGCAGCCGTCCTCTGAGATTCGAGGACTAATAAGAATAGTTGCAACAATAGGTCATCCTGTATTTTTCCCCCACATTGAGGCAAACAAACACTTACTGTATTCTAGATCAGCCCCCCAAATCTGAGAGCCTCCAGATGTATTGGATTATGGAAACGGGGAATTGTCGAAGTTATAGCCTATTACATTTGAGGCTGTCAGGTTGGGAAAGCTGCCTTAGATAACAAACTTAGCTGAACGCTGCAATGTTTGAGGGACGTCAGGGCCTCTTAAACAATCACCCTGCTGGCCATGGCCTTGGCTAAAAATAACAATACCGACAGCAACAGCGTAACCTAATTTGAAGAGGGCTCTTGCCGTCTAATTATGGGTATCTTGGAAAAATCGGCCTGCCAAGGAAAACGTTCAGAAAGCAGGCTTAAATAAAAGGTACTCATTGATTTTTTTTCAATTATTTTTATTAAAGGTTATATAAAACTGATAAAACTAATACAGAACCCCCCCCTAATACAAAAATACATTAACAAAAATTGAAAAAGTGCAAAAAAGGAAAAAAACCCAAAAAAAGAAAAAAAGAAAAAAAGAAGAAACTTCTCCCTTCATCCCCAACAAGTATATTCAACTTTAACAATTTATCACTGTCTCTTAAAATAGTTCTTCATTCCATATTTCATCCCATCTTGTATAAACCCATCTCTAAATCCTCAGCTTTCCTTATTAATCAACAAAAGGTGTAAAAGTTAACAGATATAACTAACAACATAAACATTTTGTCTCTCTTTCCATTTAAACATAATCCCCCTAATCCATAGTAATCCCTTATTTGTACATCAAATATAGTAACATAGATATTACAAACTAATTGATTACACCCATTTCCAAAATAACCATTAAACAATACCCAAAATAACAACCCATTACATAATCAAATAAAGTAGTTTTGTATTTTCCCTTCTTCCTCCCATCAATCCTTGAATTCCATAAATAAAGTTCTAACATCTGCTTTAAATAAAATGTACTCATTTTATTGTGGCTTGCCAGCTCACCTCCCAAGACAGATCTTTCAATTTACCTAACCCAGCGTTTCTCAACCTTGGCCGTTTTAAGATGTGTGGACTTCAACTCCCAGAATTCCCCAGCCAGCATGGAAACACTGACCTAACCTAATGATGAGAATCCTGTTGCCCGCACCATCTAATCAACCTGTGTGTATGTGGAACTGTGATTGGGAATGCACATCACAGCCAGATCCTGGGGTGTCTGTACACAGAGTAAAAAAATCAAGATGGCAGGCACACAATTGAAACCACTCCCGTTCCCCCACAATGCCTGGCCAGCCCTTCAGCCCTTTTACAAAACAATGATGAATTAATGCCATCTTAGGAGCTACAAGGGAGAAATGAAAAGCAGGTTCGGAGTAAATATTGTCTTTGTTTCCAACCCTGCAAAGCCAATCTGAGCTGCATCAGCTTTGTTCACACTGTGGTTGCTCCCTATTAACAATAATAATTTTATATCTAATATTGTTTTTAACTTTTTTGTGTTTTGTTACTTGTTTTTAAATGTTACAGTGGTGGTAATAATAATAGCAGGAGATACGATTTTTATTAATAATAGAAAAAACTGCAGAAACCACGCTATACCCCATTTTAAAAGTAAAAGCCACCGCTTGAGTTACTGATGTCAGTGAACAAATCTGTTGATGTCCTACATACAGTGGCTTTCCATGCGCATGACAACAGCCTAACTGCTCTAGATCAAACCCACCCATTTTCTGCCCCATACTTGTAAGCATCACAGTGCACCAGGTGGAGAAGAACACAAGGAGTTTTTCAGAACCTTAATACTGTTAACCACAGCACTTTATCCTGATGCTTGCACTGTTAATCCCCTGTTGTCCCTTTTTGCTTTCCATCCTGGATTTTTCCTCCTATTTCTTTCACAGGATAATATACAGGCCTGCAAAACTGAGAATATAATTATTAATATTAAATTAAAACTGGGACTGAGAGTGAAATTGCTACTCATCTACCATCTCCTTTTGAAATGAATTAAACTGGCTGGTAATACACAGATTATTATACAGGGGCGTGGTGGCTCAGCAGGTAAGACTCCAGGCTTGTCGATCGGAGCTCCTGCACTCGCCCCAGCTCTTGCCAACCTAGCAATTCGAAAGCATGCAAATGCAAGTAGATGAATAGGTACCACTTTGGTGGGTAGGTAACAGTGTTCCGCGTGCGTCATGCCGGCCACATGACTGTGGAAGCGTCTTCGGACATGCTGGCTCTTTGGCTATCAAACGGAGAGGAGCACCGGCCCCTAGAGTCGGACATGACTGCACAATTGTGTGGGGGGGGACCTTTACCTTTACCTAATCCAAAGATACCATCTGATCTGGAGCTCTGGAACCGCACTTCTAAACTTATTTTCCTCTCCTGTTTAAATGGATTTGAAAAGTAAAAACACTTGATAATTTTTTCCATATTGGAAGGGAAGAGCCAGATGTTGCTCATCTGGGGTTGAGCTGGGGCAAATGGAACAGACTGGGATTGGATAACAGTGCTGGTGGAACTTGAATTGGTCCAAATTCTATTAGTGGATTCATACATACCGTAATGTTAAGCCATTGTTTGTTTTTTAATTGAACAAGCCATGATAGGCTGGGTCATACATCAAGCTAAGTTATAAACCATGGCTTACAAACCGCAGTATATGAAACCCAAAGCAAACAATGTGCATTATGGCTTTTTGTGCTTGTGAAACCTTATCCTGAGGTCCTAGGCATGGTGTCCTGACTTCGAGTGAAGGAACACACTGAGACTTGGTGTACAGGGTATAGTGCAGAGCTTTCCAAATGGTGTGTCGGGACACGTTAGTGTGTTGGCTGCAGTGTCTGGGTGTGTCGCGGCTGCTGCTGCTGCCTCCGAGCCCAGCCAGGATTCCGCGCAGGTCCTAGTGCCTGCCTTGTGCCTTGCTGCCTCCAAACCTGCTGTGATTCCACACAGGTCCCAGTGCCTGCCTTGTGCCCTGCTGCCTCCAAACCTGCCCTGCCAGGATTCCGTGCAGGTCCTAGTGCCTGCCTTGTGCCTGGCTGCCTCCAAACCTGCTGTGATACTGCGCAGGTCCTAGTGCCTGCCTTGTGCCCTGCTGTAAGAGTGTGTCGCGAAATGATGCATGTCTAAAAAGTGTGTCACCAACATGAAAAGTTTGGAAAGCTCTGTGCTAGGGAATGACTACTAACAACTTAGCAGGGTTGTATTTCGAACACTGTGCAGCCTAAGAGTGTCATAGTTGTATTGTGTAACACTTCTTACAGGCAAATATATAGTGGTCTGGGATTGGGTTTAATATAGCTACAATGCACAGGTCCTAGTGCCTGCCTTGTGCCTTGCTGCCTCCAAACCTGCTGTGATTCCGCGCAGGTCCTAGTGCCTGCCTTGTGCCCTGCTGTAAGAGTGTGTCGCGAAATGATGCCCTGCTGTAAGAGTGTGTCGCAAAATGATGCATGTCTAAAAAGTGTGTCACCAACATGAAAAGTTTGGAAAGCTCTGCTCTAGTGTTTTATTTTTCTACTCTGCTAGACAGAATCCAGCTAAACTAAAATGAACTAGTAATGCTCAGAGAAAGGGCCCAAGAAATCAGGGCGGGGCCTTCTTTAGCCTCTTGGGAGAAAAGCAAAGCGATTCAGTACTGCACATGCATTTATCCCCCTGGAGGGAGCCCCCTCCTTCTTCACTAGTTATCTCCCTCATAGACATTTGGTATCCACTATGATGAAGTCATGGGAATCATGGCATCATCCTGCAAATTATATAATTTATGTCATTTGTATGACAACATCATGATGCCCATGACATCACTAGCTTTCCCTGAGGATACCCAAGATGCAAATATCTAGACATCTCCCACATGACATGTGTGTGTGTGTGTGTGTGTGTGTGTTATCTACAGTATATAAACTTTTGCCTAGAAAAAAGAAAAAAGTCAGATGGGGTGAGAAAGAGCATCTGAGGGCTAATATACATTTCTTTGAGTACACATGGATCAGAAGATAATCATCCTTTGAAAGGTGCCATTTTCTGAATGTGAAAATCCAGTTCCTGACCTTACCAATTCATACAAAGATATGTTTATTAGGGAAGTTGCAGGGAAGGTGTATATCTTAGGAAATACACAAGCTTTTCGCATGTAAATAGATTTTTTAAAGAGATCACAGCCTGCTTTGGAAATTAGTTGGAATGGATTTCGGATTATTTCATATGAAACTGACATGGAGAAGAAATAAGTTGATTCATCCACCAAGATTCACCAATTGATTCTCAAGGATTTACGAACTGACTCAACACAAATCTGTAGCTTCTTTTTCTCTTAACCCATGGAAAGTTGTGGGGAGCAGGTTGGCTGTGTGTGTGTGTTTAGTGCACAGTTAAGTAAATGTGCCCAAATCATCACCATCATCATCATATAGCAAAATGCTTTTATAGTGAACAACTTCTGTTTTCCCTCTCTTAAATACGAGGTAAACCTAACAATCCCAGGGGCACTGAGAATGGGATAAAAATAAAAATAAAATGAAAGCATAATATCAAGCAGTGCAAAAAAAGTCGGTTTACTTGTTTTCTTTGTTCCAATTTATCTGCTCAGATTAATTTCAGATTCCAATTTATCTGATCAGATTAATTTCTATTTTGCTTCTCCAAAGCACTCAAGACACCACACATGTTTCTTGCCTTGGGTTACCCATACACCAGTTCTGTGAGGCAGCCAAGCCTGGATGAGCAGGGATATCCATCTTTTTCTCTCCAGCCATAGTCCAAGGCAATAACTGCATTCATCTGGAGTGCTAAGCCAGGAACTTTTCAGCGATGGTTTCTTGAACAAACTGTGGCCACCTGGTTCACAAATCATGTCTCATAATGTCTGGGTTCATGAATCACACAAAACCTAAAACAAACCAGCCATATTCTGTTTTGGTGTGAGGTGGAACTCAGCCCAGTCTTAAGTCTGGCCTGAAGCCCTCTTTCTCCACTTAAGAGGAATCCCACTCAATCTCTAGCTTAACATAGTAGTTCATAAATCTATCTTCAGTGAGTGAATGCATCGCCATCTTCACCACGTACTCCCCACACGTTTTACGGATCAGCTCTTGGATTTTCTGCACCAAGTGGTTCCAGCTACTTCCAGTTTTATGGATCAGGTTGGGGCTAAACTTCCTAACTTTCTTGAAAGTTGTCTGATGACTATCCTGTGGGACTTTTTTTTTGTTAGAGGTGTTTTGTTTCATTGCGTACCAAACCCAGCAGTATTGGAAGGATCCAGACATTTTCTTTGAATGGAGGGTTTAGTTACAGTACTTATTCACTGCAGTTTCTATGCTGTTCAATCTCACCAGCTTTCAACAAAAAGCCATAATGCAACATTAAAATAAAAACTCTGGTTACCAGCAAGTGGGTAAACCAAGCCGTTACGTTAAACCAGGGCTTTCCAAAGTTTTCCCGCGGCGACACACCAACCGCCGTTGGTGTGTCGCCCCGGGAAAACCCGGAAGCGCTGATGATGATCAGCGCTTCCGGGTTGTGTGGCGACACACCAGACTGTGTGTGGTGACACACTTTTGTGTCGCCACACACAGTTTGGAAAGCTCTGCGTTAAACTGTAACATGCTGTATTGGTCTGGGCATAGTCATGGGCATCTGTAAATGCAATGATTGATGATGTCACTTGCGTTACAACACAGTAACAACAACAACGTATTAAATTTATATGCTGCCTGACTCCCAACGACTCTAGGAGGTTACATAATTTGCATTACTGTGCCACCACATCACCCACTTAATGTAACTTGACCCTCCCTTGCCCCTTCAGCATGTACAGGTAGTCTTCACTTAACAACCATTCGTTTAGTGATGGTTCAGACTTACAACGGTGCTGAAAAAACAACTTGTGATTGGTCCTCACATGACCATTGCAGTGTCCCCTCGGTCATGTGATCACGATTTGGGAGCTTGGCAACTGGTTCACATTTATGACTGTTGCAGCATCCCATGGTCACGTGATCGCCATTTTTTACCTTCCCGGCTGGCTTCTGGGAAGCAAAATCAATGGGGAACTGCGTGATTCGCTTAACTATCACCACAAAAAAGGTCGTAAAATCGGGTCGGATTTGCTTAATGACTGCTTCACTTAGCAACCAAAATTCCAGTCCCACTTGTGGTCATTAAGCGAGGACTACCTGTATCAGCCCAACAATTCTATTTTGTTAACTCAAGTTTTGGGTGTTTTTTGAACCCCACCCAGCGTGTAAAAGTGCATAGAGAGAATAACTCTGTTATTTCCATGAGTGTCTCTAAAGTGTCCCTGAAGCTGTGATTTTGTATATTTGGCAAACTTCCATGCTCTGTTGTTTCTTGTTGTTTTATCTTTTATTCATTCCATGGAATATCTTGACTCAGCCTTTCTCTGGAATATTCTTAAAACAGCTGAAGATATGAACCACTAAATAAAGAAGAAACACAAACAGGAACAAAATAGACACAGCAAAGAAGGTCAAAACTTGTAAGAAGAGCAGCAAGGAAACCGTGACATCCTTGATTAAAGGACTCAGATGTGTTTGAAGGTTTACTATTGTATTCTGAGCATTAACCAAAAATGCGCATATGTCCTGGATTCAGTGGAAGTTTCATCACATCTGTGTACAATATGTATTAATCCCATTATCTGAATAATGTGCTTAAATAATTAATAAAATCTATTTTATTTCTAATAAAGAGTTGTGATTTTGAGTATCTTGCTATCATAATTATAATTTTATTATGGTCAGTAACTGGCTTTTGAAAGTGAAAAAGAGCTGCAATGTGAAAGCATATGACATAGCTCTAAAATACTATCTCACAGCCCAGAGACATACAGAGGCATAAAATGAAGCAATTCTACTGGTGTTATCGAAATAATAGTCAGTTAATAGATAATGTAGGTAGAAATCAAGCTCCCAAATTGGAATTTCTTAAATAATAGGATAAAAGGAAAAACAAATCACAGTACTTTTGTAAGTATTTTGGTAAAATGAAAACCCGGCTTAAAGAGGCTAACTGGGGGAAAGCCCAAGTAACTGACTTGTATCATCATAGTCCTTAGCCAATCTGTTTTAAAATGGTTTAAGAAAATTATAGATAAAAAGTTACATTTCTAATACCACTAGGAACTTAATTATTGTAAATTTGGTCATAGTAGAGAGAGAGAGAGAGAGTGTGTGTGTGTGTGTGTGTGTGTGTGTGTATATATATATATATATATATATATATATATATATTATATATATTTTATATATATATATATATATATATATATATTATATTATATTATATATATATTTTATATTTATATATATATATATATTATATTATATATATATTTTATATTTATATATATATATATATATATTATATTATATATATGTTTTATATATATATATATATATTATATATATATATATATATATATATATAATATATTATATATATATATTATATTTTATATATTATATATATATTTTATATATATATATATATATATTATCCTGCCTTTATTATTTTTACAAATAACTCAAAGCAGAAAACATACCAAATACTCCTTCCTCCTCCTATTTTCCCCACAACAGCAACCCTGTGAGGTGAGTTGGGCTGAGAGGGAGGGACTGGCCCAAGGTCACCCAGCCGGATTTTGTGCCTAAGGCGGGACTAGAACTCACAGACTCCTGGTTTCTAGCCCAGCACTTGAGACATTATTCTCTTAAGCTGTCTAGATCAACTTGATGCTCTCCAAAGTGTAAGGAGCACATTGTCCAGAAGTCCGAACTGGCGTGTCCCAACATATATGGAGGGTAGCAGCAGAGCAGTTCAATCCATAAGAAACCAGGGGTTTGATGACCCATTTTTTCATGTAACGTGGTAGGTGTTTGTTGCCTTGGGAATTGTGAGCATTTAGAATAGGTGAACTAAGACAATTCAAGAATGTTTATTTTCCACTTGAACTTAGGCACCGGTGGGCAAGATGGGGGGATGTTCTTTGGGAATATGATTTAGGCAGGGCTAGTAAATGCCTGAATATACAGTTTATATTTGCCTTTTCAGCATGCTGTACTAATGTGTGTAAATAAAGAAATAAAATAATAAATAAATAAAGCAAAATATATCCTACAAGAAGAAGATGGCAGAATCTCTGGGCCTGATACAACCTATCAATATTCCTATTTCTCCTACCAAACTTTCTCCCACGATCAGGTCCTCTTCCACTTTCCTCTGTTGGATGGGAAATAAGACTGTTCAGTCACTCAACTCAACTCAACGTTCTTCATTCTGATGTCTTACTAAAGAACCAAAATTAAATCTAGTAGATTTGCAGCTGCAGTGCCTGTCTTGCAATGTATAGAACAGCTGGATCATGCATCAAACCTGTAGATGACCTCAACTCATTTATTATATCTTCTTCAGTGGAGCTTATATTCAGGAAGCTGTAACCCCCAAATGTAGTAATCAGTTAGCTAGCTAATGTTGTCTACAATGACAGTCTACCGATGTATTCATTTATTTAATTCAATTTTGAGGCTGCCAAACTCTACAACAACAATTAAAAAAGAATTAAAAGAGAACACATATATCAAAAAGGGATACCACTGACCAGAAGGGCATCCTCATAACACAAAAAGTCCAAAAAAAAAAAATGCAAAAGAAAAAATCCCCCAAAAAGCAGAGGAACTTGACCACTACCATATCCCAAGGCCTGCGAGAAGAAACAAGTTTTTAACAGTTTGTGAAAAATCAGTAAGGTGGGAATATGGATCTCTGGGGGGATGTCATTCCAGAGGTCAGGAACCATCATTGAGAAGACACACTTCCTGGGCCCTGCAAGATGACATTGTTTAATCCACAGGACCCAGATCATGCCCAATCTAGCTGATCTCACTGGACAGGCTGTAACATATTCTTACTGCCTTTGAAGCAACAAATTGTTGGTGGAATTATTGTATAAGAAAAGCAATTTATAATGGTTTTCAAGTAAATTTAGCTTCTGCTTTTGTATGATAAATGACACTAAAGGAAGGACTGGGGAAAAATTTATTTTGATATGTCTGGAGCACAGCAAGAAATGAATGTACTGTTTAAACTGCTCAATTACATTTTGGCATCTTTCACACTCTTTCTTTTTAGAAAAAAAGTCATTGCAGCCTGTAAAAAGAACCACTTGTGTGTAATACCTTTACATGCTGATGTAAAATACAATATAATTTCAGGAAATATAAAACATCTGCCAAAATATAGGAAATGTCTCATTTCCTCCACCCCTGCAAAGAGAAAAAAAATTAAAAACTGACTTTTGTTTTTCATTTTTGTTATTGTTATCTAGAGTTTTGTATAATTTAAGCAGGAAGAAGAAATGGCAGAATCTCTATTTATTCTTTCACACCTCGGCTTGCTTGAATTTCTCAGCTGTTTGAAGAAAAAACTTCTTGCTAGTTTGCCCAATTTATGCTATGAAGTTCATGTTCCATCAAACCACTTCTCATACATTTGTACATTGTGGAACAGCTTTACAGCAAAATCCTATGCATCTCTTCAAAATCAACTTCCAGAAGCTGCATTCATACATTCCATTGGACCGTAATATCGTTAGTTTTGTTGTGTTTGCCCTGTAAGTCTACAGGAGTATGGAGATGACCTTGGAGAAGGTACAGTATGCAGAGACTGTTAGTAAAACAGGAGTTTAGTTCAGGAAATCAGGAAAGTGTGAGAAAGAAATTCAAGTTTGTCTTTGTTATAAGAGGGAGGGAAGGGGTTACTCTGTCAGGCTTTCAAGATTCTGTTATTACAGCTTTTCAATAAAGGAAATTTCTAGTATTTCTTGTGGTGCCTGCTTTTTGACCTGGCCTATTTTGAAGGGTGGATATCAATCTTGAGAGTCCAATAGTGTTTCCCTTCCCTTCCTCTTATATCAATCCATTTATTTTATTACAGTCGTAGACCAGTACAAGCAGAGTGCTTAGTGAATATACAGTATATAAATCTATCTTAATAGATAATAAATGAAATAATATTTAAGACAAAGTTAAAATACATTTATAAAACAACCTAACTAACATCTATGAGTGAGGTCCAGGGTGCAGTCTATATTTAAATTATAAGACAGACCAGGGCTTTCCAAAGTTTTCCCGCGGCGACACACCAACCGCCGTTGGTGTGTCGCTGCGGGAAAACCCGGAAGTGCCGCCGTTGCGGCGGCGCGCAAAAACCCGGAAGCGCCGCTGCCGCTTTCGGGTTTTTGCACGCCGCCGTTGGTGTGTCGCTGCGGGAAAACCCGGAAGCGCTGATGATGATCAGCGCTTCCGGGTTGTGTGGCGACACACCAGACTGTGTGTGGCTACACACTTTTGTGTCGCCACACAGAGTTTGGAAAGCTCTGAGATAGACACTAAAATGATATAAGTATAATAACATCTAAAATGACAAAGAAGTGATAATATCTAAAATTTAAATGAATTACAGTTACATAGGATGCGTTTGGCTAGTGGAAAATTGGCCCATCAGGGTCCGGCGGATCTTCTGTGCTGCTGCACAAAACCTAGCCACATGCGCTGTAGGTAGTTCATCTATGAGCAGCATTTGGGCATAGGCTGAGTCTGAGTGACCAGGATGTCTACTAACGTCAGGCCCAGCCCAAGAATGACAAAGAATTAATCCAGCCAAACTTCAGTTCTTTATTTGCTCACACCAAATAGACAGAATCTGGCCAGACTAAAGCTACTCTACCTAACCTAAGGGGAAATAACTTGGGAGGCTCTAGGGCGGGGCTATTCTGAACCTCTTAATCTTCCCACATTCCATTTCTGGACTGTCTCCTTTTATCTTGCCCTCCTCCTTGGAATGTGCTCCCTCCTTCCCGAGAACCAGCAGCGTTATTGAAGTCCATCACATCACCTCCCCTTCAGAGACACATTCCATCACAACTAATCCTCTTATACCAAAGAGAGTCAAAACAGAACAATCTTGAGTTTCTTTCTCACACTTCCTTGTTTTCCCTGGCTTACCTCATGTATTACTAATGGGTACCACATACTTTTCCTAGGTCATCTCTTTGTTTCTCTACAAAACCCAACCGTTGTGGTTTGTATCCATGATTTTTCACTTAACAAGAAGACAATCAGTTATGATTTCACCATCTGCAGTGAAGCAAACCATAGCTTAGGGCAATGTGCAAAACAGAGCTTGGTACACAGTAGTACAAAGTAGTACTTGGTACCAAGAATAAATCCAGACAATTGTAGCTTAGTCAATGAACTATGGTTAAACAAAACATAGTTTAGCCTGTGTGACCCTAGCCATTATATTCCAAGGTGTTTAGCCTAACATTCAACTACAATCTTTAAAAAAGCATGCAAATTTTAATGCAAAAAGATTAATTGCTATTGAGTCAATGCTAGTCAAAACAAGTAAGAAAGAAAGAGAGAACCATACCACACCAAAACTTAATTATAAATATGACTTTTTTAAAAAAACTGTCATTTAAGAACTTAATGGATTTACTCTGGAGCAAGTAGTTTGGGACTGCAGGAATGAGACCAACATTTATGTTTTTTTTTTCTCTTTAAGGAACTTAATGAAGAAAATGTGGTAGCCACATATGGGATGGGAGCTGCCTTTTAAAGTTCCTTTGTCCTCTCAAGAGCCCAATTGTAGAGGGAATAGGGAAGGGCCTTGAAAGACAGGAGGAAGAGCCGTGACCAAGGCAATGGTCAGATAAGAGGAGCTTGAGCCAGAGTCAAGAAAATAACCCGAGGAAACATCTCAAACAAGGTCCTCCCTGGTTCACATGAATGTAAAGTGAGGAAGAGGGGAAGCACATTCAGATTGCAATGACCTATATGGCATTGGTTTCTTAGTCTGGTCTACCTTGTAGGGCTGACACCAATATCATAGGATTCTAGAGCAGTCTTCCCTAAACTGATGTCCAAGGTATGTTGGACTTCAGCTACCTGAAATCCCAGCCAGCTTGACCAAAGTAATTCTTTTGGCTATGCTGGCTAGGAATTCTGGGAGTTGAAGTCCAACACATTTAGTGGACACATCTGGAAGACACAATTTGAGCATGTGATCTGCCACAAAAGGTGGTAAAGTGTTGAAAGTGGAGAGCACTGAAAATGGAAAGCACTGCATTTAATTTCTGCAATTTTGAGGAGGATTATTTTTTTCATGCAACCAGATCTGAGTTGTAGTCTCTACCTGACCACTAGATGGCAGGAAAGAGTTGGAATTTTCTCTCTTTTTGCTGCCATCTAGTGGTCTGGATTTTTGCAACAAATATGCTAGCCCTATTTTTTTTTTTAATATACAAATTCTAAAAAGGCCCTTTTGAAAAGGTACGTCAGAGTCTGCATGTGAAATCTAAAGCTACAGTTGAGCTTCACAAAGCCACCAAATTAATCTGTGGCAGAAGCACAACTTAACCATTAACTTTTCCAGCACTAGGCTGGCTGGCAAATTGCGTGCACATATCTGGTAAGTCATGGTTTTTTAAACCATCGTTCATGCATAATATTTGGGTTTACACACAACACTACAGCACAGACAGCAGTTTCCAGGATCCAACCAAATATATTATGGCTAAATCAGATATGGAAACCAGTCTTCTTTCTCCATTAAATATGCAGCTGTAACTACAGTATTTCCAATTGCTGCAGATGAAGAAGACATGTAATCCCTTTTTGGCACGTAGAAAATATTCATACAGGGGCATCCACTGTGGGCGGGTGTCAAAAGATGGCAGCCCTGAGATTGAAGCACATAAAAAAATGGATGGAGCTGTAATTGTGTGGTTGCAGCTAAATCTTGATATTTTTGACCCACATGTGTGGACACCTCTGTACTCATTGCTCCCATCTAATGATTGTCCAGATGTTTGCACCCCAGATGTGGCAGTCTTGATCTTTTTCAAAATAGGTGTGACTTTTGGCAGATTCCCTGAAGACAAACTGAAGTTCTTGGTCTAAAAATGTTACCCACTCCTAGTCAAGCTATTTGAAATCTGGGAACAGTTCTGGAAACACTCTAGTGGGATGTTGTGCAAAAACCTCACCGCATCTTGACACAGTCTGCCATAGCCCCATTCGCTAAAGCCACCAAACGGGAGTTTCAATGTTTTTATTCAAAGCAGCTTCTCACAATGTATAAATACTGCATATTAACACACATGAAAAATACAACTTCTAAGGCACCCAGAAAAATGTGTTCATACACTAGTTTACAGGACCATTGACAAATAAATTGTGTACAATTTGATCTACACAGTCACTATATCAGATATATCAGAAGATATGCATCCCTCAGTACTTAACTAATTTCTGAAATATTTACAACACTGTGGTTAAGGGGTGCCCCATACCCTCATATTGGTCATACTGTGCAGTCTTCATCTTCACAAATATTGGAAACATGACATTCAGACAACAAAATAACTTATGGGCCATATCTGAAAACATCTATATTTTAATTCTTTTCTCTTTTTTTTTTTTGGTTACCTGCTTTATCTTCAGAGTTTGGTAATAAGCCTTACCAATAGACACCTCATCACTTATAACTATTTTTCGTTTTCCTTTTTCCATTGTTTTTTCAGCAGATAGACTTACTCTGGCTACCTTGCCCCTTTTTCTTTCCCTAAAATGAATTTAAAAATGATACAAAACGCACGTTGAACAGGATGTGACAACCAATGGCATGATTGGGGAAAATGGAATTCTTTGGTCCTTATTGTTTTTAATGGAAGCTTTATATTTACATGTACTATTCCCTAGAAGCCCAAATCCTGTTTGAAAATGTCAGTGAATTACATGAAGGACTTTCTTTGTGTTATGTTTGAAATAGTGGCAAAGATATTAAGTATGGCTTCAAAACATATTGTTAATAGGGTAAACAGAGATAATACATCCAGGATGCGGAGCATTTAAATGCACGATTCAGATTGTCTCTACATCTCTTGTGTAAACTTTAGGGTCTCCTAGAGAGAGTTGGCTTCAACCAGGTTTGACTTTTACAGATTGAGCCACCCAAAGAACCTGAGCTTGACTAGGGTTGGTTAGATGGGCCAGATTAGACCCATGGGCTGGAGGCTCCCATCCCTGACTATAGAACAAAGCCCATGCTAAAGAGCCTGACTATGTTTGAAAAGGACACACGTACATACAACCAGAACAACCCGTATTCTCCATTTCACTAGAAAAAAAATTAAGGCCCTGCATTCTAAGTTTGCCAACTGTCTGAATGCAGCTGTTGGAGGAAAGGGGGTTTCTTAAACGTTCATCAGAAGTAATGGGGGTTAAATCCATTTCACATCATTTCCCTCCCTCAAACCACCCCTCTTCAAGGTTTCTACAGGTGGATCCAAGTCGCGCAGAAAAATTATGCCTGGAAGAAGGGTCAGTTTTGGGGTGGAAAGGTTTCAATATGAATTGTCCCCACTTGCTTCATGTCTGCATGGCAGGATCTGATGTTCTAACCCAACCTTCTGCAACCCCATGTCCTCCAGATGCGTTGGGCCTACAACTCCTGGAATTCTCAGATTATGGAAGGATGTTATAATCCTTGATATTCTGCCACCCCAAAGAGTTGACTCTTCATTTTCCCTTAGGCAGTTAACAATCTTTGTTTCAAACTAGTGGTAAGGCTTATTCACAAATGCAGCAAATCTACAAATTCATTTATTTCAAGGCTGGAAGAAAGGAAGGAAGGAAACCAAAAACCTGCCTGCATATATTCATAACAGTAAAACAATGTATTATTCTAAGTGAAAAACAATTGGCATAAATCCCAGAATACTAGAGATTAAAAGAAGAGTTAACCATAGTGTAAAAAGATTGCCTAAAACGCTTACCCTAATCTACCACAGAAATATAAAAAGTTTATATTTTTTTGAAAATATATACTGTATTAAAATCAGCAAGCTTATTCATTGAAACAGAAGGGCACCCAACTAACACATTTTATGTACAGCAATATGTTTGTGTGTGTGTGTGTGTGTATGTATGTATATACACACACACACGCACGCACACACACACATATATATACACACATACATACACCCCCCCCACACACACACATGCAAGACAAACAGAGAAAAATGAATTGCTTACTTTTTCATATCTACAAATGCAAAAACTGGGGAATCTTTAAAGATTTGTACAAAACCATTTACATGAAATAATATAACATACTTAACAGCAAATTTGCATTTTATTAAATACTGTGAATATTAATAAAGATATTCAACCCAGTATATATAGCACACCTATATAGCTAAATACTCAAGTGATGCTGGAAAGATAAAACTAGATGAGGAAGCTTTTTTTTTCCTTTTTAAAATAATTACTGACCTTAAAGTTGTTAAAAAAACACCCTGAAATCAGAATAATCATATTGATGCATTTTTTTTTTTAAAAGTAAGATTTAGAATTTTATGAAGGAATTATATTCAGCCTGTTTCAACTACTTATTGGCCAGGAAAATGTAAAAATAAGAATACCTTGAAAAAGCTGTGAAAAAAATATTAAAGTTTCAAAATCAGGTATATTTGGAAATCCAGAAATTTAGGATCCCAAGAATTCCAACTGCTCAAAGCACATTTCAGTGCTGGAAAGTCTTCCTGCTAGTTCATGAAAATGTGTGTCTGGAAGAGGGGCTGTACCACATTTTGAAAATTATAAAGTACTATTTCAGTAAATTGATGTTTTGCTATATATTTTGTTTCGATTTGCTTGGTATTATATACTTCAAGGATTTTAGTCCTGAGTCCAGAACAGCCGGACTCCGGTAGCAAATGATTTATGAATTTGTTGAGATTCTTTGCCATCCATAGCAGAGAAGAAGAGAAACACTCTCCATTCCCCTTGCCTGAAAATCCTAGTCTATGTGTCCAATGCATTCTGGTAAGAGCATGGTTTCCTCAAAGTGATGCTTGAAGCCAGACTGTGCACTGATTTGTAAGAATTTTGTAGATACTTCCTGACCAGAGGGAGTTCTGCTAAATGAAATGCATTTTAAAAAATCAAACTAAACACAGGAAGTCTCTCCCATCCCCAGGAATTCAATATCCCATTTGGAAGCTCTAACACCTAATAAGAAATTGAACTTAAATGGAAACAACTACAGAGGAAAAAAAAAGAAAGAGAAATGAAAAACAAACAAAAAGTTCAGAAAACTCATGGAAGTCACAATTCATGAAATGAACTTAAACCCAGAGATAATTGACTCTCTGTTCCCTCTTTTTTCTGCAATCTTCATAGCTAGAAGATGGGCAGCCATCTCATAAAGCAGCCCATACCGTGTATGTAAACGTTCTCCTGTTAATGCACCTTGACTGGACCTTGCCAACTTGAAAAGAACACAGTTCTTCCATTACTTCTCCAGGGACTTCACAGACGGTGGAAGGTGTTAAATCGATGCAATTATAGAAAAATCTCTGCCCTGCTTCCAGGAAGTATTGGGGTCAGGTTCTAAGAGCAAAGGAGCGTAGAGTGTTCCAAAGGAAAATTCTGTCTTTCTGCATTTTTTTCTAATGGAAAGGAGAGCTGTCATTTGCTGGAAAATAAAAGGAACACAAGAACCTTTTGTAGCAGCATTTGAATGGTGTCTTTAAGAGCATTACATCACTCCTTGGGAGGATGGGTAGCCTCTATGCTCTCTAGCAAGCAGAATTCTTCATTCTTTGTTGGTACCCTATGTCGGCGCAATTGAGTTATTACTGTTCAGCTGATTAGAAAAAATAGTAAACATTTGTTATTAAAAAAAATGGTACACCCTGCCTTGTTCCTCAAGTTCTCAAGAGGATTTGTGTTACACTCACAGTTTCGGCACCCCGTTGTTTTTCCTTAAGGAAGATTCAAACACAATGTCCACCTTTGAGGACAATTCCTGAATATGAATCACAGAGTTCTTCCTTTTTTAAATGCCCCCAACAGTCCATGACATTATCTGATTCACTTCCTTTTGTCTTTGCTCACATAGCACAACTCTGTTTAAAGACAATCAGGGAGATCGTACACATGTGCAAAACCTATCCCATCTAGGTAAATACAATGATAATTAATAACGAGGCCAACAATATATATATATATATATATATATATATATATATATATATATATTTTCTCCCCATACACACGGACACACACAAACACAAATAAATTAATTAAATAAATTCACCCAAAAGGGGGGAGGAATCCAGGTAGGGTTTTTTTGCAACATTATTTTCTTTTATCCATCATCTATTATAAATTATATCCCCCTCCCCCACATACAATGTATTCCATTGTTAAATGTTCCAACAAACAAAAAGTATTGACATCTTCTTAAAGCAGGCCAGCCAGGTAAATATGATTTAGGCCTGAATTCTAAACTGAGTCATTTGGACTGATGCCGTGACAAGTTGCTTACAGTAGCGAGAATAAGTTAATTAATTAATAATAATAATAATAAAAAAGAAGAAGACAAAAGAAGTGAGATTGGTGGTGTGCCTTGAAGGGTTACCACTAGTGCTTCTGGCACGTGGAATGTATGTTTCTCTCCAGCCACGTGTGTGTTCAGATGCAACTCTCGCCAAAGGCTGGGTCAATACATCTGTCTTTCCTTCAACAAAGAAAAATCAATCCTGCTCGGAAGAGTTGCTGAATTCACAAGGAAACTGGTGCAACCTCAGATGTGTTAGAGATGCTATCACAAAATCCTCTGGAGGATTTGCTGGATCTGGGCTTTCATATTATTTATCTCAAACCTGGAGACACCTGAAATCTCTTTTGTCCCAGAACATTATTCCCCCTTTTTCTTTCAAGTCAAACAACAGTGTCAAACTTCATAGATCTTGTCTTGTAGATAGCTGAATAATGAATCTAGTCCTTTGGAAGAACTCCAGAGCTGCTTTAACATCTGACATTCTTTCTCATTCACATCTTCAAGGCCAGATTTTAGGAAACTCCGAACCAGGCATTTCGATTCTTCTAAAACCTAGGAGAAAGAAATTACAATCCCATTGCAGCATTGGAATTTATTACAGGTAGTCCTCGATTTACTACCACAATTGGGATTGGAACTTTGGTCACTAAGCGATGCGTTAGTTACGTGAGTCATCACATGACTGTGCCCGATTTCATGACCTTTTTGGCTGTGGCCGTTAAGCGAATCATGTAGTCATTAAGCAAATCACGTGGTCATTAAGTGAATCCGGCTTCCCCCATGGAATTTGCTTGTCAGAAGGTCGCAAATGGCTATCACATGACCCTGGGATACTGCAACTGTCATATATACATGCCAGTTGCCAAGCGCCCGAATTTTGATCACATGACCAGGGGATGCTGCGACAGTCATAAGAGTGAGGACCGGTTTTAAGTCACTGTTTTCAGCGCCGTCATAACTTTGAATGGTCACTAAATGAATGGTTGTAAGTCGAGGACTACCTGTAATCTATTAGGAGGATAGCACTGTAATCCAATCTCCTCTAGGGGAAAAAAAAGTTTAGAGTTAGGAGACCTCTGGGCTCTTGGCTTCATCAGAGAACTCCTTTGCAGCTGGTCAGTTCAATTCTTGGGCAGCTGACTAAGCACAGGGCCCCCCAAACTCCACCCATTCTGATAGCCTTGGCATGTACACCCCCCAACCAAGTGTCTCCAAGTGAATGCAGCCCCTCACCATTTAGCAAACTTCTCCCCAGCTTGGTCTGCAATATGATAGTCTCCTGTCTGAAAATGGGCGAGACATGCAGAATGAAAAGAAGCTCTATTATTTATTTATTTAGATATACATCCCGCCTTTTGTACAGGAGCTCAAGGTAACGTACACAACACTCCTTCCCCTATTTTCACCCACAGCAACAACTGTGGGATAGTTTGAACTGCCAGAGAGTAATTGGTCCAAAGTCACCCAGGGAGCTTCAGTGGCTCCATTTCCAGTCCAGCACCTTCCCCACTACACCATCATGGCTCTCCATTTATTTACCCCATTCTGATTTCTGATAAGTTTCAATTTTCCACTTTGATGTGGACTCCTGAATTGATTCAGAATAAACTCTCTCCACATCTACAGAAGTCTGAACTGATTTGGAGGCCTCTGATTTCAATTATTGGGTTGCACTTACTGATCTGATTGGGAGACCTGATTTGATTGGGAGATCTAGCCAAATGGCCTTTGAATCAAACCTACTCATCAAAGATTGACACTCCCTTATTAAACTGGCATCTTGTGATTGCCCTTAACGACCAGAGCAGCCCTTGGATGTAAACATCCACAATCTGCATTCAAAATTCTAAATGTGCTTGGAAAGATTGCGACCCCTGGACCTACTTGTTCATTTCATCCATTCTAAAGGATGGATTCCATAAAATGATACTCTAATAAAATATATGATTTGTCAGGGGTGTCCAGGGGGAAGTGGTAGTGTCAAAAAAAACCCAAGATGGTGTCCACAACACTGAAGCATTGCTGTTTTTTTATGCATATTGTATGTACAATACAGATACAGAAGAGGTAGGTCTTTGATTGTAGACCCCATCTTGACTTTTTTGAACCCCTCCCACAGACACCCCTTCCCTTGGTGTTTTTGTATTCTACAGTAATATAATAGTTCACAAGACTGAACTGAAAACCAGGAAATCTGAGTTCATACAGTATTCGCTTTTGCCTATCCATCCACAAGTGACTTTTTTTTTTTTAATATAGAAATGTAATTTTATTTTTGCTGGAGGTTTCACCCTTCCTGCCCTGTTACTGTTTTATATTCTTATTGCTTTTACTATTCTAACAGATGCCTTGTTTACCTTATTTTTTAAAATTCTGCTGGATCTTAGTTTAACAATTGAAAGCTGCTTTGCATTTTTATCATAGTAGAACAAAGGGATATACTGTAATTAACTTTTTTTCAAAAAAAGTGTTGGGTAAGCAGGAAGCATTCTTAGCTTCACTGGTGATTTTCTCTATTCCTTTTATGAGTTTCTTGACCTAGAGGACTCTAATGCTGCACGTTATAAGAACAGAAGATGAAATGAAGGTGTGGGAGATACGATGGGAAATGAAGAACACAACTTGTTCAAGGTCCTCATCAGATCACTATGCTTATCGGCTCATCCAAGATACGCACAATGCTTTGGTAATATGTTTTTCTTTTGTGTCTTTTTTTCCAAACATTTTGGAGGAGATATAATCTACAATACATTTAATTAAAAGTCCCTGGTGCCTTGTTGCCGCTCTTTCAAGTGTAAAGGGAAGCTACTCTGTCTTTGCCAAACAGAGGGAATAAAGTTACAATCTTTCATACAAAGATGGGGAGGAAAAAAATACCTCTCTACCAACTTATTTACATACCTCTCGCACAGTGAAAACTCAGGACTTGCATAATGTGTGAAAAATTATTTGAGGATTGAAGACTAATCCAGGAGTTCAACATTCTGACTTGGGCAACCTTTTTGAAGCCAGGCACCCCCATCCTTAAGAGTTTTTGGAGCTGGGGAGATTACAGCAGGTAGGCAATGGGGAGGAATATATCATACCTCTGGACAAGATCAGGATTTTATGGGTCCCCCCCCTCTGGCTTTTGTATGGGAGTTTCAAGAGGAAGTTTCCATTCATTTACTTATTAAGCAGGTAACCTACATACAGTAAAGCCTATTTTAGGGCTAACGTTATAGTTGTCTGCATTTTTGATCTCAACTTGTTTATTTATTCATGCAGCTAACTGTGTCATAGATTTTCAGCAACTATGGTTGGAACAGGCTCCAGAAGCCATCAAAAGAGCCATCAAAAGGGCCTAGGATCACCCATCCTCTTTCATGAAAAAGACTGGGTAAGCACTGGTAATCCCTAGTTTATTTTGTCCCTTAATTCAGTGTTTCTCAACCTTGACAACTTTAAGATGTATGGACTTCAACTTTCAGAATTCCCCAGCCAGCCCTAATCCCTCCAGGACATCAAGTGTATAAAATAGACCAGCAATTTCACCCCCCAGCTTTTGGGCTAGAGAGGGTGGGGGACTTCTCATGGGATGTTTCTTCTGGTGGTGTTGGCATTCTTTTTCTGGACATTTGCTTTGTAAGAACTCTGAATTCCATTTTTAATTATCTCATGTTTTAAACCAGGATTTCTCAACCAGGGCTCTGTGGAACCCTAGGGTTCTGCGAGAGGTCACTAGGGGTTTCCTGGGAGATCACGATTTATTTAAAAAATTATTTTAAGGGTTCCTCCAGGGGCAAGAGGTTGAGAAATGCTGTTTTACGCTACAGTCAGGATGGAGTTGGGCAGCCTATAAATTTAATAAGTAAAGAGAGGCAGTGCTTTGTCTAAAGTTCCTTCTAAGTGAGTTTCTGAAAGAGATGAGGTTAGAAATGTGTAACATAAACTCTCCAAAGTTCTCCATAAAATCTCCATAAAATTCTTCTTACCACCGCACTGCAGGATGCCATTTCTTTTACCCTCAGCATCACTTCCTGCCCAAATGTGGTGGGCCAAAAGACTTGGGAGACAAGTCCTCTGCTGCAGGCCTCTTGCGCCGTCAGCTTTCTTCCACAAAACAGCATCTCATTGGCCTGCAAGGAGCAAATATATTTGAATAGGACAGCCTATTCTTCTCATCAGCGAAGAGCAAACACAAGATGACAGTGGACACACATTTGCACAAAACACACAGGGACCTATTCAGTGGTAGATGCAAATTTAGGATAAACAGAAAAATAAGGCCTCACACCACACTGGGAAAAATGAATCAGATGAAATACTCTTAAGTGTCTGTTTTGTCTGTGATCGTGGATGGGTAACCAAGGATCTGTCTTTTCCATTCTTATTTATTTTATTTTTTATATTTAAATTTATATGACCGCCCATCTCCCCCAATCGGGGGACTCTGGGCGGCTTACAATAAAAACTACAATTAAAATACAGGTATAAAATTACAACAAACAATATAATATAATATAATAAATAAGTATTTGATTTATTTGATTTTTAAACCTGATTTGGACTGGAGAGCTACTCAGAAACAGGAGCTTCAGAGAGAAAGTTGCCTCTTGACCATTAAACAGGCTCAAGCCTGCATATTTCAAATAATTATGTTTGCAAGCAACTGCTTCAACTGCTTTTCAGTAGCAAACAACGTGCAGCCATCAATATTCGCTTTGTGCATACAAATCAGAAATCCAGAGGGGAAAGGACTGAGTTTAAGTTCATTTCTTTGGCGCAATATTCATCCATAAGGTCAGAAAGGAAATGTCCGGAGTAGAAGAGCACGTGAAGAAGTGCCCCTTGGGTGTCAGGCTATTTAACTGAAGTGGGGCCACAGAAACCCGAAAGAAAGCGGTCTTACCAGAGCAACGCCCAATATCTGTGGAAACGTGTACGATGAACAGCCAGCAGGAGTGAGCCGAATGGTGGCATAGGGCGTTTGGAACCAGGCCTTTTCACTTGCCCAAACAATGTCACACAGTGGTAAGATTGAAGCCCCCAAGCCTAGAGCAGGGCCATTGATGGCAACCACAATGGGCTTCTTAAACTGAATAAAGGCTTTCACAAAATCCCTAAAAAGGAAGAGAGGGATGAACGTCACCATGAATTACAACTGCTTGCCCGGTACGTTTCATGAGAACTTTCTTCACTGCACCAGGCAGGACTCTGTAGAGTCAAGCTCTTTACATATTTCTCCAAAAGCCAATCAACGATTCTCAGCCCACTTTTTTCCTCACGGCGTATGGTAAGCAGAAAGAGAACACTTCTGAACATGGCTGTGCCATCGAAACCATAGTAACTCCATCTTGCCTTGGATTGTTGTCTTAATATTAATGGGAGGTTCCGTAGCTGTGGTTGATGTCCTTCAAAATGCAATGTACTTCTTGGTGGCTTTGCAGTATGAATAACTGACATTCATGCCACTAAAGAGATGGTTCAGCTGTAAGTCTTATCCCTCCCAAAAGGTTAACTGCTTGATATTTTGAGTTTTAAGATGATTCTTTCTTATCTCTTTCTCTCCCTCCCTCTTTATATGTTACTTCCTATACCAAAACATTAATCTAAAAGTGGAGCCGACAACCATGGCAGAATAAAGAGCCGGTGAGTAGACTGGCTCTTCATAATTCCTTTCCAGACAAGGAGAGGACTTGAGATCACCCACAAGTACTCCATACAGTTGCTCCTCGTGAGGAGACAGCAAGACAGCAGTCTCTGGCAGGTTTAGAGCTCTGGGAGACAAGGGAATAGCCATCTTGCTCAAACCGCAGTTGGTACCTTTAAAAGAACACTAAGTTTGCATACTTCCTTTTCTAATCACTGTGGAGTCCTTGGTGCTCTCTGAGCCTGGTTGTTTTCTTGCAGACATTTCATTGCCAGACTAGGCAACATCTTCAGTGCTAGAAGGGAGTGGGGTTTGCTCTCTGTTTATGTATAGTGGCTTGCCCTGCTTGTGTTGGTGGGGGTGTTGTTCTCTCCTTGGGAGCTGACACTGGAGGGCAGGGCATGCTGTCGTAGGCATTCATGCAGAAAGAATAGCTGTTCTTTGGTGGAGGTTTGCCTACCTGCAAATCTCTCCCATTTGGGTGCTTTCTGGAGCGTTTGATGCCCATATGTGGCTCAGAGAGCACCAAGGACTCCACAGTTCAACCCTGAGCTACAAATATTCTCTTCGATTTTCTAATCACTTTTGGAAATTGCTTATTAACTGCTTTTCAGCTATTAGGAACCTTTGGAAAGACAAGTTTTACGGCACCGTGTGGGTTTCCTTCAATCCTTAGTGAAAGAAGTTTTAAATATAAGTTTAAGGACTTAATTATTTTCTTTTGGAATAAACAGCAACAGGGTGATTAGAACTTTGATTTTGGAAAGTTATAAGTGGACTAAGGGTCCAGATGGATTTGAAGTAAGATTTTGGGATTAATTATAAGAATCCTTCTGATGGGAAAATGTTTTTGATTTGAATTCTCTTTAAAAAAAATGATAGGATGAGACTTTGAAGGTTGGACACTAGAGGGAACCAGAAGGAACTACAGGTTACAATTAAAGGAGAAGAACACTTAAATTTGACTTACTCATATAGAATGAAGCAAAATATTTTAACATTGGACACACTGAAGGATATTTTTGAACAATGGACCCAGAAGTTAATTTTAAGAGTGTATGCCTCTATAGATAGACTGTGTTCCAAAGATGTTATGAAAGAGGAACAACTTTTCCCTGACAAGATTGAGACTGATCTGAAAGTGGATTTAAAAATGACAGGGTACGAGAATGATATGGAAAAAGATGCTACACTGGACATAGAAAAGACACCAGCTGATGTCTTAATAATTAAAAGGGATATACAAATAACAAACCAAGAAAGTGACCTGGATAATTTTCCTATATTGGATTTACAAAAGAGACTTGTTAAAGCTTTGAAGAAGTTTGTGAGAAGGGACAAAGAAAAAATGAAAAGAAATCAAGTTCTACGACATTATTTGAAGGGACTAATGATCAAGATTGTTAAAAGTAAAAGGAAGGAATATAAAGTTGGTTTATTTGATCAAGGTTAAAATAGATATGTTGTTATCTCTGGTAACCCTTAATGGACTTTTGCTGACATCAGGACTGAAATGACAAGGCTTTATGGATTGTTTATAGATAAGAGATGGGATATGGGAAGAAGAGATCATTTGTTGTATTTTAAGAGAAGATGATAAGTTACTAAAATTGTTTATATTTGTGATGAAAGGGGAAGTCATTTCTTTATATGTTTCTTTTCTTTTTCTTTACTATATTCTTATTTTTCCTTTTCTATTTTTCTATTTTTTCATTTATGCACTTTCTATTTTTTCTATTATTTATTTTAGGTTGCATTAGTTTTTATCTTTTTAATTTTGACTTTTAATAAAATTACTATATATAAAAACATTAATCATTTAAACATGTATTAATTCTGTTCATCCTTTTCATTTAAGACATGGATGAGCAACTTCAGGCCTGGAGCAAGCTGGGACTCCACAAGGCTTTTTATGTGGCTTTGAGTTCTCTTAACTGAGCAGCCCTTTCAACTACTGCCCAGTTTTGGTAAGCTTGAAAAAATTCAACTTAGTGTTTCTACACCTGTCAAAAACAGGAGAATGGGGGTTCCAGAAAATTTAGGTGTATTTTGGACATGACTATTATCTACTTTCTCCTACCCTTCAGCTCCCTACATAGTCTCCAGTAACCTCATGCAGTTTCCAACCTGCAGATGTTCTGCACACCAAAGTGAAAACAAGCAAACAAACAAACAAATAAAAACCAGACAAGTATTGGAAGGAATCTCTTAGGTCAGAGCTTTCCAAACTTTTCATGTTGGTGACACACTTTTTAGACATGCATCATTTTGCAACACACTCTTACAGCAGGGCACAAGGCAGGCACTAGGATCTGCACGGAATCCTGGCAGGGCAGGTTTGGAGGCGGCAGCAGCCACGACACACCCAGACACTGCAGCCGACACACTAACGTGTCCCGACACACAGTTTGGAAAGCTCTCTCTTAGGTGATTCTGTGAAAATCGCAGACTCCTGAACTAGAATTAGAGAGAACTAGAGAAAACTTTTGGCACAGCTCAAAACAAAACTTTCAGAAATAGATGAAGCTGCTTTATACCTAATTAAGTCACTGGTCCATTGAGTTCAATGTTGGTTGCTGTCCAAGATTTCCAAATGGGAGTTTCTCTTGTCCCGAGTGATACTTATGGTCTGAACCTGGAATCTTCTGCATATAAAGCTTGTGTTTCAGCCCTGTACTATGCCTTCCCAAATGAAAATATATTGCTATTTGGTATAAACATAATTGGTATAAATGAACCATGATTACATGGCAGTTTGGGATCAGTCCAACTGGGATAGCAGCACCCATAGCTTGCACCTGAAAACTGTCTTTCATATTATGTAGATTGGATTGAAACATAATATGAGATGTATGAGAAGAAGGCAATATTTTAACTTTGAGAGTCTATTTGCATGTAAATGAAGTCATTTCCCTAAGAAGAAAAATCTCCAAATGTTGCCTTAATAAGTCTGGGTAATATAACAGAAACGTGATGGAGTCAAACCATGGGAAAATGCTAACAAAATTCAAAAAATAAGTTAAGAGAAAGATTGCTTTAGTTTTCTCCAAACTGGTGTTCTCAAGATATATTGAACTATAAGTCTCAGAGGACAGAGCTATGTGTGGCATCCATGAGCTATCACTTTGACTCTGATTTCAGGTTTGGACTTCTCATTGGTGAAAGATACTGTGTTTTTTATATCTAAGTCGCAGGTTTAGAGGTTCGAATCCCTAGCCCCGCGTGACGGAGTGAGCTCCCGCACTAGCTCCAGCTCTTGCCAACCTAGCAGTTCGAAAGCATGCAAATGCAAGTAGATTAATAGGTACCACTTCGGTGGGACGGTAACAGCATTCCGCGTGCATCATGCCGGCCACATGACCGTGGAAGCGTCTTCGGACAACGCTGGCTCTTCGGCTAACAAACGGAGATGAGCACCGGCCCCTAGAGTTGGACATGACTGCACAAATGTGCGGGGGGAACCTTTACCTATTGGTGTGTTATGTGGACCCATTCCTTTATTTCGTAACTGTTTGTCCTGCAGTGGAAAGGTCAATGGACATGATCATACCATGATTTTTGGGGGGGTATTTTGCAGGATTTGGGGGAGGGGTTTGATCAAAGAAAACTATATTAAATTTATTTTAAGGGTTATGCTACAGTTTTGATCATGTAACTTCTTGCACAGTGGTCAGAGGTGGGCTTTAGGGTGGGTCATAAAGAGGAGCTAAGGCTACGGAACCTTAGGTTCTGTGTTTCTCCTTTATTCAGCAAAGGCAACGTCTTTTAATCTGGTTTCTCAGGGCTACCGGTCTCAAGGGAACTAGTTAGAAATCTTCTTGGGACATCTCCTGGCTGACAAAGAATTCCAGAATGGGGAGCAGAAGTCATGCCTCTCTCAACACACTACTAAAGTAGTAATTAGTAGGACCCAAAGTGAGGATGGATAACCAAACCAGAGCTAGGAGAATTCAGACAATCTTCATTTAATCAATACGGTGCCATTTGCACTGTTTGGAGGTCACAGAGTTTAAACTCTGGGTCTACTTCCTCTCTACTTCTCAGAGTTTCATCTCTGTAGGTCCAGCCTACATAGGTTTTCTAAAGAGTAATTGAAGAATTGCCAGAAATGGATAGCCAATCTGATTCAGAAAAAAATTGAAGAATATTTAAATGGAGCACCATTTACAAAATTTACAGACCAACAAAAAGAGGTTCTTATCTACCTGTAACAGAAGATGATATTGAAGAAACAATTGAACAATTTAAATTGAATAGAGTTTCAGAACCTGATGGAATCTCTGCAATTTACTATAAAACTTTCTAAGAAATTCTGACCAAACCTTTAACCTAAGCAATGAATGAAATCCAGGTACGTGAAGAACTTCCTTTGGCATGGAAAGAAACTTTTATTTCTTTGATTTATAAAAAAGAAAAGGGTTCAACTTATCCTGAAGCTTACAGACCTATCTCCTTATTGAATGTGGACTACAAACTTTTTATGGCAATACTTGCAAAGAGACGAAATGGCCTCCTAACTGATATGATACATTCTGACCAGACTGTTTTGTTCTGAAGAAAGGTAAGAGAAATAATATCAGACATATCTTAAATGTTATTGACAAGACAAACAGAAGAACAAAAAATGGCTTTGATTTTCCTTTATGCTGAAAAAGCCTTTGACAATTTGGAATGACCATTCATGTTTGCCGTTCTGAAGAAAATGGGTTATGGCTCTAATTTTTTGACATCAATACAGAGTACTTATAAAGAATAAAAAGTCAACGAGGAATGGCCTTACCTTGCAGCAATGTACTATACTGAAAGGAACAAGACAGTGTTGTCCCTTCTTCATTTTGATTAGCATTACAACTAGGGGCAATTTGAATACATCAAGAAAATAGAATTTCAGGAGTTAAATCTGTGGGATATTATTGCAGTCAAACCAACAATTCATGTTTTGCTAGAGAGGCACATGAAAGGGGGCGGAGGCTCACGGAGCTTTCCTAAGTAATTTCCTAGGAAGAACTCTGTGAGATCACTGCAGAGCTCAGACACCAATTCTAAGCTTAGATCTTCTATTTTTGTAACTTAGTACTTTAAACCTGCCTTGACTTTACTACTGCAACTGCTGTTTTGAGACCTAGATTATGTGAGTAAACATTACGTTTATTTCAATCACAAAACTGTGTGATTGTTATTTTAAGAGGGATAAAAGGGGTAATACCAGGAAAATCCCGTTACTTCAAAGCATCCTGGATTATTGTTTTCTAGAAGATTAAACCAACCTTGTCTTAAGCTTCCAAGTTTATGCTGCTAGGGATGGTACTCTGCTAATCTCACTCATGTGAGGAAGGAAGGATAATAACTAAATAATATATCCTCTCCTAGTATCAAATTCCATTCCCACAAAATCAACTACACAAGAACATAAGCTGTAATTATTTTCTGATGATACTGTGCTCACAATTACTCAACCCAGAGAATCTTTAGTATCATTGGTGGAATATAGAGTTTGGTCTACTGAATTAATCAAGAAAAAACTCAAATGTTGGTATGGAATTTGACAGGATGAAAAGCAACATGCCTATAGAGCAACAGGCTTTAACATTTCTGCCAAGAAGGTAAAATATTTAGGAATTTGTTTTTGAGAAAAAAGTTTTTTTTAAGATTATTCACCAAGTTGGAAAAATATATCAAGAGACATTTCTAGATGGAAAAATTGTCTTGGTTAAGGAGAATCCCAGTGTCAAAATGAATTATTCTACCAACACTAAACTTTATTTTTCAAATGATTCCAGTATTTATGAAAGTAAGATATTAAACGTTTGGCACAGACAAGTAGTTAAAGCTATGGTTTTTCCAGTAGTAATGTATGGCTGTGAGAGTTGGACCATAAGGAAGGCTGAGCGCCGAAGAATTGATGCTTTCGAACTGTGGTGCTGGAGAAGACTCTTGAGAGTCCCTTGGACTGCAAGGAGGTCAAACCAGTCAATCCTAAAGGAAATCAACCCTGACTGCTCATTGGAAGGACAGATGCTGAAGCTGAAGCTCAAATACTTTGGCCACCTAATGCGAAGAGAGGACGCACTGGAAAAGACCCTGATGCTGGGAAAGACTGAAGGCAAAAGGAGAAGGGGACGGCAGAGGATGAGATGGTTAGATAGCATCACCGATGTAATGAACATGAATTTGAGTAAACTCCGAGAGACAGTGGAGGACAGGAAGGCCTGGCGTGCTATGGTCCATGAGGTCACGAAGAGTCGGACACGACTAAACGACTGAACAACAACAACAACAACAACAACAGACAAGTAATGAATTATATGTAGTCCAACAAAAAGCCAAGGATTAACCTTTGTTTTTAAAAAGTAAATCTGACACAGAATTTAATTTGAATTGGAAACCCTTCCTGGATTACAATCTCATACAAGGAACTGTGCTGCATTCAGAATTTGGTATCTAGAGCTCATATTTTAACTTGTTGTATAATTTATAGTATTAGTGGAATGCATTATTTACTACTTATCATATCCCTTAATGATTTGAACAACCTTATCCAAGTGTTTTTTAGTTTAAAGCTCAATGGAGACATGCAGATTGTGACTAGAAGATGGATATGAATGATAATATTATAATTTTCTAAGGATGCATTGGAACATAATAGTATTATGATATTTCAGATTTGTTGTTTATCAATCTATACTTTGGCATCTGTGCCTGATTTTCTTTTTTGCGTTACTTATTTCTTATATTCTTTAAAATATATATAATAAAGAATTAAATGATACTGCAAGCAAAAAAGGAAGAAAGGAAGGAAGAAAATGAAAAGATAGCTCAGGTCCATACTTTAAAAATAAGTTTTCAGCCTTTAGAGACTGCAAGAGGCAGGTCTGTTACCACAATTTTTTACCTTTTTGAAATTCTGGGTTAGTTCTCCCTTCCCCAAATAGTTGCATTCAGCCTCCTGTAGGTTTAACAACTTGTCTTAATGTTGAAAATTGACAAATTGAACTGTGCCTTCCCAAGCGGTCATTGAACCAATGAATTTCCCCGTAAATTTTCTGGATTGAAAAAAGCAGGGCCATGGACCGGCCACTTGTGCTCTATAGGACTGCAACCCAAATCATTTAATAAAATGGTGTCCATTCCTCTATGAACATAGGGGTGGCTATTGATTCTTGGCATTAATCCATGTTGTAGAAGCTGACATGTCAATAATTTGATGTTGTCGATCCCCACAGCAATCCCCGGGGTCTGCAGGGGGCAAGGGAGGGTATGAAGTAAGCAGCATCATGGTCTTACGACACAAGCTCCCCGTTTTGTATGTGTTTTGCAGCAAGATCCTGAAGATGGTGTTTCAATGAGCCTTTGGAACCAAAAATTCCAGCACGATCTAATGTTATTGATGCACTCTAACAAATGATTACCTCCATGTTTAAGCATACACTGGCAAGCTACAACATGCTTACTGGGTTAGTTAAAGAAACAGCTGCTCCATTATCACAACATACTAAACTGGGTTATTTTCCACCTAGGATAGTGTTATTGTGTGTGAGAGAGAGTGGTGGGAGTGGGGGTTGGTTAACATGCTAGGCAAGCCCACCTTGTTTGATCAGGTTTTCATTCAACGAATTGTGCAGGCCATGAAAATGGGACACTTCATCAACCCCGCTCAGCATGCTGAGCAAATACACTTTACTTCATTTGTAAATCAACACAACCTAAATATCAATGCCCCTTTTGTTTGGCCTAACCAACCCACTTCAAACATTAAAATACAACAAAACCATCTCCTCTCTCATATGCTGTATCTTTCTGACTGGAGGATTGCAATATACAAAATTCACCTTATAGCCTCAGCGATCCTGGTGCTTTCTTTTCTCCGGTCGCTGGATAACCTTCCAATTAGGTAGGAATAGTCCAAGCCACTACAAAACACACTGCCTACAGCACTGAGAAGTAGCAGCTTACTATCATCAGCAGATGCATTGCACAGGGCTCTCCGAACCTCCTTCATGATCTGCAGAGAAACAAAGATAGTCCAGTTCTTTGACACGAATCCTAGAGATTTCCCTTGGCTTTTTTCAAAAGAGAGTCAATGACTGCCGTCATGGTTTTGATCACAGAGTCTTTGCTTCCTACAAGAGTTTCTCAAAACTGTCTGCATTTCAAATATATATATTTCATATCCACTTTTGAGATGTTTCCTAACATCAAAGACATCAGCTATAGCAACCCAAATCAGGAGGAGACAAAGTTAAGGACACAAGGGTGCTTTGATCTTTCATAACTAGGGCTGTGGCAAACGTTTGAAAGCGGTTTTTAGCAATGTGCCTTAGCCCAAATAAAGAGCTTCACTTCCGAGGGTCTTTTGTAAGGCTGATGAGCGTGTTTGGAAATCTTTCTGTGTGTATATGCACAGCTGCTTTGCTTTGTTGGTAGTCCCAGTGAAAATATCTGAATACCCCTCTTCCTTTTTTTTTTTTTAAATGCCTCTTCAGCTTCTGGTCACATATGCCTGTTTTAATGATCAGAGAAGCAATCCACCAAGCTTTCCATAAACATGACCATCATTTCATTTCACACACTGTATCTTGCACACCTGCAAATGTAGTCAGAAAGAGGCATGCACAGGAACTGCCTTATTTCAGATCAGATGAGTTGCCACTGTATCTCAATATTGTTTATATTGATTGACGGTACCTCTTTTCCAACAGAGACATCCAGTAGAAACCACAGGGATGTCATGCATGTCATGATATCATCATGCAAATTATGTAATGTGTATTAATTGCATAGAGAGCCAGTTTGGTGTAGTGGTTAAGGCACCAGGCTAGAAACTGAGAGACCGTGAGTTCTAGTCCCTCCTTAGGCACAAAGCCAGCTGGGTGACCTTGGGCCACTCACTTTCTCTCAGCCCAAGGAAGGAGGCAATGGCAAACCACTTCTGAAAAACCTTGGCAAGAAAACTGCAGGGACTTGTCCAGGCAGTCTCTGAGAATCGGACACGATTGACCAGATTAAAAAAAAGAATTGCATAATACCCCACAGGCACCCATGCTTTCAACCATCGCAAGTCCAATTTGCAATTGTCTAAGAGGTGACTTTTTCTCTATCTTCCAGCTAATCTCTCAAATATTTATGTCCCTCAGATTGATTGCACCCTTGAAAAAGAAAGAAAGCTCAAAAAATTCCAAGATACAAGAAACCTCAAGAATTTGATACCTGGAGATGAATTAAAACATATGAATGTGACAGGAGAAGTAAAATAATACAAGTAAACATTGACAAATACAAAGTTGTGAAGATATTTCAAACCTGCAGCCCCAGTTCTAGTTTTCCCTTCAAAAGTTTGTAAGCATTCAAAGTTAAATTAGAAATGGAATTCAAGGGAGTTATTTCATTAGGGGATAAATTATAAACAGAGGGATACTTTTATGGCTATTGATCATCTCCCACTGTTCAGGATGTCTGTAGCTTGAATCATGTCAACTGGATTTCTATTTTCTTAGTGGAAACATTTCGCTCCTTATCCAAGGAGCTTGGATAAGGAGCGAAACGTTTCCACTAAGAAAATAGAAATCCAGTTGACATGATTCAAGCTACAGACAATTCCACCTGGATGACTGAGAACCTTCATAGACACTGTTCAGGATGTTTTGTCTTTTATTTGATGTTCACCTGCGTACCTCTGGAGTCAGTGCATTGTTATCTGAGGTCTGACTGGATAGGAGGATGTGCGTGAATCCATCTTCTTTGCGTACAACAATGTCTCTAAACCGACAGTTGCTTTCATTCTGACGCACGCTGTACCTGAGTCTCTTATCGAAGACGTAATCCTTTTCCCCCTCCAGCTTCCGTTTCACAGTGCTAGGAAGATTCAGGCCTCCATTTGCAAGAGAAGAACCTTTCAAAATGCAAAGAGTAAGTAGGGACACATGTCATTATCTCAGTCACTCCAAAATAGAGAGAAGCTTGGGTGGTGTCTCTGATGGATTTAGTCTCTGCTCCTATTCACACCATCCCTCCCTTGCAGTCCTATAGAGCACAAGTGGCCGGTCCATGGGTTAGGATTGAAAGAGTTGGTTGTCCCAGGCACCCTGAAGGCATCAGGTTGGGGAAGGCCAAGCTAAATGAACTCCAGGTTCTCTGAACATCTTCTTGCTTTGGATGTGTTTGACTTACTCCACCCAATAGGACAGAATTATTCACGAATGCAGGGTTTCTCAACCAGGGTTCCGAGAGAGGTCACGAGGGGTTCCCTGGGAGATCACAATTTATTTAAAAAAATATTTCAAATTTAGGCAACTGTTAATGCATATCTACAGGCCTACCCATGAAACAAATATAATATTTTTGTAACTTCTGGCCTATGTTTGAGCCTGAATGTGCAGGGGTTCCCCGAGGCCTGAAAAATATCTCAAGGGTTCCTCCAGGGTCCAAGGGTTGAGAAAGGTTGCACTAATGCATAGGAAGCAACCTACTGTATGTTCTATATAGCAGTGGAAATATAATCAGTGGGAATAATGCTGCTTCAGACTTTGGCAATCCCATTCATTTAAAAATATTTAGTCTGAGCATACACTACACTAGATATTTTTCTGTCTGTACACTGAACGAAGCAATGTTGGGGTGCTGATGTAAAATGCGTGGCCCCCTGTAACACATGTGGCAATGGCTAGGGTTTTCTTTCTTTTTAATTTTTACTAACTCAGTTTTGGAGTTACACTACAGTTTTGGTGGGTCTCCTGCTTCAAAATGAAAGGAATATGTGGATCAGTTTCGGAACAGAAAACAGGAACATGTTAGTTTTACTGCTATTCTGATATCAAAGAACAATTCACCACGGATGCCACTTTTGATACGCAAGGCTGATGTCTCCTCTTCCTCATTATTTTGACCCTCAATGAGTGATTTACGGGTCCCAGAAAATACAGATGGCCTAATAAATGAGAGCTATTGATATTGGCCCTAAAGCAACTCCTTATGGACTTTTTGCTGAAAAAAGAGAAAATTGAACCTGTGATTTATGGGTTCGAAGATTAGAAAGGGTAGCTTATGGAAAGAAGGAAATTATGATGGAACTTTAGAGAGAGAGGGCAAAATATAAATGTATTTATAACTGCTGTCAAGAAGATTGAAGCCAATTCTTTATAATCTTTCTTTTTTCTTTTCTTTTCTTTTCTTTTCTTTTCTTTTCTTTTTTCTTTTCTTTTCTTTTCCTTTCCTTTCCTATTTTCTTTTTTCACTATTTACTATTTTCTAAATTTATTTATTTATATAAAGATAAAATAAATTATCTTTATTTTCTTTTATGGTTTTTACTTTGTTAAAAATTTCTTCAATGAATATAAACAAACAAACAAACATACATACATACATACATACATACATACTGTATATATAAAAGATAAAGGTAAAAAAAGGTAAAGGTTCCCCCCGCACATTTGTGCAGTCGTGTCTGACTCTAGCGGCCGGTGCTCATCTCCGTTTGTTAGCCAAAGAGCCAGTGTTGTCCGAAGACGCTTCCACGGTCATGTGGCCGCATGACGCGCGCGGAACGCTGTTACTATCCCACTGAAGTGGTACCTATTAATCTACTTGCATTTGCATGCTTTCGAATTGCTAGGTTTATATAAAAGATACTGGCTGCTAAAGGCATTTTAGAGACTTCACTTTGTTAAATAATCTATAAATCTGTTGGATAGCAGGATTGTGAGTATTCAAGATTATAATTTGGCCTTTGTTGTGGTATGATCCAATCCAATCCAAAACTTCTGGGGCTAATATTAGGTCTGAATATGGATAATTATTTGCATTTTACATTTCTCTGAATTTTGTAATGTAGTTGGTTTTAAAGAAATCCGAAGAATTACAGGAATATGCATTTTAGTGGCGGGGGGGGGGGAACCATATTTTGAAATGTGTACTTTGGGATGAAATATTCTTAAAACTTAGTATGAAATACTTTTAGTACTATGTGAAGCAAAATGCATTTAAAAGTATGCACTTATATATGAACTTGTGTACAGATTAAAAAAAAATGCATAGAAGATTACGTCTAAACCATTTTGAATGCTTTTAAAGTAGAAAAGGTAAAATATTTTAATACAATACAATACAATAATGAATAATGAATGAATAATTTGTCCATCCCTTATCAATGTCCAAAGCTTTTTTCAGTGATGGCTCATATCTTTAGATTTATGTTCCACAGGAGATTAATAAGGTTAGCTATTAAGTTTTTTTAAAGTTTATGGCTTTATTTGACTATTATTTCATTGCTATTCCTCTAATGATTTATGTACTGGTGTCCTAATTTGGCTTTGTTCATAACATTTTATTTTTTGTAGGTAGTTATTAATTTCTATAAACTGTATTATGGTATTTTACCATAAAAGTCAGGATAGAAATATATTACGCAACACATATTTTAGTGGATTTATATTCACCGTGATCTTAATTGTTGGTCACTAAATCTTAGGAAGTGGTTATCCTTGTCTGGATATGGAGAACTTTCATGAATTGGGTTTATTTAGTCCTTAGATGAGAGACCATTGGAGGGATAGACTGGGAAGTTGAAAAAATTATTCCTGAAGCTGGGCATCAACAACACTACTGTATTGTTTCCAAGAAAATTACATGGATGCATCTTGATGTTTGATGAAGAATCCAACTCAACTGAAGGAGTTCTGAGCTGGAATGAATGAAAATGGATTGTCTACAGCAATTTCAGTTAGAATCAACCATTATACCACTAGGATCTCGCTTTGAATCTTGTAGACTGGCTTCATCTTTGCTTAGTTAAAGCCGTGATGGACTGCTGTACAAATTCAAAGTAAATTAGTCTCTCTGGGAATAACCAAAGGTAATAGAAGTCTTTCACTTAACATAACTGGGGTCTGACTACAGTGTTTTTGAGGCTGTTGAAAGAAAAATGTCAATATAATTTGTGATTGCATAGCTAATCCCAAGGCACATTAACGTCTCTATAAGTATTACACTCCAGCGAAAAAAGGACTGGATCCATACTTAGAACAAACCCACTGAACTAAATGGAATTAATCGCGACAAACGTGATTTCAATGGGTCCACTTTAATTGTGCATCTAACTTAATATAATGTACAATTCCTCTTCCATTATCATGCTGATTAAAACATTTTGAGATTATTTTAAACATCCAGTAGCAGAGGAGCTTTCATCTATTTTTGTTCTATTATTATAGAATTCCTTACTTCCCTCCCTCCAAGCAGACTTTAATTAATTTATCTCCTGAGTGAAATATGCAACACATTTAATGGAGTCCTACTTGAGTAAGTTTGTGAAATGATTACAGATGGTGATTATTAATCATACAGAAAAATCCCTTCAATTAGTTCCTCACTTTGCATGAGTCCATTTGAAGTTAGTAATGAGATTTCATTATCCTCTCCCCCTCCCTTCAACAAGTGTTAAGTGGAAGAACACTAGCATGTGATTTATTGGTGCATATAATGTCACTGATGTAATTTACAAATTACAATTGGGTCCTATGAGTTACCTCCTCACATAAACCCACTGGTTGTCTTTGCCCAACACGTTTAATCAGATTAGTTAAAGAAAGAGCAGTTGCAGTCACAAAAATGTCAAGCTTGGTTAGTTTTAAACTTGGTATCAAAGTTAAGTATGCTGTGTAAATATAGCTACTGTGTAATAAAGCAGAACAAGGGGAGAGCTATTAGCCATTTGGAATATGTGAAGAAGAACTCAGATGCTGTTCCTTTCATCTCCTAGGACTTCCAGGGAAGGCTCTGAACTGAAACTTTGAGGAGTTTCTGCAGCTCAAAGCAGACAAGGTTAAAGTAGGTTGACAAAAAGTCAAAGTCAGACTAAGGTAAAGATGGAGAGTTTTCATAGAATCATATGGTTGGAAGGGACCTTGGAGGTCTTCTAGTCCAGCCCCCTGCCTAAGCCCAAAGCAGGAATCCTCATACCACCTCGGACAAGCAGTTGTCCAATCTTTTCTTGAAAACCTCCAGCAACGGAGCACCCACTGATGGAGTTTTGAAGGTTAATAAAAGAACTACAAGGAGCTAACAACAATCTTGCAGAGTAGAAGCGCGAACCAGCAGGGAACGTGCACTTTAAGCTTAATTACGTTCAGAAATAAATTCAGTCTTCACACATTGGTTAGATGAAGAAAAATGGAGATAGCTTACATTTATTCAGTAGATCTGGATACAAGTAGATTCATTGTAGATCTGCGTGCAAGCGAGATGAAATGGACGAGAGCTGCATTGTGCAGCCCTCCTGCTTGCAGGTGTGCTCAAAGAGTAATGGAGGTTGTTAATTCCCCAAACTCAAGAAGGAGGAGGAAGTGGAAATCAGGTGACCCATGTGACATCCCACAAGCACAATAGAGATGTGTTTTACTAGAAAAGACCCCCCCCCCCCCCTTATGCTTATGAGACAATGCTGAGTTGACCCCTGATGATTCCAACACCCACAACTCCGGGAGGCCAGCTGTTCCACTGCTTAATAGTTCTCACTCTCAGGAAATTCCTGCTTGTTTCCAGTTGGATATCCCTCTGGCAATGTCAGATTTTGTTGATGTCATAAATATTTGCATAAGAATATGCAATAGGCATATATAAAAATAACATAAGAAACTGACATTAAAATATTGGAATACAAGGCATGGTTGACAGTTTTGTCTACCCATGTAGAGAAGACCTTGAGTATATATTCATGAACAGTATGTATAAGCTTTGTGAATAATTTCAAGCTTAAAATTTCCTGTTTCAAGTTAAAAAAAACCCTGTACTGAGTCCAAAACAGCTGCCCTGAACTTGCTAGAAGCCTTCTGATGCCATTCCAACCATTCCAGACCGTTTTTGAGTTCAAAAAAGGGATATCTTTAGATTAGAACGTATCAGGAATGAGCAGAACAGCACTGGAATACTTTCAGCAATTTCAAAATAACCCTTGTCACATTGGACAGCTCCTTCAAGCTCACACGTTTGTGGATTCAAAATATTTGTTCTGAATTTGATTTATTTGTTGGATTGATATTGGGTCTTTCCTTCCTGGAAACTCAAGATGGCATATAGTCAAGTACAGTTTGGATATCTCTGGTCAGATTATATTGCTTTAATGAATCCCTATGTCAGCAGAAGTTGAAAGCCTCTATGTGGTACAAAGCTAAATGACATCTTTTTGCAATTTTCTATGCATGTATGTGTCTGTCTGTCTGTCTGTCTGTCTGTCTGTCTGTCTGTCTCTGTCTGTCTGTCTGTCTGTCTGTCTGCCTGTCTGTATCTATCTGTATCTATCATCTCTATCTATCTATCTATCTATCTATCTATCTATCTATCTATCTATCTATCTCTATCCATCCATCCATCCATACACACACACACACACACACACACACAAACACATAAACACACAAACACACATACACACATACATACACAGGCATGCATGCATGTGTGCATGCAACATTTTTATGTATGCACATTTGTATGCAAACCGTGACCATAGGAACTGCAGAAATCTGGACACCCTTTCAGTCAATACTTTGTAATACCTCCTTGACAGAATGAATAGTTTCCAAATGTACCTAGCTAAGAATCTTTCTGTTCTTGCTTTTGGAATTTTTTTCTCACTCTAACTGTAGAACTCTTCTAGCTCAGAAATATTCTTAAGCCTTCCTGCATGCACTGCCTGTTTCAGATCTTCCCATAGGCTTCAAATATCCTTTCCAAAACCTTCATCTTTATTTCCTGTAAATACTTCATAGTTGATTTGGAGCTAAAATATCCAACTTCTTTTCAGCTTCAATTTCTTCATTGACTGTGGGACATCAGCTTTTAGGATATGTTGTTATTTAGCTGAATCCATTTTTCCTTGCACCCACATCATACTATAGTTCTTTGCCACTGGCTTCAACCCATAATAAAACTACTCCCATGCTTAATGGTTGGCAAGGTGTCCTTTTCTTCTTCTTATCCTCCCCCCCCCACTAAAGTTTCTCTTGTGGGGTTGTGGCTGAACAGTTCAAGATTTGTTTTATCAGTCCAAAACAGGTTGTTCGAAAATATTTCAGGCTTATTAAGGTTTTCTTTTGCATATTTTAGACAATAACCTTTATGATGTGGTTGGAGAAAATGCTTCTTTCCGATTGGTAAGAACATCCCAGTTCTGTGTTCTCACCCCCAATGGGAAGTTAGAGGGACATGGTCGAAAGGCATACCTTTTAAATTCTACCCCCCGTGTTGTAGAACATTTTAGTCCTGTAGCCACCTCCCTCCTAGCATTCGATAATGTGATTAAAACATCTCTTTTCTGCTGTTTTTTCAACCTGAGCCAATTCTTTTGTGTTGTACATTTTGGAGACTGTTCTTTTTGTCTGTAATGGGGTTTCAGTTTTTCTTTAATGGAATAAACAAACAAATAAACAAACCACTCCAGGCTCAGTTAAACTTTTCAGCAGGTCCTTCACAATAAAGTGTGGGTTCTGTTTTGCAGATCTGATCAGTTTTGGGGCAATTCTAGCAGAGATTTTTCTTGGTTGTCCACATCCTGCACTCATTTCAACAATGATTCCCATGTACTGTAACTTCCATCTCTGAACAATGCTTCTCCCAGTTAAAATTGCTAGCTGGAATGGTTTAGATCAAAGCTTTCCAAACTGTGTGTCGCGACACAAAAGTGTGTCGCCACACACAGTCTGGTGTGTCGCCACACAACCCGGAAGCGCTGATCATCATCAGCGCTTCCGGGTTTTCCTGCGGCGACACACCAACGGCGGTGCGTAAAAACCCGAAAGCGGCAGCAGCGCTTCCGGGTTTTTGCGCGCTGCCGCAATGGCGGCACTTCCAGGTTTTCCCGCGGCGACACACCAACGGCGGTTGGTGTGTCACCGCGGGAAAACTTTGGAAAGCCCTGATTTAGATATTTGTTTTTTATAGGTTTCCTTTACAATGTAAGAGTGAATTTGGTGTGGGTATAAACCCTTGTATATTCAACTGTGTTTGCAGTGTTGGATTAAACGTTGAATGACATGTTCATAGACATGTTGAATGACAGACAAGTCCAACATTTCATAATCACACTGGGAAAAACATTGGAATAGAATCTGTTGCATTGAAGATGGAGTCAGAGTGGGAATGGTTGAACTAATTTAAAATGTTCAAACTTTTGTTTTCAGGGAAGCCCTTCTCTTTTTACTACAGAACTCATGGTCAGGGAATGCCAGGGAATTCTGTGCCTTTGAGGAACCACACAAAATTTATACAGCACATTGACTAAGTTTCTTGAGACTTACTGCCATCTTATGCAAAATGACTGTGTATGTGTAATCTCAGGAGAGTCTTGAGTGCATTCCAGGAGGTACCAAAGTCAAGAGGATTGGTAACAACTGGGCACATCAATTTAAAGGGAAGCCTATTTTGGCAATGTTGGTCTTCGCTGTGAACCGAAGGCTGCACCATCTCCGAATAAAAGATAGGCCACATGGAGCTGGGAGGATGCTGATAAGTAAAAGAGAAGGCAATATGCAAATATAGATCATATAAAATGGGAGGAAGCCCCCAATCATTCCTGATTCCATAAGAGGAGAAAACCATTTCAAGTGAGATGACTCTATTCCACCTCCACAAAAGTATTACGACTTGGCAGGCATGATCAAAAGTGATAGCTTTTAATCAGACTAATCTAATTTGCTCCAAAGATTATTGTGAAAAGTAGAAAGCAGATTTTAAACCAATCAGTGCTAAAAATAATTGGCTTTGGCTTTCCAATCACTATTTAGGTGCTTTTTAAATTTCCCATGGAAAATGGAGCAGAATTCCCATTTTTTTTTATTTTAGCTTCTTTTAAAACATTGGGGTGGAAATTAAAATGAACCCCATCAAGGACATTAACTTCAATATCCCACAATGACCAGAGGCAGTAAGGGAAATTGTTTGCCGGTATTGTCGAGCTGATCTAGGCTGCAAAAATCCAGATGACCAGTAGCTGGTTGCAAGGAGTTGGAATTTTCCATGTCTCTGCTGTCACCTAGTGCTCGACAGGATCAGCCCACATCTGGTAGCCCTAACCAAGCTTTTGCCAGGAATATAAGAATATAAGTATAAGAATATGGTCCTTGGTACACTTGCAGTGTCTCCTCTTCTGGAGTTCCTTTGTCCAGAGTTTTAATGGCACCTAATTAGAATAAATGGATTGCTCTCTTACGGCTTGGTCACAGAAGCTTGGTTTAGGATTGTAACCACAGCAATTTCAGCCATTGTGGCAGCTGGAAAAAAGTTTTACTGGGGATGTGAAAATGCTAATTTATAGCTGTTGGCAAGACCTACTTTCAGTCTGTCTTAAATTAAGGCCTCCAGGCTTTTGCTGGGACACAGCATTGTCCAGAAAGGAACTCTGAAGCTCATGTACAGTATAGTTTGCAAACCAACATGGATGTGAAAATTTAGCAAGGAAGAGGTTGGATTAAAGCATGCCAAAGCTCAGTGGTAAATCATACAGTAAAGACCAAACAATATGAATCCAAGGAGCTGAAAATCCTTCTCTCCCTTACCGTGGGGTTTTCAAACTGTGCTACATGGAACCCTAGGATTTTATGAGAACTTGATGGGATTCCGTGAGAGACTAAGGGCAAAATAAATTAAAATCTACAACAATGACAACAAAACAGAATGCACCCAGAGCCAATTTACTATCATTAGAGCTTTACTACTGGATCAGATGTTCTGGGATTATTTTTTTAAAACTAACTGGTTCCATGGCTCGAAAAAGTTTGAAAACCCTTGCTTTAGAACAGTGATAAATGAGAATAGATGAAATGTGCCTGCCTTTATTTTTTGTCTTTCATCATTTTAAGGATGGAATCTTTACAAAAGAGGTCAAAGAACAAACCTGACTTTTATATATATGCCGGGGTCCAGGTATCTCACAGAGCGTGGGGCAGGACCACACCAAAGTTTTATGGAATTTTATATCTGGTAAAAATTAAATTACACTAATTTAATACAGTTCATACAATTGATCCCTGTGGATTTAGTGATTTTCTTCCTCTGTTTTTAAAAATGGCAATTTAAAAGGCACTTTTTGATGGGCTTCTTCCAATGCTTTTGATGCCAACATGCTCCTTGGGATCACGGACATTATATTCTTCCAAGAACATCATGAAAACAGAAAGCTCTGCACAGAAGAAAAAGAACACCAAACAGAAAAGAATGCCTTTTCCTTTGTGGAGAAAATAAATAAATAATAAAATAAAATAATAAAATAAATAAAATAAAATAAAATAAAATAAAATAAAATAAAATAAAATAAAATAATAATAAATAATAAAATAACCATTGGTGTGAAGTACAAGGTATCCGGCACCAGCCCCTGAACCCTTCCATATCAGGGGTACAGAAAGCAAAGGTGGGAAAAAACACCCAAAAGTTGAAATTCTCTGAGAGATGCTGGAAAACAGCAATTTATGGAAACTTGTGAGATGTGGTTTGAGAAACACCTCCCTCAGGGGCAGGAACCTTTATGAACTCACTTTGGTAAACCTGTTAAAACAATTCACTCTGGGAATATTCTTTTTCAGTCTCAAAATACACTGGATGGCTCTTCAGATAATCATTATATACCCTCTAACAATGGATTCAGTTTGATGAAGGTTAGCAAAAGCCTGCAGAAAACAACAGGCTAAGAAACTACGGAAAGGAATTGGACTGCTTGGGGAAAACGCAGGGTTTGCCCAAGTAGGAAAAAAATACTTGAGAGCAATAATAAACTAAAATGACACCTTCCCAACCCCCTCTCCCGAAAGACTGATCATGCTGTGTATCCATAGAAATTAGTAGCATTGAGGGGAGTATAATGGAACTGGGTTAAAAAATGCATTACAGGTAGTCCACGACTTACGACCATTTGTTTAGTGAATGGTTACGATGGCGCTGAAAAAAGTGACTTACGAGCGGTCCTCACACTTACAACCGGCACAGCATCCCCGCGGTCACATGATCAAAATTTGGGCGCTTGGCAACCGGCATGTATTTACAATGGTTGCAGTGTCCTGGGGTCATGTGAACGCCATTTGCGACCTTCCCAGTCGACTTCCAACAAGCAAAATTAATGGGGGGAGCCAGATTCACTTGACAACCATGTGATTCGCTTAATGACCACAGCAAAAAAGGTTGTAAAATTGAGCGTGGTCACGTGATGCCTCGCTTAACGACCGCATCACTTAACGACCGAAGTTTTGGTCTCAATTGTGGTCATAAGTACAGGGCAAACCCTATACTTTGGAGGGCACCATGTCTAGTGGCTGTAACACTGAAGAGGAGCATCCCATATTAAAAGAATTTGTTTCAGCTCCCATATATAAACTGCTATTTGCAAGCACAAGATAAGGCTTTATCTCTGTCCTGGTCAGTTCTGAGCAACAAGAGGAGCAGCAAAATTGCAGAGGGGAATGAAGGGAAGGAGCAAGAACCTGAAGTTCCCTGGCACCTTCTGCAAACTTTGTATCAAAGCAGGTCTGTGTTCTTTGTTGCCGATAAGGGGGATATTCATGGTCATATTCTCTCTGAATGACTGGCTCTGTTTCACAAAGGGCATATAATAAAATATAAGAAGAAGAATGGTCTGGATCAAATCCAGGCTTCTGCAATCTGATATCCTCCAGAAACATTAGAATCCAGCAGCCATTGCGATGATGAGAGTTGTAGTCCAACTTCTGGAGCATGCCAGGTTGGGGACAGTTAATCCAATCAAAAAATAGGTTAGGTTAATCAATTAAACATTCTCCCTCATTAATTCAGGGCATGAAAACCAAGTGCCGTTACCCTGATCAGAAAAAAATCTGAAATATGTTTTGCAGCAGTATTTTTATTAGGCCAAACAAAGGTTGATGAAACAGTTGCAGCTTTGAAGTTTTCAAGAACTCTTCATTAGGCAGATGGTTTAAAGGAAAAAACGATATTAAGCTATGTCTCTGCCATATTATGGCAGAACTGGAGCATCTGTGGGGATAGAAGTGGTGCTCATTTGCACCAATTACTCTTTCAACATTTCCTGAGATGGAGAAACATGTTAGTAATTCCTAGCCTCTCATTTCTGGAAATATAAAATTCAACAGCTGAACTCAAAACTTTCCCATCCTTTGAGAAATACATAGATCCTTTGATAGATGGAAAGCTTATTAACTGTGAAACACACTTTTAAAAAATAGGATGTTTAACATGAGTGTGGGCAATAAGCATCATGTAAAAAGCAGTGTTATTTCCTATGTATAAGTGAACAGTCCTTACTAAAGGCAATCCTAGTTGTGAAACAAGCATTTAAAATCAAAGGATTTTAAAGGATTTTTCTTTAATGAATGACAACACACAGTTTTTGGAATAAGGTTTCCTTAACCAGGTGACCAACGACTCTCATTAAAAATATTTGATGTCTGCCTTGCCTATTTCGTAAGTGTGGAGTTGGCTATAATGAAACCGAAACTCACTTAACTGTCTCAAATCTGCATTGCTCAAGAAAAAGCAATGCAAATGAACCGGGGAAAGGAAGAAAAACAGAGTCATAGGCTTCTTGTGATGGGAATCGACTTGTTTTTGAAGAAGAAGCAACAGCTGCTGGCAACACAGAGTGTAACAGAAGAGGGCAGGGGGTTTAATCCTTGAGGGAAATGTAACACAACAGAAGCCTTTTCATCAATCAGCTTATCATTATAATTTGTTGTTTCCTCCTTTACCCGTTGAAAAGTTACTAAGGAGGCAGAAAGGCTCACAGCAGTCCGCCCAGACAATGCTCAGCCAGCACCCACCATTGATGGGCATCCGAGTAATATTTCACCCGCAGGAGATCATTTTTTTTAGTTGTGCAGAGTGAAAAACAGAGAGATTACCAACACATGGTGCTGTGTCATGGCATACTGTGTGGCACATACCTCGCTGTCACATGCATAAACATTTAATACACCTAATCTAACAGCAACTTTAACTGCACAGTCTTCTCAAACTTCACTAAAACAACAGATGGTGGTGATGGGAGAAGGATCGAAGTTAAACATAGAGTGAATAGGACAATTTTCTGTCCTTGGCGCCTGGAAAAGAATCCAAGGCAACTGGGAGCATCTTCTAATAAGCACATCTTTTTTCCTTTCTTTGAACAGCTACAGAGATGATGATGATGATGATGATGATGATGATGATGATGATGATACTGAATTAATAATAATAATAATGTAGTGAATAATACTGAATCAAACAGGTGCTGTTGTTTCCCAATGCTGTTTCCCTTTAAGGAAAGGGGAATGTTTATTTATTCCATTTTTATTTCCCTGCAATCTAAACCCACAGCTTGATTTTAAGTGACCACTCTACAACAGAATAATAGAATTCCTATGTTTTATCAATGTCCTGCTACATATGTCTGCAAGTCTGTGTATCTCTCTATCACATTTCACTGTTTTTTGTTTTATTTAAAAAAAACATTTTTAGAAATGCCTGATGTTTTAAATAACTTTGTGATCTGCTCCAAGAATTTCAGCTATTTGGCAGACTTAGAAGCATAATAATATAATGTAATTGAGCTAATAGCGGAAGGTAGTTCTACTGACACCGGGGAGGCAGAATTGAAATGCCTTCCTTTCAACCATCTTTATTATGTTCACCATTTCTGTAAAGCAAACAGCTGTGACTAAGAAGTGATCCCTAGAAAGGGTGAGTGAGAATAATGGGCGAATAAGAAACCAAGAGGAAGAGAGAATGAACTCTTCCCATCTACAGCTGCACTTATGGAGCAGTTCAAACTGAGAAGAAAGTGGAGCAAAAATGTAGGTCTGCTGAGAAATTTGATGGGGACCTCGATTACTAGCAGAAGCCACTGGAATGATTTGAAAGCTTAATAAAACAGGTTCTTGGTTCACGTGAAGAGCCTAGGATGTGTTTTGAAGCTGACATGAGTACAGGTCTTCTTCAGATTCCCTGACTATGGGCAACCAGCGGAAGGGGGGGGGGCAAGAGAAGTGATGTAATCCGAGGCATGACATCATCAAGCAAATGACATGATTTATATAATTATGAATTACGTAATTTGTGTCAGTTGTGTGACCTGACATAATTTGCATCCTTTGTGTACTGATGACATGATGTAACAGACATCATCGTGGCTTCTCCGGGATGCCTATTTCCCTAGTTTAACACATGAAGGTCAGGAAAAATGGGGAACAGCCAAGTTACCTGTCTATTCTCCATCTAATTTGAAGTCTTCCACATATTTGGGTGACACTTTAAAGTCGTGTTTCCAACCTTGGCAACTTGAAGATGTGTGGACTTCAACTCCTAGAATTCTCCAGCCAGCATGGCTGGCTGGGGAATTCTGGGAGTTGAAGTCCACAAACTTCAAGGTTGAGAAACACGGCTTTAAAGAGGCCTAAAGTACCTGTGTGTATCTGAACGTGTGTGGAAACTAATTCCTTCTATTTTTAAACATATTTAGTTGCTTGAAAGTTCTTGGAGAACCAAAAGTCTGCACATTCTTTTGTAAACCCTCAGTTGGTTCAATGAGGGCTTTTTCCCACATGGTCAGCTTGGCTGCTTTAGTTTTTTTATGTGACATATAACAGGTATTTGTTTGCAAATGGTGGGGAGAATGAAATCTATGGAGAGAGTGAGGACTTTAAAAACAAACAAACCGTCAAAGCACTTAAGAAAATGATCACTCTTAATTACATTTCCTGAAAGAAGAAGATAGCAGAAGGCAGTGCATGCTAGGAGAAGATGACAGAAAATAGTTGGGAGTCAAAGAAACCACAACAGATGTCCTGGACGTTATCAAATTCTGGGCCAGCATGGGCTGGGAGACAGCCGGAAAATTCCTGACATCTGCAAATTGAGCTCATTTGCAGCGTGAACTACACTTTGTGATTCTGGTGTGACTGAATTATAAAGTGTAAAGACCTTGGCCTACAAAGTGTGACAATCATATTCCCCTCTGTTCTTCTACCTCTTCCTCCACTCCTCCACAAAGTCTTCTACTGCAAGCAAAATCCGTTTCCCTTTTTATCCTTCTTTCCATTTCTGAAATTTGGAACTGAGTTGGATTCTGATGTTGCCAAGACATCAGCATCTGGGCACAAAAGGGTTCATCAGCAGATGTGGGGAAACATCAAGATCCTAAACTGATAAACAACATTTAGAAGGGGAAACACAACACAGTAGGTTGAGTAGACCAGGGAGTATCATTATTATTGAGTTGTACTTTGAATGGACAAGGAATATTTTTCGGCTGCGAAAGCAGCTGTTTTGTTTCAGGAAGGATGTGATATTCATTTGGGAACATCAAAGTGGTGGTTCCCTCCCAGGGAATCTGGTTCAGATTCAGATACTTTGGGATCCTTCAGAAATTCAAAATGGCTGCTGCCATGACAAATAGCTCATTCATTCAATCCCCGCCAAAGGCCACTAATTATAATTAATAGTTGCAGAGCAGGCAGCAGGAGGAACTTGGAAAAATTAGCTTGGAGATGTGAAGGATGAGTAAAATCCTTGACCGGTCGCAAGGACATTGCCACATACATGAAATGTTATTTTTTTTTTATAACTAGCTGCAGGGGTTTAGAAACAAATGGGGTAGTAAGCAAAATTCCAGGAGGGTGCCTCTGGAGTGATTTTTGTTGGGCTGGTCACTCTTCCAGCATTTCATTTTGTTCAGAAGATGCTGTCTTAAATATTCTTCCAATGAAAGGACCAATGAGTAAAGTGTGTTAAAAATATAAAGCCACAGTGTGCCCATCCAATGCTATTTTTACACCTGGACTGCCAGGATAAATATTTTTGTATAGGTTCCTTTGTTTGAATAAGAAATGTCTTGCAAAAATTCCCCCTTGAAATTAGACCAAAAGGTGAAAAAGAAATTCTATGTTTTTGTTTTTAAGGGATGTGGGAGGAAATCAGAAAGTAATCAGAGGTTTGTGGGAAGGCCATTTAAAGAAAACATTTCTTCTCAAATTACTGAATTAATTTCACAGTTTTAGTTGATTCACTATTCACCCCAGCCCCTGAGTTGCTTTTTTTTAAAAAAAAATATGTTAAAAAATTAGCACTGTAGCATTCCATTAATTCTCTTTTCCCTTATTTCTAGTGGTGGTTTGATGATTTTGTTGTCCTTCCTCTGTTATATTTTGTTGTGGCTGTGCTCTTGGACATGAGACTGCATGGTTGGCCAAAGCAAGCTATGTGGGCTGGCATCCTACCTCATGAGGAAAAAGTCTACCTCAGAGAAGTTGGGATAAAAATGATAATAAAAGAATTGAGCTTCCTTTTGCAGCTACCAGCAGGAGTGAACTGACGTGAATGAGAGCAGCGAAGCACAAAGCTTTGAAAGAATAGAATGGAGTGGGAGTGGGAAGAAGAGAGTACATTTCATCTCAATCCATGCTGGAAACCTTTTGTCAGTTAGCATGCTCAAAAGCCACCTAAAAATATCAAATTGCCTTGATGTTTCAACCTACATAGTGCCCGACATCTGGTAAAGGAAAGGAGAACCAATAGTTTTACTTAGATTGTTGGCAACTAAAATGATCATGGATAGTTAAAGTAGACCCATTGAAATCAATAGGACATTAATCATAATTATGTTAAGCATTAATGGTTTCAATAAGTCCCTGCTAAGTATGATTAAGTGTGGATTCAATCCATTAACAACAACAACATCGTAATCATAATCATCATTGCATAATCTAAGTAAGACAAGGTACTTAGTGGAATTATATACTAACTGGGATCATGGGATGAGTACATCATAATATCAAATGATGTACAATATATTGAAAATCAAGTAACTGGCCCAAAGACAACCACAGATATGATAGCTGGAAAAGATCTAAGCCTCAGTGTCAATAGTGTAGTGGCAGAATTTGGGGGGCACATGAACTCCCTCTTAATGGTGAGAAATATACAAATCACAGTTCATTTGATTTTCCACTGCATCCTTACTCATTTACCTCTCTCCTTGCTCCACTGCAGGACTTAATGTAGAGCACCTGATCTTCTCAGATGCTCCTCAACATAGATAATGGTAATATGCTTAGCACAGTGGGCGCCTTATGGGCTTCAGGTCACTGCCTTTTCTCTGACCTAATCTTCTTCTAGTTTAGACCAATCTGCCTTTGACCAATGAACATCTGCACTGCACTGACCCTTCTGAAAGAGCCCTAGTGGATCACCCCAAAGGTCAAACTTGTCTAGCACTCAAAGTGACCAACCAGATGTTTCTGGAATTGCCATTAGCAAATTAAGAGAGCAACAACTCCATTCCAACTTGTCATCTAACACATACTGACTCTGAAGGTCTATTCAAGGACTTGTTGTTGCTGCAGACCAAGTTATCTAACTTGAATGGAGACAGTGATCTTAATTATGTGCCAGATATGATGTCAGCTCATCCTGAAGCAACACTTTCTCTAACACTTCAACATTATCTGTGCATTTAGTAGAAAAAAGAATGTCCCATGCAACATCATTCACACATTCAGGATGAGAAACTGGACCACAGATAAGCAATAGGGCAATTTCCTGATATGTGAAACTATTATTTCTTCATTCCTTTCTCATTAACCATGATGGCTGAGATGAGGGAAACTGAAGGCCTTATATATACTAGAACTTGGTGGTATGGCGAGAACAGGAGATCTTCCTTAAGAAAGTATTCAGAAATGCAACTCTGCCTCCTTCAGAAGAGATTTAATCACCTCTTGTCTAGATACAACTGTCTAAAACTTTCCATAGTGATCTAGGAAGCACAATTTTACATTTAAAAATGCATACCATACTTTCATCATGGTTACATCTCTGGGTCCTACTTGTAGGGATTTCCTCAAACATCATTTAGCTCACCAGTTCACAGCCTCCTCCTCAAGAGATGAAATGGGCAGAATCATTAGAAATGAAGTAGAGAGAAGGGAGAGGGAAAGAGAAAGAGAAGAAAAGAGAGAAACTTGGATATGTTTTCTGAATTAAAAGTACCTAATTCCGCAACTTCTTACATTCTCACCCACAGAGATGAGACTGAGATAGTAGATAACAAAAGGTTGGTTTTGTGATCCAAGTTAGATTGGCTATAGCATTGGGCAACTTATGCCAAAGGGTATCAGTGGCATACACAGCAAACTGCAAAAACATGTGTGTAGTGACGTCATCATGCAAATGCCATCACTTTTTACGTCTGATGCAAGTATGCAATATTGCATCATTTGACCCGCCAAGGCAAGAGTGATAATATATTGCTAATGTTGGGGAACAGTTATTTGTCATGCTAAAGTTGGTCCTGAAGATCAATATGCATTTTTTGTTGTACATACATATATTTTGTTTCAGGGTAAGAAACATTATGCATAGTGCAGAAGAGGAGTAAGAAAGAATAGTAAGCTAAAGAAATTAAATAGATAAGGAAAATAATTGCTAAAACTAGTTTACATCAAAATAATTCACTACCCTTTCCCATCCTTGCAAACTGTTCTGCTTTATGTCCATATGCTCTTGCATACATTGCCTTTTATTATCTAATTTTCTCATCTCTTTCTTTTTGAGGATCTTATCAGCTCGACCCACCCATGAAGTTCTCAGTCTTTTCCTTCCTCTTGACCCATTCACTCTTCCTTCATATGTTTTGCAATCTGGGACCTGCTTATTTAGCTACCAGAGATGAATGTCTTTTTAACACATCCTAGTGGCTCATTTTACAACACTAGAAAGAAAAATCCATGCTGTTGATACAGCAGGGAATTGAAACACTTCTTTCCTTGTCACTCAGTGAACTGACAATTTATGCCAATATACAGACATGCATACACCCATTTCATCAGATTTCACAGATTATTATGCTCACAGAGAAACAATAATTCATCTGTGTTGGGATCTGCCATCATTGGACATTTGACTGCCAATCCCTTCTTATCGCTTCATCCCCTTTCTCTTTCCCATCTTATTTATTGCTAATTCAATGTTGATTAAAAAGATTCAAAAAATAATGTTCTGAATTTTAAAAATGGATTGGCAAAGACTGTAGGCCAACTGAGTAAAGAAAAACAACAACAACCCCAAACAAAAAAGACTTGGATATTGGGTAGTATAAGCAAAAAGGTTAGTTCAGCCAGTGGCTCTTAGAGTTTTAATTAATTAATTGCATGTATATTCCTCTGCAATCAAGAAGGGTTCTCAACTGTTTACAAGATATAAAAAACACAGAACTAAACCATCTATAGTACTTCTAATTAAAAACATCTAATTTAACACATCATAAATGAATCAAGCACATTAACGGACTAAAAACAGTTGCTAATTTTGAACTGAAGACACTTTACAAAAGAGCTCAGTTTTAGCATTTTCCGAAATGCAATCAGGGAGGGGGGCAGTCTGATTTCACCTGGAAGACTGTTTCAAAGGGTGGATGCTACCCCTGAGAAGCAACATCTTCTGGTTTCTGTCCTCCTTACTCCCTGAAGTGGGGAACTATCAGCCGTTTAGGTCCAGCCAATTCCTGAGTTTTAAAAGCTGAGATGAATCCATGAGATCCATGAAGGAGAAAACTGCTCAGTCTTAACATGAGACAGTCGAACAGAAACAGAAATTCAAGCCTATGCGTTGTACAAGGGTCCCAAATGCAAGAGGAAACCTAGATTAGCGCTACTCAAATTCTCTAGTAAATTATCCAAAACCAGCAGTCCATTTTCCTATTAATTTCTAGCAGGACACTAAAGAAATGAGGTGCACTCAGCTTTAGGACACCAGTACCTCGCTTAAATCAGCAAAATACCTCCAGGAAACCGCTGAAAATGGAGACGCATTCATTTGCATGACCTCAGAACTGTCCTGGACTACTGTGGCTCTCAGCTGTCAAAAATAGAGCTAAAAAACAAAGTTCTTTCCTACCCTAGCCACAAAGTTGTCTTCTTCTGTAGCAGAAAGGTATTCAGAACATTCTAAAATATCTGTTAGGTTCAGCAGCTGTTTAGTTATTTTCTAAATACATAGAAGGAAGAAGAATATGTATACTTAAGAATACTAAACAAATATTGAACCCAATATATTGCTGTAACTTCCTTGTTGGAACAGCAGGTGTAATCCTAATTCCATAATCTCTGAAAGGGAATCATATATAAAGGACTCAGTAAAAGATTGAAGGTTATTTTGATAAAAAAATTGAAAATATTGGCATTGCTTGATCTAGAGAGAAGATACTTGGGATCAGAAGGTGCATACACTACAAGAACGAAGGGACAGAAACAGAACTGCAAAGAACATGTAATGCTAATATAGAACAGCATTTTGTGTACATATTCAGTACAAATTTCAACATGAAAAAAGCATTAAGGCTGATGTTCCTTAAGCTTTTTGTTTTGTATGTTGGAGGATGCAACAGATTTAAACACAGTGAGGTGTTCACTTTTTCCAATATTACCTGGCTCTATTCACAAAAAATAAAAATAAAAAAATAAAATAAAATAAAATAAAATAAAATAAAATAAAATAAAATAAAATAAAATAAAATAAAATAAATAAAATAAAATAAAATAAAATAAAATAAAATAATAAATAAAATAAAATAAAATAAAATAAAATAAAATAAAATAATAAAATAAAATAAATAATGATAAAGAGAGCATCAATTTAGAATTCACATGACTGTGGCCAGCCTTGGAATAAAGCAAACAGGATATCTTCTGAGACATCCATTTTTCATTTATGGTAACTTTTAGAAGACCATTTTGAGTTTTGTTGTTTATTCGTTCAGTCGCTTCCGACTCTTCGTGACTTCATGGAGCAGCCCACGCCAGAGCTTCCTGTCGGCCGTCACCAGCCCCAGCTCCCCCATGGTTGAGTCTGTCACCTCCAGAATATCATCCATCCATCTTGCCCTTGGTCGGCCCCTCTTCCTTTTGTCTTCCACTTTCCCTAGCATCAGCTTCTTCTCCAGGGTATCCTGTCTTCTCATTATGTGGCCAAAGTACTTCAGTTTTGCCTTTAATATCATTCCCTCAAGTGAGCAGTCTGGCTTGATTTCCTGGAGTATGGACTGGTTTGATCTTCTTGCAGTCCAAGGCACTCTCAGAATTTTCCTCCATATTTTGGTATGGGGATATAAGTTGATTTTTTCCAATCTGATGGCCATTCTTGTGTTTTCCAAATTTGCTGGCATATGGCATGCATCACCTTGACAGCCTCATCTTGCAAGATTTTAAACAGTGCAGCTGGGATACCGTCGTCTCCTGCTGCCTTGTTATTAGCAATGCTTCTTAAGGCCCATTCAACCTCACTCTTCAGGATGTCTGGCTCTAACTCACTGACCACACCGTCAAAGCTATCTCCAATATTATTATCCTTCCTATACAGATCTTCCGTATATTCTTGCCACCTTTTCTTGATCTCTTCTGCTTCTGTTAGGTCCTTACCATCTTTGTTTTTGATCATACCCATTTTTGCCTGGAATTTGCCTCCGATGTTTCTAATTTTCTGGAAGAGGTCTCTTGTCCTTCCTATTCTATTGTCTTCTTCCACTTCCGCACATTGCTTGTTTAAAAATAATTCCTTATCTCTTCTGGCTAACCTCTGGAATTTTGCATTTAATTGGGCATATCTCCTCGTATCACTGTTGCCTTTTGCTTTCCTTCTTTCTTGGGCTACTTCCAGTGTCTCAGCAGACAGCCATCTTGCCTTCTTGGTTTTCTTTTTCTTTGGGACGTTTTTTGTTGCTGCCTCCTGAACAATGTTGCGAACTTCTGTCCATAGTCCTTCCGGGACCCTATCTACTAAATCTAGTCCCTTAAATCTATTCTTCACCTCCACTGCATATTCCTTAGGAATATTAGTGAGCTCATATCTAACGGATCTGTGGGTCTTCCCTATTCTCTTTAGTCTGATTCTAAATTTTGCAATAAGAAGTTCGTGATCTGAACTACAGTCAGCTCCAGGTCTTGTTTTTACCGACTGTATAGATGTCCGCCACCTTTGGCTGCAAAGGATGTAGTCAATCTGATTTCGGTGTTGACCATCTGGTGAAGTCCAAGTATAAAGTCGTCTTTTAGGTTGTTGGAAGAGAGTGTTTGTTATGCACAGTGAGTTGTCTTGGCAAAATTCTATCAGCCTATGTCCCGCTTCATTTTGTTCTCCCAGACCATGCTTGCCTGTAATTCCAGGTGTCGTCTGACTACCCACCTTAGCATTCCAGTCTCCTGAAATGAAAATAACATCTCTTTTTGGTGTATTATCCAGTAGGTGCTGCAGATCCTCATAGAACTGATCTACTTCTGCTTCTTCAGCATCTGTGGTTGGGGCGTATATTTGGATCACTGTGATGTTAAATGGCTTCCCCTGAATTCGAATTGAGATCATTCTATCGTTTTTTGGATTGTATCCAAGCACTGCTTTAGCCACTTTATTATTAATTATGAAGGCTACTCCATTTCTTCTGTGGTCCTCTTGTCCACAGTAGTAGATCTGGTGGTCATCTGATGTGAAGTGGCCCATTCCAGTCCATTTCAGTTCACTGACACCTAAAATGTCTATATTTAATCTTGACATCTCACCAATAACCACATCCAATTTGCCCTGGCTCATAGATCTTACATTCCAGGTTCCTATGGTGTGTTGATCTTTAGAACATCGGATTCGTCGTTCACCACCAGCACCGTCGGCCGCTAGCCGTCCTTTCGGCTTTGAGCTAGCTGCGTCATCACATCTGGGGCTAGTTGAACTTATCCTCTGTTCCTCCCCAGTAGCATTTTGACCATCTTCCGACCTGGGAGTCCCATCTTCCGATGGTATACCGACATATCTCTGGTTGTACTGATCCATTTAGTTTTCACGGCAAGAATACTGGGGTGGGTTGCCATTACCTTCCCCAGGGATCGTATTTAGTCTGACCTCTCTGCCACGACCTTCCCTTCTTGGGTGTCCCTTCACGGTTTAGCTCATGGTTTCATTGAGGTGCTCAAGCTCCAGCACCACAACAAGGTAACGATCTCCTTTGCTGGAGCATTTTGAGTATGAGACATAAAATCGTAAACCCAACCTTCCTTTTGCTGCTAAACTGAAAACCAACTTCAGAAGACCAACAGATTGAGGCAGATTGAGTTTGGCTAAGGAAGCAGGAGTTGCTGACCCCTTCCTTAGAACTTTTTGATCCTTTTGTTGCTTCTCCAGGATTTTCAGGACCTTATCAATCCAAACTTCTGACTGGCTGGGAGCCTTAAATAAATTTTGCCCAACCAGATCAAGAACAGCCTTAACTATTTTATTGGTAACTTGCAGTCAGCATGTCAGGATCTCTTAGTTGGAGCGATCCTTTCCTTTACACCTTTGCATTTGCTGTTTGGTTCACTGTTTTCATAGAAATAACTCCAGGTGGTGTCTCAGAAATTATTTTTAAGTTAATTTCAATTTTAATTCTATGTTTGTACCAATCTCTGACAAGGGAAATGTATGGCTGTCATTGGGTGGTTTGATGGTACAGAATGCAGTGAACTTGCTGATGCAAAGTAAATCCAGTTTCTTCAGATATTGAATCAGTGTTCTCCTATGAATTTGAGCCAAAGTTGGCAAATGAGAACACATATGTTTGTGACCATATATGGGAGTGAAGACAGCCCAGTTTTGCCAGGATACTGTATGCTTGATATTCTGCATGGCTCCCTTTTTTCTATGCATTGCTCATATGTTTTGAAATTTCCTTAGTGGCACGCACAGGTTTGGTGTAGTGCTCCCTGGATTTGCTGGAATAGCTTTCACAACCGAGATACAGGCTGGAATTCTGAACCCCAGATTCTATGGTGGCAACTGACCCATCACAGCTGTGCTCATGTAGCATACCCGCCCTTTAGAATACCTTGCCCCTGGAGCTGAGGCGAGTTTCTTCGCTCCCGACCTTCCGGAAAGATCTGAAGACCTGGTTCTGCCACCTTGCTTGGAACGGGAATGCCAATAGTTCCTCTTGGGAGTGGCTGGTGCCATGAAACCCGTCTTATTATTAACATCTTTCTATTTGGATTTTATATGTAAGTTATTGTTGTTGTAATTTTTATATTTTTAACGTGTTGTTGTGAACCGCCCAGAGTTCCCTGGTATAGAGGAGATGGGCGGTGATACAAATTTAATAAATAAATAAATAAATACTTAACCAGACCAGGTAAAAACCTCATAGATACAGTACATTGGCCGCAACATGCTAATTTTGGTTTGTGTTAACTTTAGTTCGATTATTTTTGTGGCTTAGCATGTTATATGAACTCATTGATTTGGTTAGTTTTATTTATTTATTTTATTTATTTATTTGTCTTATTTATACCCCGCCTATCCCCTCCCTACTGGAGGACTCTAGGCGGCTTACATCATTATATATTATATCCAATTATACATCATCATCATTTTACAATTTATTACCGCGTGACAGGGAGAGAGGAAGGGAACCGGCTCTTCCGCTGCAGGCATTGGACTGCAAGTCCCAGAATGCCTCGCTCCGCGCCGGCTGCTAACGTCCAGGAAGCTGGTATTTCCGGATCCGTCGTCCTCCGCCGTCATCACCGCTCTTCCAGATCTTCTTGGATCGAGGACGACCCTCCGCTGGACGCCCGCAAATTGCCCCACGTGAGTGGTACCCATTTATCTACTTGCTATATTAGCTTTCGAATCGCTGGGTTGGCAGAGAGCTAGGGCTAGTGACGAGAGCTCACCTCGTCACGCGGTTTCGAACTGCCAACCTTATGGTCGGCAGTCTAACGGCTCAGTGGTTTAACCCGCTGAGCCACCGCGCCCTATCAGTTAGTTTATAGTTTTGATTTAGTGTATTGTGTGACCTAGAAAATATAGGTTAATTCATAACCAGGTTAAGCCTATGTTGTGAACAGTCTGTCAGTCATGATGAGGGAATAGTGTAACACCTCAACCCTAGCCCACAGAGCTATTCCAACATTATATCCTCATCAATGAAATCACAATTGTCACATCAATTGACAAAAATCCTATGTAAATCCAAAGCATCACGACTCCCAGTGACTTTGTGCCATCCATACCCCCACCTAGTCATTTGACTCACCTTTGTATGCCAGCAGCAATCTCAGATGCCTTGATTAATCATCTGGCAGCTTTTTATTAGTCCTTCTCCATTGCAAAAGAGGTTTGGAGGCGGTCACTTCCCTCCTCACCTTCAGGACCTTACATTTTTTCTTTCCATTGGCAAAAAATCCATGGTGGTGCATTGGTGAGATTTGGGTGTTATATCCACAATCAACTACTTCTGTCCCTTCTTTGTGTGTGCCTTGGATGGTGAATACCAAAACAATCACAGTGATGGAGTGCCTTGAGGCCTCTCAAGGACTTTGTCTCAATTGCAGATGTTGGAAAAGACAGCTAACTGTCAGGTATAGTTTGCACAACATAAAAAAAGGTAAAGGTTCCCCCCGCACATTTGTGCAGTCGTGTCCGACTCTAGGGGCCGGTGCTCATCTCCGTTTGTTAGCTGAAGAGCCAGCGTTGTCCAAAGACACTTCCATGGTCATGTGGCCGGCATGACGAACGCGGAACGCTGTTACCTTTCCACCGCAGTGGTACCTATTTATCTACTTGCATTTGCATGCTTTCGAATTGCTAGGTTGGCAAGAGCTGAGGCTAGTGCGGTAGCTCACTCCGTCATGAGAGACTAGGGATTCGAACCTCCGAACTTGCGATCTTCCGATCGACAAGCCTGGCGTCTTACCCGCTGAGCCACCATGCCCCTTAACATAACACAACATAGGTAGGGGTTATTACTTGATGGGATAGATTTAGTGGAACCCTGTGCAAGACAGACTCTATTTGGGGTTAAATCTAAGTCGCAGATTAGCTGCCTGGGTTAACCGATACTTTTAGATATTCACACTACATACTAGCGTCCTCTACCATTGACCCAAATAAGCATATTGTAGGAATAGGGTCTGTGCCCAACTAAGGATTTGTATCCAACTATGTCTATTATGAGGAAAGATCTTGCTCATTCTTCCTTCTTCATATGAAGTAGGAAGAACATGTAACAAAGAATAAAGTACAGTCGAAGGCTTTCACGGCCGGAATCCGATGGTTGTTGTGGGTTTTCCGGGCTGTGTGGCCGTGTTCTGGCAGTTTTGGTTCCTAACGTTTCACCAGTCGCTGTGGCTGGCATCTTCTAGCTGTGCTCCTGTCCTCTGAAGATGCCAGCCACAGCGACTGGCGAAACATTAGGAACCAAAACTGCCAGAACACGGCCACACAGCCCGGAAAACCCACAACAACCAAAGAATAAAGTCTTTCCCTCTGTAGTCCTTCAGGTTTGGCATGCTTATCCTGATTGGGTTACGTTCTGCTGGTGAATTTATATTGTAAGGAGCATCTATTTTCTCCAGGAGAATGTGAAAACCCCCCTCCTTGTGGCAGTTAAAATGAGTGTTGGAGTTATTTCAGATTTTAGTCCTGATACATCCTAAAATAATGTGCATTTCTCTCATTAAGAAACAGATGCCTGCTCTTTGGTAGAAGCAAAAGGCTAACTCTGTTATTAAAATAAGAAGTCATTATAATTGCTAAAATTGCTATCATTTCACAAAGGGTAGAGGATATATCTAGGGGCGTGGTGGCTCAGCAGGTAAGATGCCAGGCTTGTCGATCGGAAGATCGCAAGTTCGGAGGTTCGAATCCCTAGTCCCGCGTGATGGAGGGAGCTCCCGCACTCGCCCCAGCTCTTGTCAACCTAGCAATTCGAAAGCATGCAAATGCAAGTAGATGAATAGGTACCACTTCGGTGAGTAGGTAACAGCATTCCACGTGCATCATGCCGGCCACATGACTGTGGAAGCATCTTTGGACAACGCTGGCTCTTCGGCTAACAAACAGAGATGAGCACCGGCCCCTAGAGTCAGACACGACTGCACAAATGTGCAGGGGGAACCTTTACCTTTACCTAGTACATAACTATTTAAACTACTTTCAATTGAATTAGAGAATATAGGATAGGGGATGTGGGAAACTCTGATCATTCTATCACAGACTTTCCAGTAGTAGGGCAGGATTAGAAAAATGTAAGTTTATTTGCCCCTACTGCATTTGTGCAATTTTTTTTTAGGCTGCAGCCATTTAATCCAATTCTTTGGATGGGGTAGGATTTAATTCTGAGCAAACATGCATAGGATTGCATTTTAAACAGTATATTAGTGTATGAATGCATGTTACATTTAAGCTATTCAATTAATATTGCAGTAGAATTATATTATTATATTACATTATTGGAAGGAGAGAGCCAATTTGGTGTAGTGGTTAAGGCATCAGGCTAGAAACCAGGAGACTGTGAGATCTAGTCCCACCTTGGGCACAAAGCCAGTTGGATGACCTTGGGCCAATCACTTTCTCTCAGCCCTAGGAAGGAGGCAATGGCAAACCACTTCTGAAAAACCTTGCCAAGAAAACTGCAGGGACTTGTCCAGGCAGTCTCTGAGAATCAGACACGATTGAATGGATTAAAAAAAAATTGGAAGGAAAGAGAGGAAGAGGACAACCAGTAGCAAGGTGGATGGACTCAGTTACAGTAGTGATGGGTGCATCATTGGAAGACCTGAAGGCCCAGGTAGGGGACAGATCATCATGAAAAAAGTCTATACATTCAGTCTCCAATTGATGATACATCTGTCTGTCTGTCTGTCTGTCTGTCTGTCTGTCTGTCTGTCTGTCAAGAATATCTGTAGCTCAGGGTTGAACTGTGGAGTCCTTGGTGCTCTCTGAGCTTGGTTGTTTGCTTGCAGACGTTTCATTACCTGACTAGGTAACATCGTCAGTGCACTGATTATGTTACCTAGTCAGGAAATGAAATGTCTGCAAGCAAACAACCAAGCTCAGAGAGCACCAAGGACTCTATATGTCGTCTGTCTGTCTGTTTGTCTATCTATTGATAATGTAAAGACACATAATTCAAAGACCCAGCTCTCTAGAGAAGACTCTAATAGTGAAAAAGTTGGAAGGAAAAAGAATAAGAGGATGACCAGCAGCAAGGTGGGTGGATTCAGTTACAATGGTGATAACTGCAGCATTGGAAGACCTGAAAACCAGGTTAAGGACAGATCATCCTGGAGAAAATCTATCTATGTGGTTGCTAAGAGTCAACGACTTGATGGCAATCAATCAATCAATCAATCAATCAATCAATCAATCAATCGCACTATTACACCATTATTGCAGTACTATTCCGAGTTAAAAATAATAATTGCTTAAAGTAAAGACAATCCACATACCGATGCCGTTCATGATGGGTGACTCGTTATTCGCCTCCACTACTCCAGGCAAATTGGGTTCTCCTTCAGGTTCATTTAAATCCTCGTTTGCCTTTTGAGAGCCATTCCCCAAATGAGCAGAGTCCTTCTCGAACGTGGCATCTCCGTTCTGCAAGCCGTTGTGCGGCTTTTTCAGAGGCATGATTTGCAAGCCGCTGGGGGTAGTCCGGTATGACACCGTTTTAGCAGCTCTGTCGTTTGAAGATGCAGGTTTTGCCGCATAGCTCTTTTTTGGCTTTTGAAACGTTGGGGTCATACGCTTCCTTTTATGGGAGAGTCCTTTGCTTTTCCCAGAGTCTGAGGGTCTGTGCGTTATTTTGTCAAGGGATGACCCCCGGCTTTCTCGTAAAAATTTGGACACGTTGGCTTGTTTCCCTTGTTTGGCTCGCTTTTCCCTCGTGACGTGAAGTCCGTTGAATTCGTCGATAAATTCCTCACAGTGCAATAAGTGATGTTCTGGTTCCCACGTGTCTTCATTGCTTCCGTAACCTTTCCAGCGTATGAGATATTCCCATTTACCCTTTTTATTCTTCCTCTTGTCTACAATCCTTTCAACCTAATAGGAAAACAAGAGGAAAAGAAAAACTGTTATCTGCTATGAGGAAAATACTAACGGTGGGTAATCCCAGGCATGGTTACTTGGGAATTTAGGGGATATCAGTGGGGATTATTTCTGAGTAAATATGCATATGAATAGTGATGGGACTCGGTTGGTTGGTTAGCAAAGCCGTTGTCTAGTTAGAGAATGAAGAAAACCCTCCAAAGAAATTGTCCAGGCAAGGATTTAAAATCTGGGAAGGACAAGGGTTTGTGCGCGAGTTGCCCCTGCAACATTCCTGGATACCTGGGTGCATAGTGATCCATTCCTATCCCTGATGAAAACCACATGACAAAATGTGTGTCTTGACGTGAAGAGGCAAACTCTGCCCTTTTGTACTTGCCTTGCAGTGTTACATGCAAGTACATAAGGGTTTGCATCGCAACGTATTTCACTACTGTCCTCCCCCTTGTTTCTCTGTGGATGTCTCTTGCTGAGTGCTTCTGCAGTTTTCTGTGGATGGCTGAGATCTGCCGGGTTTCTTTCTAAAGCAAGCTCAACCAGCTGTGGATGGAAGCCCTGTTTAGACTTTAGCATTCAACCTGAACAATTTTGAACAAGCATCTTTGTGCTGAGAGACATCCTTGGAAGTAGGACTTCCATTCATGTCCGTGCCCCAAGGCACATTTTCAACCTTTGCATGTACAAAACTAAATCAATGGCTTATATGCATTTCAGTTGATTAATTGATCTGCATTAATTTGCACATGAGAAGAATCAATGGGTTGCATCCAGAGTGAATTCTGTTCTCACTGTAATCACTGGAAGTTCATTCAGTCACGGATGACCTGTCTCATTAACCTAACTGGGAGATATATTAACCATGCTAAGCATGGATCCAATTCAGTACTGTAGTTGTAAATCAGGGGTGGGCAACGTCAGGCCTGCATGCCGTATAAGGCCTGCGGGGCTCCCGCCTAAGGCCCGCGGGGCTCTTGCCCGCAAACCCCACCCCTTCCATGCAATTGGCTCCCGCCCGCAAACCCCGCCCCCCAGTGCTTGTGATTGGCTCCTGCCTGCAAACTCCGGCCCCCGGTCCGCGGAAATCCCAGAAACCCCGCCCCCACCCCCCGGTCCCCGGTTATAAATGTCCAAATGGCCCTTGGCAGAAAAAAGGTTCTCCACCCCTGTTGTAAATAAATAAACAATCTGCTTTCTTTACTTTTAAAATAGCATAGTCATCTTAGAAGATGCATTCCCAGTTCATTCTCAGCACCAGAAGGGATGCCTCTTTTAACTGTCTAATGCTAGCTGAAGTTAATCCCAAAGGCATACAAATTATGTCCCAAAGGCATACAAAGAAATAATAAAACGCTTTCGTATGCAAGCCCATATTCCAGGTCAACTTAACTACGATGCAGTGTGAATTGCTAACTAGTGTACCCCCTCTCTGAATTTAGTCAGTGTTTTTCTTGTTATGAGTTGAAATCAGTTCTACCAATATTGCAATAAGTGGGGTATGTAAAAATTCAAGCCCAAAAGTGATTAATTGTTGCTTAAAATAGTTATATGTAAGCTGTGTTTCTTAAACATGCTTAACCAGGTCAGTTAAAGATCTACAGGCTGGCTCATGTTAATAATGCTAAACTGATGTTCAAGTTAGTTAACTTCTTCGTAATGTTCGTACCACTTGGTTGCAGGTCTGCTTGTCTGCACTGCACTTGCCCAGTTCATGTGGCAAAGCTATCGATGCACGGTGTGATGGGTGTTGTTATTCAGCCAGTTGTTGCAGAGCTTAATCCTATTTAAGGCTGACCTAGAGTGATTTGCCCAAGGTCACCCAGCCAGCTTCCAGCCCAACTTAGCAACCTTAACCCTAAGAGAAGACTTGAAACTGGGTTTCCCCATTCCTAGTACAGCAATTTCACCACCGAACCACACTGGCCTTGGGCTGGGAGAGACTGCATGTATACTGGCCCACACCGGCCCAGAGTCCCCAGGGAACTTTTGTGGTTGAGAGAAACTACAGCCTGGCTTTCTCCCTGCTCTGAGTCCAGAATCTTACCCACCGCACCATGCTGGCTCTCAAGTTAATGTTAATTAACAGTAATGCTAATATTAGTTAGCTTTGGGAAGGGGATTTTTTTTGTTTAATTTTTATCCTGCCTTTATTTCATTATTTTTATAAATAACTCAAGGAGGCGAACATACCTTGGGACACAAAGTCTAATCCATTTGTTTCATTTTTGATTTAATGTATTGTGTAAACCCATAAAATTGATTAATTCAGGTAACCAAGTTGTGTTGTACAAAACCTATTCATGTCTATAGATGCTTTACTGTGAGAACTGGTTTGGCACATTTTCCTTTTTTTAATTTTATTTATTAAATTTATATAGCCGCCCACCTCATGTACGTGACTCTGGGCAACGTACAGTAACACCATCAAGTAAACAATGATAAAACAACAATATAAAGATTTAAAACAATTTAAAATAGTTTAAAACACATATATAAATAAGACCATGGGGGAATGGACCTTTCCTCCACCATCACAAATGGTACCAGAAGTCAATACATCTTCCACAAGTTTACAAAAATTCTTTATGAACCTGAATGCTTCAAATACTTTCTCTCAATTTAGAACTTCAGTTGTTCATCACAGCTATTTTTTGGGGTGGGGTGGGGTGGTGGTGGTAAAATTTACTGTTCCAGCTTTTCTGGTAACATGTGATCCAACTGTGAGGATCTCCCACATTGTTTTGTGGTAGCTTCTAAGAATGTTACAAACGATTAAAAATTAATGCCATTCAGTGAAGCTTAGCAGAGTGCTTAAGCATAATATTGTGTACTTTCCATTAAAAGAATGGAACTTGGCATGCTTAAACGTTAACTTAAAACATATAATGTGTATTTAAAATTTATATTTATTTATGTGCTTCTTTACTAGGGTTCATATATCACTGCAATCCAGCGGCTTGAGTAGCTTAGATTTCCTCCTTATAGTAACAGGGTTAAAATATAAAAACAGTACAAGAGAACAACAAACAACAGGGATAAATAATAACAAAAGCCACTAAGAAAAAAACTAAAGTCACTAAAAACAAAAATTTCCAAGCACAACCCAGGCTAGTGGCTCTAAATTAGACAAGACCGTCTCCCAGTGTGTTGATGAGGGTTCTCAGTCATCCAGGTGGAACAGTCTGTGTCTTGAATCATGTCAACTGGATTTCTATTTTCTCAGTGGAAACGTTTCGCTCCTTATCCAAGGAGCTTCTTCAGTCTGAGCAAAGTTAGTAAGGGAATCCTTAAATATGTTTCTAG